>CM040122.1:55408128-56064612 GCA_022559845.1 Amorphophallus konjac
ACACGCCATTCTTGACGCCTCCTGAGAAAGTCTCATATTACTATACAACGCCCCGCAACGGCTTACGCATTCTGAATCACTCGAGTGCTTCCTTTTCTCGGGTCTTCTTCTGCCTTTTTCGGCATCCGGAATCGTCTCGTCACGGCATTCGGACGGCATCAACACCAGTCGGACGCATCAGGAGGTTCCGGAATCAAGAAGGGGGTCTACCGGGCGGCCGCCGACGCCTGATTGAGGACCCGGGTGGGTCTTAATGGGGGCGTCCAGGCCCCTGGACGCCCCCATCTTTTTAATTTATTTTATTTATTTTCTCAGGGCCCAAAAATAAATAAAAAATATATATATTTAATGGAGGCGTCCAGGACCCTGGACGCCTCCATAAAAACTAATAATAATAAATATTTATAAAATGCCAGTTGGCATAAAAAAATAAAATAAATAAAAAATACATATTAATGGAGGCGTCCAGGCCCCTGGACGCCTCCATAAAAACAAATAAAAAAAATTAAAATGCCAGCCCTGTCATAAAAGACAAAGAAAAATAATAAAATAATATATTTTTGGAGGCGTCCAGGCCCTGGACGCCTCCATCAACTCCCTCACGGGCGCCGGCCACCGAACGACGGTTTGTCGTGTGTGAAAAAATCCAAATTATAGAGACGTCCGGTCAGCTGGACGCGCCCATTTCTGAATCACGAGGCGCCGCTCACAAAACCACGCGTTGTGCCGAACCGCGTGCGGCCGTCGTCGGTTTTCGGTGGACCTGCTTGAGGCGTCCGGGACCCTGGACGCCTCCACAAAAGTATTCCAAAAAAATCAATAAAAATAGAATAAAATATTATTTCGGCCCTGATGGAGGTGTCCAGGGTCCTGGACGCCTCCACCTCCGGAGCTCTATAAATAGAGGCCCACCCCCTCAGTTCTAGGGAGCTAAGCAGTGATCCGATAGGCTGCCGGAGCCCAGAGGCTACGGAGTCATTTTTCTAACCCGTGGGGTCTTTTGTAGGTGGAGGTTCTGCCGGCTTCTCGGGTGCCCACGCTCGCGAGAGGAAGGTCGTCTTCATCCACCGCGCTTCTACGTCGTCCCCACGCTGCCGGAGCTCCGCCGAATTTCACCACCGGCACATCCAATAAGCCAACTCTTTCCTTTTCTTCGTAGTTCTTTTGCATTCATCATCTCGCATCCATCATCTCATTTTCCTCCTACTCGAGTCCGAGAGGGGTTTAAAAGATAACACCAACCAGGTGTGTGTCTTCCCGTTATTTCGTCATTTTTATTGCAAGGATATGAATACTACACATTCATCTTTCTAAGCCACTTGTCATTTGTTTGTCGTTGTTTTGCAAGGGTAGCCGAGGAAAGCCCTCTCCGTCGGCCGGCCGGAAGGAGAGGAAGAAGCAACCCGCCATCTCCCGCTCTTGAGGTAGGCGCGATCACTTTCTTATTTTGGGGTCTTTCGGCCCCTGGCGATCACATCTTTTCATCGAGGCCGCGGCGAGTCACTTCCCCAATGGCCGTTTAAATTTCTGTTCTCATATTCTCTTTATATCCTGTTATATTTCGTTCATATCATCGAGGCCGCGGCGAGTCACTTCCCCAATGGCCGTTTAAATTTCCGTTCTTACATTCTCTCTATATTCTGTTATATTCTGCTCATATCATCGAGGCCGCGGCGAGTCACTTCCCCAATGGCCGTTTAAATTTCCGTTCTTACATTCTCTCTATATTCTGTTATATTCTGCTCATATCATCGAGGCCGCGGCGAGTCACTTCCCCAATGGCCGTTTAAATTTCCGTTCTTATACTCTCTCTATATTCTGTTATATTCTGCTCATATTCTCGAGGCCGCGGCGAGTCACTTCCCCAATGGCCGTTTAAATCTCTGTTCTTATATTCTCTTTTATATTCTGCTATATTCTGCTCATATTCTCGAGGCCGCGGCGAGTCACTTCCCCAATGGCCGTTTCAATTCTTGTTATTTAATTTCTGCACCATTCCCGTCCCCCCGAGGTCGCGGCGAGTCACTTCCCGCTATGGCCGTTTGAACCCCATATCTTGCTATATTATACTTGTCCCGCTCGCCCCGCCGGAGCAATCTCCCGTGGTGGCCCCTTCTCTCTCTTCTCTCATCTCTGTGTTGCAGCAAACAGCAAAACAAACAAAAAGAGGAGCCCGCGCGCTCTCCGCATCCTCTTCCCCGCTCCATCGAACTCCGAACCGCGTGACGTCGCTCACAGATTGGCGATCACGGTGGGACATCTACTGCTTCCTCCCGGCTACCCTTGCAAGTTCGGCACCACCCGTGCCTCTCCACCTTGGCGCCCACGCGCGCCCCCGTTGTGCTCACGGCAGCACCGTCAGTTCTGATTGGTTCTTTGTTTATTATATGTTTGTTATTTCTGTTGTTTTCCCACTCCATATATCTGTCAGCATTCCATTGCATACATCCATTCCTCTTTTCTATCCTTTTTTCATTTTTTTTGAGGATCACCCTTTCCCGGTGAAGGAAGGACTCTCCGTTTGGGAATTCCTCTCAACGGACTAGAATCTCCTACACTGGGACCTCCGTAAGTCCCCGACATCGAAGAATCTCCTCTTCGTTCACTGGGCTGGTTGTACCATTGAAGTTCCCCGGAGTTAGTCATTTCATTCGTGGTGAGACGAGAGACCCTAGCTGACACGGCGGTGAAACAAAAAAATAAACTAGGGTCCCCACTTTGTGTGAACTTCGGATCTCGCTAAAAATAAAAAAAATCATCAAAATCAAAATAAAAAAAGGGCGTAAAGGCATCCACTTGTTTGATAATCTCTGCTTCCTACTTGCTAGTGTATGTTTTTGCGTTCTGGGAGAACTGTGAGCATGTCTCACGAGTCTTCTGAGGAGAACCACCCTAGCCGTGGTTTGACAGCCGACCCGCGAGTCTATGCTATGGACTCGGGTCCTTCTCATGACCCCTCGCATGAGGTGCAGGTTATTGCCGGGGACACGTCCCCGCCACAGGATATCACTTCCTTACTGGGCGTCCTCGCCAACACGGAGCTTACCTCTGAACAGCTCCGGGCCTTCCAGGCCATTCTAAAGGGGAAATCTGTTTCCCCCACGCCCCAGGAGTCAACTCCGGCTATCGCACCTCTCCACGAGTCCGTGCAGGCCATTCCATCTCCTTCATTGGCGCAAGCCATCCAGTCTCCCTCGCTTCAAGGACAAGCGAGCCAACAACCTCCCTCATTCCAATTCCCGTCACAATCTCAAACTCCCGGTGTTCCTCACACACCGTTTCAGCCAGGGCCAACTGTCGGTGGTCCGACAGTTCCCTCTCATTCCGGGTTTCCCCCTCAAGTCTCCGGGAGACAGTTTCTCCCCCAATGGCAAGTGCCACCTTCACCCCCAGAGGAGCTCGCCCAATCGCTCCTCAATAGGTTCAATCGCATGGACGAGCAGTTTCAAAATCTGAGAAGAATGGTGGACGTGAAAGCCACCCCGGAGGTTGCTTTGCCAATCCTCCCCGTCATTCATCTTCCTCCCTCCGAAATGCCCACGTACCGCAGATACAATGGTACCGGCAACCCCTTCATTCACCTCAAGGACTTCATGTATGAGTCCTCCTATTGGCAAAACGATCAGAGGTCCCTGGCATACCTCTTTCGGAGATCATTGGATGGTCCCGCGCTTGAGTGGTTCTATTCTCTGGAGCCCCGCGAGGCCGAGAATTTTGAAATAGTGCAGAGAAGGTTCTTGCAGAAATATAGGGATAGGGTCGGTCCCTCACTCTCCATTACCGACCTAGTGGCCGAAAAGATGAAACCCGACGAGGATTTTGTCCGATATGCTGATAGATGGAGGTCTCTGGCGGAAAGAATAAGGGATACCCTCTCCGAGCCCGAACAAGTGAAAATGATTGTGTCTAATGCAACCCCGCAGTTCAGACACGTCCTCGCCATGAATAAACTTACTACAATGGAGGAACTCTATGAAAGGGCCCGATACATCCAAACCCAGCTAAAAGACTCCCCCATCATGAACATGTTTGAGTCGCCGAAGCCCAAAGTGGTCAGAAAGACAGGCGCTGGTGTCCCGGGCGGAGCCACAGAAGGGGTCGTGACAAATGAGCAAGTCAGTGCGGTCAACAATGCCAACTATGCAGTCAACCCAAGGCCTCAACAAATGCCCCGACTACCCCTTCAATCAGGTCCTTTCCCTCTCCGTCCTCCACCCCAAAATAATCCACCCCAGGATAATATGCCTCCATTACGCCAACCCCAGCAACAACAACCACAACCTCAGCAACAACAACCACCGCTTCAGTACAACCAAGTTCCACCCCCGGGGAACTATGGTCCCCAACAGCAACAAAGGAGGCCGCTCGGTCCTAAGAGAGCCTACTATCCACCATTGCCAGAAACCTTAGCAGATATTTTTAATGCCCTCATGGCATCAAACCAACTCGCCCTACCCAGAGAAAGGCCCGCGTGGCCCCCCAATGTTGATACCTCCAAATACTGCGTCTACCACAGGCAGCCGGGACACACAGTGGATTACTGCTTCCATTTCAAAGATTACATCCATGATATGAATGATGAACATCAAATAGATTGGGATGAGATGAGACGGTACGTCGCGGCTCTCAAGGCTAGGAGACCTCCTCAGAGGCCACAGCAGCAGTTACAACAGCAGCAGCAGCAGCAACCACAACAACAACAGCAGCCTCAGCAGGCCCCACAACAACAGCCCGACATGGGCATAATCCAGAATCCACTACCGGAGCACCAACAGCCCAATCATCAGGTTAACCCCATCTCCTCCTTCCCGGAAGTCGGGAGAGAGCAGGTGTGGCACCAGGAAAGTACCTCCATTCTTTATACCTCCAACCCTATCGTCATGCAACCCCCTCACCTTGCCCGGGTAGCACCTCTCTCTCATCAACCCGCATCGGTATCGCCTTCACCATTTCCACTACCATTACGCCCTCTCATCCGCACCCCGACCTCCTATCAACCGACACTTTCTACTACGCCTTCACACCCTCTCACCTTCTCCCACTCCCCCACTTTACCATCCACCTCTACCACATTTACCCCTACGCCTTCTAAACCCCTTATCATCCGTCCACCATACATAACCCCGTCTTTCTCCACCACATCACCACTAATGCCTTCAAAACCACTCATCACCCACCATCCACCTCAAAACCTTTACCCGTTTCAAACCTTACCTCCACCTCCACCTTCCAAACCCCTTATCCTTCATAATCCGCGCGATATCCCCTCTACCTCCGCCATGCCTCCACCTAACAAACCCCTCATCAGAATCCCTGCTCCCGTCATCACCCCTGCTTCATCAACCATTCCTCCACTACTACCCCTCAAACCCCTGTTAAAACCCACTGCTACCCCCACAGAGGTACAAAAGCCGCAGGCAATGGTGCTCCGGAGTGGAAGGATTTTCCACAGGGTTTTCCCCCACAACAGTCAGAATCCCGAGCAATCTCAGCCAGAGAAGGATGATGCAGAACAACCAGAAAGAGCTATCCCTGGAACACAGTATGATCTACTGAAACACTTGGACAAGACGCCTGCCCGGATCTCCATCCTAGAGCTACTTCAAAGATCCACATCCCACCAGGCGGCCTTGATGGAATATCTTCAAAAGGTCATGGTTAATGAAGACCTCCCCGTGGAGAAGATTTCGACCGTCCTGACCCCAACAGACACACAACCGGCCATCATGTTCCACAACTACGAGCTCGCTCCCAAGGAAGCTCGGAAATATGCATTGTGCATTTCAATAAAAATTAATGGGGTATCCATAAACCCGTGTCTTGTGGACACGGGTGCATCCATAAATGTGATCTCCATGAGCACTCTTCAGTTGTGTGGGGTCAACGAGGAACAAATAAGACCTTCCTCGATCACGGTCACGGCTTATGACAATAGCAAAAGGCCGCCGCAGGGGATGATTATTCTGAAGGCAGAACTAGGCCCCATGTCAATTCCCACGGAATTCCATGTCCTCGACATGGACCCCACATTCAAGGCTATACTGGGTCGCCCTTACATCGAAGCCATGGACGCTGTGCCTTCCACCAACCATCAGTGCATGAAGTTTCCTTACAATGGGAGAATTATTAAAGTGGTCAGTACACCGGTCCTTCACACAGTGGATGCTATCAACACCTCTCTGCCCTCCGTTTGGCCATCTCATCGGCCCATATTATCACTGCTGGACGTGCGTGATCCATCTCACATTCCACTAGCACCAAAGGAGCCGGTCAGGGCAACCGCAACATCATGTCTCCCTTTTCACTCCAAAGGTTGGGAGATTATGAGGAACATCGGCTATCAACAAGGAAAGGGTCTGGGCGCACAGTCACAGGGTATGCTCAAACCGCCAAAGGAAATTAGGCCGAATCGCAGGTTTGGCCTAGGCTTCAAAGGACCGTTCAAGGCAGATTGGAAGCCCCTCACGTGGACTCTATCAAACCACTTCAACAGAGGACCCGTTGTTCAGATGGGAGATCACCCACGAGAAGCATATGGAGGATCACATGCTGTATATTTGGCTGAAAAATGTCCGAGGATCACCAAAAGAGGCAAGATCAAAGATCCGGAATGCGAGTGGGACAAATGGTTCGACATATGGGACATTTCCGTTGCACTGGAAAGGATGTTCTCATCTCCACAGCTTGAAGACCACCGTTGATCTCCGAAATACCAGAGAATATTATCACTCTTGCCAAGGTTCCAAACTATCCTCGTCCTCGCCAGAAGGACTCTGTCATCGACGGATCTTCATCCGTCCTCAACATTGCCGTCGACGGCTCATTAGCCGCCATCCTCTCCATCCACTCGTCTCAGCCTTTGCTGATATCTTCTTCCTGGGCCAGACAATTGTCTGATGATCTTCCCAGGTCCCCTTCTTTGCTTACATACCTACGCGGGCTTTTCAACCCGCGCCAGGTCTTCAACCATGATCTGCTCTACGAGCCCCACAATCCTCTAGCCATAACCACTTTCCTCTCTCCTCCAATCTCTTTTCACTGCTTTGTCATTAAAAATGAAAACGAAAAAAAAACGTCAATTTTCAAACTCTCCAACAACACATCTTCGTTGAGGAAACCTCCTACATCTCCCACGGGTGCGTACCGCCTTGCGGACCACCCGTCCAAGGTCCGATGAGCGACCTTCTCTACCCCTCCTCTGAGGGGTCTTCTCCTGTACATTCTACACCATCCTCCTCATCTTCCTCTTCTTCTGTAAATATTGTCAGTCAATCTAGGAATGATAGGCCAAGGGTAGTACCTAGGAAGAAATCCAAGGGTAGGCAGATCCCTCGTCGATTCCTTCTGGATTTGGCCGCCAGGTGTCAGGCCCTTCTTGCCATCCCCCAGTTGTTAGAAAATCCCATCCAGCTACCCGAAATAGAATGCGAGGGCGACTGTGCATCTGATGAAGGGTATGGAGTCTACGAGATCACGAATGAAGAATGCCCCACTGAAGATGAGGGTGAAGAATATGAGGATGCGGCGGGCGCATACGCTAGCGGAATGAGGAGATTCGACGAGCCGTCAACCGCCGTAGAAGAATCCACCAAAGAAGTCAACTTGGGGACTGAGGAAGACCCTAGGATCATCCTCATAAGTGACAACCTACCACACTCTGAAGAAGAGGCATTAATTGAGGTCCTCAAGGAATATAAGGACACGTTTGCATGGAGCTACGAGGATATGCCGGGTTTGGATTCAACCTTGGTCGAACACCGTTTAACCCTAAAACCAGGGTCCATCTCGGTAAAACAAAGGTTAAGGCGTTTCCACCCTCAGATGGCTTTAAAAATGAAAGAAGAGGTCGATAAGCTCCACAAAGCCAGGTTCATTAGAGTCGTTCTTTATCCTCAATGGGTGGCGAACATTGTCCCGGTCATGAAGAAAGATGGGAAAGTCAGGATTTGCATTGACTTCCGGGACCTTAACCGCGCGTGTCCAAAGGATGATTTTCCCTTACCTCACATTGATGTGTTGATTGATAACACGGCAGGTTATGAAACCCTCTCATTCATGGATGGATTTTCGGATACAATCAAATCGTTTGGCAGAAGAGGATCAGGAAAAGACGTCATTCACTACCCCTTGGGGAACATATTGTTACGTGGTCATGCCGTTTGGGTTAAAGAATGCTGGAGCTACTTACCAAAGAGCGATGATGGCCATATTTCATGACATGATGCACATATATCTGGAAGTGTATGTGGATGACTTATTGGTGAAATCAAGGACCAGGATGGAACATCCAGAAGTTTTGGCTAAGGTCTTGCAAAGGTCAAGAGAATTCCAATTGAAAATGAACCCGAAAAAGTGTGTGTTTGGTGTGTCGTCAGGTAAATTGCTGGGGTTCATTGTGAGTAAAAGAGGGATCGAGATAGATCCCGACAAAGCCAAGGCTATCAGGGATATGCCGCCTCCCAAGAATTTGAGGGAAGTCCGAGGTTTAATCGGCAGGCTGCAGTTTATTCGTCGGTTTGTGTCTCAACATTCACAAAGGTGTAGACCTCTCTACGAGTTGACCAAGCCAGGAGTAGAATTCCACTGGAATTCTAAATGTCAGAAAGCTTTTGAAGGGTTGAAGGAATATCTGGCTAGTCCACCCGTTCTCATTCCACCTAAACCAGAAAAACCTCTGATCCTTTACATCTCAGTCTTGGATGACTCCGTGGGAGCCGTCCTCGCACAATCTGATGAAGAAGGCAAGGAACGGGCAACCTATTACTTGTCTAAACTTCTCAATCCCTGTGAGCAGAAGTACACCGTCATGGAGAAAACCTGTGCTGCCCTCGTTTGGGTGGTGCAGAAATTGAAGCACTACTTCTTGGCTCACGAGGTCCACTTGATTGCTCGAATGAATCCTATCAAATTCCTTCTGGAGAAAGCCGTCCTTACGGATAGGCTAGCACGCTGGCAAAGTTTTCTCTCTCAGTTCGACATCACCTACATCCAGCAAAAGGCGATTAAAGGTTATGCCATAGCCGAGCATCTCGCTCACCATCCTCTTCCCAAGTTCGATCCCGTCCAATCAGAGTTTCCAGATGAGGAACTAATGTCCATCAACCAATCAGATGAGCCAATGTGGACACTATATTTTGATGGAGCTCTGAATTCTCAAGGGAGAGGAATCGGCATCGCCCTCCTGTCGCCGGAAGGCCTCACATTCCCATTGGCATACCAGCTCAAATTTCCAGTCACCAACAATATAGCCGAATATGAAGCTCTTCTAGCTGGCCTAGGACTCGCTCATTCTTTTCGTATCACTGAGTTGCGAGTCGTAGGTGATAGTCAACTCATCCTTCGCCAGGTGCTCACTAAGTATCGCACTCGCGATCCCAAACTCAAGCCATACCAAGAACTCACTGCTGCCTTTGCCAAACTGTTCGCCAAACTGATCTTTGTTCATATCCCTCGTCATCAGAATATTCTCGCCGATGCCCTCGCCTCGTTGGCATCATCCATAAGGTTCCCTCTAGGAAGATGGTTTAAGTCCATTTCCATCTATAAACTTCATGCTCCTGCAATCGATGATGCTTCCTACGTAAACATCAAAGACAGGATAGCAAGGAAGATCCTGCAGGAAGATATCCTTGAAAGAGGGAGATCATGTTGGCAGAGGCCGAAGAAGAACTGGCTGATGAAGAGAAACCATGGTTCTATGAAATTGTCAAATATTGCCAAATCAGTCTTATCCTGAAGGGGCCACCACAGAGGACAAGAAAGCCATAAGAAGGGTGGCTCAGAAATACACATTGATTGGAGGTCTACTCTATAGAGGAGCCTTAGTGGTATTCTGTTAAGATGTCTTGATGACGATGAGGTTTGGAAATGTGTAGAAGAGACGCACTCGGGTGTGTGCGGTGGCCACGTGAATAGTCAGATGCTCGCCAAGAAGATCATTCGTCAAGGCTTTTATTGGCCCACCATGGAAGAAGATTGTGCTGTCTACGTCCGTAGGTGTGTCAAGTGTCAACTTCACGCCGATAAAATCCATTCACCATCTTCCTCACTTCATCCAATATCCTCCCCATGGCCTTTCTCCATGTGGGCATTCGACATCATTGGTCCCCTAGGTGATCCCAATTCCCTCACCAAGCAGAAATCCTTCATCCTTACTGCAACGGAATACTTCACCAAATGGGCCGAAGCCGAAGCTTACGCGGAAATCAAGGCATCAACAGTCTGCAAGTTCATCATGAAGAACATCCTCGCCAGATTCGGCGTCCCAAGCACGATCGTCACCGACAATGGGCCACAATTCATTTCTCAGGACCTACAGGACCTCTGCAAAAGGTACGCAATTGCATTGCATCATTCATCGCCTTATTACCCACAAGGTAACGGCCAAGCGGAGGCCACCAATAAAACATTGCTCAAAATCATCAAAAAAACCTGCGAGTCTAGTAAGTTTTCAGACTGGCCAGAAAAGCTTATCGAAGCCCTATGGGCCTATCGCACTTCAATCCGTACCCCCACCGGGCAGACTCCATTTGCCCTCACTTATGGTATGGAAGCGGTAGTCCCGTACGAGACTCTGATCCCTTCTCTCAGGGTACAATTGGATGAGGAATTTCCCCTCGACGATCGTCGTAATTCACTCCTCGCCCAGTTGGAACTCTTGGATGAGAAGCGGCTGGCCGCCGCCGAACACGCGCGTGTGTATCAAAATAGACTCGCTCGCTTTTACCAAAAGAAAGTCGTTGAGAGAAAATTCAAAGTCGGTGAGATGGTCGTAAAAAGAATTTTTGTCAAACCTGGAGGGCCGCGTTCTAAGCTCCAACCCAATTGGGAAGGACCATTTGTAATTCAAGCCGTGCACCCTGGCAACGCCTACAAGCTAGTCAACGCCGAAGGGACCGAGTTATCCCACCCTTGGAATGGGCTTTATCTTAAGAAATACTACCCTTAGCACAAAACAAAAAAAAATGATGAAAAGATAAAAAACATCAAAAACAAGGAAATATTGAAAACCACTAAAAATATGGAAAATTCAAAATGCCGATGCCTGGCAGGCACCATGTAGTTAAGTCCCTGCATCTAACCTTCATGTTAGGATAGGGCCCATTAAGGCTTGGTAGGCACCGGGTCTTGGTTTGCCAGAACCGTGGAGACCCCTGTCCGGCCACGTCGGCCTATGCTCGCTCGAAGGAAGCTAACATGTGTTCACTTATGTATTTTATTCAAAAAAAAGTTGGTAGCATCACCTACGGTAGGGCCACACCTAGAAGATCTCCGGAAGCTGTAATCTTTATTCTTTTCTCTTCGACCAAATGAGACAGTCGGCGCCCTTAAAACGCTGAGCATGAGAAACCGAAACTCAAACCCCAAGGACAAGAGTAGGATCCATTTCCTCGAGCATCGATCAGAGCACGAGAAGAGGGCAGTGTCCCCGCAGGCATACGAAAAGGGAGCCCACAAACGTCAAACGACTATATCTCCCTCACAGAAAGAAATACAAAATCAAAATCAAGAGAAAAGCCTGGTCGTGACCGTGCCTGGTGCGATAAACGAAACCCCTCAAAGCAAAAGTCTGAATCCACAAAGGGGGGCCGTGGAATGTAAATGCTCGAGATTTGGTCCGAAGTTGTCCGAAAGGAAAGAGTTAATGGGCCCTTATTCGCTCGCCGGGTTAACGGCTTTGCCGGTCCTCTCAGGAGGTTTATCCCCTACACTCTTCCTTCTCCCTCTAAAGATGAAGGTTCGATGGAGTTTCTGAAAGGTGAAAACTGCCCAGGGTCTGCGACCTTATTTTAATATACACATTTTGGTTGCCTACTTTGAAAAAGCAAAAGCTATCGCTGCGAAGGAGTCTCCGTGTTTCTGGCTGGTCAAGACCCCTGTTTACCACCTTGATGTCTTCTTGTTTAACCTCGGGCTTAGGCCAATGCAAGCGCGTCACCTATGGGTGCGACGGCGTCTGATTCCGGGTCAGCGTCGCGCGGTTGGTCGTTAGGGTTCCAGGGTGTTCCATCTTATACCATCTAGAGTTGTGAGGAAACAGACCCGGGCCGGGCAAATCATTTACCTCAAACACCTTTTGGGTGAATCCCTGTGGTCGGAAGCAACTGGGAGCCTAAGCATGGCATGACGGTATTGTCATCAGGGTAAGTCTTAGCCGGCGGGATCGTCATTCGAGGGGTCTAGAGGCCCAAATCAACCTAGATGTGCACTTAGATACCTGGGAGGTTAGTAAGAAACCCCTGTCTCACGTAGGTTAGGTGCCATTTGGGTGCTTGCCGGGCGTTAGCAATAAAAAAAATTGAAATGATAAAAGCAAAAAAAAATGGAAAAGAGAAATGTACATATTTGCAAACAAAAAAAATCTTTTTATGATAAAACAAAAAAAATATCAAATAGAAAAAAGAAAACAAATCAATTTTGCATGATTGCATTTACGTGCATCATCTCATTTTTAATATCGCTTGCATTCGTGTGCTTGCCTGTCGCATTTATCATCACCGCATCTTTCCCTTGCCTTCGTTAAATAAAGGCTTGGCCCCTTGACCAGTTATCAAGGACAGTCACAGTGACCATTTGCTTATTGAGCAAGGGGCCAAGTCAGAACAGAAATTCTGATTTGTTTGTTTCAGTGATATGTGCAGGGATTCAGGTAACTGAAGCAAAGGTGAAAAACAAACAAACCAAACCTTGTGTTTTATTCCAAAAAACCAAAAAAATTTACATCAAGTTCCGTCCTCTCTCTCTGCATTACTCGTCCCACTACTCTCCGGGCAAAACACTCTCAAAGGTGCTACCCAACTACGAAAAGCGGTACTCCTGCCGCTCTGTACTCCTCTTCCTATTCCCACATCCCGGCGTTGATCCACGGAAGCAGCAGAGAAGCTACCAACACGAAAGCCACGCTCTCGTGCTTTTCGGTAGCGCTCCTCACCATCTCTCAGCCACTGTTCAGCAAGACCAAGGCCGATTCGGAGTTCGAATAGTTGGGCCTCCATGGCCCTTCGCTCCTCCCTTTCAGCCAAACTGTTGGCTCTTTCTCTCTCTGCGTTTCTTTCCCTCTCTGCCCGTTCTCTCTCACGGTCTTCCCTCTCTAACTGGAGAGTGATCCTCAGTTCCATAGCATCCCTGGATGAGTCGTCATCAGGATGACGCCGCAGTTCCCTCTCCAGTTCTGCTATCCTAGCCTCCTTCTGCGCAGCTTGGGCAAGCGCTTCTTCCGTCTCCTTTTCCTGCCGAGTGTACCATCTCAGATACGCGATAAGGCGTAAACAAAGAGAACTCAACGCTGAAACTTTTACCTGTATACGGAGCATCCCTTCTGCCTCCGCAGCACGCTGCGTGGCGTGAGCAAGTTGCTCATGAAGCGAGTCAAGTTCTGAGGTGGGAATCCACAAGCTGGAAGAGGCACCACCTACTCCCATCGCTGGGGAGGCTGCGCCAATCTGGGCATGCTGCGACCATGTGAATTAGCAGCCAACATCTGGAATCTGGGGATTTAATTAGGAATGTACTATACACCTACCAAGGCGCTCGTAGCTCCGCGGGCATCACCCAACTGTTGTTCCATCTCTGCCAAGCGAGTTCGTAAATTCGCTATCATGGCATCCCGGACATCCTGCAGCCTTACAAGTCAGCATTTTTACCAGAAAAACCAAGAAAAGGAGAAAGAAGAGAAGAGAAAAAGGGGAAACCTACCTCCACAAGTCCCCGGGGTTGGAACCGTTCTGCGTACTTTGTCCTATATAGACGCAAGTAGTCCTCGCTGTCCCGCGCCTGTGATTCTACAATCGTGCCACCCCGTTGCCAGTCCTCATACTGTTCGGGGAATCGCACGCGCCAGTCAATGCAAGTCGCCGGTCCCCGCGTCTTTCTCCCGACACGAGGTGGCGCAGCTGAATCCACCCATTCTTGAGCCAGTCCTAAAGTCCTCATAACTAATCGTAGCCGAAGCGGCTCGATTTCATTCAGGCAGTGCATCCATAGTTCCCGTCCGAACCGGGCACGACTTGCTAGAACCCACGGCTGGTTGGCATCGACCATGTCTGAGTAGGGTCTCCAGTTTACCATCGCTGCAGGGAACTCCTGTAGCTCCCGCCTTAACACCATCAGTTGGTAGGTTAGGGGTGCCGCACTCATGATGGGCTCCCACCGCCTGGCTAGCGGCACCATCACGGGTCGCCAATGTCGAGCTCTCCCCATGGGAGGTAATAATAGCTCCATAGCTGCTCGGCGCAGGTCATCAGCACCTTGCGAAAATAACAAAAAAAATATACAAAACAAGCAAAACCAAAAATACCTGGATGAATGGTGTGAAACCACTCACAGTCATCTCACGATCCGTTTCTTGGAATAGGCCTGCAAACAAGTGCGCCAGCATAGCAGCTCCCCAGGCATAGTACCCTACTCTTTCAAGGTCTGACAGCAGCTCCAGAAAGCAACATTGGATACCGTCCCCTTTCGAGCTCAGTACCAATCTCCCCAAAAGGAAGAGGAGAAATCTCCTCAAATCTATGTTACATCTTTCCCAGTTGCCGAAATCTGTGCAATACACGGCACGGCATCCTGTTTCTATCCTTTCCATGAACTCTTCTGAGGATTCGTCATCCCGCCGACGAGTGTCGGTGAGCCCTAATGCATCCATGAGGGACGCCCTAGCTACCGACCTGTTTTTCCGACCATCTAGGTCCAAACCCAGTAACTTCTGGGCACCTTCTCGGTAGTCCGCGTAAGTGACTCCGGTCACTGCCTCGCCATCCACCTTGAGACTCGTAATTCGGACCACATCTTCCAAGCTGGGCACCATGTGCCCCCAGGGCATCAGAATGCCCGGCTCACTGGGTCCCATCTCTCACACAAGGCTTGGATCAGGACTAGGTCAAGCTGGATCGGCTCGATCCGAAGGAAGGTACCAAATCCCATCACGTCTAGCCTCGCCTTCTGAAAATCTGGGAGGCCCCTGTACGCTGCTACTACCAACTCCCATAAGATTTGTGATTTCATCACAACCTACACATACCAGGAATGGGGGTGAGGTTTGGTCAGAAGAAAGGAAGAAAAAATGAGAAAAGGGCAAGAAAACTTGGCTTACGAGTTGTGATTGGGCCCTTTCGCTGAAGTGCCCTTCAAAGTCTGAAAGCCTCCTGGAACTACTACCACTGGACCTGCTTCTCTTCGAGGAATGGGAAGATTCGCCCTCCATCCAACTCTCAGAATTTTGAACTCCTCCTCTCCCGTAAGAACTTGTGCTCCTCGAGTTAGCTCTCGATATACCTGGAAGATAAAAGGGACAAGAATTTATAGAAATGGAAGGAGTGCGGGCCAAGATTGCCTCCATCACCTGTCGATGATAGCCCTCGCAATGAGACACCGGCCAAGCGGCCCCATGTGTCGCTTCACCGCTCGCACAGGGTGATTGACTGGACGAAGAATAGGACGAATAGCCCCTATGTTGTCTAGGGATACCCTATCATGTTTTGGAGGACGTCCGCAAAATTTGGCACAACATCCGGGAAAAGGAACTAGGGCCGTCAGTATTGACTTCGACGGCAGATTCCCGTGAAAATGGTCACAACAAGACGTGATTCTCCGCTCGAGGCGGAGTCTCGGCAGACCCATCACATGGGAACAGTGCAAAGGAGAAGAAGTGTAGGGAAGAAGGAACGCACAAGAGACAAACAAGCAGCAGAAAATCAAATCACTCCATTCATAATTCTACATAAGCTGTCATAAGCACTACAATCATAGAGAGGTGGCGGGCCCACTAGCCCGCCAATCCTCACCATCACTCATCTCTCCGGGCACTCTCCTCCTCTCCCCCGAGGTGAGGGTCCCTCAGAAGCCTCCGGGATCCCCGTGCAGTAGCACCTGCCTCGCCTCTGGGCGCCTGCTCCGCAGCAGTGACTCGCTGCTCCTCCCCTGGCGTGGCGAAGAAGCCACTGGCAGCAAAGCGACCGGACTGGCGGAGTCGCTCCCCGAACTCTCGCGCTCTCTCGTAGCGCGTCTCCATCCCTCCTAGCCTCTGCACGACGGCCTGAAGGCCCAGCTGGAGCTCCCTCACTTGGGCCTCCAAGGCCCTCCTCTCGGTCAGATCCCGCTGTCGCTCGGACCTTCTCTCGGCTTTCTCTCTCTCTGCCTCTCTCCTCATCATCTGCAGAAGAACCCTTAACTCCAGGATGTCTGGAGAAGGTCTCTCCTCACCACGATGCCGCAGCTCCGCTACAGTCGCCACCCAGGCGTCACGCTCCTCTTCCGCCCGGGTCGCGCGGGCCACCGCACCGGCAAGTTGCTCCCGGAGGGAGGCAATCTCGAGAAAAGGGGCCGAGGAGCTGGAAGATCCGCCAGCCACTCCCACCGTCGCTGTCTGCTGGGCACGCTGGAACAAAATAAACAACGGCCGTCAGTGAAACTCCAAAATCTGAAGTTAAAAGTGCGGCACGTAACTTACCAGGAGCGACAACTCATGTTGAGCGACGGCCAGCTGCCGCCTAGTCTCTGACAGTTGGGCGCGCGAGCCGCCGATGCCACGCGTGTCCCCAGCTTGGGGAAGCCCCGCGTAACTCTCTCTCTGCCGCCGCAGGAAGTCGGCACTGTCCTGCACCAGTACACCCCCTTGCTGTCCAGGGAGACGTACGGGCCAGTCCTCGAGCCTCGCCTTGCCGCGACTCTCCCTCCTGACGCGGCTCGGCTCGTCCGCACTCGCCCACTCATCGGCCAGGCCCAGGGTCCTTGCCATGTCCTGCACCAAGAAAGGGGTCCCATATCAGTCAAAAGGAACGCGTCCCCTGTCTAGGACGCGTCCATCATTTGAGTGCAACACTCGCCGAACCCTTTCCTCCTCGCGCGGCTCGCTTCAAAACCCAAAATGAATTAAAAGAGGAAGAGATCGGAGGACCTACCGGACCGTGTTCACCTCCTCCCACGCCATCGGGCCCCTCGGGTCCCTCGGGGGCCCGAAGCGGCCCTTCCTCCTCCATGGACGCCGTTCCGTGCTCGGGCGCGTCCCTCCTTGGGCGAGGATTTCCTCGTCCCTCTCCACCTTCACCACGGTCGGGCCCACCGAACTCCATCGATCAAAAGAGGAGGAAGACGAAAAAGGGGCAAGCGCGTTTCGGCGGAAGGCGGGCTCGTTTGCGGGTAAGGCACGGGAGAAGAAAGGACCACCCGTCGCTTTAAATTTAAAATCAAGGATTAAGACGCGTCCTCGCGCCTGGACGCGCCCAAAAGGGGGAAAAGGAAACAAAATCCCCCCGTGCAAAGCGTAGTTCCCCGCTGTTCAGGGCAAGGTCTCGCGGAGCGTGCCTCAAGGGACAACTCAGTGCAAAGAAGAAAGTGTGGGAGAGAGAAAAGTACACACAACACAAAAGCCATTTCCATTTCATATAATAGCCGAAAGTACATCATACAGTGAGAAGGGTGACGTACAAGCAACTCTCTAACTCTCACCGTCACCCTCCTGGTCATCTCCTTCCTCCCTCCTCTGACGGAGATCCCTAGGGGGCCTCCGCGACCTCTGTGAACCCTGAGAAGCCGTGCTCGCCTCGCCCTGCGGTGGCACTCCAGCCTCGAAGGCGCGACGACGCTCCTCGCCGAAGAAACCAGATAGCTGCCCATGGAAAAAGAACCAGACTGACGAAGTCGCGCCCCGCGTTCCTTCGCCCTCTGGTACCGCTCCTCACTCTCCCGAAGCCTCCCCTCCGCCGTGCCAAGACTCAATCGGAGCTCCAGCAGCTGGGCCTCCAGAGCCCTCCTCTCGGTCTGATCCCGCTGTCGCTCCTCCCTCTCTCTCTCCCTCTCCTCTCTCTCTCTCACTGCCTCCCTCCTCGACAACTCGAGGGCGATCCGCAGATCCAGCACGTCACGAGGGAGCTCCTCAGCCTCTCGTCGACGCTCCTCCTCCAGCTCCACAATCCGGGCGTCACGCTCCGCAATCCGGGCGTCACGCTCCGCCACCCGAGCGTCGCGCTCCTGCTCGGCACGAACAGCACGCGCCAGGGCCTCTCGGATCTCGGCCACCTGTCAAGGCACGCATGCACCGTAAGAGAACAGTGATAGAAGGAAAGTAGCTAGAAAAGGGTCGCGGCCAAGCAAGCACTCACTCGAGCCTCGCGGTCACGCTCGGCCTCCTCAGCCCGAGCCACCGCGTACGCCAGCTGCTCCTGGAGGGCAGAAACCTCCGGAGGAGGGCCCCGCGAACTGGAACCCGCTCCACCAGCCATCCCGGCTGCCGCTGTCTGGTGGGCCCGCTGAAACACGGGGCAAACGTCAGTCAAAGGCTAAGCATCAAAAATCCAGGTCACAAAAAAAATGCATTGCATAGACTCACCAGGATCTCCAACTCCTGTCGGATGGCCACCAACTGTCGCCTGGCGTCCGCCAACTGGGCCCGCAGGTCAGCGATCATGGTATCACGAGCATCCTGCATTACACATAAGTTAGTATCCCATGCATATACATATAGAAAGGTGGAGCAGTTTCATTTCACTTACCCCTGCCATACCACCCAAGGAGAGGCGGTCCCCGTACGTAGCTCGGTACCGTCTCATGTAGTCTGTGCTGTCCTGTACGTGGGACACTACTGGGACCCCGCCCTGCTGCCAGTCCTGGTACTGTGCTGGGAAGCGCGTACGCCAGTCCACGATCTTCGCCTTCCCCTTGGTCTTCCGCCCAATGCGGGCCGGCGCATCTACGTCTACCCACTCCTGGGCCAGCCCCAACGTCCTCATGACCAGTCTAAGCCGCAGCGGCTCAATCTCGTTCAGGCAATGGACCCACACGTCCCGCCTGAAGCGAGGAAGACCCGCTACAACCCAGGGCTGGCCAGCATCGCCCATGCCCAGGTAGGGCCTCCACACCACCTGCATCACCATACATACATCATGTTAGTTACCATTCAGTCACATGCATAAACACAAAAAAAATCATACGCATCATACCATGGCCTCGGGATACTCGCTCAGCTCCCGACGAAGTGACGCCAGCTGGTAGCCGTGGGGTGCTGCAACCACGACCGGCCTCCACTGCCGCGCCAGAGGCACGGCCCTCCTGTTCCCATGCCTAGCCCTCCCCATCGGGAAATAGTAATAGCTCCACACCTGCATCCATCATACATCATTAGTACAATAATTGCATATTTAACTGTGGGAATGCATAAATAAAATGTTTACCTGGAGGAAAGGTGCGAAGCCGCTGACTGTCGTCTCCTTCTCCGAAGTCTGGGAGAGATCAGCAATCAAATGGGCAAGCAGAGCCGCTCCCCACGCATAGTGTCCCACTCTGTCCAGATCCGCCAAGATCCCGAGGAAACGGCAGTGGATGCCATCCCCCTTCGTCCCCAGCAGAAGGCGGCCCAGGAAGAAGAAAAGGAACCTCCGAAGGTCTAGATCCACCAGCTCCCGCTCGCTCGGGTCCTGGGTGAAAGCAGCACGAGCATCCCCCTCCAGTCGAGCCAAGAACTCTGCTCCAGTCTCGCTAACCCGCTGACGCGGGTCGACGAATCCGAGCGCCTCCATGATCTCCACTCGGCCGACTACCCTGCTGTCTCTATCAGTCACGCTCGTCTCTAACCACAGCAGGTCCAGGGCACTCTCTCGGTAGTCGGGGTAGGTGACCCCGCTGACTGCCTCTCCGTCAACTCGTAGCCCGGTGATCCGAGCCACGTCCTCCAGCGTCGGCACCATGTGCCCCCAGGGCATCAGAAACGCCCGGCTCGGTGCGTGCCACCGCTCCCTCAATGCCTGGATAAGAGGAAGGTCGAGCCGGAAGGGCTCGATCCTAAGGAAAGCTCCAAAGCCCATGGCGTCCACACGCGCCCTCTGAAAATCCGGCAGCCCACGGTATGCTGCCACCACCAAGGACCAGCTGATCCGGCCCTTCATCACGCCCTGCAAACCACAAAACCAACAAAGAACACATCAGCATCATGAACAGTCATAAAACAATAACACTGTATATATACTACTTATTCTTTTATTTTATTTTTTATATTTTTAAAAAATATTTATATTTTCTTGTGGAGGCGTCCAGGCCCCTGGACGCCTCCTCTTTTTTTCCTTTATTTTGTTTTTTTTAGAAAAACAAAGCCAAAACAAGAAAAATATATTAAAAATATATATATTATCATGGAGGCGTCCTGGAGCCAGGACGCCTCCTTATTTTTATTATATTTCTATTACTTTTCGTAAATAAATAAATAAACAAAAATAAAAAGAAAAAGTGGAGGCGTCCAGGCCCCTGGACGCCTCCTTCTCTCACTACCCGCCTTTCTCTCACAGCCTCTCGCACACCCGTTTTAGCCTATTGAACCACAAAGTGAGAATTCCGAGGTACTTACCGGGTCGTGATCGTCCTCTCCCGCGTCACCAGCATCCGCAGCGGCCTCCGCGGCCAGGAGAGGCACCTCTATCTCCTCCCCCGCAGCAACCTCCTCTGCTGCGGCCTCCTCGGCATCATCCCTCAACCTCCTCGCACGACGAGCCAGTCGTTTCCGCTTCTCTGGACCCTGACTCGATCCTCCTCGCTCCATTGGGACTAAGAATGGGTCGTTTGGAGTGGCTGGACGGTCGGAATGAACAGTATAAGTGAACAGGGGGGAGCCCCCCCTATATATAGAATGACCTGTTATTGGGGCGTCTAGGCGCCTGGACGCCCCCACAATTTTTATTTTTTTTCAAAAATTCAAAAAAATAGGGGCGTCCAGGCGCGTGGACGCCCCAAAAAATAAAATAAATAAATATAAAAAAAAATAAAAGAAAAATCAAACTAGGGGCGTCCAGGACCCTGGACGCCCCCAAAAATAAATTGTCAAATAAAAATAATAATAATAAAATAATAAAATAAAATTAGGGGCGTCCAGGCCCCTGGACGCCCCCATAATAAAAAAATTTCAAAAAAAATATATTTATATAAGAATATGTATATAATCCAAACAAAATAAAAAACACAAAGAAAAAGAAAAACCATAAAAAAAGATAATAATTAAGGGGACAGGGGTCCGAAACATCCATGCCAGATTTTATTCCATCAGAAAAACAGAGTGAACTACATCAGGGGCTTAGGCGCTTTAGGCCTTAACTTCCCCAGTTCGGTTACATAAGCCCTCCACGGCTCGCATTCTTCCACCACGTGCGCTGAGGCTTTTCCCGCAACACTTGTCTTCCAGGGAGCTTTAATGGCCTTCGCTTCCTTCGCGTCCGCTTCAGTGCCCAACTCCCTTTTCTTCAAAGGAACAATGCCAGTCGGTGGCGGGAACGAATGGCGTGGGATGCCAATCTGGAGGCAGCACCGATGCGCACTGTAAAGGACGAACTCGGTCGCGCCGATCAGTTGAAGATCAACTTCGGGGGAAGACCTCATGAGGAGATCTAGCGAAAGCAAACATGCCGGTGCGCAAGTGAAGAAGCCTTGTGTCACGGTGCGGAAGTGAGACCGCCAGTCTTCACGTTTCTTCAGCCACGGAACGCGGTTCACTACAGTACCACCGAAGCCTAACACGTCGGCTATGTGGTGAAGCGGGCTTTGTTGGAAGAGCTTCGAAGCGGTTGGCATTCCCTCGCGGTGGTCGAATTTGAAATGCAAATCCAGCCAGCAATTTAAGACAAGTGCACAACCAAATGGAGGCTTACCCATGCTCGAGGCAGTAAGGCCACTGTAAAGATAGGCAAGGACAGCGGGTCCCACCCTCTTTCCACGCCAAATCCCGCAGATAGCACTCAGTTGGTCTTCCTCCACTATGTTGTCGGTATAAGGAAACAAGAGAGCACCCGCCAGACAGATAGTGAACCCCTCATGATTCCCTCCAAATAGTCATCGTCTGGTGACCCTCTCAGGGCGTTCATGACCCACTCCGCAAGCTTTTGGAGATCGATCCCCTTCTGAGTACGGACCTTTCTAGCTGCGTCGGGCGGCATGAAGCTTCCAAGGACGCTTTCAGAAGTACCCCGTGTCAGCATCCGCATAGCCTTCACCTTCCCGTCACTCTTGAATTTCTTCAAACCAAGCAGAAGTTCCACCTCCTCGAGGAGGATGGTCACCTCGAAGGTCGGGAAGATAAAAGTGTGGGTCTGGGGATGCCAGACCTCCACTAGCGCGCCCATAGCCGCCCAGTCCATACGAATCTTCTCGTAATGCTTGGCGTGAATAAGGAGCCCCTGCAAATGCCACTTCGAGAGTATGGCCCTCATGCCAATGGAGATATTGGAAGTCAGCTTTGAAAGCCATGGCAGCTTGGAAAACTTCCTCGGGCCTGGGAAGAGTGGATATGGCTGGAAGAGGAAAGAAGAAGAAATGAAGGAAGTAAGAAGAAGGTTCACGTGGAGAAATTTGAAAAGAGTCAGCTTACCATATGCGACATGATCGTCCCACTCAGATGACCCTCGAGGTCGGAAAGTCGCCTAATCTCGCTGCTAGGCTTGCTCCTCTTCATAACGCGGGAAGACTCTCCTTCCATCCTGAAGATCTCTAGATTCTCCTCTCCTTCCTCTCCTGAGCTTCCAAAACCCACCTTGGTGCATTTGAATGAACTAGCCTAAGGGGAGTTCTTATAGGAAGGGAAGGGTGCTACAGGACAGAACATGTCACATCAGTTGTCATTGTCAAGATTTTGTCTGGATCTCCTTTGAACTGTGGTGCGATTCTGCTCCCTTTTGATGTTGCTAACCTTTGCTGGCCTGTGCAGGTTTTACTAACGGACGTCTTTGTCCTATCTCCTGTCCCACCTTTCATTGGTTGGTCCCACCATGTCATGCATCATAGTATATGATACCTACGCTACTAGAACATGTCAAGGACCTTGCGGCCCGAACGAATCTGGGATTTGAGTTCCCCTTCAACAAAAACGGTGATGATCCCGGAAGAGTTTGGGTTGTACGGATAGGCCGTTAATTTGTGGTAGAATGGGGACGACGGTTCCATTCAGTGAGTTGGTGCGCGGATAAACGGGCCCCAGCCCAGTATCAGCTCACCGGGTCGGTATCCTGACCCGTTCTTCACAAGTTGACAATATTATCCTTGGCTATTTTCTATTTTAGTTTGTTTTAAATTTTTCTTTGAACCCAGCATGCATTCATATAGGACTTTGATTTATTGCGAAGATCATTCAAGTGATTCGATTGTGAAAGCCGTTGTGCTCCAATTCCCACAAATATGAGATATTCCACTCCGAATGAAATACTGAGTTTCCTTGAGACAGCCCTACGCTGCTCTTCCAAAGGAGACCCTTGTTTGGACAGACCCTCAGATATTCCTTTACCTTTTTTGACCCACCTTGGCCGCAGCACTTCCACATTGGCTGGTAACCGCTCCCCAAAGGTGAAACCTCCGGTTTATGACCCAGGTACTTCCACACCGAGAAGTTGGTCTCCTTTTGTTTCGTGCCTGAGCGCACATCTCACCCTCCCTTATTTGATCTCCGTCCAAGCAATCGTCAATATTTGAAAGACCTTCTTCAAGGTCGCCTCATTGAAACTCCAGGAAAGATTCCAAACAGTAACGTCAAAAGCGTGTCTCATCACACCTTGGCATCAACTTATCAGTCCGCTCCCACTTCACTCCACTCCACTTCGATACCATTCCACTACGTGTCGCTCCCTTGCAAAGCAGACGCCAAGGCGGGGCAGCTGTAGACACGCCATTCTTGACGCCTCCTGAGAAAGTCTCATATTACTATACAACGCCCCGCAACGGCTTACGCATTCTGAATCACTCGAGTGCTTCCTTTTCTCGGGTCTTCTTCTGCCTTTTTCGGCATCCGGAATCGTCTCGTCACGGCATTCGGACGGCATCAACACCAGTCGGACGCATCAGGAGGTTCCGGAATCAAGAAGGGGGTCTACCGGGCGGCCGCCGACGCCTGATTTGAGGACCCGGGTGGGTCTTAATGGGGGCGTCCAAGCCCCTGGACGCCCCCATCTTTTTAATTTATTTATTATTTTATTATTTTCTCAGGGCCCAAAAATAAATAAAAATATATATATTTTAATGGAGGCGTCCAGGACCCTGGACGCCTCCATAAAAACTAATAATAATAAATATTTATAAAATGCCAGTTGGCATAAAAAAATAAAATAAATAAAAAATACATATTAATGGAGGCGTCCAGGCCCCTGGACGCCTCCATAAAAACAAATAAAAAAAATTAAAATGCCAGCCCTTGTCATAAAAGACAAAGAAAAATAATAAAATAATATATTTTTGGAGGCGTCCAGGCCCTGGACGCCTCCATCAACTCCCTCACGGGCGCCGGCCACCGAACGACGGTTTGTCGTGTGTGAAAAAATCCAAATTATAGAGACGTCCGGTCAGCTGGACGCGCCCATTTCTGAATCACGAGGCGCCGCTCACAAAACCACGCGTTGTGCCGAACCGCGTGCGGCCGTCGTCGGTTTTCGGTGGACCTGCTTGAGGCGTCCGGGACCCTGGACGCCTCCACAAAAGTATTCCAAAAAAATCAATAAAAATAGAATAAAATATTATTTCGGCCCTGATGGAGGTGTCCAGGGTCCTGGACGCCTCCACCTTCCGGAGCTCTATAAATAGAGGCCCACCCCCTCAGTTCTAGGGAGCTAAGCAGTGATCCGATAGGCTGCCGGAGCCCAGAGGCTACGGAGTCATTTTTCTAACCCGTGGGGTCTTTTGTAGGTGGAGGTTCTGCCGGCTTCTCGGGTGCCCACGCTCGCGAGAGGAAGGTCGTCTTCATCCACCGCGCTTCTACGTCGTCCCCACGCTGCCGGAGCTCCGCCGAATTTCACCACCGGCACATCCAATAAGCCAACTCTTTCCTTTTCTTCGTAGTTCTTTTGCATTCATCATCTCGCATCCATCATCTCATTTTCCTCCTACTCGAGTCCGAGAGGGGTTTAAAAGATAACACCAACCAGGTGTGTGTCTTCCCGTTATTTCGTCATTTTTATTGCAAGGATATGAATACTACACATTCATCTTTCTAAGCCACTTGTCATTTGTTTGTCGTTGTTTTGCAAGGGTAGCCGAGGAAAGCCCTCTCCGTCGGCCGGCCGGAAGGAGAGGAAGAAGCAACCCGCCATCTCCCGCTCTTGAGGTAGGCGCGATCACTTTCTTATTTTGGGGTCTTTCGGCCCCTGGCGATCACATCTTTTCATCGAGGCCGCGGCGAGTCACTTCCCCAATGGCCGTTTAAATTTCTGTTCTCATATTCTCTTTATATCCTGTTATATTTCGTTCATATCATCGAGGCCGCGGCGAGTCACTTCCCCAATGGCCGTTTAAATTTCCGTTCTTACATTCTCTCTATATTCTGTTATATTCTGCTCATATCATCGAGGCCGCGGCGAGTCACTTCCCCAATGGCCGTTTAAATTTCCGTTCTTACATTCTCTCTATATTCTGTTATATTCTGCTCATATCATCGAGGCCGCGGCGAGTCACTTCCCCAATGGCCGTTTAAATTTCCGTTCTTATACTCTCTCTATATTCTGTTATATTCTGCTCATATTCTCGAGGCCGCGGCGAGTCACTTCCCCAATGGCCGTTTAAATCTCTGTTCTTATATTCTCTTTTATATTCTGCTATATTCTGCTCATATTCTCGAGGCCGCGGCGAGTCACTTCCCCAATGGCCGTTTCAATTCTTGTTATTTAATTTCTGCACCATTCCCGTCCCCCTGAGGTCGCGGCGAGTCACTTCCCGCTATGGCCGTTTGAACCCCATATCTTGCCATATTATACTTGTCCCGCTCGCCCCGCCGGAGAAATCTCCCGTGGTGGCCCCTTCTCTCTCTTCTCTCATCTCTGTGTTGCAGCAAACAGCAAAACAAACAAAAAGAGGAGCCCGCGCGCTCTCCGCATCCTCTTCCCCGCTCCATCGCACTCCGAACCGCGTGACGTCGCTCACAAGATGGTCCCTTAATAGTCCAGGTGTCCATGAAATGGCAGCATCCATTGGCGCATGAACAGTGTTCATGTCGGATGGAGTGTTTGAAGATTACTATTCATTGGCGCTTAGTTTTTCGCTGATATCTAGCCGTCCGGAGGATCCTTTTTTGGACAGGGCATAAGGGATCACTGGCCCTACCCTATGGGAAAATGGGATGGCGATGCGAGATCAAACGGGCGCCCAGTCAAGCAAATAGCGAGAAATGTCAATAGTGTTCAAAACAATAAAATGGGTTTTTTCTTTACATGACTTGCCAGTTCGAAAGGCAGCCGCCGGATGGTTTTTTTATCTTTTTTAATGTCTTCTTTTCGTTTATTTCCTCTCTTTACTTTTTTTGTTATTTTTTTATACCAATCACATATTATATATATATATATATATATATTATCTCTCTAATATATTTATTTTATTTTGTCATTCATCTGTTTATCTTTTTTTTATTTTGATTCTTCTTATTTTATTTTATTGGCTTACGACCTGGTGAAATTTCGGTGGCACCTCCCCCGGACCTTAAGTATTTGGGTGGAAAGAAACATGTGTTCGTCCACGGAGAATCTGAGATGACACTGTAGACACGACATTTTAAGCATTACGCTGAGCAAACCCCGTATTACGCCAAGACGCCCCAAAGCGGCTCGCACAGTTAAACCATTTAAATGATTTCCAATCTTTTATTCGATCTCGCGGAAAGTCAAGTGTTGTTTGTCAAAATAAGCGAAACCCTCGCTAATGGGTTTGTGGCCATTCCTCTCCTACACAAGAAGATAAAAATGTCAATGGGCTTGGCCCATCTCTTAATGTTAAAAAGGAAGGGGGGGACAAATAAAGATTTTGATGGGCTTGGCCCACTCTTATTCACAAAACCTTCTGTTTCAAAAAAAAAAACAAATCAACCCTCATGGGCTTGGCCCATTCTTGTTCAAAATTTGCATTAAACCAAAAAAAAAACAATTCTAATAGGCTTGGCCCATTCTACCTTTTATACATATATATATATACATGTACGTATGTATATATACATATATATATATATTTATATATATGTATATATATACATATATATATATAAATATATATACGTACATATATATACATATATATATGTATAAATGTATATATACAAACAAAAATAAAAAGGATAAAATAGGTGGCCCATCATTTATTTTGTATAAATAAACATATATGCAAATATTGATAAATATAAATGATTTGGACCCATCTCTAAACAAAAATAAATATTTTTTCTTTTATTTTTATTAACTCCTCTCCTTAAATCCCTCCTCATTTCTTGGATCTTGTCTCCCCCGTTCAATACACCCACCCCACTCCCTCTCTCTCCCTCTCCCATTCTCCCCTCCCATCGCAAGCCACGACCACCTTCTCCATTCCCCCTGTCTCTCCTCTCACCTCCTTCACACACTTCCGACAACCCACTCTCCTCACCACAAACGCAGAGACTTCCCAACACCAAGACCCTCCTCTCCTCATCCCTTCTTCTCATCCCACAGCCACAACCGGCCCACCTCCAACCACCGCAATCTCCACCTCCGACCACCGCAACCACCGTCGCCCGTCGCCGTTCACCATCCTCACCCCCCACAACCGGACCACTCCCTCTCAACCCCATCCGCACCGCCGCGACCGAGCCCTTCACTCCCCCTCTCCCTCTCTTTAACCCACGACCCCGGCCACCACTGCCCTGACCGTCGTTATCGTCTTCCTCTTCCTTTCTTTCACCATGCATCCTACAACCCCGTCGTGAGACCCCTCCCACCTTCTCCTCTTCTCACGTGAGCTCCTCCTCCAACCACCTCCATCTTCTCCTCACCCTCACCATCTCCCCAGCCGACCTCCCTCCCTCTGTTGCACCTCCCACGCCACACGTCGACCCCCCGGGAACCTAACCGAACTCCCCCTCTGCTCGCAAAAGTTTCCTCTCCCCCTCACTACCTCCACTGTGCAACCCAACCCCCACTACTTTCCTCTCCCATCTCACCATATCACTGTGGCTTCATCTCTGCTAACCACCGCACCACCCACCACCTCGCCGTCGTCGCCCTCCCTCTCTCCTTTACTTCCTCCCACTGGACTCCCCCCCTTCAACGCTCACCAACCAAACCCCCTCTTTC
Organism: Amorphophallus konjac; assembly: GCA_022559845.1. Taxonomy (NCBI): domain Eukaryota; kingdom Viridiplantae; phylum Streptophyta; class Magnoliopsida; order Alismatales; family Araceae; genus Amorphophallus; species Amorphophallus konjac. Next base: position 55,436,163 of record CM040122.1, read on the forward strand.
TCCCTCTCTCTAACCTCCCCATGCACACCTCCGCATCCACCTTTTCTCCCCCTCACTATCGCAGCTAGCCCACCTTCCACCCACGAGCCCCACACACCGCCAGCCTTACGTCCGCGAGACCTCCCCGTGAACTCCACCCCCCGTCCACTGCACCGCCACCGAGACCCCCAGCCCAGCACCACAGCAATTCCCTGCGCCTCCACCTCCTGCCACCTCTCCACCGACGCCGCAAACACCCCCCACGACAACCCACCGGCCACCACGTCCGCGAGCTCGTCGTCAAACCAACCGGCGTACACCACCGCTCCACCATCGCCCTCACCCGCGAGGCCACCGCCGGCCATCCACGCCTGTTATCGTCTCACGCCGGCCGCCCGCCGCCGCCGTCGTCAAGCTCCCAGCCGCCCCGGCCGTCGTCTCTCCTCTGCCGCGCCCTCCCGTTGCCATCGCCGTCGTGCCCCGTCGCAGACGCCACCTCTGCCCTCCCTGCTGTGACCGTCACCGCCGTCGTCTGCGGCACCGGATGACCTACGTCCCCCCCTCTCTCTCTCTCGCTGCTCCCTCTCTCTCTCCTCTCGCGTCCCCCCTCTCTCATCCCGATGCGTCTCTCTCCCTCTCCCTCTGTTCTCTCTCTCGTTCTCCCCCCGCGGTCTCTCTCTCTCTCTCTCTCTCTCTCTCTCTCTCTCTCTCCCCTCCGTCTCATCTCTCCCTCTCGTTCTCTCTCCCCCGGCGTCTCTCTCTCTCTCCTCTCGCGTCCCCCCTCTCTCATCCCGCCGCGTCTCTCTCCCTCTCCCTTTGTTCTCTCTCCCGTTCTCCCCCCGCGGTCTCTCTCTCTCTCTCTTCTCCCCTCCGTCTCATCTCTCCCTCTCGTTCTCTCTCTCCCCCGGCGTCTCTCTCTCTCCCCGTCTCATCTCTCCTCTCGCACCCCCCTCTCTCAGTTCTTCTCTCTCTCTTCCCCACTCTCTTTCTCTCTCCCTCTCGATCCCTCTCTCTGTCCTTTTTTTATTCTTTTATTTCCCTCTTCCCCCTCTCTCATCCTTTCTCTGCCTCTCTCCCTCACGTATTCCCTCTCTCCCTCTCACCGCCACTTCCCCCCCTCTCGATCTCTCTCTCTCAATTTTTTTATTTTTTTTATCCCTCTCTTTCACACTCTCTCTTCCTCTCTCTCATCTCTCTCTCCCTTCTACGTGTCTCTCTCTCACTCCCTCTTTCCCTCTCTTTCTCCTTCCCACTCCCTTCCTCTCTCTCTCTCTCTCGACCTCTCATCTTTTTATTTGTTTATTCTTTTTTTCTTTTTTTCTCTCCACTCTGTCAACTCTCTCTCTCCCCCCTCTGGATCTCTTCTCTCCCACACTCTCCCTATCTCTCTTTTCCCCCTCCCTCTCTCGACCCCTCTTTCAACTATTTCCCCTTTTATTTATTTATTCATTTATCTTCTCTCTCTCAATTATCTTCCTCTCTCCCCCTTCATATATATATATATATATATATATATATATATATATATATCTTTTCCCTATTATTCTTTTTTTTTTATTTTCTCATTCTTGTATTATCTTCCCTTTAAAACCAAAGTATAAAAATCCTGAAAACAAAAAAAAAGAAAGAAAAAGCTCTCTCCCTCTCTCTCTCTCCCTTTCTCCTTTTCAGGGCGGTATCGATACCCGGAAGGTCCTACCGAGTTTTCGGGTGTCGGAGTATACGAGAAGCTATACGCCTCACCGTATGCTCATGCTATCCCCGTCCTGAAGGAGCTCGTCCAAAGCCCGTCAACAACTTCCCCCAATAAGCTTTCTCATCTCCTTTTACCCTGCCTTATTTTTATTCTGCTAGTTACATTGTATGCATGCATTATCCATATCGCATTTCTCTCCCCGAGAAAGTCTTGTTTACTTATTCATCATATCATCCATCTACCCTTGGTGTCCAAAAGGGGTTTAAAACAGTCTCGATCAGGTATGTATTTGTTCATGTCCTCGTCATGTTCATCACAAGGGATTGATGCTGCATTGTCGTTATTCTGATTTATTATCTCGTCTTCTTTTGCAAGGGGAACCATCATAGGAAAGCTATCTCCTTCGGCTGGCCGAAAGAGGAGGAGGAACTCACGTGATCTCCAGTTCGGGGATGAAACGCGACCATCCCTCCTATTTTGAGGTACCCGACCATCCCTCCTATTTTGAGGTACCCGACCATCACCTTCACCATCTTATTCAAGTTCTCTCTCTTGCTATTGTTATTTATTGTTAAGTCTCCACCCCGTCCCTCTCTATCTTTGTCTAAAAAATAGTCTTTCTCTTTCTCTATATATATTCTCACAGTAGTCTTTCATAATTTTAATTCTCTATATCTCACTCTCTTTCTCTATCTTTTACATCTCGATTTCTTTCGTCATTTTCTCATGTCTCTTTAAAAGAAAAAAAAATAATAAAGGCAACAAAAACGAAAAAAACTAAAAAATAACAACGAAAAACAAAAACAAACCAAAAGAAGGAATAACAAAACCGGGTAACCAAGGAAGGCCCTCTTCGTCGGTCGGTCGACAGAAGAGGAAGAGAGGACCTGCACTGCTCCCGCTCTGGCGGCGAACGCGATCACAGCTTTCCCGTGGGGTTCTCAACCCCTGGCGATCACACCCCCCTCCCCCTTTCTTTTCTGTTACTTTTTCCTTTTGTTTAAACCCCGTGGACGGAAGTAATTCCTCGCGGAGGTTCCTGCGACGGAAGTAATTCCTCGCGAAGGTTCACGTGACGGTAGTAATTCCTCATGGAGCCTTTTCATTCTGTCATTTCATTTCTTTAATTTCTGTCTAAATCCTGCGACGGAAGTAATTCCTCGCGAAGGTTCCCGTGACGGAAGTAATTTCTCGCGAAGCCTTTTCATTATGTCATTTTCATTTCTTTAATTTCTGTCTAAATCCTGCGATGGAAGTAATTCCTTGCGATGGTTCCCATGACGGAAGTAATTCCTCGCGGAGCCTTTTCATTCCGCAATTTTGTTCTTTTAATTTCTGCTCCCGCTCTGGCGGCGAACGCGATCACAGCTTTCCCGTGGGGTTCTCAACCCCTGGCGATCACATCCCCCTCCCCCTTTCTTTTCTGTTACGTTTTCCTTTTGTTTAAACCCCGTGGACGGAAGTAATTCCTCGCGGAGGTTCCTGCAACGGAAGTAATTCCTCGCGAAGGTTCCCATGACGGAAGTAATTCCTCGCGGAGCCTTTTCATTCTGTCATTTCATTTCTTTAATTTCTGTCTAAATCCTGTGACGGTTCCCGTGACGGAAGTAATTCCTTGCGGAGCCTTTTCATTCTGTCATTTCATTTCTTTAATTTCTATCTAAATCCTGCGACGGAAGTAATTCCTCGCAAAGGTTCCCGTGACGGAAGTAATTCCTCGCGAAGCCTTTTCATTATGTCATTTTCATTTCTTTAATTTCTGTCTAAAACCTGCGACGGAAGTAATTCCTCGCGAAGGTTCCTGTGATGGAAGTAATTCCTCGCGGAGCCTTTTCATTCCGTAATTTTGTTCTTTTAATTTCTGCTTAAACCCCGTGGACGGAAGTAATTCCTCGCGGTGGTTTCCATTCTGTAATTTCCTTATGTCAATTCATTTCGTTGTACATTTTCATTCCGTGGGTTTTCTCGTTCCGTATATTTCCGTCGTTCGAGCCCGGTAGAGACAACCCTCTCCGGGACCTTTTACGCACTCTCGCTCGTCCCGGCAACGTATTTCTTTCCCCCTTTGTTAAACCCCGTGACGTCTGTCCACATCTCTTTATATTTTCGTCGTTCGAGCCCGGTAGAGACAACCCTCTCCGGGACCTTTTACGCACTCTCGCTCGTCCCGGCAACGTATTTCTTTCCCCCTTTGTTAAACCCCATGACGTCCGTCCACATCTCTTGGCGATCACGGTGGGACCTCTTTTGCTTTCCGTTTGGTTACCCGTGTGATTTGGCACCCCCGTGTGCCCTTCCCCATTGCGCCTGCGTGCGCTACAGTTTCCCATTGGCACCTGCGTGTGCCCCTCCCCATTGGCACCCACGTGTGCCCCTCCCCATTGCGCCCACGTGCGCTACAGTCGTGCTCCAAGCAGCACCTTGCTTTGCGTTTATCCCTCGTGCACCTCGTGCACTTCCCCTTGATTCCCTTGATTTCTCGAGAGATTCACGTTGTTCCCTTTCTTTCCGTTGTTTTCCGAAAAATGGGCTTCAGCTCGAGGGCGTGCCTGGAGCCCCAGGTGCGTACTCAGCGTCATCGCCCTCAGCAACTGTCAGCCGTTGTGCGGACACGTCCTGACAAGTGGACGTGTTCTCCCAAAGGCACTTCCCATCTGGCGTCCGCAAATTGAGAAAAGAAAAAAAACGGAGAAGATAGAAAAGAAAGAAAGAAAAAACTCAATGGTGCTCTATCAGGTACATTTCCTATTTTCCTTTACCTTGTGAAAATTCGCTTAGTTCTATCCCACCCTACTTAAATTCTATTCTTGTGAAAATTTGTTTAGTTCCGTTTCCTGCATAGGTTTCGATCTTATGAAAATTGTTTAGTTATGCTCTGTCCTGTATAAGTTCTATCTTGTGGAAATTATTTATGTCTATTCTGTTCTGCATAAGTTCTATCCTGTGACAAATTGTCTAGTTCTAATCTATCCCGCATAAACTCTGTTCTTGTAAAGATTGTTTAAGTTTTGTCCCATCCTGCATAAGTTCTGATCTTGTGAGATTGTTTAGTTCTGTCCTGTCCTGCAATAAGTTCTGATCCTGAATCTGTTTAGTTCTATCCTGTCCGAAGTTCTGTTATCGTTAAAGTTGTTTAGTTTAAATTTGTCTTGCATAATCCCTGTTCTCCTTGCTTTGTTTGTGTTTCACATATCTCCGTTATACTGCACTGCATTACATGCATTTTCCCCCTTTCTTTTTCCTTTTCTAAGGATCACCTTTTCTCGGTGAAGGAAAGACTCTCCGTTCGGGAATTCCTCTCGACGGACTAGGATCTCCTTCATCGGGACCTCCGTAAGTCCCCGACAGCGAAGGATTCCCTCTTCGTTCACTGGGCAGGTTGTATCACTGAAGTTCCCCGGAGTTTAGTTACCCATTCATGGTGAGGCGAGCGACCTTAGCTGACACGGCGATGGCCAAAATTCTGACTAGGGTCCCGTCCTTTGCGTGAACTCCTCGTTTGTGAAAAGAGAAGAAGAAAACAAAAGAAAACAAACCAAAACAAACCAAAACAAAAAAGGGGACGTAAAGCATCCACTTGTATGTTAATCTCTCCTACTTGTATGCTGGTGTATGTTATTACGTTCTGGAAAATTGTTAAGGATGGCCGAGTATAATTACGATACTTTCGAGGCTGACGCCTTCGGCTATGAGCCCCAAGTGCATGACCCAGGTCATGGCTCTTACATAGAATACAGCCCGGACCAGGGCTATCAAGGTGAGCCCCATGTCTACGCCATGGATGCCGGTCCATCCCACGAGCCCTCACATGAGGTGCCGAATGTTGCCGGGGATACATCTTCCCCTCAGGACATCTCCTCTCTGTTAGGTGTCCTTGCCAACACCCAGCTCAACCCTGAGCAACTCCAGGCCTTCCAGGCCATTTTGAAAGGGAAATCGATTTCCCCCTCTCCCACGGAGCCGAATCCGGCTGCTACTCCTGTCCAAGAGTCTGTACAGGCCATTCCCTCCCCCTCACTCTTCGGGCAGGCAAATCAATAGCCTCCCTCCTTCCAATTCCCCTCCCAATCTCCGGCGCCAGCCGCCCTTCAAACACCAATCCAACCGGGCCTATCCACTGGTAGACCCTAATACCCTTCCTATCCTGGGTTTCCTTCTCAGGCCTCCGGGAGGCCTACCCCTTCTCTGTGGCAAGCGCCACCTTCACCAGTTGACCCGTTCACCCAGTCCCTCTTGAACAAGCTGAACAAGATGGATGAGCAATTCCGAAACTTACAGAAAATGGTGGATGTAAAATCCACCCCTGAAGTTTCTCTGCCTGTCCTACCAATGTTTCGCCTTCCCCCTTCTGAGATGCCCACGTACCATAGGTACAATGGCACTGGCAACCCCTTTACCCATTTGAAGGACTTCATGTATGAGTCCTCGTTCTGGCAGAATGATAAAAGATCCCTGGCATACCTCTTTAGGAGATCATTAGATGGCCCTGCGCTGGAATGGTTCTACGCCCTAGAGCCGAGTGAGGCTGAGGACTTCGACGTGGTTCAGAGGAAGTTCCTACAGAGGTACCGGGACCGGGTTGGCCCGTCTCTTTCTATCACCGACCTGGTCACCGAAAAAATGAAGTCGGACGAAGATTTCGTCCAATATGCCGATAGATGGAGGTCCCTGGCAGAGAGGATAAAGGATACCATCTCAGAGCCAGAGCAGGTGAAGATGATTATATCAAATGCTACCCCCCAATTTAGGCATATCCTGGCAATGAACAAGCTTAACACCATGGAGGAACTGTACGAGAGGGCTCGGTATGTCCAGACACAACTGAAAGATTCCCCTCTCATGCACATGTTCGAGCCACCAAAGCCGAGGGTATTTAGGAAGCTGGGCACTAGTGTCCAAGGTGGGGTGACAGAAGGGGTAGTGACAAATGAGCAGGTGAGTGCGGTTGGCAATCCCAACCAGCAAGCCGACCCCAGGCCTCCACAAGCCCTACCACTCCCCTTCCATCGGAACCAACAGGGTCAGCTACCCTATCGTCCTCCCCTACAAAACAACTTCTATCAGAACAATGTGGCACGACCCTTCAATCCCCAACAACAACAACCGCCACCTGCTCAGTACCATCATGTTCCACCCCCGGGGAACTCCGGCCCCCCACAACAACAGAGAAGGCCGATTGGCCTGAAGAGAGCTCACTACCCACCATTGCCGGAATCACTACCGGACATCTTTAATGCTCTCATGGCTGTTAATTCACTCGTCTTGCCTAAAGAAAGACCCATATGGCCACTAAATGTTGACACGTCCAGATATTGTGTGTACCATAGGCAGCCAGGTCATACAGTGGAGAACTGCTTTGATTTTTCGAAATACATTTATGATATGAATGATGGACACTTAATTGATTGGGATGAAATGAGGAGAGTTGTCGCCACTTTGAAGGCAAGGATACCTCCCCCCAGACCGCAATTACAACAACAACAACAACCCCAACAACAACAACAACCTCAGCAGGTCCCACAGCAACAACCGAACATGGGCATTGTTCAAAACCCACTTCCGGAGCACCAACGACCCAATCACCAAGTCAACCCCATCTCTTCCTTCCCAGAAATCGGAAGAGGGAAAGGTTGGCACGCGGAGGGCACCTCCGTTCTTGTTGCCCAGCACGTTCCTAGCCACCCCCCTCGCCTCATCCGGTCGGCACCTCTTTCTGCTCGAACCACATCACAACCCCCGAGTGGACCTCTTTTTGTCCCACAGTCATCACGCCCTCTCATCCGCTCCCCCGTCTCCAGTTCCCTCCCAGTCCAGCCCTCCACCACACCTCTACCTACACCCTCAAAACCCCTAATTTTACCTCGCCCATCTGAGACCCCATCCACCTCCGCCACTCCTTCACCCCTACCTCGAAACCTCTCATCATCCACCATCCATCCCAGGTGCCGTCCACTCCGCCTCCATCTCTCCCAAACAAACCCCTCATCAGGATCCCTACACCCGTCATCACCTCCGCCCCACCAACCATCCCTCCCCCACTTAAACCTCTGATAAAACCCATACCTAACCCCGTCGAGGTGCAACCAAAGCAACAAGTCATGGTGCTCCGAAGTGGAAGGATCTTCCACTGAGTTTTTCCCCAGAACGGTCAGAGTCCAGAACAGTCCCAACAAGAGAAAGGAACTGAAGAGCAGTTAGAGGAATCCATCCCCGGGACACAATATGATCTTCTAAAACATCTCGACAAGACGCCTACCCGAATCTCCATCTTGGAATTGATTAAGAGGTCCACGTCCCATCAAGGGGCACTAATGAAGTATCTCCAAATGGTCATGGTGAATGAGGATCTCTCGGTAGAGAAGATATCGTCGGTGCTGACACCGACAAGCACGCAACCGGCCATCACATTCCATGACCACGAGCTTGCCCCCCAGGAAGCTCGGAAATATGCTTTGTGCATTGCAGTGAAGATCAACGGGGTGCCCGTAAACCCGTGCCTAGTGGACACGGGTGCCTCAATCAATGTGATCTCCATGAACACTCTCTTGCTATGTGGGGTTGATTTAGAACAGATAAGGCCATCGGCTATCACAGTCACCGCATATGATAATAGCAAGAGGCCTCCACAGGGGAGGATTATCCTTAATGTAGAAGTGGGTCCTGTTGCTGTTCTTACGGAGTTTCACATCCTCGACATGGACCCCACGTTTAAGGGCATATTGGGCCGTCCTTACATAGAGACGTTGAATGCCGTCCCTTCTACCAACCACCAATGCTTAAAATTCCCATACAAGGGACGGATCATCAAGGTGTTTAGCATGCCCCTGCTCCCTATGGTGGATGCTATTAACACTTCATTGCCCTCTGTCTAGCCGACCTATAGGCCTATCCTTTCCCTACTGGATGTGTGTGACCCTAGCCACCCTTCACCAACACAAAGAAAGCCACTTCTCGGGCCGACGCCACGTTCAACTTCCCACTCCAAAGGATGGGAGATCATGAACAACTTAGGTTACCATCAAGGCAAAGGTCTAGGAGCACAATTACAAGGAAGATTGAGACCGGTAGGGAAGGCCAGGGTAATCCTTAGAGCTGGCTTAGGTTTTGAAGGCCCGATTGAAGAAGATGGAGAACCTCTTACATGGACCTTGTACTCTCATTTCATAAAAGGGCCGGTTATACAGTTGCGGGATCAGCCGCAAGAATCACATGGGGAAGTTCGGATTGCCTACTTAGCCGAAAGTTGCTCGAGGGCTACAAAGAAGGGGAAGCACGATGACCCGGACTGCGAGTGGAACAAGTGGTTCGATATACATGATATTTCCCTTGCGTTACAGCAGATGTTCTCACCTCCGGACATGGAGGGGCTGTTTTTGATCTTCGAGGTGCCAAAAGGTGTCGTTGACATTGCCAAAATTCCAAGTTTTCCTCGCCAAGAGGACGTTGCTACTGACGGATCGCTTTTCGTCATTCTATCTAATCATTCTCCTCAGCAGTTGCTGCTGACTCTTTCTTGGGCTAGACGTTTATCTGATGATATTCCTAGGTCCCCTTCTCTACTCACATTCTTACGCGGGTTTCTCAGCCCGTGCCGAATTTTCAACCATGATCTACTCAATGAGCCCCACAACCCTTTAGCTATAGTCCCCTCCTCTCATTCCCCAAGTTCTTTCAATTGTTTTGTAATTGAAAGTGAAAATGAAAAAAAACATCAATTTTCAAACTCCTCAACAGTACATTTCCTTTGAGGAGACCTCCTACATCTCCCACGAGTGCGCCCCGACCTACGGGCCACTCATTCAAGGTCCCTTGAGCGACCTTCTTTATCCCTCCACTGAGGGGTCTTTTCCTGTACATTCTTCAACTTCTTCTTCGTCCGTAGAACAAGTCAGTCAGGTTAGGAATAATGAGTCAAGGGTAGTGCCTAGAAGAAAATCCAAGGGTAGGCAAATTCCTCGTCGATTTCTTCTAGATTTAGACAATAGGTGTCAAGCCTTTCTAGCCATTCCTCAATTGCTAGAGAATCCCATCCAACTGTCAGAGTTAGAATGCGAGGAGGATTGCACAATTGATGAGGGGTATGGAGTTTATGAGCTCACAGATGAAGAATACCCTATTGAAGAAGGGGACGAAGAATATGAGGACGCGGCTGATGCTTATGCTAGCGGAATGAGGAGGTTTGACGAACCATCAGCCGCTATAGAAGAACCCACCAAAGAGATCAACCTGGGGACCGAGGAAGACCCTAGGATCATCCTCATAAGTGATAATTTGCCATTGTCTGAAGAAGAGGCATTGATTGAGGTTCTCAAGGAATATAGGGACACGTTCGCATGGAGCTACGAGGATATGCCGGGATTGGATTCCACCCTGGTCGAACACCGCTTAACGCTAAAACCAGGGTCCGTCTCGGTAAAGCAAAGGTTAAGACGTTTCCACCCCCAGATGGCTTTGAAGATGAAGGAAGAGGTCGATAAGCTCCACAAAGTCAGGTTTATTAGAGTCGTCCTATATCCTCAATGGGTGGCAAACATTGTCCCGGTCATGAAAAAGGATGGAAAGGTGAGAATCTGTATCGATTTTCGGCACCTTAACCGCGCATGTCCAAAAGATGATTTCCCCTTGCCTCACATCGACGTGTTGGTTGATAATACCACAGGCTATGAAACTCTCTCGTTTATGGATAGATTTTCGGGGTATAATCAGATCCGTTTAGCAGAAGAGGATCAGGAGAAAACATCATTCACCACACCCTGGGGAACTTATTGTTATTTGGTCATGCCGTTTGTCTTGAAGAATGCTGGAGCAACTTATCAAAGGGCTGTGATGGCAATATTTCATGACATGATGCATGTGTATTTAGAGGTATATGTGGATGATTTACTGGTGAAATCCAAGATTAGGGCAGAACACTCGACAGTTCTAGCTAAGGTGCTGCAAAGATCAAGGGAGTTCAATTTGAAAATGAATCCAAAGAAGTGCGTATTTGGTGTTTCGTCGGATAAATTGCTTGGCTTCATTGTGAGTAAGAAGGGCATTGAAATAGATCCCAACAAAGCTAAAGCAATTAGGGATATGCCACCTCCGAAAAACCTGAGAGAAGTTCGAGGGTTAATCAGAAGGTTACAATTCATTCGTCGATTTGTGTCCTAGCACTCGCAAAGGTGCAAACCTTTCTACGAGTTGACTAAGTCAGGAGTAGAATTCAGTTGGAATTCTAAATGCCAAAAGGCTTTTAAAGGATTGAAGGAATATCTGTCCAATCCACCCATCCTAATTCCACCCACGCCAGATAAACATTTAATCCTTTACATCTCGGTCCTGGACGACTCCGTGGGAGCTGTCCTAGCACAAGCCGATGAAGCGGGCAAGGAAAGGGCGACCTATTACTTGTCCAAACTCCTCAACCCCTGTGAGCAGAAGTACACGGCTATGGAAAAAACTTGTGCCGCCCTTGTCTGGGTAGTGCAGAAGTTGAAACACTACTTTCTAGCTCATGAAGTCCATCTGATTGCCCGAATGAACCCTATCAAGTTCCTTCTAGAAAAATCTATCCTTACGGATAGATTAGCACGCTGGCAAAGCTTTCTTTCTCAGTTTGACATCACCTACGTTCAGCAAAAGGTGATCAAGGGTTATGCCATAGCCGAGCATCTCGCTCACCATCCTCTCCCCAAATTCGATCCCGTCCAGTCAGAGTTTCCAGATGAGGAACTAATATCCATTAACCAATCAGATGATTACATGTGGACGTTGTATTTTGATGGAGCTCTGAATTCCCAGGGGAAAGGAATCGCCCTCCTATCGCCTGAAGGCCTTACATTCCCACTGGCATACCAGCTTAAATTCCCCGTTACCAACAATATAGCTGAATATGAAGCTCTTCTAGCTGGCCTGGAACTCGCTCATTCTTTTCGTATCACCGAATTACGAGTCGTAGGTGATAGTCAACTCATTCTTCGCCAGGTGCTCACTAAATATCGCACTCGCGATCCCAAGCTCAAGCCATACCAAGAACTCACTGCTACCTTTGCCAAACTGTTCACCAAATTGATCTTTGTCCATATCCCTCGTCATCAGAATATTCTGGCCGATTCCCTCGCCTCGTTGGCATCATCTTTAAGGTTCTCTCTAGGAAGATGATTTGAGTCCATTTCCATCTACAAGCGTCACGACCCTGCAATCGATGACGCTTCCTACGTAGATATCAAGGACATGATAGTAAGGAAGGCCCTACAGGAAGAAATCCTTGAGAAGAGAGAAATTATGTTGACAGAGTTAGAAGAAGAATTGGCTGATGAGGAGAAGCCATGGTTTTACGAAATTGCCAAGTATTACAAAGATCAATCCTACCCTAGAGAAGCCACATCGCAAGATAGAAAAGCCATAAGGAGAGTGGCACAAAGATACATGCTGGTTGGAGGAGTGCTGTACAAGAGAAGTCTTACTGGTGTTCTTCTAAGATGTCTCGACGAAGAGGAGGTCTGGAAATGCGTTGAGGAAGCACACTCTGGTGTGTTCGGTGGTCATGTGAATAGCCAAATACTTGCCAAGAAAATCCTTCGGCAAGGCTTTTACTGGCCCACCATGGAAGAGGATTGTGCCGTCTATGTCCGCAGGTGCGTCAAGTGTCAACTTCACGCTGATAAAATTCATTCCCCATCTTCTTCACTTCATCCAGTATCCTCCCCATGGCCCTTCTCCATGTGGGCTTTCGATGTCATTGGTCCTCTTGGTAATCATAACTCCCTCACTAAGTAAAAATCATTCATCCTTACTGCAACGGAGTACTTCACCAAATGGGCCGAAGCCGAAGCTTACGTGGAGATTAAAGCATCAACAGTCTGCAAATTCATCATGAAGAACATCATCGCCAGGTTCGGCATTCCAAGCACAATCATCACCGACAATGGGCCGTAATTCATTTCTCAGGACCTTCAGTACCTCTGCAAAAGGTATAAAATTGCATTGCATCATTCATCACCTTATTATCCACAAGGTAATGGCCAAGCAGAGGCCACTAATAAAATATTGATTAAAATCATAAAAAAGACATGTGAGTCAAACAAGTTCTCGGATTGGCCAGAAAAGTTGATTGAGACTTTATGGGCCTATCGCACTTCAATCCGTACTCCCACTGGGTAAACTCCGTTCGCCCTCACTTATGGGATGGAGGCGGTAGTTCCGTATGAAATTTTGGTTCCTTCTCTTAGGGTACAGTTGGACAAGGAGCTTCCCCTCGACGAACGTCGTGATTCACTCCTTGCCCAATTGGAACTCTTAGATGAGAAACGGCTGGCCGCTGCCGAGCATGCACGTGTATATCAGAATAGACTCACACGTTTTTATCAAAAGAAGGTCATTGAAAGGAAATTTCAAGTCGGTGAAATGGTAGTGAAAAGAATTTTTGTAAAACCTGGTGGGCCGCGTTCTAAACTCCAACCCAATTGGGAAGGACCGTACGTGGTTCAGGCTGTGCATCCTGGCAACGCCTACAGGCTAGTTAATGCTGAGGGGATCGAGTTACCTCACCCTTGGAATGGGCTTTATCTTAAGAAGTACTACCCTTAGATATGTGTACATAGTGTCAAAAAATGATGAAACGAAAAACAACAAAAAAATAGAAAACGATGAAAACAACAAAAATATGTATATATACAACAACAAAAGAAAAAAAATAGAAAAAAATGAAAAGAAGAAAAAAATAAAAAAAAATCAAAATGCAAATGCCCGGAGATTACCATGTAGTTAAGTCATTGCATTCAACCTCCATGTTGGGATATGGCCTATTAAGACTTGGTAGGTTCCGGGTCTTGGTTTGACAGAACCATGGAGATCCCTGTCCGGCTAGTTCGGCTTACGCCCCCCTCAAAAGAAGGCAACATGCATGTACACATGTGTTCTATAGAAGATCGGTAGCATCGCTCATGGTGAGGCCTCACCCAGAAGGTCTCCAAAAGGCTTAAATCTTTATTCTCTCTCTCTCTTCGACCGAATGAGATAGCCGGCGCCCTTAAAACGCTGAGCATGGGAAACACGAACACAACCCCTAGGGTGAGAGTAGGGCCCAATTCCTCGAGCATGGGTCAGAGCACGAGAAGAGGGCAGTGTCCCCGCAGGCATCCAAGAGGGATTCCATAATGTCAAAATACTATGTCCCTCGTAAAAATCTGTCAACAAAAAAAAAATCACAAAAGAAGAACAAAATCAAAGTCAAGTGAAAAGCCTGGTCGTAACCGTGCCTGATCCCACAAATGAAGCCCCTTTGACTGAAAGTCAAATTCTATACAAAAGGGGTCATGAGATGTAAATGCTCGAGATTTGGTCTGAAGTTGCCCGAAAGGGGAAGTTAAGTGCGCCCCTACTGGCTCGCTGGGTTAACGGTTTTGCCGGTCCTCTCAGGAGGTTTGCCCCCAATATTCTTCCTTCTTCCCCTGAAGATGAATGCTCAATGGAGTTCCCGAAGGGTGAAGCTTGCCAAAGCTTGTAACCTCATTTCAATACGAACATATGGTTATCCATTTTTGAAAAGTAAAAGCCATTGCTACGAAGGAGTCTCCGTGTTTTTGGCCGGTCAAGACCCTTGTCTACCACCTTAATGCTTTCTTATCTAACCTCGGGCTTAGACCAATGCAAGCGCGTCACCTATGGGTGCGACGGCGTCTGATTTCGGGTCAGCGTCGCGCGGTTGGTCGTTTGGGTTCCAGGGTGTTCCATTACATATCATCTAGAGTTGTGAGGAAATAGACCCGGGTCGGGCAAATCATTTACCTTGAACACTTTTTGGGTAAATCCCTGTGGTCGGAAGCAACTGGGAGCCTAAGCATGGTATGACGGTATTGTCATCAGGATAAGTCTTAACCGGCGGGATTATCATTCGAGGAGTCTAGAGGCCCAAATCAACCTAGATGTGCACTTAGGATGCCTGGGATGTTAGTAAGAAAACCCTATTCTCATGCAAGTCAGATGTTATATCGAGTGGTCGTCATGCATTAGCAAAAATAAAAAAATATTAAACAAACCAAAAATAAACAAAAAACAATAAATCCAAAAACCCAAAAAGAGGAGAAAAATGTATATTAAAAAAATGGAAATGTAAAAGACCAAAAAATATATATAAACAAACAATAAAACAAAAAAAATGAATAAAAACACAAACAAAAAAATCACATTTCGCATGATTACATTTGTATGCAACATCTCATTTTAAATTTTCGCTTGCATCTGTGTGTTTGTGTGCCACATTCATCATTGTCTTTTATCATTGCCTTTGTTAATAAAGGCTTGCCCCTTGACTCGTTATCAAGGATAGTTCAAAACCACATCTGCTTATTAAGGAATGGGCAAGTCAAAGCAGAAATACTGACTTGTTTGCTTAGATGTGTGCAGGGATTCGAGAGATCAGAAAGAAGCAGAGAACCAAGCACAAAATATTTTATTCCACTCCCATTCAAAAAGAAAAAAAACAAACAACAAGAGAGAGCTTACATTAGGTTCCACCCTCCTTCTCTACATTACTCGTCTCGCCGCTTTCTGGACATGAAACTCTAGAAGGTGCTATCCAACCATGAAAAGTGGTACTCCTACCGCTTTGTGGTCCTCTTTCTATCTCCACTCCCAGACGTCGATCTGCGGGGGCAGCAAAGAAGCTACTAACACGAAAGCCACGCTCTCGTGCCCTTCGGTAGCGTTCCTTGCCATCCTTCAGCCACTGCTCGGCGAGACCGAGACTGGTCCTCAATTTAAATAGTTGGGCCTCCAGGGCCCTCCTCTCCTCTTTCTCGGCTGATCTTTTGGCCTTCTCTCTTTCCCTGTCCTTTTCCCTCTCAGCACGTTCTCTCTCTCTGTCATCCCTTTCCAGATGAAGGGTGATCCTCAGCTCCATGGCGTCCCGTGAAAAATTGTCATCTGAGCGACGCTGCAATTCCTCCTCCAGCTCCGCTATCCTGGCCTTCCCTTGTGATGCATGAGCAAACATCTCTTGCATCTCTTCGGCCTGCCATATCCATCATTTCAGGGGTGTGATGAGACATAAACAGAGAAGCTCGGATAAGAGGAACCTTCACCTGCGCGGAAAGCATTCCCTCTGCCTCCGCGGCGCACTGTGTTACATGGGCAAGCTGCTCGTGGAGCGAATCTAGTTCCGACAAAGGAATCCATAGACTGGAAGAAGCACCCTCTGCCCCTACTGCTGGTAGGGTTGCGTCGAGCCGAGCGCGCTATGATAGCAAGAAGTGGCAATGAGTGGCTAAACACCAGAAACCTAGGGGAATAATTAGGAATGTGCATTTGCATACATACTCACCGAGACATGTAAAGCCTCACGGGTGTCACCCAACTCTTCCTCCATGTCCGCCAAGCGAGCCTGCAAGTTCGCTATCATGGTATCACGGGCATCCTAAACCCATGTCATAGGAGTCAGCATTACATTTAAAAAAATGATAAAAAAATAGAAAAAAAATGATCAAAAAGTGAGAAAGGAGATACACCTCCACAAGTCCCTCAGGATGAAGTCGCTCTGCATACATCACCCTATAGAGATGAAGATAATCTTCACTATCTCGGGTGTGCGACTCCACGAGCATGCCACCCCGCTGCCAATCTTCATAGTGTTCGGGGAAGCGCACCCGCCAGTCAACACAGGTTACCGGCCTACGTGTCTTCCTCCCGACGCGGGGTGGTGCGGTCATATCTACCCATTCCTGTGCAAGCCCTAGAGTCCTCATGACCAATCGTAGCCGGAGTGGCTCGATTTTATTCAGGCAGTGGACCCAAAGGTCTCGACCAAATCGAGGGCGACCTGTGATGACCCACGGCTGGTCGACATCGACCAAGCCCGAGTAAGGCCTCTAGATCACCTGCGTTGGCATGCGTATATCTCCTTAATCACTCAAAAGGACCAAAAAAAAGAGAGACAAAAAAAAAGACAAAAAAAATGGAGTCCTACCATCTCTGCGGGGAACTCTTGCAGCTCACGCCTTAATACCATCAGCTGGTAAGATAGAGAGGCTGTGCTCATAATGGGTTGCCACCGCCGAGCTAGTGGTGCCACAGCCACACGCCACTGTCGAGCTCGCCCCATTGGGATGTAGTAATAACTCCATACCTGTGTCGTCACATGTCATCAGCATTTCATGAAATAGATTAGTTGCATTAACAAATAAATAAATAATTACCTAGAGAAACGGTATGAAGCCACTCACAGTCACCTCTCAATCTGTCCCTTGGGACAGACTTGCGAACAGATGCGCCAGCACGGTGGCTCCCCAGGCATATTGTCCTACCCTCTCAGGTCAACAAAAATTCTAGGAAACGACAATGGATGTCGTCTCCTTTGGAACCCAGCAGTAACTTTCCCAGCAGGAAGAGGAGGAATATCCTCAAGTCTATGTTTGACCTTTCCCAGCTACTGGCATCCACGCAATACACAGCGCGGGACCCTCTTTCCGCTCTCTCCATGAATTCCTCCAAGGACTTGTTATCACGTTGACGAGTGTCAGTGAGCCCCAATGCCTTCATGATAGACGCCTTGGCTACTGACCTATTCTTTTGGTCCTTTAATTCCAGACCAAGAAGCTTTTGAGCCACTTCACAATAATCGGGGTAGGTGACCCCGGTCACCGTCTCGCCATCCACTCTAAGGCTAGTGATTCGGGCCACATCTTCGAGACTGGGCACCATGTGCCCCCAGGGCATCAAGAAGGCACGACTCTCTGGGTCCCATCTCTCGCGCAATGCTTGGATGAGGGCGAGGTCGAGCTTAATGGGTTTGATCCGGAGGAATGCAACAAACCCCATCGCATCCAGTCGGGCTTTCTGGAAGTCAGGCAAGCCTCGATAGGCAGCCACCACTAATTCCCATGAGATGTGTGACCTTGTCATACTCTGTGGATTACACAGGAAGTGAGAAGCGGGTGCATCATTGAAATATAAAAAAAATAGAAAAAGAACGAGAAAGGAAGAAAGGGGTCATGAAGAATGAGAGGGAAGAACTGGCTTGTTTACAAGCTCCTATTGGGTCCTCTCACTGAGCGGCCTTTCAACATCGGAGAGTCTCCTGGAACTACCACTGGATTTGCTCCTCTTCGAGGAGCGGGAAGACTCGCCCTCCACCCTGAAACTGGACTCTCCCTCCATCTCAGAAAATGAGAAACTCTTACTCCCTTCTGTCAACTTTTCACTCTTCTAACCAGTCTCCACAACTCCGTGCTTTCAAGTGAAGCAGGCGGGAGGAGTATTTATAGTATTGAAGGGATATGATCCAGATCTATCTCAGTTCCTCTTACAATGGGCCTTGTAACAAAGCACCCATCTTTCACTCGAAGTGAACAAGGTCGGGGGCGTAGCTGGTTGATTCACACCCTACGTGTCTAGGTTCCCCGTGTTCATCATGAGTCAAATAAATTTGAGATGGATCATCCACAGGAGAAAGGACAATGCAGGTCGACCTCTTTGAATTTGGGAGTGGACTCATCCACAGGAGAAAGGACAATGGGAGTCGATATTTTTGAATCTGGGAGTGGACTCGTCTACATGGAAAGATGACAGAAGGGCGGTTGGCATCTTTGAATTCGGTGGCACATCATTAAAATTTGTGATGGATTCTCCTGAAAGAAATGCACAATAGATCTGAGACACGATCCGTTATCTCAGGGGAGTTCTGTTAAACACGTCACATGGGGACAACATGAAAAGAAGAGGCGTAGAAGAGAAGGAACGCATAGAGGGCAAACCCGTCACATGAGAGCATGTCGTTCCATTCATACGTCTATATAAACTGTCATGTTCACCGTGAGAAGAGAGCGGGTGTACGAGCAACTTGCTAAATCTCGCACCACCCTCTTGGTCGTCTCTCTCCTCTCCTAAGAGGGAGGTCCCTGGGAGGTCATCTAGAGCTCTGTGACGTTGCAATTGTCTCATCGTATCGCGCATTCTCACCCTCTCTGGTAGCGCTCCTCGCCCTCCTCTGGCCTCTCTCGCGACCCCGACGACCGCGAAGCTCTTGAACCCGAGGTCGTTGGCTGAGCCGCCCCCTGCTCTGCGATGGAGACTACACCAACCCCAGGAGCTCCTCCACCGTGAGCTCCAACTCTCCTCCAATCGATAGTGACTCTGAAGGAGTGACGTGTCCGAGCGCTGTGTCTTCCGGAGCTTCATCACTTGGGCCTCACGTGCCCTCCTCTCGTCTCGATCCCGATGTAGCCTTATCCACGCATCTCTTTCCATTTTCTCCCAGTTTACTTCTCTCCTCGCCACCTGAAGAGAAATCCTCAGCTCCATGACATCTCAGGGCAACTCCGCATACTGTAGTTGCTTCAGTCCCCAGCTCCTACCCGGTGACGGCCGACCATCACCCGACGTCCGCCATTCCAGTCACAAAGAAAAGGGGAGGGGAGAGACGGAAAGAGCGTGCAATGGCATTAAGGCTTTGCATTTATTTCAAAACAAGATAAATCAGGGTTTGGGCACCTCAGGCCTCAGTTTCCTGAGATCCATTACATAAGCCTTCCATAGCTCTCGATCCTCACTCACAGACACCATCGCCTTCCGTGGAACGCTTGCCTTCCACGCTGCTTTGATCACTTTCACGTCTGTCGCATTACCCTCTGTGTCTAGCTCCCTTTCCTTGATCAAAGGAAGGTTGGATGGCGTGGAAAAAGAGTGTCGAGGAAGGCCAATTTGCAGGCAGCACCGGTGCGAGCTGTAAAGAACAAATTCGGTTGCACCGATAAGCTGGAGTTCCGCAACGGGAGAAGATCTCGTGAGAAGACCACGTGAAAGTAAACATGTTGGCACACAAGTGAACATATCCCGCGCCAAGGAGTTGAAGTGAGTACGCCAGTCGCCGCGTGTCTTCAGACGGGGCATGCGATTGGCCACCTTCCCACCGAAGCCCAACACATCGGCCATGTAACGGAGGGGGCTTTGTTCAAAAATCCTGGAGGCGGTCTGTACCCCTTCATGGTGATGAAATTTGAAGTGAAGATCAATCCAGCAGTTGATGAGAAGCATGCACCCGTGAGGAGGCCTACCCATTCTGGAAGCTGTGAGACCACTATAAAGATGCGCGAGGATAGTGGGCCCCACTCTCTTTCCCTCCCAAAGTCCACAGATCGCTCCCAATTGGTCTTCCTCTACGATGTTGTCAGTACAATGAAAGAGGAGAGCTCCAGCCAAACAAATTGTGAACCCTTTCATAAGCCCTTCTAAATGCTCATCTTCTATCAACCCTTCTAAGGCAGTCACGGTCCAGTCTGCGAGCTTTTGCAAGTTGACTCCCTTTTGGGTCTGAACGCCCTTTATGGTTCCAGATGGCATAAAGCTTCCAAGAACTTCCTCGGTAGATACCCTCTTCCGCATCCGCGAAACCTTTATCCTATCATCCTTCATCGACCTTCTTAAGCCTAGCAGAAGTTCTGCCTCCTCGAGGAGGACCGTTGCCTCAAAAGTAGGGAAGATAAAAGTGTGGGTTTCCGGATGCCAAACCTCCGCCAATGCACCCAGGGCCGCCCAATCCATGTAGATCTTGTCATAATACTTGGCATGGACCAGCAACCCTTGGAGGTTCCATTTTGAAATAACGGCCTTCATACCGATAGTGATGTTGGACGTAAGCTTCGATAGCCAGGGCAGCTTTGAGAATTTTCTCGGGCCCGAAAAAAGAGGATACGGCTGAAAGGAAGGAAAAGAAAAGAATGAAAAAGCGAGGGAGAACTTATGAAGGAAACTAGGAGAAAGAGCCAACTTATCGCCTGTGAAAGAATCCTCTCACTCAGATGGCCTTCAATGTCGGTCAAACTCCTGAATTCGCAGCCGAACCTGCTCCTCTTGGCAGGACGGGAAGACCCGCCTTCCATCTCAAAAGCGCAGGACTTCTCTCCTCCCATCTCAAAAGTGTCTAACTCCCCGAACCACCAATGGATGATCTTTTGCTAAGGATCAAAGGGGATACTTATAGTGAGAAAAGGGGGGGGGGTAAAAAGGTAAATGTAAAGCATTTATGACAAGTTACCGTGGTGAATTTTTCTGATTTGCGTCATGTTTTCCCCTGCTCCTGTATTGGTGTGCGGACGTCCTGTACAGTCGAATGTAATTTTACTTCATATGAAATAATCCTTCTTCACTGCTTGCTGTTCGGTGCAGGTTCCAAGAATAAAATTAAAATAAGAGAGCAAGAGGGCACCATTGCCCTACCATGTCTCACCATCAGTCACCCCACTGTGTCATGCATCATACTATATGATATCTACGCTATTAGAGCACGTCAAGGACCTTATGCCTTGGACGAATCTGGAGTTTGAGTTCCGCTCCAACAAAAACAGTGATAACTTCAGAGGAGTTCAGGACATACAGATAGGCCGTTAGGTTGTGGTAGCTCGGGAACGATGGTTCCGTTCGGTGAGTCGGTGCGTGGATAAACGGGCCCCGGCTCAATATCGGCTCATCGAGTCGGTATCCTGACCCGTCCTTAGCAGCTCAACAATATTATCCCTGACTATTTTCTACTTTTAATTTATTTTAATTTTTATTTTTAACCCAGTATGCATTCATGTAGGACTTTGATTCCACTGCGAAGGATCATTCATTTAACTCGATTGTGAGGGCCGCTGTGCTTAAATTCTTGACTAATACGGGATATTCCATTCTGAATCGAGTACTAAGTTTCTGTGAAACCATCTTGGGCTGGTTGGCCGAAAGAGACCTTTGTTTGGATTTATCAGCTACCCTTTTTATTTACTCCATTGGACCCACCTTGGTCGCAACACTTCCACATTGGCTGCGGGTCTACGACTCAGGTACTTCCGCGCCGAGAAGTTGGTCCCTCTTTCTGTTAGTCTTTTGTTATTTCCAACCAAACAATCGTTGATTTCGGAGGACCTTCTTCAAGGTTGTTTTGTTGAAACTCAGGAAAGATTCCAATCACGTAGTGTTAAAAACGTGTCTCATCACGCCTTGGCATCCACTTTTCAGTCCACTCCCCACTCTATTTCATTACACTTCTATTCCATTCCACTCCGTGTCATTCCCCTACAAAGCAGACGCCAAGATGGGGCATGCTGTAGACACGGCATTTTAAGCATTACGCTGAGCAAACCCCGTATTA
Organism: Amorphophallus konjac; assembly: GCA_022559845.1. Classification (NCBI taxonomy): domain Eukaryota; kingdom Viridiplantae; phylum Streptophyta; class Magnoliopsida; order Alismatales; family Araceae; genus Amorphophallus; species Amorphophallus konjac. The sequence continues at coordinate 55,457,942 of CM040122.1, forward strand.
CGCCAAGACGCCCCAAAGCGGATCGCACAGTTAAACCATTTGAATGATTTCCAATCTTTTATTCGATCTCGCGGAAAGTCAAGTGTTGTTTGTCAAAATAAGCGAAACCCTCGCTAATGGGCTTGTGGCCATTCCTCTCCTACACAAGAAGATAAAAATGTCAATAGGCTTGGCCCATCTCTTAATGTTAAAAAGGAAGGGGGGGGGGACAAATAAAGATTTTGATGGGCTTGGCCCACTCTTATTCGCAAAACCTTCTTTTAAAAAAAAAACAAATCAACCCTCATGGGCTTGGCCCATTCTTGTTCAAAATTTGCATTAAACCAAAAAAAAGTAATTTCTAATAGGCTTGGCCCATTCTACCTTATATATATATATATCTATCTATCTATATATATATGTATATATATACATGTATATATAGATATACATATATATATATATACGTACATATATATACTAATACAAACAAAAATAAAAAGGATAAAATAGGTGGCCCATCATTTATTTTGTATAAATAAACATATATGCAAATATTGATAAATATAAATGATTTGGCCCCATCTCTAAACAAAAATAAAATAAATATTTTTTCTTTTATTTTTATTAACTCCTCTCCTTAAATCCCTCCTCATTTCTTGGATCTTGTCTCCCCCGTTCAATACACCCACCCCACTCCCTCTCTCTCCCTCTCCCATTCTCCCCTCCCATCGCAAGCCACGGCCACCTTCTCCATTCCCCCTGTCTCTCCTCTCACCTCCTTCACACACTTCCGACAACCCACTCTCCTCACCACGAACGCAGAGACTTCCCAACACCAAGACCCTCCTCTCCTCATCCCTTCTTCTCGTCCCACAGCCACAACCGGCCCACCTCCGACCACCGCAATCTCCACCTCCGACCACCGCAACCACTGTCGCCCGTCGCCGTTCACCATCCTCACCCCCCACAACCGGACCACTCCCTCTCAACCCCATCCACACCGCCGCGACCGAGCCCTTCACTCCCCCTCTCCCTCTCTTTAACCCACGACCCCGGCCACCACTGCCCTGACCGTCGTTATCATCTTCCTCTTCCTTTCTTTCACCATGCTTCCTACAACCCCGTCGTGAGACCCCTCCCACCTTCTCCTCATCTCACGTGAGCTCCTCCTCCAACCACCTCCATCTTCTCCTCACCCTCACCATCTCCCCAGCCGACCTCCCTCCCTCTGTTGCACCTCCCACGCCGCACATCGACCCCCCGGGAACCTAACCGAACGGCCCCTCTGCTCGCAAAAGTTTCCTCTCCCCCTCACTACCTCCACTGCGCAACCCAACCCCCACTACTTTCCTCTCCCATCTCACCATATCACTGTTGCTTCATCTCTGCTAACCACCGCACCACCCACCACCTCGCCGTCGTCGCCCTCCCTCTCTCCTTTACTTCCTCCCACTGGACTCCCCCCCTTCAATGCCCACCAACCAAACCCTCTCTTTCTCCCTCTCTCTAACCTCCCCATGCACACCTCCGCCTCCACCTTTTCTCCCCCTCACCATCGCAGCTAGCCCACCTTCCACCCACGAGCCCCACACACCGCCAGCCTCACGTCCGCGAGACCTCCCCTCGAACTCCACCCCCCATCCACTGCACCGCCACCGAGACCCCCAACACCACAGCAATTCCCTGCGCCTCCACCTCCTGCCACCTCTCCACCGACGCCGCAAACACCCCCCACGACAACCCACCGGCCACCACGTCCGCGAGCTCACCGTCAAACCAACCGGCCTACTCCACCGCTCCACCGTCGCCCTCACCCGTGAGGCCACCGCCGGCCATCCACGCCGGTTATCGTCTCACGCCGGCCGCCTGCCGCCGCCGTCGTCAAGCTCCAAGCCACCCAGGCCGTCGTCTCTCCTCTGCCGCGCCCTCCCGTTGCCATCGCCGTCATGCCCCGTCGCGGACGCCACCTCCGCCCTCCCTGCCGTGACCGTCACCGCCGTCGTCTGCCGCACCGGACGACCTCCGTCCCCCCCTCTCTCTTCCTCTCTCTCTCTCTCTCGCTGCTCTCTCTCTCTCCTCTCGCGTCCCCCCTCTCTCATCCCGCCGCGTCTCTCTCCCTCTCCCTCTGTTCTCTCTCTCATTCTCCCCTCGCGGTCTCTCTCTCTATCTCTCTCTCTTCTCCCCTCCGTCTCATCTCTCCCTCTCTCTCTCTCTCTCTCTCTCTCTCTCTCTCTCTCTCTCTCTCTCTCTCTCTCTCTCTCTCTCTCTCTCTCTCTCTCTCTCTCTCTCTCTCTCTCTCTCTCTTCTCCCCTCCGTCTCATCTCTCCCTCTCGTTCTCTCTCTCCCCCGGCGTCTCTGTCTCTCCCTGTCTCTGTCTCTCCCCCGTCTCATCTCTACTCTCGCGCCCCCCCTCTCTCAGTTCTTCTCTCTCTCTTCCCCACTCTCTTTCTCTCTCCCTCTCGATCCCTCTCTCTTTCCTTTTTTTATTCTTTTATTTCCCTCTTCCCCCTCTCTCATCCTTTCTCTGCCTCTCTCCCTCACGTATTCCCTCTCTCCCTCTCACCGCCACTTCCCCCCCTCTCGATCTCTCTCTCTCATTTTTTTATTTTTTTATCCCTCTCTTTCACACTCTCTCTTCCTCTCTCTCATCTCTCTCTCCCTTCTACGTGTCTCTCTCTCACTCCCTCTTTCCCTCTCTTTCTCCTTCCCACTCCCTTCCTCTCTTTCTCTCTCAACCTCTCATCTTTTTATTTGTTTATTCTTTTTTTTTCTTTTTTTCTCTCCACTCTATCAACTCTCTCTCTCCCCCCTCTGGATCTCTTCTCTCTCCCACACTCTCCCTATCTCTCTTTACCCCCTCCCTCTCTCGATCCCTCTTTCAACTATTTCCCCTTTTATTTATTTATTCATTTATCTTCTCTCTCTCAATTATCTTCCTCTCTCCCCCTTCATATATATATATATATATATATATATTCCCTATTCTTCTTTTTTTTATTTTCTCATTCTTGTATTATCTTCCCTTTAAAACTAAAGTATAAAAATCCTGAAAACAAAAAAAAAGAAAGAAAAAGCTCTCTCCCTCTCTCTCTCTCCCTTTCTCCTTTTCAGGGCGGTATCGATACCCGGAAGGTCCTGCCGAGTTTTCGGGCGTCAGAGTATACGAGAAGCTGTACGCCTCACCGTACGCTCATGCTATCCCCGTCATGAAGGAGCTCGTCCAAAGCCCGTCAACAACTTCCCCCAATAAGCTTTCTCATCTCCTTTTACCCTACCTTATTTTTATTCCGCTAGTTACATTGTATGCATGCATTATCCATATCGCATTTCTCTCCCCGAGAAAGTCTTGTTTACTTATTCATCATATCATCCATCTACCCTTGGTGTCCAAAAGGGGTTTAAAACAGTCTCGATCAGGTATGTATTTGTTCATGTCCTCGTCATGTTCATCACAAGGGATTGATGCTGCATTGTCGTTATTCTGATTTATTATCTCGTCTTCTTTTGCAAGGGGAACCATCATAGGAAAGCTATCTCCTTTGGCCGGCCGAAAGAGGAGGAGGAGGAACTCACGTGATCCCCAGTTTGGGGATGAAACACGACCATCCCTCCTATTTTGAGGTACCCGACCATCACCTTCACCATCTTATTCTAGTTCTCTCTCTTGCTATTATTATTTATTGTTAAGTCTCCACCCCGTCCCTCTCTATTTTTGTCTAAAAAAGAGTCTTTCTCTCTCTATATATATTCTCCCAGTGGTCTTTCATAATTTTAATTCTCTATATCTCACTCTCTTTCTCTATCTTTTACATCTCGATTTCTTTCGTCATTTTCTCATGTCTCTTTAAAAGAAAAAAATAATAATAAAGGCAACAAAAACGAAAAAAACCAAAAAATAACAACGAAAAATAAAAACAAACTAAAAGAAGGAATAACAAAACCGGGGTAACCAAGGAAGGCCCTCTTCGTCGGCCGGCCGACAGAAGAGGAAGAGAGGACCTGCACTGCTCCCGCTTTGGCGGCGAACGCGATCACAGCTTTCCCGTGGGGTTCTCAACCCCTGGCGATCACATCCCCCTCCCCCTTTCTTTTCTGTTACTTTTTCCTTTTGTTTAAACCCCGTGGACGGAAGTAATTCCTCGCGGAGGTTCCTGCGACGGAAGTAATTCCTCGCGAAGGTTCCCATGACGGAAGTAATTCCTCGCGGAGCCTTTTCATTCTGTCATTTCATTTCTTTAATTTCTGTCTAAATCCTGCGACGGTTCCCGTGACGGAAGTAATTCCTTGCGGAGCCTTTTCATTCTGTCATTTCATTTCTTTAATTTCTGTCTAAATCCTGCGACGGAAGTAATTCCTCGCAAAGGTTCCCGTGACGGAAGTAATTCCTCGCGAAGCCTTTTCATTATGTCATTTTTATTTCTTTAATTTCTGTCTAAATCCTGCGACAGAAGTAATTCCTCGCGGAGCCTTTTCATTCCGCAATTTTGTTCTTTTAATTTCTGTTTAAACCCCGTGGACGGAAGTAATTCCTCGCGGTGGTTTCCATTCTGTAATTTCCTTATGTCAATTCATTTCGTTGTACATTTCCATTCCGTGGGTTTTCTCGTTCCGTATATTTCCGTCGTTCGAGCCCGGTAGAGGCAACCCTCTCCGGGACCTTTTACGCACTCTCGCTCGTCCCGGCAACGTATTTCTTTCCCCCTTTGTTAAACCCCGTGACGTCCGTCCACATCTCTTTATATTTCCGTCGTTCGAGCCCGGTAGAGACAACCCTCTCCGGGACCTTTTACGCACTCTCGCTCGTCCCGGAAACGTATTTCTTTCCCCCTTTGTTAAACCCCGTGACGTCCGTCCACAGACACCTTAGTTATACAGATGCACATAAAAGCGGCAACATCCACAATCCCCGTGCCGGCTCACTTAGGAGGGACTGTTATTTGTCATTTTTCTTAAAGGGAGTAAGGGAGGATGCCGATCCACATAGAAAGGGGCTGTGGGCTCACCTTGAGAAGAGGAAATCTGCAGAACAAAGAACTGAGGAATGTAAGAATTCCGTGGGGAGCAGGATGGGGGAGGCAGTACAATGCGAGGAAAATTTTTAATAACGCCGCCCATGAGGGTCTGGATCTCGGGGTCATATCCATGGTATTTGATAAACTCTGGGTCCTCCCTTTTAAAGATTCGCTTATTCTCCCTCAAACCAATGATCACGTCCATATCCCCCGCCGACCACAATGAGAAACTGGACAGTGAGCAATAGAGGAAAAGAGAGCAGAAGGGGGTGAATATATTCGAAACGGGGTAAGGGGGGATGTACAGTACATACACAAACCACAAGGCCCCCTTTCACACACATATGTTATTTATCCACTGGGGGAGAAAATGAAATTGAAAAATAGCGAATACATGAGGATAAGACATGCATTTTGTTCATACCTCGTGACGAGGTAACAGAAACTAAAAAAAAGGAAAATACATTGAAGAAAGAAACGAAACAGAATAAAATACAAGGCGCAGGAAAGGGGGAGCATTGACTCCTTTTCCCCTAGACCTCACCTCTCTTCTTCCTCTGCCTTTCCTCTCTTCTCGTCTGCGTGACGGTCTCTTTCTGTAGGGAGATCCCTCCCCTCTCTGTTGCTATTTTTTTTCTCTGCTATCTCCCTCTGTGTGTCTGTCTTTTGACACTTTCTGGTCCCCTCTCTTCATTGCTTCTCTCCGTTCTCTAGGGAAGGGTCCTCTCTTTTCCGTCTCTTCTTTTTTTTCTACTCTCTTCTGTGTGTTTCTCCATTGCAACCCCTTCCCTTTATATAGGGGTGAGGGAGCCACAGGCGTGGGGCCTTCATTGTGCCGCCGGGAGAACGCTCCTACTGCTATCGAATGGGGCTTCACGCTGTCGGGTGAGGCGATGAGCTGCCGGATAGGGCGTATGATGCCGAACGGGGGGGTTGCTACTGCTGCTAGTACAGTTAGACAACTACTGTCGGTTTGCTGTAGTTGCAAGCGCTGCCGATTAGAGCTTGTCGAAGTTGCCGGTTGAAGCTCAATAGAGCTTCCGGATGGGATATTTAACCCATTCAAAGGGGCCTGCCGAATGAGCATTAAATGCTCAAAACAAATAAAAAATATTTGCATTAAATTTTGTTGGCTGCCGTAACGACACCCCCCCTTTCACAAATAAAAAAGATTTGCATTAAACAAATAAAACTCTGCCGATTTATTTCACCACGCGAGGCTCCTCACTTGTTCAGTGGGGAGACCCGATTACTAGGATCCATATTGTTGTGCCCCTGTGGTTTTGATGATTGGCTTTAATGTGAGTTAACCATTTGATGATTGGTTTTAGATGTGAGTTAATCACTGTGAGTCATCTTGCTGTTATTCAGTCATTTTATTAGATCATAATGCAGTCTTTCATATGTTCAGTCATCTTGCTGTTCTGTTAGTTTATCAGAACTGAAGCATTGCATATTTTATGATCAGTCATGTTATCTGCTGCATCAAGCATTCATATACACAATTGCATTGAGCATACTGTCAACACTCTCGTTAAGCCATAAAGTCCATACATTTGTCTTCTCTTCAAAGTCAGTACATTGGCATTGGGCCTTCAAGCTTTTGAAGTCTATACACTGGCTTACTCTTCAAGTCTGTACAGCCGTTTGCTTACCAAAGTCCATACACTCAACTGCCTTGTCTTAATAAAGTATGTACATTGGTTCAGACTTTACAGAGTCTACACATTGGACTCTTTCTCAAAGTCTGTACAGCCATTGCACTCAATTGAAGTCTATACATTGGTCTTCATATTCGAAGTCCATACATCGGTCTTCATATTTGAAGTCTGTACATTGGTCTTCATATTGGAAGTCTATACATTGGTCTTCATATTCGAAGTCCATACATTGGTCTTCATATTTGAAGTCTGTACATTGGTCTTCATATTGGAAGTCTAGACATTGGTCTTCACCTGAAGTCTGTACATCCATTCTCTTATCAAAGTCCATACATCCTTCTGTTGGAATTCCAAGCCCATACATCGGACTGTTTGAGCAAAGTCTGTACAGCGTGTCACTCACGTTGGAAGTCTATACATTGGCATTGGTCATCCAAGTATGTACATCGCTTGGCGCTCACCAAGTCTGTACATCCTCCGCCAAGCTTTCCAAGTATGTACAACCAAAGTCTGCACATCCTGTTCAGCTGAAGTCTATACATCAGACTGTTTCATCAGCAAGTCTGTACATCGGACTGTGTCAAGTGAAGTCTGTACAGACATGGTGTTTGCATTCAAAGTCCATACATTGGACTGTAGCATGCACGAAGCTAAGTCCATACTTTGATGCACTGTAGATAGCCTGAGGTGTAGTCTGTACAGCCATTGCCTTCATATAGGAAGTCTGTACATCTTACTGCACTGTAGCTTTCACAAAACCAAGTCTATACATCGTGAAAGTCTGTACACTCCTCTTGGCCTTAGCATCTGTTTTGAAGTCCATACATTTCTTCAGTTCAAGTCTGTACAATGGACTTATAGGTAAAGTCTATACATCCTTCAGCTGGAACTGTGCAAGTCTGTACATCGTTGCTTGCCAAAGTCTGTACATTGGCATCTGTTCCTACGTTGCACTTCCAAGTCTGCACATTGGGTTCTTTACCTACGTTCAGCTTTGAAAGTCTGCACATTGGTAGTTTTATCGACGTTGCCTTGCCAAAGTCTATACACTGTGTTTGTTCAAGTCTGTACAGACTTAGCCTTGTTCTAGTCTGTACATCGACCAGCTATATTTGGCAAGTCTACACATCGTGATTTCATCATGTCTGTACAGCCTCTTCATTGAAAGTCCACTCATCACTCAAGTCTATACAATGCACACTTGCTTTCTTGCATAAAGTCCATACACTGCACTTGGCTTGTGTTCTTCACACCAAGTATGTACAGCCTGTGCTCGCAGCAGTCAAGTCTACACATTGCGTTGGTGGCAAGTCTATACATTGGGCTATAGCGTGCTTCAAGTGAAGTCTACACTTTGATTCACTGTTCATGCCTTCACTCAAAGTCTGTACAGCATGCTTCGTTGTTCAAGCTTTCAAAACTCTATACATCGCTCTTGAGCTAAAGTCTGTACAGCCGTTCCTTTGGCAAGTCTGCACATCGTGAAGTCTACACACTCGATTGCCCTGCTTTGCTTCAAGTCTGTACAGTCTCTCCCTTATAAAGTCTATACACTGGAGTCGTCAGCTGCAGGGACAGGATGTCTGTACATTGGGTGCTCATGCATTGCTCTCATCGTAGTCTATACATCCGATAGGCTTGTTACAAGTCTGTACACCGAGGACGCTTGAAGGCTTTCAAGTGTATACACTCTACACACTTGGTCAACTAATGCATTTAACTTCAAGTCTATACACTGAGCTCGCATGAAGGCTCAAAGTCTATACACTCACTCAGTGTTTACACTTGCTCATTTGCTGCTTATAAAGTCTATACACTGCATTTTACAGTATGAGTTATAAAGTCTATACACTATCTTCAGTTGATTTTGTTAATCGACTGAACTCCTCATTTGTCTTGCAGGTGTCTGGCATGTGATCCAAGGAGCTGAGATGCTGACACGTGGCAGAGTCGATTGGGTGGGAGCTGTGGAGACCTCACGCCCTAGCTGCTACTGTTGCTGATATAAATAGAAACCTTCATCTTCAGATGAAGTGTGATCGAAGTAGAAGGACTGAAGCCTTGAGCAGAAGTAAGAAGAAATAGAAGAAGAGTGAGCCGGCAGAAGAAAAAGGGTTGCAGAGAAGAAGGAGAGAACAACGTGAGAGAAAAGGAGAGCAGAGGAGAAAGAAAGAGAGATAGAGAGAGAGAGAGAGTTCGTGGAGAAGAAGGAAGAAGCTACTGAAGATCTGTCTACTAGACCGTGGATCAAATCCAGGCCAGTCAGCTCCATGAGAGCCACATCTGATGTTCTTTCATTTACAGCTTGTGTTTGCTGTGTTATTTTCGTTTCTTATTTTTCCTTTTTATTTGATCTGATTTACTGTGTTCTTCCGATCCTCTGGACTGAGGTCGGGTTCCTCCTGTTGGTTCAGGAGAAGGGAGATCTGATCTCCGGGTTGCAAGTGACAGGTTGTCACTTGTGGGTTCCCTCTGGTTAGAGGAAGGGAGGCTCGTCCTCCAGTTCTGGGCTTGTGGTTGTAAGTCCAGGGGGCCCTCCTGGTCTGGAGGAAGAGAGGTCTTCGACCTCTGGTTTCCAAGTGGCTGGGAGTCACTTGGGGTGTCCCTCTGGTTGGGAGGAAGAGGGGAGGTTGTTCCCCTAGTCAAGCTGTGTGGCCGCAAGTGTTCGCAGACTGAGTCTGCTTGTTTCTAGCGTTGGCTAGTGAAGCCTCACTCCGGTTGGGAGTGAGGGGTGGATGTAGGTCTTGGTGACCGAACCACCTAAAAATCTACTGTGTAGTGGTTTTACTTTGTGTGTTTGTTCCTTGCCTTCTACCTCCCATTCACAGGTTATGCATGCTTGGTTAGTTGTGTTATCTTGGATTGTTTGTATTGTTCCTATCTGCAGTAACCTTGAGAATTATATTCTGCTAGGTGTGTTTGGGTTGCATAGTTCTGTCTGCATTTCTGATTTGATCAGGTGGCTGCATTGTTGCAGTCCAACTGATTGATCATGTGTTATCTTACCATCTCATCTTGCAGAGCTCATTAGTTTTTATTCCGCATATCTGAGCTTTAGAGTTTTAATTTGGGCATAATTACTGAAGGGGATACATTCACCCCCCTCTGTATCCGGACTTAGCACCCTAACAGAGAGATTCTGATGGCTAAAGGGAGAGAGGAGGGAAGAGAAAGATTTCATGGTATTTTGCTTATGGGGGAGGAGTCTTTCATTCAGGGGGAGTTTAGGTTCTGTCAATAATATCTGACTGTGCTTAATGTCTCATCAAAATACATCATTTCTCCTGTATTTTTTTGGGGGTTGCCATCATCAAAAAGGGGGAGAATGTTGGGTCTCCTCTGGAGTTAATCAGTAGTGTGTGTACTGATGTATGCTGAAAGTGTTTTGATTAGATGGCAACAATAAAGTGACTTGGTTGACTTTATTTTGACCATGATAATGTTGTGTATTTTGATGAACTTTTATATGTCAGATATATATACATAAATCATGTTTGCACACCTATACAACAACTATCACATTTCATTAAACTGTCTGACTACAATCACGTTTATAGTGTCGGTGCAAATCCTTGGTCATTCAATTGCTAAGCGTCAAGGTTGATGCAATTCACTGTTTAGGTCGATGCATCTGTTATTTGTTTAAAATAAGTATGTGCATCTCACAGTCGATGTCAGTGCATGCCTTGCATTGCAAACGACTCAGGTCTGTGCATGTTTGCGTTTAAGTGAATATAGGGTCGGTGCAATCTACTGTTGCACCTATCATAAGAGTCAGTGTATATCTTGCATTGCACATAGTCAAGGTCTGTGCAGATCTTCGCACATGAAAAATAAGGTCTGTGCACAGGTGTTTCGTGCACAACCACGTCAGTGCATACTTCCACATTGCCTGAGTAAAGTCAGGCACATTCCCTTAGGGACCATGAAGGTCAGTGCATAACTTGTTGAACTCTCTTCAGGGTCGGTGCACATTTATTTTATGCACACAAAGGGTATGTGCATGTTTCACCCTGTACATAACCAAGTCTGTGCACTTCACTACAGTACAGCCATGAAGGTCAGTGCAATCTTTATTCTTTACACATGCAAGGTCCGTGCATGATAGGTTAAGGCATATTGGGTCAGTGCATTCGTTGCATCTTGCACACACGAAGTCAGTGCACCTTCTAGCCCTACTGTCATATAGAGCCTGTGCATGGTCTCAAGTCTAAGCACTTTTTCCATAAACCACTAAAGAGTCTGACCATGTTTGCCTTGTGGACAACTGAAGTCCGTGCATATTTGTTCTCATACTCTATTAAGTCTGTGCAATTCCTATGATTGTCTAACTGTCTTATGTTGACTGAGTGTCTAACATTTTGACAGGACACTTGTTCGTAAAGTTTAAGGAAGGCACGTGATCCAAGACTGAAGGCTGAGCTATGCTCGTGACACGTGAAAAGTCGTTAAGCTCAGATGCTGCCACATGGCCTTGGATCTCAGATCTGGATGAAAAACTTGAGCGGAAAATGTGATTTCCACATGCCCTCTTTCTGCTGCACATATAAATAAGAAACTATTTGCGCAGAAGAAAGTGGCGTGAAGAAGTGACGCGAAGAAATCTGTGATCGAGAGATTGAAGCAAAAGAAGCAGAGAGAAGAAGAGCTAACTCGATCCGGGAGAGCTAGTGCCTGCAAGTTCAGAGAGAGAGCTGAGAGAGAGATTAGAGAGAAGAAGCAATTGAGAGTTGCCGTCATCAGTTTCTTGGTTCAGAACCATAGCTGATTTGCTCATTATCTAGAGCTACAGTCTCGTTGTGTTTTTGGTTTTCTATCTTTCCTTCTTTTTGCTTTGAAACACTGTTCTTCAAGCTATGTGTCAGCGGAAAGGTTAAGCTGTAAACCTCAGCGGCAGAGGAGGATTCCTCTGGTAGAAGGCTGTGAAGCTCAGCGGGTGTAGGGATATAATCCCCAAAGCTGTGGATCAGCCGTGAAAAGCTATGAATCAGCAGTAGTCAAGTCTACACATTGCGTTGGTGGCAAGTCTATACATTGGGCTGTAGCTTGCTTGAAGTGAAGTCTACACATTGATTCACTGTTCATGCCTTCACTCAAAGTCTGTACAGTCATTCCTTGAGTTCAAGTCTGTACAACGCTGCATCACGTAGTAAAGTCTATACAATGGTTGAGCATCGTGAAGTCTATACATTGGTTAGGCTTGTTTATGCATTGCCTCCACGCCATCAAGTCTGTACATTGCATGAAGTATATACATTACACGAGCTGAATGCTTTCTAAGTCTATACACTCTCCCAGTGTACACACTTACTCACTTACTGTTTCTAAGTATATACATTGTGTTGCATTGCTTGAATTTCCTCAAGTCTATACACTGAGCTCGCATGAAGACTCAAAGTCTATACACTCACTCAGTGTTCACACTTGCTCATTTGCTGCTTATAAAGTCTATACAGACTTCATTGTCTTAGGGAACGTCTCATGCCTTTGCCAAAGTCTATATAGTCTGTATCTACGTTGCATTGCATGCATCATGATTTAAGTCTAGACATTGCCTCAGGATGAGCAAGTATATACATTGCATGTTCGTTCAATCAAGTCCATACACTGAGCAAGTATATACATTGTCTGCCTGTCGATTGAAGAGTCTATACATTGCTGTTTGTCTTGTAAAGTCCATACAGTAAAGTATGTACGTTGGCTTTAAACTAAAGTCTATACAATGTGTTGTATTCTTCAGAGACTGTACAGGGTTTAGACTTAACTAATTTGTTCTTTGTCTAACAGGGAATCTTCGTGAAGCCTAATGAAGGCACGTGATCCAAGGAAGGACGAGGTGCCCAGATGAGGACACGTGTACTAACAGCCTGCTGGATGGTGCCACGTGGTCTGAATACTTAGGGCGGGAAATGTGGAAACCACACGCGCCCTGGCTGCTGCTGCTGCTGCTATATATACGAGCCTTCTTCCACAGAAGAAGACTGATCGAAGTAGAAGGACTGAAGCCTTGAGCAGAAGTAAGAAGAAATAGAAGAAGAGTCAGCCGGCAGAAGAAAAAGAGTTGTAGAGAAGAAGGAGAGAACAACGTGAGAGAAAAGGAGAGCAGAGGAGAAAGAAAGAGAGATAGAGAAAGAGAGAGCTTGTGAAGAAGAGCAGAGAGAAGCTTCGTTATCTTCACTGGACTTTGGATCAAATCCAATCCAGTTGCTCCTGTGAGAGCTGCGGTTTATATTTCATTTTCCAGCTTTCTGGTTGCTGAAGTTATTTTCATTTTGTGTTTCTTATTTTTCTTTTGTTTTTCTGATTACCTTTGTTCTTCCGATCCTCTGGACTGAGGTCGGGTTCCTCCTGTTGGTTCAGGAGAAGGGAGATCTGATCTCCGGGTTGCAAGTGACAGGTTGTCACTTGTGGGTTCCCTCTGGTTAGAGGAAGGGAGGCTCGTCCTCCGGTTCTGGGCTTGTGGTTGCAAGTCCAGGGGTCCCTCCTGGTCTGGAGGAAGAGAGGTCTTCGACCTCTGGTTTCCAAGTGGCTGGGAGTCACTTGGGGTGTCCCTCCGGTTGGGAGGAAGAGGGGAGGCTGTTCCCCTGGTCAAGCTGTATGGCAGCAAGTGTTCGCAGACTGAGTCTGCTTGTTTCTAGCGTTGGCTAGTGAATCCTCACTCCGGTTGGGAGTGAGGGGTGGATGTAGGTCTTGGTGACCGAACCACCTAAAAATCTACTGTGTAGTGGTTTTGCTTTGTGCGTTTGTTCCTTACCTTCTACCTCCCATTCACGGGTTATGCATGCATGGTTAGTTGTGTTATCTTGGATTGTTTGTATTGTTCCTATCTGCAGTAACCTTGAGCATTATATTCTGCTAGGTGTGTTTGGGTTGCATAGTTTTGTCTGCATTTCTAGTTTGATCAGGTGGCTGCATTGTTGCAGTCCAACTGATTGATCATGTGTTATCTTATCATCTCATCTTGCAGAGCTCATTAGTTTTTATTCCGCATATCTGAGCTTTAGAGTTTTAATTGGGCATAATTACTGAAGGGGATACATTCACCCCCCTCTGTATCCGGACTTAGCACCCTAACAATTGGTATCAGAGAGGTGTCTGCATACAAGGTCCAGCGACCTGCAGATCCGATCTTGCAGTCTTAGGTGCTAATTTGCTTTTGGTGCATCAATATTCCTGTTGCATTATATCTGTTTGTCTTCATGGGTGAACCACCAGTTTTCAATGGTTCCAATTTTAGTGTATGGTTTGCTAGTCTGAAAAAGTATGCTAAATCTGTTAATCCAGACCTGTGGAAAGTGATTTCACATGGTCCTCATGAACTACCACAGAAAAAGTCCAAATGGACTGACAGTCAAAAATCACTGCATGAAGAAAATCAGATAGCAATAAATCTAATGAAGGTAGCTACTGATAGAGCTTTTCATTCATGTTTCTTTGATTACAGTTCTGCTAAAGATATTCTGGACATGCTGAAGCGAACTCAGAAGAGGAATGAGGACAACTGCATGATGGCTGACAGAAGCAATCAAAGTGGCAGCCAAAATGAATAAGATGATGATGATGAGGTAAATCTCTTCGAGAATTTTTCTCTTGATGATTGGGAGAATGCATATGCTGAATTGTTAGAGTCACATGAGAGCTTAAGAAAATAGTATAAAAAGTTGAAGAAGGGTACTGGGATAGATAGTTCTAGCTCTCCATGTGAAAACTGTTCAAGTACGAAGCAATTTCATGATGCATGTCTGTCTGATAATCATATGTATAAAAATCAGAATGCAAAACTGAAGAAGGAACTTGAATGTGCTTACTCTGAACTAAACAAGCTAAAATCTGAAGATGACTCTCTCAGAAAACTCTCCAAAGAAGATGAAGAAAAATCAGAGAAACTTAAATAGGAGAACAAATTGCTGATTGAAAAACTTAATGCCATAAAGTCTGTAAACATAGAATTACAGAAAGATCTTGAAAAATAGTAAAAAGATATGAAGGAAATTGAAAATGGAAGAAAGTATGAAGTCAATTCAGAAGATCAGCTTCTAATAAATGAATTGGTTCAAAATGACAAACTTAAGGAAGAAAATGAGAAGTTAAGAATGCTGAAATTCACCATGTCTGAGAGACTTCTAGCTTTAGAAAGAGGTAAAAGTGTTTGCGTTGAAGATTCTGATAAACTGAGCAATCTGGAACAGGAAGTTGAAAAATACAAAACTGCTAACAATGTGTTAACTGAATGTGTGAATTGCAGTGAGCAAGAAATTGCCAGTTACGAGTTGCATATTTCCTCTTTAGAAAATGAAATTCAGGATTTGAGAATATCTTTATCTAAATTTGTTGATGGGCAAGAAAACCTAGACAAGCTGCTAGGTGTAAAAGTCAATGTCAAAAAGGAAGGGTTGGGCTACAATAATCTAAATAAAAAGGCTCTGCAGAACAAAGTAACAACATCCTTTGTAAATGCTTCAAATATAGCCACAACATCAAAAGGCAAACAGCCCACTGTTTAGAAAAAGCTGGGAACAAAGATTAATTTTAAGAAAGAAGGACTGGGTTACAGTCCAGTCATGAGGAAGGTTGATGGAGCCAATCTGAAAACTATTTTTGTTAAATCTTCTGAACAGGAAAAGCCTTCTACTTCATCTCCAACTCAGTACAAGGCTAAGAAAACAGGAAAATAAGATAAAAATCAGAAAAAGACTGTAAATCAAGAAATAAACAAACATGGTTCATCACTACATGTTAATTACAGTCCTCACACACATTCACATGCATCCAAAAAGAAAATGATCTGTCATTACTGTCATAAATTTGGACATCTGATGCCTGAGTGTAAGTTGATGGAGAAGGATGATAAGAATGCTAGGAGATCTCATGATAAAAATCCTTCACCTCAGAAAAGGAGTGTCACATGTTCTAATTGTGGCAAATTAGGACACTCAATTGGTCATTGCTGGTTTGCTAGTGGTAAGAAAACCTTTTATTCATATCATGTTAAATTCCCTGCAAACCAACATGTTTTTAGTAAAAATAAATATGTTTCAATGAACCAGCACATCATCTGTTTTAACTGCAACATGATTGGTCACAAGACCTCTGAATGCTGGTCAGGTTCTTTTAAGAGAAATTCTCTCAAATGCTCTCACTGTGGAAAGCATGGCCACAGGGCCATTGAATGATGGCTGAATGCTGGTAGGAGAAATTCTATTTCATGCTTTGAATGTGGAAAGAGTGGCCACAGGGCCATTGAATGCTGGCATGCTCAGGGTAGAAATGAGAATTTTAAACATGCTAAAATCCCTGCAAATAGACATGCTTTTCATGAGAATTTTAAGAGAATGAATTCTTCTCATTGTTTTAACTATGGAAAGCCAGGTCACAGGGCTGCAACCTGTTGGCTGGCAGGATACCAAAGCAAGACTGGTTTTGGTAAACAGAATTTTAATTCTGTTAACAAAATTTTTCATACATATGCACATAAAAATCATGTTTATAAGAATGTGCATAAATCTAATCCGAAACCTGCTGCATCTTGCTATTCTTGTGGCACATCTGGTCATTCAATGAAAAACTGCTACTTGATGAAATCTGATGACCATGCTGCTAGAAAATTATTTAGAACACCTACCAAAGGTGTCATTGTCAATTCAGGACCCAAGACCTCTTGGGTACCTGTTTGTGCAAAATAACTTTACTTTGTAGGTGTGCCTTGGAATGGAATAAAAAGGGGTATTAATCCAAGGCACTCAAGAATGAAAACCCCTTCTGAACTTTTCAGGTAAATTCTCTGCATTTTCTATTTTTGAAATTCATTGCATATCTGATTTGAGGTAATCTTGCATATCTGCCATTTGTATTTGTTTGATAATTGTTGAAATGCATAAACTCTGAAAACAAACTTACAATTTCTGAAAATCTGAACTGCATATGTATGTTGTTTGAAATCTGACTATTGCATTCTAAAAAATCTGATAAGCTGAAATTTGATTCATGCATGCTGCCCATGTTAAATTATCATGATTGACCTCAATGGTATATCAAATGGTAAGCTACCAAAAGGCAGGGAAATCTGTCTGGAGGTTCTTACTATGTGAGAGGTGGTCTTTTAGACCAAGTGCTCCGCCTAGTACCATGGGTCACTTTGCTGGATAGGACAGTCTGAATGTGTACAAGTCACAATATCATTTGGAATCATTTGTTTAATTTTCAGTGCAAACATTACATGTTTTCAGGGGGAGTTAATTGCATGTCTTTGCATAGCATTTCAATGTTGAGTCTTTGCATGTCCTTGCATACATATAGTGCATTACATTTCATTTCATTGAAAATGCCAAAAAGATTGACTGAATGCATGTTGTCAGGGGGAGTCAATGCATTGCATATAGGTTGTCAAATGCATACATTTGTCAAAATTCATTGCATATCCTTTCTTATTCATTTGGTTGACAAACCTCGATCATATACTGAAAAACAATCACTGGGCTTCAAAATCTCTCTTATCAATTGGTATCATTTGATTTCAGAATTCTATCAGTCTTTCATGAAGATTTCAATGGGCTATCTCGATCATAAATCTGAAAACTCTTGAACTAGAAATCTTCTATTATACATTTTTATGTATGTCTGAAATAACTCATGTGGTTCAAGTTTAATGTTCATGGAGTTTGACTTTAAAATCTCTTAAAAATATCTGAAGCATGTTTAATAAACCTTAACCATCTGTTTCATGCTGTGTCTTGTGAAAACTTCTGAAATCTACACTTTTGAATACATGACTTTAATTGGTTAAGTACATGAAACTATTATTGATTTGAAGCAAATGAATTTTTCTGAAATGTCTAAATGGTAATATCTGTCAGAGCAATGACATTGGTCACTGAGAAACACATGTCCAAAGGACTGTGTCATGAGGTGCCTTAGTTAACTCTGCATAAAATTCATTGAAAATCAGGCAGAGCAATAGCATGCACACTGAGAAATATAACTCACTCATCAAGAAATGATTTGTAGTGTGTCATGATGTGTAAATGCTAACTCTGTTCACATAAAGCATGATAGTTAGTCACACTAAGTGCTTAGGGATATGGCCTCTAAACAAGATATATCCTCTAGTTACAATGTGTGCACTGAACTAGAGTGCTCGTAAAATTTGTAGCAAGAAAATTGCTGAACAAATTGAAATATCTGAATATTGATGCTAAAATTAAATTGCTACAACCCTAGACAAAATCATATGACTTCATAATTGCTTGATATCAATACTAGTGCATGTAATTCTGAAAGAAGTCAATAGATTTGATTGTGTAAGAGAAAGGGAGATTAATCAAGATAAATATGAGGGCTTGTTTCATTTTTATTAAACCATGGTTTTAGATATCAATACAGAATTTTATTGATAAACTCTGCATACATCATGTTTAAACTATGCTGTTCAATAAAGTTCATTCATAAGCCCTTATAATGGAAGACTTTAAAAACTTATGTTTTGGATTTATGAGATTGATATCTCTCTGAAAATCTGACTGAATTTCTTGTGATTGGAGCTTCTTTGAAAATCTGCTACTTGAAACTCTTCTGCTCAATATCATTGATTCATTGACCTGAACCTCTCCTTGTTATCTATCTCATAAGATTCCACTTATTGAGGGGGAGCTTCCATGTCATATGCATCATGCTGCATAGAAACTCTTAAAGGGGGAGAATTGTGTTCTTGCATTCATATTTTTAGGGGGAGCTCTTGCATTTTGGTATCTCCTTCTGCATCTGCATTCATATTGATTATATCAAAGGGGGAGATTTTTGCCAAAGGGGGAGAATTTTATTCAATCATTGCATGCTGGTTTGCTTTTAACTTCTCCAACTATTTTCTTTTTGATGTAGTCAAAGGGGGAGAATAGTTTGTGTCATCAGCATTACTCACAGTGTAGTGTTGCCATCATCAAAAAGGGAAGATTGTTGTGCCCTTGTGATTTTGATGATTGGCTTTGATGTGAGTTAATCATTTGATGATTGGTTTTATTGTGTCCCTGAGGTCATTTGAGTCATTCTGTGGTCTCTTGGGTCATTCGACATCATGCTATAGTCATATGAGTTCTGTGGTATTCTTGGTTTTGATAATGGCTTAACACTATGAGTCATTGTTGTTTATCACTCTCCATGTATTTGGTTTCATGATGCCCATTCACAACTTGCATTATATGGTCTCACATTGCATTAATACCAAGGAACATGTGGTTCTTGAATGCTCACATCCCTCTTGAAACTTTGGGTTACATGATGATCATCCATTCGTTTAAATTCATTGTCATATGAACTTGATCTTTTGATATGGATGGTTAATTTGAGAATGAGCTTTTCTATCCTTCTTGTTATTGAGATCCATGAGTGTGTTTCATGGATATTTTACTTGGGGTGGTTGAGCTCTTATCTCTTGATCTGTAGCCCAGAACACTTGTGATTCAAAGTGTTCACATATAACTAATTCATGAGATTTCATATGTGTATTTCATACATTTATTATATGGATTATTGAGCTAAAGTTCTAATCCTTTTTATATGATTGTGCAGGCCAAAACACTCAATAAATATTCCCCAAGATCAAAGGAGTTTGATGCCAGAGAGTTCGGAAGGGTTACAATGGCATTTAGGGCAGAATTGTGTTAATCTAGAATTTACTGTAGCTAGGTCGACCGACAGCACTGTAGCTAGGTCGACCGATTTTCCCAGAACCAAAAGGTTCGAGGTCTGTGACATTTAGGTCGACCGGCCCATTAATTCCGGTCGACCGGTTTTGCCAGAACCGAAAAGTTCTAGCTGCAGCAGGTTCCGGTTGACCGGCCCATGAATTCCGGTCGACCGCCAGCCCCGAGCCAACCAAGTTTGACCTCGAAATCCACCTCGTGGCCAGCCCCTTTCCATGGATTTGTTTAATCAAACCCTACCTAATCTTCCATGATTTATGGATCTGGTCTGGAGGGTGTCCAAGGACCATTCCAAGGGTTATAAAACCAACATGAGAGGGTTAGAAACCCTAGTTGATGGAGTTGATGAAGTGAATCAAGAGAGGCCATTTCGAAGGTACTGTAGCACCTCCGTGAACAATACTACAGGCTGGAGTTCTTCATCCTTCCAAGGTGATTCAAGCTCAGATCTGAAGTCAAGCAACCTCCAACCAAGCAAGAAGCATTCAAGGCTATCAAAGGTGATCAAAGCTACATCCATACACCTCTTCATCAACTCAAGGGGATTCAAGAGAAGATCAAGCTACATCCAATATCCTCTCCATCAACTCAAGGTGATTCAAGCTTATATCTCAATCCAGCAACCTCCAAGGAAGAGTAGAATCAAGCAAGGCTAACAAGGGAGATCAAAGGAGGCTGCAAGGGTGTGCTCAAGCAAGAGGAGTTCGAGTTACTGTTCACGGGAACAGTACTCCGTGAAGAACATCTTCATCCAATCCAAGGCATTCAAGCTCATATCAAAGCGATCATCTTCCAAGATCTGTGAAGAAGAAAGCAAGGATCAAGGTAGTATATATTCACTTCTTCATCCATTCAAAGAGATCAAAGAGAGAAGATCAAGAGAGGAGATTGGAAGAACAGTTACTGTTCACATGAACAGTACTCCGTGAAGAACAATCATCCATTCAAGGGTGATTACAAGAAGATTGATTTGCAAGAAGAAGAGATCCCTGCTGCTGATCAACAAAGCATATCGATACAAGGGCCAATTCCTTCTTACTCAATCTCTTGTTTTAATTCCTTCACATCTGTTTTACTTTCAATATTGTTAAACATTGAAGTTGTGATTCGTCCCTACCAGGTGGTTAGTAGGAAGGCAATTGGAGGGTGTTCCAATTTGCGGTTGACGTCCCTACCAGGTGGTTAGTAGGAAGGCAATTGGAGGGTGTTCCAATTTACGGTTGACGTCCCTACCGGTGGTTAGTAGGAAGGTAATCGGGAGTTCTCCGATTTGCGGTGTAGCCGTCCCTGTCGGCTTTGTGTGTAAGAAGACAGAAAGAGGGGTTTCTATGTTCTGTGGTTTGGGGCGTGTCCCCGGGTCAAGCTGTGTGTCAGCAAGGAAGCCTCACCGGGTTTTGGTGAGGGGTGGACGTAGGTTGCGGGGTTGCAACCGAACCACCTTAAAAATCCCTATGTTGTGGGTTGTTTATTTTGTGTGATTGCTCTATATCTTCTAACCCCATTCGCAGGTTCATGTGCTTCCATACTTGGTTATCTTGCTCACATACATATGCACTTTGAGTGATCAACATAGCATACACACACACGCACGGTTGTTGTAAGCTATTGCATGTTCATCTATGTGTTATACTTTGTAATTCACTTAAAGAAGTGTGGACGTTTCATAACTTGTAATTCAAATCTTTCCATTTGAGCCACTCTAATTAATTCTGCTGTGCATTGTGCCTAAGTGATTCATTCACTTTATAAGAGTGGTTTAAGCTTCCGCCAGCTAAGAGTTTTTAAATAGGCCAAAGCTTGTGAAAGGATCTATTCAACCCCCCCTTCTAGATCCGTTTACACCTCACGGGACCCAACAAGTGGTATCAGAGCGAGGCTCTGTCATTCCCAGATCCAACGATCTGCAGGGAAAGATCCCGGTGTTTGTTATTTAGATGGATTCACATGCTACACTTGCTTCGATGGTTTCTCCGCCCATTTATGATGGTTCAGATTTTTCTACATGGGTTGGAAGAATGTTCATCTATGTTAGCTCCATAGATCCACAATTGTGGAATCTTATATACAATGGTCCTCATGAGCTGCCATCAAATTCAATTGATTCGTCAGCCGAACATGAGACCAAACACCATGATAATCTTCTTGCATATAACTTAATTACAGCTGCAACTGATATTAGACTAACTCACATTGTGTCTTCCTGCAGCATAGCCAAGCAAGTACTGGACAAGTTGGTGAAAATCAATGAAGGAAAAGAACAAGAACAAGAATGCTTCATGGCCGACCGTGCAGAAGAGTCAAGCAAACCATCCTCATCAAAGGTAAATTCTGATTCCGAGGAATTCACTCTTGAAGAACTTATGGAATCCTATGATGAGTTGTTTACACAATACAAAAAGGCAATATCAGAAAATAAAAAGTTGAAAAAGGATCTCAAGAAAAATAACCAACATGAAAGCTTGATTTGTAAAAAGTGTTCTACGTTTGAAGAGCTCTCTTTTGATCTAGACACACATAAACAAAGCATTGCATGTCTAAGAGATGAAAATGAAAATCTTCATGATGAAATCACTAGGTTGGAAGAAATTGTAATAAAACTTCAAAACCAACCTAAGTCAATCTCTAATGATCAAACTATGGCCGATGGGCTAATCCATGATGAGAGGTTGATTGAAGAAAATAAAAATTCCGTTTCATGCTCTGCTAATTTTGTATGTGAAAAATGTTCATTCTTGAGAAACATAAATGTTGGTCTTCATGATGATCTTGAATGGCAACAAAATCTGATTGATTCTCCGAAAGAAGAGAATAGAGAGTTGTTGGAAAAGAAAATTGAACTTGAACAAGCTGAAGAAGAGTTGCATGAAAAACTAGCTGCACATGAAAAAGGCAAATCTGTCATTGATGATCACTCTGAAACTTTACATGCTTTAGAACAACAAAATCAAAGTCTTAAAGCAGTAAATGCCATGCTCAATGAGCAATTGGCAGCATGCGAAGAGGGCCTTGTTGAATCTAAACAGCACATTTCCTAACTTGAAAATGAAATTCAAGGTTTGAATGATTTTCTGTCAATGTTTGCCCAAATCCAAGATTCTGACTCACTGGAAGCCACCACTTCCTATGGTCACCAAAAAGGGCACACTGCTCGAAAGAAAAGTAAAATTCAGCATGCTCATCCAAACATGCACCATAACATGTCCAATGCCAAATACCATGCCTTCCACAAAATGAATGTCAATTGTTATTATTGTGGTAAACATGGTCACACTATGCATGATTGTTTGATCTTGAGAAATGATGAGCTTAGAGCAGGACAGCAAGTGAAAGGGCAAGGAAAGAAATAGGTCAACACTGGCAGAGGGCTTGCTCAACAAAATTCTGTACGGAACCACATGGAGAATCAGAAGTGTCGACATTCCTATCCAGACAGGTCGACACTCCCCATGGCCTTTAATAGAAATGCTTCTCTTTGCTGCTCTCATTGTGGTAAGTCTGGCCATACTATCCAAGAGTGCTGGCATTTGAAGGGAAAGCATCACCTTCATGCCATGAAAGGTAAATCCCATGCTCACCCACAAAAGCATAATCCACATGCACACGCACATGAACATAAAAGGAAAAATCAATCTTTTGTGTGTTGTTTCTATTGTGGGAAAAATGGGCATGAGATATATGATTGCCTCACAATGAAGGAGGATGATGTGATTGCCCTGAAAAAGGTGGGCCAAGATGCTAAACATGTTGCTAACCCACAAGGACCCAAGCAATCTTGGGTACCTAAAAATTCCAAATGAGAATTTTGGGTGCAGGATGCCTTGGAGCTGAACAAAGGATCATAAGGTAAATAAAAGCTCAAGGCACAGGTATGTACATAAACCTCTTAAGTTTAGTCATCTTGCATGTTTAGTCTTGACATGTAGATAGTGCATCATATGTCTGCCCAATGTCATTAGATTCTGCAAACTGAACTGCTCTTTGAAATACAAAACCCCCAAGGTGTGAGATGAACTTTTGAGCTTGATAACTTGTTTACACCATGCTTGATTTCAGCTATTTAATTCATGAAAAATTTGTTATGCTGATGAAGTTGATGTGATAATGAGTTGCACAAGTCTTGCTATCAGCCACATGAAATGCTTGGACTTTGGTTTTGATGATGCAAACCATGGTTGCATTTTCAACTCGTTATTCATATTAGCATTGTTCAAAGGGGGAGTCTAGCAATTGGCGTCATCATGTTGCATTCAGTTCAAAATCAATTGTGAATGATTTGTGTTTGCATCATCCTGTAATCACACATGCCTTAATGCACATCATGTTTAGAAGACAAATGATAATGCATAATCATTTTGCAGCATCTTAATTGCATTGTGCATTCATATAAATCTTAGGCTGCATAGTTCATTGCCAACCCTTGCATGTATTCAGGGGGAGTCAACATCAACCTAGCTTGAATCATTTTACATCATATCATTCATGCATGGCCAGGGTATATCAAATGTTGATGTATGGAAGGGCAGGTTATGCTTGCCTTGAAGCACTCAACATGCGTGAGGTTTCACCTCCGCCAAGTACCATGCGTCACTTTCGCATATAGGCCATATAGCTAGGGGGAGCTGTCTCTTTGCAGCATTCATGCATATGTTTCATATTCATTATGTTGCATTTCATAAGTGTAAAATCATGCATTATGTTGGTTAAAGCATTTCATATTTCATAAGGTCAACCCCTGCATGGGTCAAGTAAACCTCTCATTGACATTCGTCATTCTATGTGACTGCAAATATCACTCCTTGCATGCTTTCATTGCATATTCATAGGGGGAGTCGTGTTGTTCTTCTTGGTTCATTCATCCTTTTTGCATCTGAACCTCAATGGCCTCCAGTGTAATAATAAGTTCAAGAGACAGACATCACTACAGTGTAAGAGCTTTCTATTATATGAACTGATGATTGTCCATTCAATGAAAATGGTTCAGATTTAATGATTTCCTTGAAGTTTTGATATATCTTTTGAAATCATCCATATTTTGTGGTTTTAATAGACCTTAACTAGAGATTGCATGTTGTGCCTTGAATAACTATTCTGAAATCTGAAAATCCAAATGTCTTGACAACTTTGGTGATACTCTAGAGCTTAGTATTGTTTCTAAACATCTTGATGAGCTGGAATTCTTGAAAATCAATTTACAGAGCAATGATAGTGTTGCACTGAGAAATATGTCCCGTCATCAAATCAAGTGACGAATGATATGTCATGATGTGCCTCTGTTATCTCTGTCTTTATCATTTGGACTCTAGGTAGAGCAATGGCATAATTGCTGAGAAATATATCTTCTCATCAAAGAAATGAGTTTGGATATGTCATGACGTGATGTTGCTATCTCTGTTCATTCTGAAGCATAACAGTCAGTCTTACCAAATACCTAGGGATACTAGCGTCTAAACAACGTGTATTCTTACGGCTAGGAGACATGTACTAGACTTGATTGCTCGTAACATATGAGTCATGTGCCTTCAAATTCAAACGATATTGAAAATCAAATTTGTTAAACTCATAAAATTCCATGCTTTAGTCATGCTTGTTTAGCCTCAATACTAGTTTTTGTGTTATTCCCTTTGTGGTTATTGAATATGGATGTATAAGAGAAGGGAAGGTTAAACACTGTCAAGATATGTGCTTCTGGTTCATTTCTATTAAACCATGATGTCGATGCTTTTTAAACTCTATTGATGATCTTGGTTTTCATTAGCTTTGAACCATATATATATTGCTCCCGGCATGTTTCTAATTTCCATATAATGGCTTGCTCTTCCACTACCATTCCACTCTGATCTCTAGGACCTTTGTCAACCACTATGCCGTATCCCTCTTTTTTGCTATTGGTAAAGGGGGAGAATGTCTTGTTGTGAGTCCTTGATGTGGACTTGGGAGAAAGGGGGAGATGTTGTCTAATGTTGCCTTTGTGCGTTGTCAAAGGGGAGAGTGCATTGTGGATATGGGAGAATCCAAGGGGGAGAGAGCCTTCATTTATCATGAGGGTTAATGCATAACATTCATACACTTTTCTTCTCCATGCATTTGTATATCCATGCATACATATCTGCATTCACATGCTTCACTATCATGGATCTTGAGCTGCACATGTTACATAAACTTTGTTGTTTGCCTTCAT
Organism: Amorphophallus konjac; assembly: GCA_022559845.1. Classification (NCBI taxonomy): domain Eukaryota; kingdom Viridiplantae; phylum Streptophyta; class Magnoliopsida; order Alismatales; family Araceae; genus Amorphophallus; species Amorphophallus konjac. The sequence continues at coordinate 55,483,470 of CM040122.1, forward strand.
CTGCCATATCTACATAAATCATTCAGGCTGCCATGATTACATCATCATACTAAACAAGTGGTATCATCTAACAAGTGGTATCATCTTGATGCACCTTTCTAGTCGCATCCACAATCATTGGTGTCCTCTGTCAAGTGATATCACATTGCTTTCTCATTCATTGGCATGTGGCATAAGACCTAGCATCATTAGCATCATGCTCTCATGCTAATAGGGAGGCATGCGCATCTTAACTTCATATAATTGTAGCTTGCATTTGTCATTTCCATGCATTGCATAGAAAATCCAAAAAAAATCTGAAAACTAGAAAACCACTAAAAATCTGTAAAATTTGAAATAAAAATTTGCTCCTTGGTTGCTCTATCCATCTCCTATTCGAGAAATTGAATCATGCTGCTGTGGCTCTACCTCTCACACTTACTTTGTCTTTGCCAAGTCACGGGACACCACCATGTTCGATGCCTCCATATCATTCATTGGTATCAGTCCTATAACTGGCTTTCCATAATTGGTTGTTCTCTCTAGTTATTTTGTCAATCTTACTAAGTGTACAACCATTGGCATGTATTTCCACATCATCTTCTGGAATGTTGCCTGCAATGACATGTTTCTCCACATTATGGTTTCTTGTAATGATGTCACAGGAGATCCCGAGCATTATGTAAGTCATTTTGTGTGCGTCATTAATGTGAGTATCTCTTTCTCTTTCCTGGCTCTTTTTGATGTTGTCAAAGGGGGAGAAGTATTCATGTGAGTCATTAATCATAGTATGTGGTAAGATTGTGTGAGTCATTAATCAGAATGCCATCTGTGTGTCAAAGGGGGTGAGAACCATGTGAGTGACTCATAGTTGCCATATGAATTTATAATGACTCATAGTTCAGAATGCCTCATAGTTGCCATCATCAAAAAGGGGGAGAATGTTGTGTCCCTGAGGTCATTTGAGTCATTCTGTGGTCTCTTGGGTCATTCGACATCATGCTATAGTCATATGAGTTCTGTGGTATTCTTGGTTTTGATAATGGCTTAACACTATGAGTCATTGTTGTGTATCACTCTCCATGTATTTGGTTTCATGATGCCCATTCACAACTTGCATTATATGTTCTCACATTGCATTAATACCAAGGAACATGTGGTTCTTGAATGCTCACATCCCTCTTGAAACTTTGGGTTACATGATGATCATCCATTCGTTTAAATTCATTGTCATATGAACTTGATCTTTTGATATGGATGGTTAATTTGAGAATGAGCTTTTCTATCCTTCTTGTTATTGAGATTCCATGAGTGTGTTTCATGGATATTTTACTTGGGGTGGTTGAGCTCTTATCTCTTGATCTGTAGCCCAGAACACTTGTGATTCAAAGTGTTCACATATAACTAATTCATGAGATTTCATATGTGTATTTCATACATTTATTATATGGATTATTGAGCTAAAGTTCTAATCCTTTTTATATGATTTTGCAGGCCAAAACACTCAATAAATATTCCCCAAGATCAAAGGAGTTTGATGCCAGAGAGTTCGGAAGGGTTACAATGGCATTTGGGGCTGAATTGTGTTAATCTAGAATTTACTGTAGCTAGGTCGACCGGCGGCACTGTAGCTAGGTCGACCGATTTTCCCAGAACCAAAAGGTTCGAGGTCTGTGACATTTAGGTCGACCGGCCCATTAATTCCGGTCGACCGGTTTTGCCAGAACCGAAAAGTTCTAGCTGCAGCAGGTTCCGGTCGACCGGCCCATGAATTCCGGTCGACCGCCAGCCCCGAGCCAACCAAGTTTGACCTCGAAATCCACCTCGTGGCCAGCCCCTTTCCATGGATTTGTTTAATCAAACCCTACCTAATCTTCCATGATTTATGGATCTGGTCTGGAGGGTGTCCAAGGACCATTCCAAGGGTTATAAAACCAACATGAGAGGGTTAGAAACCCTAGTTGATGGAGTTGATGAAGTGAATCAAGAGAGGCCATTTCGAAGGTACTGTAGCACCTCCGTGAACAGTACTACGGGCTGGAGTTCTTCATCCTTCCAAGGTGATTCAAGCTCAGATCTGAAGCCAAGCAACCTCCAACCAAGCAAGAAGCATTCAAGGCTATCAAAGGTGATCAAAGCTACATCCATACACCTCTTCATCAACTCAAGGGGATTCAAGAGAAGATCAAGCTACATCCAATATCCTCTCCATCAACTCAAGGTGATTCAAGCTTATATCTCAATCCAGCAACCTCCAAGGAAGAGTAGAATCAAGCAAGGCTAACAAGGGAGATCAAAGGAGGCTGCAAGGGTGTGCTCAAGCAAGAGGAGTTCGAGTTACTGTTCACGTGAACAGTACTCCATGAAGAACATCTTCATCCAATCTAAGGCATTCAAGCTCATATCAAAGCGATCATCTTCCAAGATCTGTGAAGAAGGAAGCAAGAATCAAGGTAGTATATATTCACTTCTTCATCCATTCAAAGAGATCAAAGAGAGAAGATCAAGAGAGGAGATTGGAAGAACAGTTACTGTTCACATGAACAGTACTCCGTGAAGAACAATCATCCATTCAAGGGTGATTACAAGAAGATTGATTTGCAAGAAGAAGAGATCCCTGCTGCTGATCAACAAAGCATATCGATACAAGGGCCAATTCCTTCTTACTCAATCTCTTGTTTTAATTCCTTCACATCTGTTTTACTTTCAATATTGTTAAACATTGAAGTTGTGATTCGTCCCTACCAGGTGGTTAGTAGGAAGGCAATTGGAGGGTGTTCCAATTTGCGGTTGACGTCCCTACCAGGTGATTAGTAGGAAGGCAATTGGAGGGTGTTCCAATTTACGGTTGACGTCCCTACCGGTGGTTAGTAGGAAGGCAATCGGGAGTTCTCCGATTTGCGGTGTAGCCGTCCCTGTCGGCTTTGTGTGTAGGAAGACAGAAAGAGGGGTTTCTATGTTCTGTGGTTTGGGGCGTGTCCCCGGGTCAAGCTGTGTGTCAGCAAGGAAGCCTCACCGGGTTTTGGTGAGGGGTGGACGTAGGTTGCGGGGTTGCAACCGAACCACCTTAAAAATCCCTATGTTGTGGGTTGTTTATTTTATGTGATTGCTCTATATCTTCTAACCCCATTCGCAGGTTCATGTGCTTCCATACTTGGTTATCTTGCTCACATACATATGCACTTTGAGTGATCAACATAGCATACACACACACGCACGGTTGTTGTAAGCTATTGCATGTTCATCTATGTGTTATGCTTTGTAATTCACTTAAAGAAGTGTGGACGTTTCATAGCTTGTAATTCAAATCTTTCCATTTGAGCCACTCTAATTAATTCCGCTGTGCATTGTGCCTAAGTGATTCATTCACTTTATAAGAGTGGTTTAAGCTTCTGCCAGCTAAGAGTTTTTAAATAGGCCAAAGCTTGTGAAAGGATCTATTCAACCCCCCCTTCTAGATCCGTTTACACCTCACGGGACCCAACAGGTTTTAGATGTGAGTTAATCACTGTGAGTTATCTTGCTGTTATTCAGTCATTTTATTAGATCATAATGCAGTCTTTCATATGTTCAGTCATCTTGCTGTTCTGTTAGTTTATCAGAACTGAAGCATTACATATTTTATGATCAATCATGTTATCTGCTGCATCAAGCATTCATATACACAATTGCATTGAGCATATTGTCAGCACTCTCGTTAAGCCATAAAGTCCATACATTTGTCTTCTCTTAAAAGTCAGTACATTGGCATTGGGCCTTCAAGCTTTTGAAGTCTATACACTGGCTTACTCTTCAAGTCTGTACAGCCGTTTGCTTGCCAAAGTCCATACACTCATCTGCCTTGTCTTAATCAAGTCTGTACATTGGTTCAGACTTTTCAGAGTCTGCACATTGGACTCTTTCTCAAAGTCTGTACAACCATTGCACTCAATTGAAGTCTATACATTGGTCTTCATATTCGAAGTCCGTACATCGGTCTTCATATTTGAAGTCTGTACATTGGTCTTCATATTCGAAGTCCATACATTGGTCTTCATATTCGAAGTCCATAAATCGGTCTTCATATTTGAAGTCTGTACATTGGTCTTCATATTCGAAGTCTAGACATTGGTCTTCACCTGAAGTCTGTACAGCCATTCTTATCAAAGTCCATACATCCTTCTGTTGGAATTCCAAGTCCATACATCAGACTGTTTGAGCAAAGTCTGTACAGCGTGTCACTCACGTTGGAAGTCTATACATTGGCGTTGGTCATCCAAGTCTGTACATCGCTTGGCGCTCACCAAGTCTGTACATCCTCCGCCAAGCTTTCCAAGTCTGTACAGCCAAAGTCTGCACATCCTGTTCAGCTGAAGTCTATACATCCGACTGTTTCATCAGCAAGTCTGTACATCGGACTGTGTCAAGTGAAGTCTGTACAAACATGGGGTTTGCATTCAAAGTCCATACATTGGACTGTAGCATGCACGAAGCTAAGTCCATACTTTGATGCACTGTAGATAGCCTGAGGTGTAGTCTGTACAGCCATTGCCTTCATATAGGAAGTCTGTACATCTTACTGCACTGTAGCTTTCACAAAACCAAGTCTATACATCGTGAAAGTCTGTACACTCCTCTTGGCCTTAGCATCTGTTTTGAAGTCCATACATTTCTTCAGTTCAAGTCTGTACAATGGACTTATAGGTAAAGTCTATACATCCTTCAGCTGGAACTGTGCAAGTCTGTACATCGTTGCTTGCCAAAGTCTGTACATTGGCATCTGTTCCTACGTTGCACTTCCAAGTCTGCACATTGGGTTCTTTACCTACGTTCAGCTTTGAAAGTCTGCACATTGGTAGTTTTACCGACGTTGCCTTGCCAAAGTCTATACACTGTGTTTGTTCAAGTCTGTACAGACTTAGCCTTGTTCTAGTATGTACATCAACCAGCTATATTTGGCAAGTCTACACATCGTGATTTCATCATGTCTGTACAGCCTCTTCATTGAAAGTCCACTCATCACTCAAGTCTATACAATGCACACTTGCTTTCTTGCATAAAGTCCATACACTGCACTTGGCTTGTGTTCTTCACACCAAGTATGTACAGCCTGTGCTCGCAGCAGTCAAGTCTACACATTGCATTGGTGGCAAGTCTATACATTGGGCTGTAGCGTGCTTCAAGTGAAGTCTACACTTTGATTCACTGTTCATGCATTCACTCAAAGTCTGTACATCATGCTTCGTTGTTCAAGCTTTCAAAACTCTATACATCGCTCTTGAGCTAAAGTCTGTACAGCCGTTCCTTTGGCAAGTCTGCACATCGTGAAGTCTACACACTCGATTGCCCTGCTTTGCTTCAAGTCTGTACAGTCTCTCCCTTATAAAGTCTATACACTGGAGTCGTTAGCTGCAGGGACAAGATGTCTATACATTGGGTGCTCATGCATTGCTCTCATCGTAGTCTATACATCTGATAGGCTTGTTACAAGTCTGTACACCGAGGACGCTTGAAGGCTTTTAAGTGTATACACTCTACACACTTGGTCAACTAATGCATTTAACTTCAAGTCTATACACTGAGCTCGCATGAAGACTCAAAGTCTATACACTCACTCAGTGTTTACACTTGCTCATTTGCTGCTTATAAAGTCAATACACTGCATTTTACAGTATGAGTTATAAAGTCTATACACTGTCTTCAGTTGATTTTGTTAATCGACTGAACTCCTTATTTGTCTTGCAGGTGTCTGACACGTGATCCAAGGAGCTGAGATGCTGACACGTGGCAGAGTCGATTGGGCGGGAGCTGTGGAGACCACACGCCCTAGCTGCTACTGCTGCTGATATAAATAGAAACCTTCATCTTCAGATGAAGTGTGATCGAAGTAGAAGGACTGAAGCCTTGAGCAGAAGTAAGAAGAAATAGAAGAAGAGTGAGCCGGCTGAAGAAAAAGGGTTGCAGAGAAGAAGGAGAGAACAACGTGAGAGAAAAGGAGAGCAGAGGAGAAAGAAAGAGAGAGAGAGAGAGAGTTCGTGGAGAAGAAGGAAGAAGCTACTAAAGATCTGTCTACTGGACCGTGGATCAAATCCAGGCCAGTCAGCTCCATGAGAGCCACATCTGATGTTCTTTCATTTACAGCTTGTGTTTGCTGTGTTATTTTCGTTTCTTATTTTTCCTTTTTATTTGATCTGATTTACTGTGTTCTTCCGATCCTCTGGACTGAGGTCGGGTTCCTCCTGTTGGTTCAGGAGAAGGGAGATCTGATCTCCGGGTTGCAAGTGACAGGTTGTCACTTGTGGGTTCCCTCTGGTTAGAGGAAGGGAGGCTCGTCCTCCTGTTCTGGGCTTGTGGTTGCAAGTCCAGGGGTCCCTCCTGGTCTGGAGGAAGAGAGGTCTTAGACCTCTAGTTTCCTAGTTTCCAAGTGACTGGGAGTCACTTGGGGTGTCCCTCCGATTGGGAGGAAGAGGGGAGGCTGTTCCCCTGGTCAAGCTGTGTGGCAGCAAGTGTTCGCAGACTGAGTCTGCTTGTTTCTAGCGTTGGCTAGTGAAGCCTCACTCCGGTTGGGAGTGAGGGGTGGATGTAGGTCTTGGTGACCGAACCACCTAAAAATCTACTGTGCAGTGGTTTTGCTTTGTGCATTTGTTCCTTGCCTTCTACCTCCCATTCACAGGTTCTGCATGCATGGTTAGCTGTGTTATCTTGAATTGTTTGTATTGTTCCTATCTGCAGTAACCTTGAGCATTATATTCTGCTAGGTGTGTTTGGGTTGCATAGTTCTGTCTGCATTTCTGGTTTGATCAGGTGGCTACATTGTTGCAGTCCAACTGATTGATCATGTGTTATCTTATCATCTCATCTTGCAGAGCTCATTAGTTTTATTCTGCATATCTGAGCTTTAGAGTTTTAATTTGGGCATAATTACTGAAGGGGATACATTCACCCCCCTCTGTATCCGGACTTAGCACCCTAACACATATTCCACTTTTTTTTACAAGTGGGCAGATAACTTTTTCCTCACGATTATCCTTCATGTTTGTGTAAGAATTCGAGCATCACTCAAGTGTTAAGAAGAATTTTCAAATCTCTATGGTTGGAAGCCATTAAACACATTATGTGCAAGGTGTGGGAGTTTGTTTCGGGTGTATTTTGAGAGTGACACTAGAGACATAGGTACGACTCTCCCACTTAACGTATGAACTCACCAAATTTATTTCTCCCCCTTAAGATATGTCATGATGCAGACCGGTCCAGAATCAGGGCAACAATATTTATTCAAGGAGGTATGGCCTTAGAAAATTCAAAGGAAGTGTATTAAACTATATTACATGCAAGTGTGCAAGTAGAATAAGCAGACATTCAAAACCAAGCTCATGCAAGAGTTTTTTTTTGTTATTTTTTTAACTATTTATTCACAAAGTATGCAGTATATATGAAATTTTATTCATATTTATAAAGTACGTGACTTACTGATTATTTATTCTGCAGATTCCATGCTCTTTCATCATGTTTGAGATATTATTATAATTATTTTAGGGTTTGATGAAAATATTCGCAAGTTAACTATTTGTGGGTACGTGATTAATGCTGCAGCCAGGCAAGAAGGGTTTTATGTATTGACTCGAGCGGAAGGTCTGAGTCCAAGGGATGGGGTGAATCCCGACGGGACTGGAGGTTGGCGTTAACCAATGGGAGTCATTTTTTTCATTGACCTAGACGGGAGGTCTTAGCCAAAGGTAGGATAGTCGTCGACTTAGATGAAGTGTCGCGACGCCGAAGCCAGAACATATGTCGGCTTTGATGGAATGTCGTGACGCCGAACTACTTGGCTTAGACGGAAGGTCATGATGCCAATGTTGGGTCCCTTGGTGCAACCGTAATCAAGAGGGATGAATTGATTATGCCCCTTTGAAAATTTAACTCTATGAAACTTTGGTTTTAACACACAGCGAATGCAACACAGCGCTTAGAAACAAGTGAGCAAGACTTAGCTTCATTGAGTTTTAGATTGATCGTGGTTAAGAGCTGACTGGCTTCATGAAACAGTCTGGAGCTCTGGCAGATAGAAGGATCTGCTGCATAGTTTGAACAGAGATCTAACAAACACGTGAGTGAGTGTGTGTGAGAAATGTGTGTAGCAGTGTACTCAACTTGGTGTGTGTGATAGTGTTAATTTGAACCTGTGAATGGAGATAGAGGAAATGGATAAACGCTCAGGCACAAACCACTGCACAATATTTTTAAGGTGGTTCGGTTGCAAACCCACAACATATGTCCACCCCTCAGCAAACCTGGTGAGGCTTCATCGTTGACTAACAACTTGACACGAGGACACAGTCCTCACGAGGACATAGTCCTCAAACACACACACACACACACACACATGATGTTTTCATAGTAACACATGGGGACAAGCCCCCCACACACACACACGCTTCTACTCGCAGCAACCACACGGGGAGGAACCCCAAAGGACAAGAAAAGGAACACTACAAAGATGAAACACCACATGGGGACAAACCCCAAAGGAAAATCACACGGGGACGAACCCCAAAAGAGACAACACACTGCTGAAAGGTAGCAGCACACGGTGACAAACCCCACAGGACCACAGATGATGATTCACAGCTTCACCTCGAGGAACAAGCTCCTCGACTGGACACACACGACTGCAAAGCAACCAAAGCCCACTCCGGTCTCTAAAACAGAGTACCGAAAACACGTTGTCAAACTAGCACTACACACGAAAAATAAATGTAGAGTTTTGAAAGAAAAACATAAAATGAAACTGAGAAACGAAACTTTAGCTTCAGATCGATGTCTTGAAGCTGAAGATATAGATCTGGACTCAGATCTGAAATCCTGTCAGATCTGAGGGCGTTTCACTCAGTTCTTCTCTCGCTCAGCTGCTCACACTAAGGGCTCAGGGCTCTCCTTCTTCTTCTCAGCACTGGACTGGCTCAGACCAATTGTTGGGCTGCTCCACTCTCTTCTTTTCTTCCTCTCAGATTTTTCTTTTAAAAGCTCAGGCCGTCTCTAATGGCTAAGGGCAGCAGCGGCCTGTTCTTCAGACAGGAGGTCCATATTTATAGAAGAGAAGCATGAAAGATTTCGATTTTCCAGATCTGCCTTGTGATTGGTTCTTTTAGACGCTGCCACCAGATTGGTTCATGTTTATAGAATAGAAGCTTGGAAAGTATCCTTTTCCATATCTATTCTCTAACTGGTCCTTTTCCATGGCTATTTTTGATTGGTCCATGTTTATCGAGAAGACAATATGGAAACCCCCTTTTTCTAGATCTATTTTCTGACAGGTCATTTTCACAAAAAGTATTCTGAGTGTCCCATGATGAAAAGGAAGGATATTTATCGTAGGACCATTTTCAAATCTTGAGGCGCGTGTCCTAGAGGTGTGACCCCTTGATTTGGAGTAAATAAACACAAGACACTTGACCCCATTCGAAGTCAACCAGAGTGCCGTTATTAGTTGACTTAATCTCACGATTTGCTTCAGGTGTGTCGACGCACTTGGTTGGCTGTGTTGACCCACCTCACCGCTTGCTCGTGCTGGATAGTGGGCCAAACGAGTGTGTGTCGATGCACCCTAAAGTGTGTGTCGACGTACCCTACCATCCCCTTGGGCTGTTGCGAGCTGGAACGCCAGCCAGGCTGGCATGCCTCGACCTGAGGTGTGTGTCAACGCACCCTTATAACATGCTCCTGATGCAACTGGCTGGAATGAATCATGTGTCGACACACCAAGAGGGTGGTGTCGACGTAGCTGAAGAACGTTGCTCGTATAACTGCTACTGGATTTGAAGATGTGTCGACACAATGAAAGACTTGTGTCGACGCAGTCTTATAATAAGCTCTTGATACTGCTGGCTGCTACTTGCACTTATAGTACTGCTGGCTGCTGTTGTTGCGTCAACGCCATATCTTCATTGCGTTGACTCAACCTTCATTCGGTTTGAAGGGAATGCACTATTTGTTCAATGATGCGTCGACACCGTAAGTGCGTTGTATCGACACAACCTTCATATGGCTTGGAGGATAGATCCTCTCTTCTTCTCCTCTTCTTCTATTCCGTCCATGCACTGGACCTCTGTGTCAACTCACCCTTCATATCTGCTTGTGCTACTACTGCAAGCTGACGCTGCTGGCTGTTGCTTCTTGTAGCCATGTAGGTCGACGCACTTAAGAAGTGGGCCGACGCACTCTTGTTGTTTGATGTTGTTGCTCTGCTTCTTATAAGCGTGTAGGTTGACTCACTCATGAAGTGGGTCGACACACTTTGAACACACTGACCTCAGATAGTTCTGGCCAAGCCCTTGCCTCTTCAATAGAAACCTAGCCTAGAGGTCAATGGGAGAGTGCACCCCTTACCAGAGGTAAGGAGAAAGCCACTCCACCATCAGACCACTAGGAGGCAAATTATTTCATTAAAAATGAATAATGAGTTACATCAATCTAATACTAGGCAAGCCTAGTGAGTCCAGCCGAGCAGCACCTTTTATAATAGAAGGGAGCTCACTATATAAATAAAAAGAATTACATTTATTAGTGCAAGCTAAGGAAGCAAGTAAGTCTGCTGCAGTGTTGGCTTCTCTGTAGATATGAGAAACAGAAGTATGCTGAGGTATATTGTTCCAGATATCCCTGACATAGCTGAGAATAGACCAAGGACATGTGATTTCCTTGTTAATAATCCTGACAAGAGTGAGGGAATCACATTCAATTTTAACTGGTCCGGATTCAACAGTATGCAAATAATAAATGCCATCAAGAAGAGCACGGGCTTCAGCAATTAAACTGCTAGATTGTCCATAAAAGTGTGAAAATGCAAGGATGACCTTGCCTCTTGAATCCCTGATAATCCCACCTCCTCCAGAATCACCAGACTGTTTAAATGCCCCATCAGTATTTAACTTAAGAGATGGCCACGGAGGACATATCCATTTTACAATCTTAGGCGGTTGACTGCACAAGGGTTTAGTTTTAATATCCAGATCATTCAAAATGTTCATGTTAGAAACCTTCGGTTCTTTTAGAACAGCAGCAGAGCAAACTCTTTTAACTTGATAGATGATATGATGGAGGATATTGAATTTTGATAAGACTTTGTCCTCATATCTAACTGAATTCCTGGAATTCCAAATCTCCCATAATGCAAAACCAATAGCTGCAAGGCTAAATAGACCAAATGCTGTTCCCACCTGAAGATGAAGAAAGGAATTCAGAAGCAATTCCTTTATTGTTCGGCCTTCAATATGAATACCAATAGCTTTAATTGCAGTCCAAATGTGCCCAGCCAATTCACTATCAATAAAAAGGTGATTAAGGTCTTCCACTTGAGGAGTCAAACAGCAAGAACTTTTAGAACAAAGACCAATACCAATTCTCTGAATATTTGCATCAGTCGGAATGCAATTATTCAATATTTTCCAAATATGGATTGATATTTTAGTAGGAAGCCAATTAGACCACAGCCGGGTCCAAGGGAAAACAGATTGGGAGTGACTGTTTACCAGACATTTATAAATGGAAGAAAAAGTACACTGTCCAGATGAGGAGATAGTCCAAACTCCCAAATCATTTTCCTGATTAAATTTCACTGCCTTTATAGCTTGCTTTATATTGCAAGGGAAAAATTCCTCAATCAGGTCGGATTCTACAGCAGTAGGTTGCTGAACAGCAGCTCTCACTGAAACCTTTGAATTTGGAATCATGTCATTAGGTATGTAAGAATTCAGACATATCTGACCCAGCCATTTATCATGCCAAAAATTAGTGTTTAAACCATCACCAATAATAACCTGCTTATGCTGAATAATAATATCATTTGCCTTAAGCCAACTTCTTCTAGCAAAACCCTTCATGTTTTTGAATTGAATGTCTCGAAGATGGCATTGATGCATATACTTTGCTTTGAAATAAGAAGCCCATAAGGAAGTAGTATGAATAGCCTGCCACAACATTTTTGTCCGAAGAGCAATTTCCATGGATCTCAGTGACATAATACCAAGGCCACCCTTTGAAATGGGCATACATAAGGATTTCCAAGATTTCCAATGCCTCTTTTTGCCAAAGGTAGAAGAGCCCCAGAAAAAAATTGCACAGGCCTGCTCAATCAAGTTATGTATACCAATGTGCAAAGGACTGGAGAACAGTGTGTATATAGGTATGGAAGAAAGAACATGTCTAACAAGAATGAATCTGGCACCTTGAGATAATAAACTTGCCTTCCACCCATCTATACGCTTTTGAATAGAAGCAATAATCCCTGCGAAATAAATCTTTTTAGTCCTGCCAATCACCAAAGGAATGCCAAGGTATTTATGGGGGAAAGACAGTCTTGAAAAACCATTGATATTCTGAATTCGCTGTGAAACAGAGCAGTGCATCTTTGGATGAATTAGAAAACCACTCTTGCTGACATTGATAAGCTGACCAGAAGCTTTTTCATAAGTATGGAGGATCTTAAGCAAGTTCCTTATAGACTTGGAGGAGGCTTTGCAGAAAATCAAAGTATCATCTGCAAACAAAAGATGAGATAAATTTGGGCATCTCCGAATGCCAGTGAACCATTCAATATGATTGCTGATAAAAGCCTCTCTAAAAGATCTGCTCAATGCTTCCTCTGCAATAATAAATAAGGATGGAGCCCTTGCCTCTTCATTTCAGCAAATCCAAAGCCCTTTGCTTGCCCTGCTATTGCTGCTGGCTTGCCTTGCTGCTGTTGATACTGCTGACGCTGCTGTGATGGTAGGAAAGTCTGTCGACTTATCTGAATATATGTCGACTGAACTTCATATCGGTCGACTGAAGTCCAATGTCGGTTGACTGAATTCAGCATATCTGTCGACTGATATCTCATATCTGTCGACTGAGTTCGAACTCAGTCGATTGAATCTGCCTTGTTCTGTCGACTTTGAGAAAACTCATTCACTTACATCATGAGGATAATAAAAATCATTCAAAATGTTATGAATATCAGAGTTTAACGGCCAATAAGGATTTCATCATGATCCAGGAATTTAAACATAAGACTCCATGAAATGAAATCTTTACACTTAAGAATATCTCATGAAGAACATGGCATCATGAACAATCATCAACACACATGGATGATCATAGTTGGATCATTATTAAATGCTCAATAATGAATCATAGTTGGATCATTATTAAATGCTCAATAATGAATCATACTTGCACAACAGCCAAGGGTAAAATAGACGTCAGTTTCGATGAAATGTTATGATGTCGAACTATTTGGCTTAAATGGAATGTCATGATGCCAAGGGCAGAATATATTTCGGCTTTGATGGAATGTCGTGATGCCAAACTGCTTGACTTAGATGGAATGTCATGACGCCAAGGGCAGAATATATGTCGGCTTCGACAGAATGTCGTGACTCTGAACTGCTTGACTTAAACGGAATGTCATGATGCCAAAGACAGAATATATGTCGACTTCGACGGAATGTTGTGACGCCGAGCTGCTGGGCTTAGACGAAATGTGATGATGCCAAGGGCAAAATATATGTAGGCTTTGACGGAATGTCGTGACACCGAACTACTTGGCTTAGACGAAATGTCATGATGCCAATGGTAGAATATATGTCGGTTTCGACGAAATATTGTGACACCGAACTGCTTGCCTTAGATGGAATGTCATGACGCCAAGGGCAAAATATATGTCGGCTTCGACGGAATGTCGTGACGTCGAACTGCTTGGCTTAGACGGAATGTCATGATGCCAAGGGTAGAATATATGTCGACTTCAACGGAATGTCGTGACATCGAACTGCTTGGCTTAGACTGAATGTAATAATGCCAAGGGAAAAATATATGTCGGCTTCGACGGAATGTCGTGACGCCGAGATGCTTGGCTTAGACGGAATGTCATGACGCCAAGGGCAGAATAGATGTTGACTCAACGAAATATCAAGGTCAACTTACTTGGCAAAGATGTACAGCCTAAGCCAAGGGCAGAATAGATGTTGACTCGACGGAATGTTGAGGTCAACCTACTTGGCAAAGATGTGAGGTCTAGGCCAAAGGGACGGAATGTCAAGGTCAACCTACTTGACTCAGACGGAAGGTCTGGGCCAAGGGCAGAATAGATGTTGACTCGACGGAATGTCGAGGTCAACCTACTTGACTCAGACGGAAGGTCTGGGCCAAGGGCAGAATAGATGTTGACTCGACGGAATATCGAGGTCAACCAACTTGGCTCAGATGGAAGGTCTGGGCCAAGGGCAGAATAGATGTTAACTCGACGGAATGTCGAAGTCAACCTACTTGGCAAAGACAGGAGGTCTAGGCCAAGGGCAGAATAGATGTTGACTCGATGAAATATTGAGGTCAACCGACTTGACTCAGACGGAAGGTCTGGGCCAAGAGCAGAATAGATATTGACTCGACGGAATGTCGAATTCAACCAACTTGACTCGAACGGAAGGTCTGGGCCAAGAGCAGAATAGATGTTGACTCGACGAAATATCGAGGTCAATCAACTTGACTCAGACGGAAGGTCTAAGCCAAGGGTAGAATATATGTTGACTCGACGGAATGTCGAGGTCAACCTACTTGGCAAAGACGGAAGAATAGATGTTGACTCGACGGAATGTCGAGGTCAACCTACTTGACTCAGACAGAAGGTCTCGGCCAAGGGCAGAATAGATGTTGACTCGACGGAATGTCGAGGTCAACCTACTTGACTCACACGGAAGGCCTGGGCCAAGGGTAAAATAGATGTTGACCTGACGGAATGTCGAGGTCAACCTACTTGGCAAAGATGTGAGGTGTAGGCCAAGGGCAGAATAGATATTGACTCGACAGAATGTCGAGGTCAACCTACTTGACTCAAACGGAAGGTCTGGGCCAAGGGCAAAATAGATGTTGACTCAACGGAATGTCGAGGTCAACCTACTTGACAAAGATGTGAGGTCTAGGTCAAGGGTAGAATAGATGTTGACTCGACAGAATGTCGAAGTCAACCAACTTGACTCAGACAGAAGGTCTGGGTCAAGGACAGAATAGATGTTGACTCGACGGAATGTCGAAGTCAACTAACTTGACTCAGACGGAAGGTCTGGGTCAAGGGTAGAATATATGTTGACTTCATAGAATGTTGAAGTAAACCAACTCGATAGAATGTTGAAGTCAACCAACTTGACTCAGACGGGAGATCTGGGCCAAGAGCAGAATAAATGTTGACTCAATGGAATGTCAAGGTCAACCAACTTGACTCAGACAGACCTCGGTTTGGGCCAAGAGTAGAATAGATGTTGATTCGACGGAATGTTGAGGTCAATCAACTTGACTCAGAGGGAAGATCTAGGCCAAGGGCAGAATATATGTTTACTGGTGGAACCGAGGGTCGGTACCCGCCAATGGTGATTTTTTCTTCTTTTCTTGTTCATTTTCATTTTCATTTGTTTTCATCATTTTCTTCTTCTTTTTCTTTTAGCATTTGTCATCATTCTCATTCATTTTCTTTCATTTTCTTTCATTATTCCTTTTCATTCCTTTTTTATTTATTTTCGTCTCTTTTTTCCTTTCATTATTCATTTTCTTTCATCATCATTTTTTTATTTTTTTCTTTGTTATTCATTTTCATTCATTTTTTATTATTCATTTTCATTCATCTCCATTTTTTATTTTCATTACTTATTTTCATTTATTTTCATTTCCATTTTTATTATTTTATTATTTGCATTTATTTTTTATTTGTTCTCATTCTTCCTTATCATTATTCATTTTTATTCATTTTGATTCATTTTCATCTTTTTCTTTTCGTTATTCATTTTCATTTTTTTCATTCATTTTCATTTTTTTCTCATTCATCTTTTTTATTAGTCATTTTCATTTATCTTCATCTTTATTATTATTATTATTCATTTTCATTCATTTCATTTTTTGTCATCGTTTTCATCCATTTTCCTTTGTTCTCATTTTTATTTTCATTATTTATTTTCATTTATTTTTATTTTTTATCATTATTCATCATCATTTTCATTATATATATATATATATATATATATATATATATATATATATATATATATATATATATATATATATATACAGTTGCTTTTATTTGGATCACTACGCCGACGGTCTTCTTTAGTTAGGCTCTTGAGCTTTCTTGTCTATCGTAGCTTCA
Source organism: Amorphophallus konjac (assembly GCA_022559845.1). NCBI lineage: Eukaryota > Viridiplantae > Streptophyta > Magnoliopsida > Alismatales > Araceae > Amorphophallus > Amorphophallus konjac. The sequence goes on from CM040122.1 coordinate 55,499,599, forward strand.
TTTCATTCTTTGTCAGGTTCTTCTTCCAACTTGTTGGGCTCCCTAGTACAAATTCGTCTGCAATGCCGGTGCTTTGTCCGGTGAGACTGTTAATAGCTTTACCATTGCGCCGATTCGGGCATTTTAATCTTGAATGACGTGGCTATTTTAATGGGGGAGAGAACCACTCGACGAGCAGCATAACTGAGGCACTCGACTCTCTGTACTGAGGGTAATTTACTTCATCATTTGTGCAGGCCTTGCCGACCAAGCACGAGATGTGCGGAGCCTCGCCGTTTGGGGGTTAGAGGACAGTTGTCCACCTCGGCCCGATGATTGGAGTGCGCCTCCCTTCTGTTCTCATTAGTCTTGACAGCAACAGTAGGGAACCTATTTTTCCTTCATCATTATTTTGAGTTAGCATTACCTCCTGGGGGTATTCGGCATCAGCTACGTGCAAAATCAGTGGTTGCCCTTTTTGTCATTAATTTATGCGAGGGATTACCCGAAAAGTTGCAGCTCTTGCAGAAATAGACTCCCAACGCCTCCACCAAGTGCTAGCTTCTTGGCCCTTTGTGTTGGTAGTTGCAGTTGTGAGGTCTTCTTAACGCCGCAGACGGCGCGATCATCTCATGCCCCCTAGACATTCATCATGTAATGCCTCTAGGGAGTCTTTGCCTGTAGAGGCAGATGCGGAGACCATGTCTTCCACATAATTTTTTCTTTCTTTCTTTTTCCTCTTTTTTTTCTTTTTTCTTTTTTCTTTTTTTTTCTCTTTTTTTAGAGAGAAATCCAAGTCTGGGTATTAAGTAATCTGCGGCAGCACCCCGTCCATCTTTGGTGGATGTCCCGACTTTAGGAGCATTTCATATATTCATTCGTCATTCATTTTGTTATTCCCAGGAGGGGAGAGAGGAGTTTGCTACTTTCTTGCTAGTTTGACTGCCTTGGTAGCTTCATCGGGGGGAGCCCATGGTCGAAATGACAGGATCATATATTTCTTTTTAAGGAAGCGGGAGATTTAGTTCCCTTTTACCCATTGTTCTTTTATTGCATAGAATATATTAGATAGGTCCTCTGACCGAGGAACTTCAAAAATCTTCAGTAGTTCAGCTGTCTAGCAGTCAACATTTGTAATGGGTCTTGTGGTTCCCGATGGGACTTTGGTGTGCCCAAGTAAACTTTCGACTTCACGTGCCCCCTAGTCGGGGTGGATAAGTAGAGGAACTGTTCATAGTGCATCTTTTGTTGTAGGCAGTTTTACTCCTTCATGATGAGTCATTTGATCGAGTAGCGGCAGGGAGAACCAATCATTAGACCCCACCATCTTCTTTCCTTTATCTTCAGCCTCCTTGGCAAACTGTCCTTTGCCCCCTTGTCATACATAGGCATGCTTCAAGGGGGTGACATCCAAACACCCCAAGTGGGTGTAATTTAGTGATTTTCTTCTTTTTTTTCTCCACCCCTGGTGGCGAAAGCTCCTAGCGAGGGGTGGAATTCTGCCATGCTTGAAGGCACTTCATATTTTGATTACAATTAGCTATCTTTATATCCCTGGTCCCCGTCAGGTGTATATTCAAACAGTCTTTGCCTCTAGACAAATAAAAAATTTGATCATTCAGTTGCCCCATCTTATGTGGAGTGGCCTATTACGGGTTGCGGAGGGCGGGATCACGTCTTCTTTAGGAAAAAAGATGGTTTTCCTTGACTGTGTAAAGCACCTTCCATAATGTGTTGTGGTTTGTAGAGTTGCGATTGTATCTTGCCAGGTCTTTTTATTCGGAGAGAGTATCTCTTAGAGATTTTCTTCAATAGCTTCATCATTCTGCTGTCGGCCCTGGCATTGGCCATATTTGCTTCTTCGGTTGTGACCCACTTGACATCATTCTGTACTAGCGGAGTTAATTCTCAAGGCTACTCATCCTTCTTCTCTTGTACTTGTTCGGGCTTAGTATGTCTACCCAGCTGGCTCTTTGCTTGTAGAAATTCGGCAAATGAGCAGATGCTCTTGCTGCTCCCCTTCACTATGTAAGGACTGGGTGGAGGCGAGATCTGAATACCCGTAATTTCAGTCTCAGGAGTTTAGTATGACTTTTGCCCCTGAATATTATGTTATTGTCAGTTCACAGAGGATGCCCCCATTTCCTTCCAGCTCTGATGGCATTATTGGAAGCTGAAATTTCAGGTTGGTCTGCCTTTACTGCTGCGAAGCATATTTCTCTTTTCTTTTTTTTTAGAATCTGCCAACTTGAATAGCGCCAACAGTGTATTGTAATGCAGAGTCGTAACTCTTCTTTCACCTTTGGACTTTTTCCTTCTTTTGCTTTTACTTTTTTCTTCTTCTTCTTCTTCTTTTTAGTATCTGCCCCCAAAATAGACCATCTTTTGCACCTTGTATATTTTTTTGCATTACTTGCCAGTTCTCCTGTTTGCTGGCAGGTATTAGAATTTAAGCCTCATAGGTGTGCCGGTTATTGGCTTCTGTTATATCTTTTGGAAGCAGCTGATAGAGTGAGGCCATGTTGGTTGTCATCTTTAAGATAGGCATTTGATGAGGGCGCGGTGGGTGTACCTTGTACTCGCCCATTTGTAATTCACCCTTCTTGATCAGGCTTCAATGAAATCCTTGAACACATAGCAATCCTCAATGGAATGCCCCAACCTTTGGTGATAAGGGCAGAACTGGAGATCATCTTTCCTTCTGACATCGTTCGGCCTCTTAGGTTCAGGGAGCACAACCTTACCATATTCACGGGCCCATTCAAAAAGAATCTGAGTCTTGTCTTTCGGAAAGGAATATGGTTTATTTATCTTATCCCTTAATGAGAATCCTTACTTGGTAGGCTTGGCAGAAGAAGTACCAACTGCCTCTTTTGTGAAATCTTTTGTTGATCGAAAGCTTTGAGATCAGTGATGTGAATCTCCTCTTGTGCTAGGTACTTGCCAGCCAGCCTGTTCTTCTGGCTTGAGACAGCCACAGTCGGGTAATACTTTGTCAAGAAGGCTTCAATATCAGCCACAAAATTATTCAACTGATCAAAAGATTTGACTTCAATGCCGATCACCCTTTGTAGGATCTCCTTTTTCAAAGTTCGTTTGCAGATTTGAACAACATCCTCATAGTTTAGCGGACGCCTGCAGCTTGCACTGAGATTTCTCCATCTTCTAATATAGTCCAAGGCGGACACATCATCTTTTTGCTTGGTTACATGTAATTCTGCCTCAGTGACTTCCCCCTCGGCTGTCTTCATTTCAATTGTTTGTTCCACCCTTAGTTTGTCCATCGTCATCGGACCTATTGGGCTTAGATGTGAGCTAGCTGGTTGCATATGTGGGCTTGTCAGCACCATTGCCTGAGGTGTTGTAGTTGCCCCCTGACATGCCCAGGAAGTTGAAGGACATATCGAGACTGTATGCTGCGGCTGTCGAGGGAAAATGCCCCTTGCATGGTCGGGTGATGATCGGGGCATGGCCGGCTGTGATTAGACTTCACGTGGTTGAGCACCATCTCGTGGGGTCTCTGATAGGAATCCTGCCCGCCTAGACGTAAACAGATGTAAATCCATTTCATTTAACCGTCTTCTCAGCATCTCAATTTCTTGCTACTTTTCACATAGTAATGCCATCAAAGTTGGGTCTTACTGGGAGAAGCCAATGGTGCTATCTTCTGCCTCAGTTTTGGATGGGATTAGTGGCATCCCGCCATCATTACTGGACGCGACCAGTCCCTTAGAGGCTAACTCTCTCGACCTTATGCCTCCGGGTGCAGGAGGAGTGTGATAGTGTGCCTCTTCATTAGCTAGCGAAGGGTGTCTCCATGTTCTCCCGGACCTAGTGGCATGGCGGGAGGTAGAAGCTTTAGCTTGATTTGCCCCCGTCGGCACAAAGCATATTTCTTTGTCTTCTTCCTCAGAAGTTTGAGCCACGCTGGACGAGGCCGATAGTGTGTTGCAGGAGAGAGCAACATCCCTTCTTTTATTTTTTGACTTCTTCTTTTTCTTCCCCTTTGTGGCTGGCATTTGCCCCCACAGCGGGTTGCTTTGTGCGTTTAGCATTCCTATTTTATCTTCAGCTTCTTGTGCTAGCTCTAGGGATTCAAAGTGCTGCCAAGGGACATACTCCTTCAACTACACAGGCTGGATCTTGGGTTGTTCATGCTCATCTAGCCCATTTATAATGGCCTGTAGCTGTTCCACAGCTGGACTGGCTTCTTTATGTACTCGCAACGGGCTTTGTTTCTTCTTATTGTTAGTGGGCCTTCTAACAACAACCCGAGGGGTTGCTTCATGCCAGATAGGGGTCACGGCAGGTGGAGCGGGTCAGGGCATGACGCCACAGATTTGGACCCCCGGAGCAGGGTGAGATACTGACCTTCTTCTTGTTCTTGTCGGCACTGTCTGCCAATTTTCTTGCTCCTTTGCGAGCGTCAGAATATAGGCTTCGCGAGTGTGCTGGGTGTAAGCCTCTGATACCTCTTTGGGAAATTGTCGATATAAAGATATCATATTGACTGCTGCCCCCAGAGTGGACATTTCAGGGGGGTGTGGGGGATCAACCTTGTACTTCCCCATTTGCAGCTCCCCCTTTTTTATCAAGTCTTGGACTATGTCTTTGAATATATGACAATTCTCGATAGCATGCTCGAGCATTTAATGATAAGGGCAGAAGTGAGGATCATCCCTTCTCTTGAAATCATTTGGCCTCTTCGGCCTTGGGAGAGTGACCTTATTATATTTAATGGCCTACTCGAACAGGGCTCGAGTCCTGTCTTTGGAGCTTCTTTGTCTTGTTCTGTAGGGTAGAACAATCTCGATGTTCAGCATGTTTGGCGGGATGGGGATTAGCTACCCCTTTGCCCTTTTACCTGAATGCCTTGAAACCGATAGTGTGAATTGCCTCAAGTGCCAGCCGTTTATCTGTTAGCCTGACTTTCTGGCTTGGGATAGCAGGGGTAGAGGGATGTCTTGCAAGGAAGGCATCAATCTCCACCACAACATTATTCAACTGGTCGAAAGGCCTGACCTCAATTCTGATTATCCTTTCTAGGATTTTCTTCTTCAGATTTTGCTTACAGATTTGTACTGTATCTTCTTGATGTGGAGGACACATGCACCTCATACTAAGGTTCCTCAATCTCTTGATATATTCCAAAGCTGTTTCATCATTTCTCTGCCTAGTTGCATACAGCTTGGCCACGGTCACTTCTGTCTCAGCGACGTGGAATCTTTCTCTGAACTTGTGCTGCATATCCGACCAATCAATGATAGACCCGCGTGGCAGGTTTAAGTACCATTCAAAAGCGAATCCCGTAAGTGAGGACCCGAAGAACTTCAAGAGGTAGGATTCGTTAGCTGCCAAATCACCCATCACATTGATATAATAGGCTATATGTTCCTTCGGCAACCCCTGCCCGTAGAACTTGTCAAATTTTAGTGGCTTATTAACGCCGTGCGACAGTCGCTTGGCATCATGATGAGCTGGGTATGGTACTTCGTACACATCGAAAGAGGCATAATTGTCACTGTCTCTTTCTGCTAGCTTCGTCTCGATCATCTACTCTACCATTAGCTTATTCATCATGGCCGGGTCAACTGGGGTTTGATAGAGAGGGGCTTGCTACAATTGCGGTGTCGTCAACACCGTTGCCTGAGGCATGGCGATAGTCCCTTAGTACGGAAGGGTTGTAGGTTGTACCGGGGCTGTATGTTGTGATTGTTGGAGAAGGGTGCCCCCGACGTAGTTGGGTGCTGGCTGAGCTGCTATTATCTATGCTGAAGCCTCAAACACATCAGCATTCCCCCGTGACATTTCAGGCAGGGCTTCGACTTGCTTTGATGCTGTAGCGTCGATATTTTTCTCATTCAGCTATCTTTTCAACATTTCAACTTCCTGTTGATATTTTTGAAGCAACATTAGCAGAGCAGGGTCATGCATGGAGGGGCTAGGAACTCGGCGTCCCTCCTCAATTAGAGTTTCTTCAGATGGCATGAACGACTTACCGCTGTCATCCCTGATTGTAATCACATTCACCATCACGACCGTCATGGCCAAATCTGGACTTGCTTCATCGACGAGGGTTTGTAACACCTCGTCTGCAGCCTTTTTCCTTCGGGTGTGAGGGCTTAACCTCTCAGCAAGTTCGGTCATTTCTTCGTGTTCTGTGGGTGAGGCCCCATAGCGGTTGGTCACTCCAGTCATGTTGCAAGCATATACTAGCAGACCTCTTTCTTTCTTCACCGTCCTTCTCGATGACCTTTGAGGGAACGCCAGCCTTTCAAAGACTGAGGTTCTTGTCTTCACTCCATCCCGAGACCAGGGTATATAGCAGTGATGTTGATAACTTCTCGACTCCATACTTGGCAGAGTCTGGAATTCGCGGCCTTCTTGGACTACTTCCATGGCCCAAAATGATCTCTACTGGCATAGATAGGTGCTCCCCAGACCACACAAACAATTCTTCATAGCATAATTCATCTCCTCCTGCGCCTGTGAGGAGGGGAAAGCAGGTGGTTGCGCCCTCCTTTGCATAGGGGGCCTATGAACTAAATGCCCAAAATGGGCTGCCTTGTTGTAGTGTTTATGGTGGTAGGGAGTATTTTCTTGCCAGACATGGGTAGCGAATGCCAGCGGAAGGTGAACCGGGGCTATCAACTCAGCCGAACATCTTGTCTTGGTCCTCTCTAACGGACCTTTCTGGGCTCCAATTGAATCACAGGGACAGCTTGGGTCCTCTTTGGCACCCAGATTTGCTTGCATTCGGTTGGTTTTAGGGCCAACCCATCCCTTGGTCTAGAAGCGGACACAACATGGTCCCTTTTATTCTGAGCCAGTAGCTGGAAGGAGTTGCGTACTGGCACTATTGGTACAACCCTATCGGGTATCACCTCGGCCTATCGGCCATTCAGGTATACTTGGACTCTTTCGATCAATAAGGATTTGCTCGAGGCAGACAGTCGATCTAATAGAGCACCGGCGTTCCTTCTGGCGGTTCTTCTTACAGCTGTAGTGTGCCCCTTGTTGGTCAAGATGCGGTCATCGACATGGTGGATGCAACAACCCACCATCTCCATTTTCTTCGGGGTGGCCTCCACAGCATTGGAGGTCACAGACTTCACCTCTTTGGCGTCGAGGAGCTCCACGAACGCCACCCTCAAATAGTTGTGGAAGCCGATGACGGGAGGAAAGCTACCGAACCAAGTCGGCACGGCTAGATAGCCATACCTAGCATGATCACGAACAACGAGCGGTTCGAACGTGACAGCAGCCATTGGAATTGTTGGAGTGTATACCTTGCAATCCAAATTGATAGTTAGAATCTTATAAGAAGGCCATAGGGCCCTTAATCTTGGCGAAGAGATGAAGGGAAGCTCGAGTCCCACTAGGCGTGCCAGACTTGTGGGAGCTTATTTTATTTATTTATTTATTTTATTCATTTATTTTATTTTGGTTTATTAGTGCGCAGGCGTGCCAGTCACAGGGTGACAGTTTATTCAGACTCCAAAGACCGAGATGACTTGGAGTCGCTGGTGCGCGCCATCTGACCGATCAAACAATGGTGGATAGCGTGTCGGGACTAGAACCAACGCCACGACGTTAATTACATCTCTCCGAAGGGGAGAAAACCCTTGATTAATCGCCAGGAGAAAGGGCCCTATGGCCTAAAAACTCTATTAAAGCATACACAGAAATGCAAAAGGTATTTTGTTACTATTATTATCATTTTGTATTGTTATTATTATTATTTATTTTTACTATGTTATTATTTAATTTTTATAGCATACACCGACACCCAGAATCACAAACACGAGGTAACGGGGGTGTTCGGGTCATTTACGAGGTGCACAACACCATTCGAGCCCGTATAGGTCGACCCAGCCCACAGATCGGTCGACCCACCCACAGATCGGTCGACCGAACCCATGAGTCGGTTGACCTGTGCTTATGCATAGGTCGACCTGAAACCTCCCTCCTCACTTTCTTTTTCTTCTTCTTTTTTTTATTTTTTTTGTTTCATTATTTATTTGTTTGTTCTTATTATTTTATTTATTTTTATTCCCTTTTATTATTATTACCTTCATTATTATTATTTTTTATTTTCTTCTTCTTTTTCCTTTTTATGTTGTTGTTATGATCTTGTTATATTATTATTATTTATTATTTATTATTATTTATTATTATTATTATCATTATTTTATTTTATTATGTTCCTTTTTTATTTATAGTAATTCGGGCTGTGAAGAACCAAAATTTTGACAGCATCCCCCCTGTCCCGGGGTATGTCGGGAGATGTAGCGGGTGCTCGTCTTCAAGAGTCTGAGACGGTCGCTTAATCGTCCAAGTGAGCATGAAATGGCAACACCAAGTCCCATATCGAACGTAGCACCCTCGAGGACTAGCCTACCGGGAGGTTCAGATCATTTGAGGGGCTTTTCGATCAAGTCTGTGCAAATCTTTTGACTCGCCGTTGACACCGTCGCATATGCATATAGGCTCATAGATGAACCGGCGTAGCCCTGGGCCATCAAGTCTGGGACTAAAAGAGTCGTGGAAAATTTATTCAGACATCGGTCCGGGACTGATTTATGCTTACGATGCAGCAACGCCATTGGGAATCCCCGAAACACATGTTCGCCGATGATCCGGTGTGATTTAATATTATGGGAGGGGGACAAAACCCAACAGGGGTAGGTCCGACCCAAAGGGTTATTGGCCCTGAAGTGAGGTCCGATCATGGACGCGGCCAGGCAAACCCGCAGGCCCAAACCGTGCTCACAATAGGTCTTATTTATATTCATTTTATTAATGATTTAAGGGTACCCGATCGAGCTAAACAACCAAAAAAGGGCTGACCCAGGAGATCCGACTGGGGCAGTATGACACAGAGTGAAGCCTGGTGGTCGGGGGTTGCGTGAACGGTGAAAAGAACTCGTTCCGGGGCGTAGAATCACAAAGATGACAAAAATAACGAAATTTAACCCTTAGACCCAAAATGAATAGTTAAAAGTCACTATTCATTAATGCTTACTTTTTTCTCGATATCTTGCTATCCGACAGTTTGGAGGATGTCCTTTTTGGACAAGGCATAGGGGATCACGGGCTCTACCCCATGGGACAAACGTGATGGTGGTGCGAGACCAAACGGACACTCGGTAAAGTAATTAGGGTAAAAGATGAATAGTAAACAAAATAAATAAATAATAAATAATAAATAGATATAATAAAATAAAATGTTTAAATGCAATCGGTGAATAGTGCATTCACTTGTGTTTTACGCGTGTGTGTGTGTGTTTTTTTTTTTTAAATAAGTGAGAGGGGGGAAGAACTCAGTCGACTGACCTCATTGTCAGTCGACTGAGTTCATTCTCAATTGACTGACCATGAGGTCAATTGACTGACTTCACTTTCTTTTCCTTTTTTTTAAAGAAAAGGAGGGGGTGCCGTGATCCGGCACCCTCACCTATAGGTGTTTTTTTACATGCATTAAATGCATGAATAGTGCATGAACAGTGCATGGACAGTGTTCATGTCGGATGGAGTGTTTGAAGATTACTATTCAAAGGCTCTTGGTTTTCGCCGATATCTGGCCGTCTGGCAGTCCGGAGGATCTCTTTTTTGGATAGGACGTAGGGGATCACTGGCCTTACCCTATGGTACAAACGGGACGGTGATGCGAGATCAAACGGACGGACGGTGAAGGAAATAGCGAGAATGTGAATAGTGTTCAAAATAATAAAATGGATTTTTTCTTTACATGACTTGCCGGTTCAAAAGGCAGCTGTCGGATGGTTTTGTTATTTTTTGTTTTTATTTTTTGTTTTTTTTAATGTCTTCCTTTATTCCTTTCTTTTATTTCTTCTCTTTCCTTTTTTGTTATTTTTTATACCAATCACATATTATATATATATGTACATTATCACTCCAATATATTTATTTTATTTTGTCATTCATCTGTTTATCTTTTTTTTGTTATTTTGATTCTTCTTCTTTTTTTTATTGGCTTACGGCCTGGTGAAATTTCGGTGACACCTCTCCCAGACCCGAAGCGTTTGGGGGGGAAGAAACGGGTGTTCGTCCACGTAGAATCCAAGACGATCCCTTAGTTATATGGATACGCACAAAAGCGACAACATCCACAATCCCCGTGCTGGCACACTTGGGAGGACTGTTATTTGTCATTTTTCTTAAAGGGAGTAAGGAAGGTTGCCGATCCACATTGAAAGGGGTTGTCGGATCACCCTGAGAAGGGGAAATCCGAAAAACAAAGAACTGAGGAATGTAAGAATTCTGTGGGGAGCAGGATGGGGGAGGCAGTATAATGCGAGGAAAATTTTTAATAACGCGGCCCACGAGGGTCTGGATCTCGAGGTCGTATCCATGGTGTTGGATAAACTCCGGGTCCGCCCTCTTAAAGATGCATTTATTCTCCCTTAAACCAATGATCACGTCCATATCCCCCGTCAGCCACGATGAGAAACCGGACAGTGAGTAATAGAGAAAAAGAGAGCAGAAAGGGGTGAATATATTCGAAATGGGGTAAGGGAGAATGTACAGTACACACACAAATCACAAGGCCCCCTTTCACACACATATGTTATTTATCCACTGGGGGAAAAAATAAAATTAAAAAATAGAGAATACATGAGGATAAGACATGCATTTTGTTCGTCCCTCATGACGAGGTAATAGAAACTAAAAAGAGAGAAAAATACATTGAAGAAAGAAACGAAACAGAAGAAAATACAAGGCGCAGGAAAGGGGGGAGCATTGACTCCTTTTTCCCCATACCTCACCTCTCTTCTCTCCTCCTCCCCCTCTTCTTCCTCTACCTTTCCTCTCTTCTCGTCTGCGTGACGGGGTCTCTTTTTGTAGGGAGATCCATCCCCTCTCTGTTGCTCTATTTTTTTTCTCTGCTATCTCCCTCTATGTCTTTGTCTTTTGACACTTTCTAGTCCCCTCTCTTCACTGCTTCTCTCCGTTCTCCAGGGAAGGGTCCTCTCTTTTCCGTCTCTTCTTTTTTCTCTCCTTTTCTTCTTCTTCCATTCTTCTTCTTTTCTTCTTCTCTACCGGTGCCAGGGCGGCCAGTCGGAGCTTTGACGAGGGTGCCGTTACGATAGGTCAGGTGAAGGTGCAGACACGACACCTCTGAATTTTTTTCTTTTTTTCTTCATCTTCTTTCTTTTCTTCTTTGCCTGATGCAGGGCTTTGCAAAATATATTCCTGTCATCATTTTGGACTATTTTCTTTGAAATGTCCTTATTCGGCTCAGTGAGGCTTGTTGCTCTCGATGCCAAATTTTAGGTGTCAACAGTGGCGACCACCACTATGGCTGCCCAGGAGAGTGGGCGGCCAGTGGGTTGGCCGCCCATACCTAGTGAGCCCGCGACTTGATTTTTCCATTTTTCACGTGAGAGGTGGTCCTAGTCTGTGTTGTTTGCATCAACAGACCATAGATAGCTACCCAATCAGAGGTTCTTGGATTTTCTTGTGGTAAATTTGCCTTGTGTTACGTTACATGTGTACGATGATTAGTGCGGACCGGTGGTACTCCGGTGGTTTTCGTTGTTACGGTGAGTTCTCACTTTCAGTGATCCTTCCCACTAGACGTAGCTGGCCTGGGCACGCATGTGCTTACCCACCTGGGAGTGGTGGAGGCTAGTCCTGTGTATACAACTTTTAAGCTAGTTATTGGAGGGACCCTTGCCTTTATAGCCTAAGTCCAGCTGGGGGGGGAACCGGCTAGAGGACCCGACTTAAAGCATATGGTCTGTGTGTGCACACGTTGTTGGGTGGTGGACCCGCGCTGACGAGCGCGACCCCGACTAGTCCTTGTTCTGTGGTACTGTGTCTCAGTTTTCGCCTGGGGCGAGTAGGGAGACACCTGAGGTTGCGGTATAAGTCGTCGGAGGACGCTTCCGGCCTTTTTGCTAATGGGGTAGTACTCCTGTCACTTGAGAGGTTTTGACGCTAGTTCCTGTCTGGCGTGGTTCAGTGTTTTTACTGCTCATTATCCCGATTACTCATAATCGAGATGAGTTTTCCTTGCTATCTTCGAGAGTCCAGTTCTGAAAGCGTAGCCTTGTTCCCTCATCATCGACTGAGGTTTTTTTTTGGTGGCTTAGTCCTAGCCCTTGTGTACTTTGGGAGAGGTCCCCTGACACAGGTTAGTGTGGTATGGCCTTCTGTGGCCCATGTTGCGAGGATTAGATTCGTCATGGTTTATGTTGGATACTCGAGATGTCCCACCATTCTGCAGGCTTCCGACAGCGAGTGGCTTAGGGTGGTTATTTTGTGTTTACGATGCTGTTCCTTCTGCCTTACTATCTTTTCCTGCTTTACTATTCTTTATATTTTATTACTTGCTGCTATGTTGTTACGTTTCATTGTGGTGGGGATCCACGGGACCCTTACTGAGCCAATAAGATGAGGCTCACCCCTTTTCTTTTCAGGTTGGCATGCCTCCTCATCGTCTGGAGGCCTTGAGCAGCACTCGTGAGTCCTAGTGTCGCTAGCTTCTGCCAGCCGGGGTATGCCCCAAGGCTTTATACTTTCCTTTTTGTTGAGCTGTACCTTTGGGACTTGTATATCTGGACTAGAATTTGTAAAAATTGTATAAATCTGTTTCTAAATGTAAACTTTAATTTCAGCATTTTAATTACTACATTTATTTTAGATTTCTATACACTCCCGTGACACCTATTAAACCCTTCCGAGCTTCCCAGCTTGTGGGTGGTGGCGTAGGATCTGAATGGTATCGGGTTTGACCCGATATCCGGATCTTGCGTCGTTACAGTTGGTATCAGAGCGGGGTTATGGCAGTGTACATGAATGTTGAATAAATGTAGTGTTTAACTGTCCAGAGGGTCTAGTACAGTCAATAGCTGGCCTAGGATGTTTAGTTTTCCTTACCATGTTGCTTCGTTGCATGTTTTAAGGACCTGCAATGGCGCAAAGGGGGGAGGCGCAGTCCCAAGAGGATCTGGCAGCGGCGACCCAGGAGGTGCAGGGTGGAGCACCGCCCCCTCCGGTAGTTGTGGCTCCAGGTGTACCGGGACCGGCGGGGTTTCTCGACCTATCCACCTAGTTTTTGGCATTGGCTCAGGGAGAGTTGCCGGTTGCCCTGTATTGGGCAAGGTTCATGGAGTTGAGCCGGTATGCGCCACTGGCTATGGCAGATCAAAGGTTTCTAGCTCAACAGTTCATCGCCGGCTTGACGCCAGAAATACGTCGGACCCTTATGGCATTCGGGGTGGCCGACGTGGAGGTGGCTTTCCGTACAGTAGCAATTTTGGAGGTGGACCTTTTGCATGCCCGGGAGCAGGCAAGGGTGATGCAATTCTAGCTAGGTCTCCCTCATTAGTTTCAAGAGCAGCCAACTGCTAGGCGATCGTGACATGGTCTGATGGAGCAATCGAGGAAGTGTCCGAGGTGTGGCAAATTTCATGTTGGCCATCCTTGCTGGGTGGATGTGGCAGAGTTGAGGCGCTTCAGGTGCGACTGAACGGGGCACCTTGATCATGATTGTCCTGAGAGGAGGAGCTGTTATAGGTGCGGCCGGGTTGGGCACTTGTTCTATGAGTGCCCCCAGTCGCAACCTTAGCCATGATCATTCTTTTGTGGCCTCGGTGAGGCATGGGAGGTGGATGATCGTATTTTGACCCTGGCTGAGCCGTTTGTGTATAGAAGGTACGACTATGGTTCTTAGTTGGTTTTTTGCCTGTTTTCGTTATTCTTTGTGATTTCCTCATACATTGCATGTATTGCGACGTGTGTCCGGGGTCTGCCTCAGACTCTGGAGGTTATTTTTAATGCTGGAGGGTGCCGCAAGTATAGTCAGGTAGGACTTTTGACACGTATTGCCCGAAGGGGCTGTCCTAGTAGCCGCAGCGACTTTCGATTTGGCGAGGTTGGGTTCTCGGGACTGCGAGATGTGCAACCGGGCTGGTGAGGAGGTGTCCCACCTCGTGGTAGGTATAATCTTGACTCGTTCAAATTGTGTTGTAGGTGCATTTTTCTTAAATTCCGTTGTTTTCCGTTTCATGTAAACCTACATTTGTGAGTCCACATGAGCATAGCGGAAGTTAGGAGTGGTGTCCTACGTGGCGGTTGTGGTGCTACCTACAGGTGTTGGGTGCCCATTTCCTCATTTTGGTGTGGCGTGTAGGCACAGTGTTAAGAGGAGTAGAGTTGCAAGCCGAGTGCTTGTGCTGTGTCATGTGGTTGGTGTCATAATTTTCTGGTATGAGTTATGTAATATCCCAGACTTTTTGGATCCTTTTTCGTGGGTCTTGGATCTGGTTTCTCTGAGTGTCCGACTCTGTTGTGCCTAAAATTTCATTTCGGACATCTTTCGTGTTCGGATCGGCACGATCCGGAGTTGTTTCGGAGGTCCGGAAGCATTCCGCGACTTTTCTGCGTGTGTTTTTCGATTCCCGGTGTGTGTTTCAGTAATTCCTTCGGAACCTCGTTGCGGGTGAACCGGGACATTCACCTAGGCGAGAGTGGTACCGTTGCGATCGGTGCGTTCTGAGGATCGCAAAAATGTGATTTTCAATTTTTCGATATTTTTTGGAATTTCTGGATTTTCTATTAATACCCCCCCCCATTTTCTTTTCTTTTTTTTCTTCTTCTTCTTCCTTTCTTCTCCTTCCTCTCTCACGACCGTGGCCGCTCTCTCTCTCTCTCTCCAGTTCGAGCGCGACGACCTCCGCTCCGGCTGCAGACGGCGGCGGTGCGACGGCGCGAGGACGTGGGTGACGACGAGGCGATCGTGCGGGCGTGCGGCAAGCGTGGGAAGGCGAGGTTCTAACAGCGTTCTTCGTGGGTTTGAGCTTGGATCGACGCATCTCGTCGCGGACCGGAGGTAGGGGGATGTTCCTTAGCCTCTTGCCTTTCTTCCCCGTGAGTTTTAGCTCGAGATGAGGTCGAGAGGGGTTATTTTAGCTCCGAGAAGGGCCGTTCATGCCGCGGGGAGAGTTCGTCCGATCCGCCGTTTTGAGCACCGATTATGTGGTTTAAGGGCGTAGGAGCATGCTAAGGGGGCTTGGGGGTTCTCCTCTCACCGTCCCCCCCTTCGTGGGGCTTGTTTGGGGTTGAGATGGGCGATCCCGGTGAGGTTCACCTTTTTCACGCCGGTGGGAGATGTGCGGTCGAACTAGGGCCCGTACAACCCTTGTACGGCACCGTTCTGGCTGTCCATCGGCTCGGTGCGTTGTGGCTAGGATCGGCGCACAGTGGGCTTGAGCGGTCTGTCGTGGGACCGCATATCCTAAGGTGCGGCCCAACAACAACCGCCCAACCCTAGGTTTTCGACCGTTGAATTTTTACCGTTGTACAGTGCACCGGGGTGTGCGGCTAGGAGCTAGCCGCATAACCCTTCGTGCGGACAGGTTCTGCCCGTACGTCGTCTGGTGCCGTTGCCTGGGTGTGCGGCCAGATCTGGACCGCACAACCCTTGAACGGTGAAACCGTAGCCGCTCTTCCCTAGTGCGGCTAAGGACTAACCGTTCAGGTTTGTTACCGTTGGGAGACGAGCGGCCAGGAGCTGACTGTTCTTCACCCACGTGCGTCCAGGAGCTGGCCGCACATCTGTTGAACGGGCCCATGTAGTCCGTTCTTCAGTCGGTTTGGTCCTGGGTAGGACGGTCCTGTGCTAGCCGTTTAACCCTGGTGCGGACCTTATGCGACCGCGCATCCCTGAGCGGCCTAGTGTGGACCGTTCAAGGGGACATATCGTGCCAGCGTGTCTCTCGTCATACTGAGTGGTACCGAGAGATGTCGTTGTCGGCTTCTGTCACCGTGCGGCGTATTGGTACCAGGGGCGTTCCTTGTACTGTCCGGTTGCGACGCTATTTTCCGTTGACTTGAGAGTCTACTCCGTAGTGACCCTCCACTAGTCGTAGCCTGCTTACACACGTGTGGTCTCACCAGGGAGTGGTGGAGAGGCTACCCTGAGGATGGTTTTAGACTAGTTTCCGTCGGACCCCTCGTCGGTAGCCAGAGTCCGGCTCTAGGGGAAAACCAGTTAGAGGCCAGACCTAGGACGTACGGTCTGTGTGTGCACACATGGTTGGGGGTAGTTGGACCCACGCTGACGGGCGTGACCCCAGCTAGTCACTCATTTGTGGTTACTTGTACGGTGTTCGTGCCTCTGGTAGTAGCTACCACGTTAGGCAGTTCACCTGGGGTGCTGTCTAAGACGTCAGGGGATGCTACCGGCCGTGCTTCTAGTGGGAGGTACTCCTCTCAAGTCGGGAGTGTCAGACTGTCAGTCCTTGTGACTTCGACCTTTGGGTTTTGTCGTGTTGACCGTTGTGCTTCGGTCGTTTCACCGTGGCACGTGTGTCAGTTTTCGTGCCGTGGGAGCGGTGTTTTGTAGATTGTAGGACTTCCCTTTCTGAGGTACTCGTTTACTGCTAGCGTAGCGGTTTCTCCGTTTGCGAGGTAGGGTTCGAATGATCCCTACTGAGTCTTGTTCTGAGACTCATTCCCTGCTTATTTTCACCGTGTTTCAGGTGAGTCGCGGCCACAGGGGAGCGCATCTGGGGCTCAGCGTGGTTCAGGTGTCCAGTGTTAGTGCCAGAGGTCAGAACCGGGGTATGCCCCGTGTAGCTGTACTTTTCCTTCTTGTCTCCGTACTAGTTGTGGACTACTACTGTTGTTATTTTTTTGTATCTTGTGGACCATGTACCATGTAATCTGTTAATTTATTTCCTGCTTATTAATATAACTGTTCATTTCTGCAATTATTTGTGATACTTGTGTAGTCTCCATACCATTCTTTTAACCCTTCCGAGTCTTCAGGCTCGTGGGTGGCGGTACGAGTCTCGGGTTATCGGGCCTTCCCGGTAACCGGATTCCTGGGTCGTTACAGCTGGTATCAGAGTGGCGGTTGTGGGATTATACAAGAATCATATGTGACTGTAGTGGTCCACTAGTCCACAGCGATGATGTACGATTGACGCTGGCATCGGGCATCATGCATTTTTCTTGACCTTGCTGTTTCCGTGTTTTCTATGTTTTGCTTCAGGAGCGAGCATGGCGCTGAGGCGGAGCACTCGCTCTCAGCAAGGGCAGTCGGCTGGAGGGCAGGAGATCCAGTAGGGGGTTCAGCAAGATCAGGAGGAGCATAGTAGAGCGCCACCGGGGGCCACCGTGGTAGTGGATACTGCGAGGCTCCCGGGGGCCAAGGATTTCTTCCGTGGCATGTACCTGCTTATGTCTCAGCAGTTCGGCGGAGAGGCTGGTGAGGGCTCGTCAACCAGGGGTGGGATAGGTCGAGCAGTGAGGGATTTCATGCAGTTTCATCCACCTTACTACTGCGGTCAGCCAGACCCTGATGTGGCTCGGAGTTGGCTTGACGAGATGGAGCGGGTGTTCAGTTCTGTGCGGAGTACTGCGGAGGACAGAGTGATGTTGGCCTCCAACCAGTTGCAGGGTACGGCTCGGGAATGGTGGTCTTCCGAGTGGAAGACGTCTTTCCAGCTTCGTCCACTTGAGCAGATTGTGTGGGGCGACTTTGTCAGTGCTTTCGAGCGTACCTACTATCCAGAGTTTATTGCTACGCAGTGGATGCGTCAGTTTCTGGAGCTGGTTCAGGGTGACATGTCCGTGTTGCAGTACAGGGCCCGATTTGTTGAGCTGGGTTGGTATGCACCTCAAATCATGGAGCATGAGAGGGTGAAAACCGCGCAGTTCGTACAGGGCTTGAGGGAGGAGCTGAGGCACCATTTGATCGCGAATGCGGCCACTGATCTGGAGACATCGTCTCGTGTTGCGGCTTCTTTGGAGATGGATATGCAGAGGACTCGAGGACCGATCAGCCAGGGGCTCTTTGTCGGGTCGCAGCCAGCAGTCGGCTACCCAGCAGGAGGGTTCCTTTCAGCATGCGTCGGGTGGTTCAGGAGCACCGGCACCGACAGCTTTGGCGACAGGATCTATGTCTTTTGGCTCTAAGGTCAAGAAGTTCCTTGGGAAGAGTTTCCGGAAGAAGAAGCACAAGGATCAGGGGCAGGCATCATCGGGCAGTGTACAGCAGCCGGTCCCGTTTCAGCGTCAGGGATCAGTGAGTGGATCGCGAGGACCATGTCCACGGTGTAGTGAGCATCACCCAGGCAGGCAGTGCACGACGCCGATTGTTTGTTTCCGGTGTGACCAGCCAGGGCATATGGCACGTGATTGTCCTCAGAGGCAGTAGCAGTAGCCGTTTTCTCAACAGCAGCAGGGTCCCCAGCAGCAGAGGCAGCAGCAGCAGCAACAGAGACAGTATCCGCCGCTATTCAGGTCAGCTAGTGTGGGAGGTAGGCAGAGAGCTAGAGGCTAGATCACGCACATGACCAGGGCAGAGGCAGTGGCGTCGCAACTCGTGGAAGGTATCGTTCGGATTTTGGGTTGTGCGGCTCGGGTTTTGTTCGATTCTGGCACGTCTCATTCGTTTGTTTCGGAGGATTTCGCGCTAAGTATTGAGGAGCCGATGACTCAGTTGTCCTGTGATTTGGCAGTGGAGTTGCCTTCGGGTGATTTTATGATCACTCCGTATTACTTCAATGAGGTTCCTGTGTGGGTGGAAGGGCGGAGTTTGCCGGCTAGGCTCTATGCGTTGCCGCTTCAGGACTTTGATGTGATTTTGGGCATGGATTGGCTCGAGGCACATCATGCGTTAGTGGATTGCGGCTTGAAGAGGGTTTATTTCCGACGACTTCACGGACCCACCTTCTATTTCCAAGGTATGAGGTCTTCCTCTTCCCGCTTTCTTATTTCTGCGATTCGAGCTCGTCGTTTGCTTGATGCGGGTTGTCAGGGTTTTCTCGCCTCGGTGGTTGTGACTGACCGCATGGAACCGGATGTCGAGAACATTCCGGTGGTGTGCGAGTTTCTCGATGTTTTTTTGGAGGACTTACCTGGATTACCTCCCCAGCGGGAGATTGATTTCGTTATCGAGGTTGTGCCAGGCATAGGACCTTTGGCGAAGGCTCCCTACCGTATGGTCCCCGCTGAGTTGAGGGAGTTGAGGGTGCAGTTGCAGGAGCTACTGGCCAAGCGGTATATTCGCCCTAGCTTTTCCCTTTGGGGTGCACCCGTGTTGTTCGTGAAGAAGAAGGACGGTAGCTTGCGGTTGTGCATTGACTACCGGCAGCTGAATGAGGTGACCATTAAGAACAAGTATCTGTTGCCGCGGATTGATGACTTGTTTGACCAGCTTCAGTCTGCGCGAGTGTTCTCGCGGATTGATTTGCGGTCTGGTTACTATCAGCTGAGGATTCGCGAGTCTGATGTGGACAAGACTGCGTTCTATACGAGGTATGGGCATTATGAGTTTTTGGTGATGCCGTTCGGGCTCACCAATGCCCCCGCAGCCTTCATGGACTTGATGCAGAGGGTGTTTCGTACGTATCTAGACTAGTTCGTGGTCATATTTGTGGACGACATCCTTGTTTATTCGTGGTCTGTCGAGGAGCACGCGTACCATTTGAGTGTGGTGCTGCAGACGTTGTGAGATCACCAGTTGTATGCGAAGCTCAGTAAGTGTGAGTTCTGGCTTCGTAAGGTGCACTTTTTGGGGCACGTGATTTCTGGTGATGGTATTTCAGTAGACCCCGCCAAAGTCGAGGCAGTAATGCAGTGGCTGAGGCTGAGGTCGGTGATGGAGATCCGGAGTTTCTTGGGGCTTGCGGGCTATTATCGTCGGTTTATCTAGGATTTTTCTCGCATTGCGGCCCCGATGACTAGACTTACGTGGAAGGATGTGCCTTTCGTCTGGTCTAAGGAGTGTGAGCAGAGTTTCAAGGAACTGAAGAGATTGCTCACCTCGGCTCCGGTGTTGGTTTTACCTTCTGGATCGGGAGGTTTTGTGGTGTGTACAGATGCTTCCGGGGTCGGATTGGGTGCTATGCTGATGCAACATGGTAGAGTGGTGGCTTATGCATCTCGGCAGCTGAAGCACCACGAGGAGAACTACCCTACCCATGACCTGGAGTTGGCAGCTGTGATCTTCGTGCTGAAGATCTGGAGGCATTATCTGTACAGCGAGAGGTTCGAGGTGTTCACTGACCATCAGAGTTTACGATATGTGTTCACGTAGAGGGACCTTAACCTCAGGCAGAGGCGATGGATGGAGTTTATGAAGGATTATGACTTCACCCTGTCTTATCAGCCGGGCAGGATGAACGTCGTCGCCGATGCCTGGTGTCGGAAGGTCGCGGTCAGTGCCTTGATGTTGAGGAAGTGGAGGCTCTGGGAACAAGTGCCCGAAGTTTCATTCAGGCTCAAGATTCCCCAGGAGCTAGGGTTGGCAGTGCTTGCTGTAGACACGCCATTCTTGACGTCTCCTGAGAAAGTCTCATATTACTATACAATGCCCCGCAACGGCTTACGCATTTTGAATCGCCCGAGTGCTTCCTTTTCTTGGGTCTTCTTCTACCTTTCTCGGCATCCGGAATCGTCTCGTCACGACATTCGGACGGCATCAACATCAGTCGAACGCATCAGGAGTTTTCGGAACCAAGAAGGATGTCTGCCGGGCGGCCGCTGACTAGGACCCGGGTGGGTCTTAATGGGGGCGTCCAGGCCCCTGGACGCCCCCATTCTTTTCTTTTAATTTATTTTATTTTATTCTTTTCTCAGGGCCTTAAACTAAATAAAAAATATATATATTAATGGAGGCGTCCAGGCCTCTGGACGCCTCCATAAAAACAATAATAAAAAATATTTGTAAAAAAGCCAGTTGGCATAAAACACAAAAAAAATAATAAATAAAAAAATATATATTTGGAGGCGTCCAGGCCCCTGGACGCCTCCATAAAAATAAATATAAAAAATCAAAAAAAAGCCAGCCTTGGCATAAAAGACAAAAGAAAATAAAAAATAATATATTTTTGGAGGCGTCTAGGCCCCTGGACGCCTCCATCAAATCCCTCACGGGCGCCGGCCACCGAACGACGGTTTGTCGTGTGTGAAAAAATCCAAATTATAGAGACGTCCAGTCAGCTGGACGCGCCCATTTCTGAATCACGAGGCGCCGCTCACAAAATCACGCGTTGTGCCAAACCGCGTGCGGCCGTCGTCGGTTTTCGGTGGACCTGTTTGAGGCATCTGGAGCCCTGGACGCCTCCACAAAAGTATTCCAAAAAAATAAATAAAAAATATAATAAAATATTATTTCGGCCCTGATGGAGGTGTCCAGGGTCTTGGACGCCTCCACCCTCCGGAGCTCGATAAATAGAGACCCACCCCCCTCAGTTCTGGGGGAGCTTAGAAGTGATCCGATAGGCTGCCGGAGCCCAGAGGCTATGGAGTCATTTTCTAACCCGTGGGTTCTTTTATAGGTGGAGGTTCTGCCGGCTTCTCGGGTGCTCACGCTCGCGAGAGGAAGGTCGTCTTCATCCACCGCGCTTCCACGTCGTCCCCACGCTGCCGGAGCTCCGCCGGATTTCACCATCGGCACATCCAATAAGCCAATTCTTTCCTTTTCTTCGTAGTTCTTTTGCATTCATCATCTTGCATCCCCTATCCCCCTTTATAAGGGCGCCTTTTCTTATACACTTCTTACATCCATCATCTCATTTTCCTCCTACTCGAGTCCGAGAGGGGTTTAAAAGATAACACCAACCAGGTGTGTGTCTTGCCATCATTTCATTATTTTTATCGCAAGGATTTGAATACTACACCTCCATCTTTCTAATCCACTTGTGATTTGTTTGTCGTTGTTTTGCAAGGGTAGCCGAGGAAAGCCCTCTCCGTCGGCCGGCCGGAGGAAGAGGAAGAAGCAACCCGCCATCTCCCGCTCTTGAGGTAGGCGCGATCACTTTCTTATTTTGGGGTCTTTCGGCCCCTGGCGATCACATCTTGTTTTCGAGGCCGCGGCGAGTCACTTCCCCAATGGCCGTTTAAATTTTCGTTCTTATATGTTATATTCTTATCTATTCATGTTCTCGAGGCCGCGGTGAGTCACTTCCCCAATGGCCGTTTAAATTTCCGCTCCTTATATTCTCTTTATATTCTGTTATATTCTGCTCATATTCTCGAAGCCGCGGCGAGTCACTTCCCCAATGGCCGTTTAAATTCACGTTCTTATACGTTATATTCTTATCTGTTTATGTTCTCGAGGCCGCGGCGAGTCACTTCCCCAATGGCCGTTTAAATTCCCGCTCTTTGTATTCTCTTTATATTATGTCATCTTATTATCTGCTCATATTCTCGAGGCCGCGGCGAGTCACTTCCCCAATGGCCGTTTCAATTCTTGTTATTTAATTTCTGCACCATTCCCGTCCCCCCGAGGCCGCGGCGAGTCACTTCCCGCTATGGCCGTTTAACCCCCATATCTTGCTATATCACACTTGTCCCGCTCGCCCCGCCGGAGCAATCTCCCGTGGTGGCCCCTTCTCTCTCTTCTCTTATTTCTGTGTTGCACCAAACAAACAAACACCAAAAAAAAGAAGGAGCCCGCGCGCGCTCCGTGTCTTCTCCGCTCTTCCCCGAACCGCGTGACGTCGCTCACAGATTGGCGATCACGGTGGGACCTCTACTGCTTCCTTTCGGCTACCCTTGCAAGTTCGGCACCACTCGTGCCTCTCCACCTTCGCGCCCGCGCGCGCCCCCGTTGTGCTAACGGCAGCACTATCAGTTGTGATTGGTTGTTTGTTTATTGTATGTCTGTTATTTCTGTTGTTTTCTTACTCTATATATCTGTCAGCATTCCATTGCATACATCCATTCCTCTTTTCTATCCTTTTTTCATTTTTTTTGAGGATCACCCTTTCCCGGTGAAGGAAGGACTCTCCGTTTGGGAATTCCTCTCAACGGACTAGAATCTCCTACACTGGGACCTCCGTAAGTCCCCGACATCGAAGAATCTCCTCTTCGTTCACTGGGCTGGTTGTACCATTGAAGTTCCCCGGAGTTAGTCATTTCATTCGTGGTGAGACGAGAGACCCTAGCTGACACGGCGGTGAAACAAAAATAAACTAGGGCCCCCATTTTGTGTGAACTTCGGATCTCGCTAAAAAAAATACAAAAAATCATCAAAATCAAAACACAAAAAAGGGCGTAAAGGCATCCACTTGTTTGATAATCTCTGCTACCTACTTGTTAGTGTATGTTTTTACGTTCTGGGAAAACTGTGAGCATGTCTCACGAGTCTTTTGAGAAGAACCACCCTAGCCGTGGTTTGTCAGCCGACCCGCGAGTCTATGCTATGGACTCGGGTCCTTCTCATGACCCCTCGCATGAGATGCAGGTTATTGCCGGGGACACGTCCCCACCACAGGATATCTCTTCTTTACTGGACGTCCTCGCCAACACGGAGCTTACCTCTGAACAGCTCCGGGCCTTCCAGGCCATTCTAAAGGGGAAATCTGTTTCCCCCACGTCCCAGGAATCAACTCCGGCCATCGCACCTCTCCAAGAGTCCGTGCAGGCCATTCCATCTCCTTCATTGGCGCAAGCCATCCAGTCCCCCTCGCTTCAAGGTCAAGCGAGTCAACAACCACCCTCATTCCAATTCCCGTCACAATCTCAAACTCCCGTTGTTCCCCACACACCGCTTCAGCCAGGGCCAACTGTCGGTGGTCCGACAGCTCCCTCTCATTCGGGGTTTCCCCCTCAAGTCTCCGGGAGACAGTTTCTTCCCCAGTGGCAAGTGCCACCTTCACCTCCGGAGGAGCTCGCCCAATCGCTCCTCAATAGGTTCAATCGCATGGATGAGCAGTTTCAAAATCTAAGAAGAATGGTGGACGTGAAAGCCACCCCGGAGGTTGCTTTGCCAATCCTTCTCGTCATTCATCTTCCTCCCTCCGAAATGCCCACGTACCGCAGATACAATGGTGCCGGCAACCCCTTCATTCACCTCAAGGACTTCATGTATGAGTCCTCCTATTGGCAAAATGATCAAAGGTCCCTGGCATACCTCTTTCGGAGATCATTAGATGGTCCTGCGCTTGAGTGGTTCTATTCTCTGGAGCCCCGCGAGGCCGAGAATTTTGAAATAGTCCAGAGAAGGTTCTTGCAGAAATATAGGGATAGGGTCGGTCCCTCACTCTCCATTACCGACTTAGTGGCCGAAAAGATGAAACCCGACGAGGATTTTGTCCGATATGCTGATAGATGGAGGTCTCTGGCGGAAAGAATAAGGGATACCCTCTCCGAGCCCGAACAAGTGAAGATGATTGTGTCTAATGCAACCCCACAGTTCAGACATGTCCTGGCCATGAATAAACTTACTACAATGGAGGAACTCTATGAAAGGGCCTGGTACATCCAAACCCAGCTAAAAGACTCCCCCATCATGAACATGTTTGAGTCGCCGAAACCCAAAGTGGTCAGAAAGACAGGCGCTGGTGTCCCGGGCGGAGCCACAGAAGGGGTCGTGATAAATGAGCAAGTCAGTGCGGTCTACAATGCCAACTATGCAGTCAACCCAAGGCCTCCACAAATGCCCCGACTTCCACCCCAACCAGGTCCTTTCCCTCTTCGTCCTCCACCCCAAAATAATCCACCCCAGGATAATATGCCTCCATTACGCCAACCCCAGCAACAACAACCACAACCTTAGCAACAACAACCACCACTTCATTACAACCAAGTTCCACCCCCGGGGAACTATGGTCCCCAACAGCAACAAAGGAGGCCGCTCGGTCCCAAGAGAGCCTACTGTCCACCATTGCTGGAAACCTTAGCAGACATTTTTAATGCCCTCATGGCATCAAACCAACTCACCCTACCCAGAGAAAGGCCCACGTGGCCACCCAATGTTGATACCTCCAAATACTGCGTCTACCACAGGCAGCCGGGACACACAGTAGATTACTGCTTCCATTTCAAAGATTACATCCATGATATGAATGATGAACATCAAATAGATTGGGATGAGATGAGACGATACGTCGCGGCTCTCAAGGCTAAGAGACCCCCTTATAGGCCACAGCAGCAGTTACAACAGCAACAGCAACAGCAACCACAACAACAACAGCAGGCTCAGCAGGCCCCACAACAACAGCCCGACATGGGCATAATCCAGAATCCATTACCGGAGCACCAACAGCCCAATCATCAGGTTAACCCCATCTCCTCCTTCCCGGAAGTCGGGAGAGAGCAGGTGTGGCACCAGGAAAGTACCTTCATTCTTTCTACCTCCAACCCTATCGTCATGCAACCCCCTCACCTTGCCTGGGTAGCACCTCTCTCTCATCAACCCGCATCAGTATCACCATCACCATTTCCACTACCATTACGCCCTCTCATCCGCACCCCGACCTCCTATCAACCGACACTCTCCACTACGCCTTCACACCCTCTCATCTTCTCTCACTCCCCCACTTTACCATCCACCTCTACCACATTTACCCCTACGCCTTCTAAACCCCTTATCATCCGTCAACCATACATAACCCCGTCTTTCTCCACCGTATCACCACAAATGCCTTCAAAACCACTCATTAACCATCACCCACCTCAAAATCATTGCCCACTTCAAGTCCTACCCACTTCTAGTTCGTCTCCACCGCCACCTTCTAGACCCCTTATCCTTCATAATCCGCGCAATATCCCCTCTACCTCCACCATGCCGCCACCTAACAAACCCCTCATCAGAATCCCTGCTCCCGTCATCACCCCTGCTTCATCAACCATTCCTCCACTACTACCCCTCAAACCCCTGTTAAAACCCACTGCTACCCCCACAGAGGTACAAAAGCCGCAGGCAATGGTGCTCCGGAGTGGAAGGATTTTCCACAGGGTTTTCCCCCACAACAGTCAGAATCCCGAGCAACCTCAGCCAGAGAAGGATGATGCAGAACAACCAGAGAGAGCTATCCCTGGAACACAGTATGATCTATTGAAACACTTGGACAAGACACCTGCCCGGATCTCCATCCTAGAGCTTCTTCAAAGATCCACATCCCATCAGGCGGCCTTGATGGAATATCTTCAAAAGGTCATGGTTAATGAAGACCTCCCCGTGGAGAAGATTTCGACCGTCCTGACCCCAACAGACACACAACCAGCCATCATGTTTCACAACTACGAGCTCGCTCCCAAGGAAGCTCAGAAATATGCATTGTGCATTTCAATAAAAATTAATGGGATATCCATAAACCCGTGTCTTGTGGACACGGGTGCATCCATAAATGTGATCTCCATGAGCACTCTTCAGTTGTGTGGGGTCAACGAAGAACAAATAAGACCTTCCTCGATCACGGTCACGGCTTATGACAATAGCAAAAGGCCGCCGCAGGGGATGATTATTCTGAAGGCAGAACTAGGCCCCATGGCAATTCCCACGGAATTCCATGTCCTCGACATGGACCTCACATTTAAGGCTATACTGGGTCGCCCTTACATCGAAGCCATGGACGCTGTGCCTTCCACCAACCATCAGTGCCTGAAGTTTCCTTACAATGGGAGAATTATTAAAGTGGTCAGTACACCTGTCCTTCACACAGTGGATGCTATCAACACCTCTCTGCCTTCTGTTTGGCCGTCTCATCGGCCCATATTGTCACTACTGGACGTACGTGATCCATCTCATGTTCCACTAGCACCAAAGGAGCTGGTCAGGGCAACCACAACATCATGTCTCCCTTTTCACTCCAAAGGTTGGGAGATTATGAGGAACATCGGCTATCAACAAGGAAAAGGTCTGGGCGCACAATTACAGGGTATGCTCAAATCGTCAAAGGAAATTAGGCCGAACCGTAGGTTTGGCCTAGGCTTCAAAGGACCGTTCAGGGCGGATTGGAAGCCCCTCACATGGACTCTATCAAACCACTTCAACAGAGGGCCCGTTGTTCAGATGGGGGATCACCCACGAGAAGCATATGGGGGATCACATGCTGTATATTTGGCCAAAAAATGTCCGAGGATCACCAAAAGAGGCAAGATCAAAGATCCGGAATGCGAGTGGGACAAATGGTTTGACATACGGGATATTTCCGTTGCACTGGAAAGGATGTTCTCATCTCCGCAGCTTGAAGGACCACCATTGATCTCCAAAATACCAGAGAATATTACCACTCTTGCCAAGGTTCCAAACTATCCTCGTCCTCGCCAGAAGGACTCTGTCATCGACGGATCTTCATCCGTCCTCAACATTGCCGTCGACGGCTCATTAGCCGCCATCCTCTCCATCCACTCGTCTCAGCCTTTGCTGATATCTTCTTCCTAGGTCAGATAATTATCTGATGATCTTCTTAAGTCCCCTTCTTTACTTACATACCTATGCGGGCTTTTCAACCCGCACCAGGTCTTCAACCATGATCTGCTCTATGAGCCTCACAATCCTCTAGCCATAACCACTTTCCTCTCTCCTCCAATCTCTTTTCACTGCTTTGTCATTAAAAATGAAAACGAAAAAAAAACGTCAATTTTCAAACTCCCCAACAACACATCTTCGTTGAGGAAACCTCCTACATCTCCCACGGGTGCGTACCGCCTTGCGGACCACCCGTCCAAGGTCCGATGAGCGACCTTTTCTACCCCTCCTCTGAGGGGTCTTCTCCTGTACATTCTACACCATCCTCTTCGTCTTCCTCTTCTTCTGTAAATATTGTCAGTCAATCTAGGAATGATAGGCCAAGGGTAGTACCTAGGAAGAAATCCAAGGGTAGGCAGATCCCTCGTCGATTCCTTCTGGATTTGGCCGCCAGGTGTCAGGCCCTTCTTGCCATCCCCCAGTTGTTAGAAAATCCCATCCAGCTACCCGAAATAGAATGCGAGGGCGACTGTGCATCTGATGAAGGGCATGGAGTCTACGAGATCACGGATGAAGAATGCCCCACTGAAGATGAGGGTGAAGAATATGAGGATGCGGCGGGCGCATACGCTAGTGGAATGAGGAGATTCGACGAGCCGTCAACCGCCGTAGAAGAATCCACCAAAGAAGTCAACTTGGGAACTGAGGAAGACCCTAGGATCATCATCATAAGTGACAACCTACCACCCTCTGAAGAAGAGGCATTAATTGAGGTTCTCAAGGAATATAAGGACACGTTTGCATGGAGCTACGAGGATATGCCGGGTCTGGATTCAACCTTGGTCGAACACCGTTTAACCCTAAAACCGGGGTCCATCTCGGTAAAACAAAGGTTAAGGCGTTTCCATCCTCAGATGGCTTTGAAAATGAAAGAAGAGGTCGATAAGCTCCACAAAGCCAGGTTCATTAGAGTCGTTCTTTATCCTCAATGGGTGGCGAACATTGTCCCGGTCATGAAGAAAGATGAGAAAGTTAGGATTTGCATCGACTTCCGGGACCTTAACCGCGCGTGTCCAAAGGATGATTTTCCCTTACCTCACATTGATGTGCTGATTGATAACACGGCAGGCTACGAAACCCTCTCTTTCATGGATGGATTTTCAGGATACAATCAAATTCGTTTGGCAGAAGAGGATCAGGAAAAGACGTCATTCACTACCCCTTGGGGAACATATTGTTACGTAGTCATGCCATTCGGATTAAAGAATGCTGGAGCTACTTACCAAAGAGCGATGATGGCCATATTTCATGACATGATGCACATATATCTGGAAGTGTATGTGGATGACTTATTGGTAAAATCAAGGACCAGGATGAAACATCCAGAAGTTTTGGCTAAGGTCTTGCAGAGGTCAAGGGAGTTCCAACTGAAAATGAACCCGAAGAAGTGTGTGTTTGGTGTGTCGTCAGGTAAATTGCTGGGGTTCATTGTGAGCAAAAGAGGGATCGAGATAGATCCTGACAAAGCTAAGGCTATCAGGGATATGCCGCCTCCCAAGAATTTGAGGGAAGTCCGAGGTTTAATCGGGAGGTTGCAGTTTATTCGTCGGTTTGTGTCCCAAAATTCACAAAGGTGTAGACCTCTCTACGAGTTGACCAAGCCAGGAGTAGAATTCTACTGGAATTCTAAATGTCAGAAAGCTTTTGAAGGGTTAAAAGAATATCTGGCTAGTCCACCCGTTCTCATTCCACCCAAACCGGAAAAACCTCTGATCCTTTACGTCTCAGTCTTGGATGACTCCGTAGGAGCCGTCCTCGCACAAGCTGATGAAGAAGGCAAGGAACGGGCAACCTATTACTTGTCCAAACTTCTCAATCCCTGTGAGCAGAAGTACACCGGCATGGAGAAAACCTGTGCTGCCCTCGTTTAGGTAGTGCAGAAATTGAAGCACTACTTCTTGTCTCACGAGGTCCACTTGATTGCTCGAATGAATCCTATCAAATTCCTTCTGGAGAAATCTGTCCTTGCGGATAGATTAGCACGCTGGCAAAGTTTTCTCTCTCAGTTTGACATCACCTACATCCAGCAAAAGGCGATTAAAGGCTATGCCATAGCCGAGCATCTCGCTCACCATCCTTTTCCCAAGTTCGATCCCGTCCAATCAAAGTTTTCAGATGAGGAACTAATGTCCAACAACCAATCAGATGAGCCAATGTGGACGCTATATTTTGATGGAGCTCTGAATTCTCAAGGGAGAGGAATCGGTATCGCCCTCCTGTCGCCTGAAGGCCTCACATTCCCATTGGCATACCAACTCAAATTTCCAGTCACTAACAATATAGCTGAATATGAAGCCCTTCTAGCTGGCCTAGAACTTGCTCATTCTTTTCATATCACTGAGTTGCGAGTCGTAGGTGATAGTCAACTCATCCTTCGCCAGGTGCTCACTAAGTATCGCACTCGCGATCCCAAACTCAAGCCATACCAAGAACTCACTGCTGCCTTTGCCAAACTATTCACCAAACTGATCTTTGTTCATGTCCCTCGCCATCAGAATATTCTCGCCGATGCCCTCGCCTCGTTGGCATCATCCATAAGGTTCCCTCTAGGAAGATGGTTTAAGTCCATTTCCATCTATAAACTTCACGCCCCTGCAATCGATGATGCTTCCTACGTAAATATCAAAGACAGGATAGCAAGGAAGATCCTACAGGAAGATATCCGTGAGAAGAGGGAAATCATGTTGGCAGAGGCCGAAGAAGAACTGGCTGATGAAGAGAAACCATGGTTCTATGAAATT
This sequence comes from Amorphophallus konjac, assembly GCA_022559845.1. Classification (NCBI taxonomy): domain Eukaryota; kingdom Viridiplantae; phylum Streptophyta; class Magnoliopsida; order Alismatales; family Araceae; genus Amorphophallus; species Amorphophallus konjac. The sequence continues at coordinate 55,529,560 of CM040122.1, forward strand.
GTCAAATACTGCCAAGATCAGTCTTATCCTGAAGGGGCCACCACAGAGGACAAGAAAGCCATAAGAAGGGTGGCTCAGAAATATACTTTGGTTGGAGGTCTACTCTATAGGAGGAGCCTTACTGGTATTTTGTTAAGATGTCTTGGTGACGATGAGGTTTGGAAATGTGTAGAAGAGACGCACTCGGGTGTGTGCGGTGGCCACGTGAATAGTTAGATGCTCGCCAAAAAGATCATTCGGCAAGGCTTTTACTGGCCCACTATGAAAGAAGATTGTGCTGTCTATGTCCGTAGGTGTGTCAAGTGTCAACTTCACGCCGATAAAATCCATTCACCATCTTCCTCACTTCATCCAATATCCTCCCCGTGACCTTTCTCCATGTGGACATTCGACATCATTGGTCCCCTAGGTGATCCCAATTCCCTCACCAAGCAGAAATCTTTCATCCTTACTGCAACGGAATACTTCACCAAATGGGCCGAAGCCGAAGCTTACGCGGAAATCAAGGCGTCAACAGTCTGCAAGTTCATCATGAAGAACATCCTCGCCAGATTTGGCGTCCCAAGCACAATCGTCACCGACAATGGGCCACAGTTCACTTCTCAGGACCTACAGGACCTCTGCAAAAGGTACGCAATTGCATTGCATCATTCATCGCCTTATTACCCACAAGGTAACGGCTAAGCGGAGGCCACCAATAAAACATTGCTCAAAATCATCAAAAAAACCTGCGAGTCTAGTAAATTTTTAGACTGGCCAGAAAAGCTTATCGAAGCTCTATGGGCCTATCGCACTTCAATCCGTACCACCACCGAGCAGACTCCATTGTCCCTTACTTATGGTATGGAAGCGGTAGTCCCGTATGAGACTCTGATCCCTTCACTCAGGGTACAATTGGACGAGGACTTTCCCCTCGACGATCGTCATAATTCACTCCTCGCCTAGTTGGAACTCTTGGATGAGAAGCGACTGGCCGCTGCCGAACACGCGCGTGTGTATCAAAATAGACTCGCTCGCTTTTACCAAAAGAAAGTCGTTGAGAGAAAATTCAAAGTCGGTGAGATGGTCGTAAAAAGAATTTTTGTCAAACCTGGAGGTCCGCGTTCTAAGCTCCAACCCAATTGGGAAGGACCATTTGTAATTCAAGCCGTGTACCCTAGCAACGCCTACAAGCTAGTCAACGCCGAAGGGACCGAGTTATCCCACCCTTGGAACGGGCTTTATATTAAGAAATACTACCCTTAGCACAAACAAAAAAAGTGATGAAAACATAAAAAACATCAAAAACAAAGGAATATTGAAAATCACTAAAAATATGGAAAATTCAAAATGTCGATGCCCGGCAGTCACCATATAGTTAAGTCCCTGCATTTAACCTTCATGTTAGGATAGGGCCCATTGAGGCTTGGTAGGCACCGGGTCTTGGTTTGCCAGAACCGTGGAGATCCCTGTCCGGCCACGTCGGCCTATGCTCGCTCGAAGGAAGCTAACATGTGCTCACTTATGTATTTTACTCAAAAAAAGTCGGTAGCATCACCTACGGTGGAGCGTCACTCAGAAGATCTCCGGAAGCTGTAATCTTTATTCTTTTCCCTTCGACCAAATGAGACAGTCGGCGCCCTTAAAACGCTGAGCATGAGAAACCGAAACTCAAACCCCAAAGGCAAGAGTAGGATCCATTTCCTCGAGCATCGATCAGAGCACGAGAAGAGGGCAGTGTCCCCGCAGGCATACGAAAAGGGAGCCCACAAACGTCAAACGACTATATCTCCCTCACAAAAAGAAATATAAAATCAAAATCAAGAGAAAAGTCTGGTCGTGACCGTGCCTGTTACGATAAACGGAACCCCTCAAAACAAAAGTCTGAATCTACAAAAGGGGCCTGGAATGTAAATGCTCGAGATTTGGTCCGAAGTTGTCTCAAAGGAAAGAGTTAATGGGCCCTTATTCGCTCGCCGGGTTAACGGCTTTGCCGGTCCTCTCAGGAGGTTTATCCCCTACACTCTTCCTTCTCCCTCTAAAGATGAAGGTTCGATGGAGTTTCTGAAAGGTGAAAACTGCCCAGGGTCTGCGACCTTATTTTAATATACACATTTGGTTGCCTACTTTGAAAAGCAAAAGCTATCGCTGCGAAGGAGTCTCTGTGTTTCTGGCTGGTCAAGACCCCTGTTTAACACCTTGATGTCTTCTTGTTTAACCTCGGGCTTAGGCCAATGCAAGCGCGTCACCTATGGGTGCGACGGCGTCTGATTCCGGGTCAGCGCCGCGCGGTTGGTCGTTAGGGTTCCAGGGTGGTCCATCATATACCATCTAGAGTTGTGAGGAAACAGACCCGGGTCGGGCAAATCTTTTACCTCAAACATCTTTTGGGTGAATCCCTGTGGTCGGAAGCAACTGGGAGCCTAAGCATGGCATGACGGTATTGTCATCAGGATAAGTCTTAGCCGGCGGGATCATCATTCGAGGGGTCTAGAGGCCCAAATCAACCTAGATGTGCACTTAGGATACCTGGGAGGTTAGTAAGAAACCCCTGTTCTCACGAAGGTTAGGTGCCATTTGGGTGCTTGCCGGGCGTTAGCAATAAAAATTTTTTATAATAAAAGCAAAAAAAAATGGAAAAGAGAAAATGTACATATTTGCAAACAAAAAATCTTTTTTATGATAAAACAAAAAATGCCAAATATAAAAAAAGAAAATAAATCAATTTTGCATGATTGCATTTACGTGCAGCATCTCACTTTAATACCGCTTGCATTCGTGTGCTTGCATGTCGCATTTATCATCACCACTTCTTTCCCTTGCCTTCGTTAAAATAAAGGCTTGACCCCTTGACCAGTCATCAAGGACAGTCACAGTGACCATTTGCTTATTGAGCAAGGGGCCAAGTCAGAACAGAAATTCTGATTTGTTTGTTTCAGTGATATATGCAGGGATTCAGGTAACTGAAGCAAAGGTGAAAAACAAACAAACCGAACCTTGTATTTTATTCCAAAAAAAAATTACATCAAGTTCCGCCCTCTCTCTCTGCATTACTCGTCCCACTACTCTCCGGGCAAAACACTCTCAAAGGTGCTACCCAACTACGAAAAGCGGTACTCCTACCGCTCTGTACTCCCCTTCCTATTCCCACATCCCGGCGTTGATCTATGGAAACAGCAGAGAAGCTACCAACACGAAAGCCACGCTCTCGTGCTCTTCGGTAGCGCTCCTCACCATCTCTCAGCCACTGTTCAGCAAGGCCAAGGCTGATTCGGAGTTCGAATAGTTGGGCCTCCATGGCCCTTCGTTCCTCCCTTTCAGTCAATCTGTTGGCTCTTTCTCTCTCCGCGTCTCTTTTTCTCTCTGCACGTTCTCTCTCACGGTCTTCCCTCTCCAACTGGAGAGTGATCCTCAGTTCCACGGCATCCCTAGAGGAGTCGTCATCAGGATGACGCCGCTGTTCCCTCTCCAGTTCTGCTATCCTAGCCTCCTTCTGCGTAGCTTGGGCAAGCGCTCCTTCCGTCTCCTTTTCCTACCAAATGTACCATCTCAGATACGCGATAAGGCGTAAACCAAGAGAACCCAACATTGAAACTTTTACCTATATACAGAGCATCCCTTCTGCCTCTGCGGCACGCTGCGTGGCATGAGCAAGTTGCTCATGAAGCGAGTCAAGTTCTGAGGTAGGAATCCACAAGCCGGAAGAGGCACCACCCACTCCCATTGCTGGGGAAGCCGCGCCAATCTGGGCATGCTACGACCGCTTGAATTAGCAGCCAACATCTGGAATCTGGGGTTTTAATTAGGAACGTACTGTACACCTACCAAGGCGCTCGTAGCTCTGCGGGCATCGCCCAACTGTTGTTCCATCTCTGCCAAGCGAGTTCGTAAATTCGCTATCATGGCATCCCGGACATCCTGCAGCCATACGAGTCAGCATTTCCACCGGAAAACCAAAAAAAAAAGAGAAAAGGGAGAAAGAAGAAAAGAGAAAAAGGGGAAACCTACCTCCGCAAGTCCCCAGGGTTGGAACCGCTCTGCGTACTTTGTCCTATATAGACGCAAGTAGTCCTCGCTATCCCGCGCCTGTGATTCTACAATCGTGCCACCCCGTTGCCAGTCCTCATACTGTTCGGGGAATCGCACGCGCCAGTCAATGCAGGTCGCCGGTCCCCGCGTCTTTCTCCCGACACGAGGTGGCGCAGCTGAATCCACCCATTCTTGAGCCAGTCCTAAAGTCATCATAACTAATCGTAGCCGAAGCGGCTCGATTTCATTCAGGCAGTGCATCCACAGTTCCCGTCCGAACCGGGCACGACTTGCTAGAACCCACGGCTGGTCGGCATCGACCATATCTGAGTAGGGTCTCCAGTTTACCATCGCTGCAGGGAACTCCTGTAGCTCCCGCCTTAGCACCATCAGTTGGTAGGTTAGGGGTGCCGCACTCATGATGGGTTCCCACCGCCTGGCTAACGGAACCATCACGGGTCGCCAATGCCGAGCTCTCCCCATAGGGAGGTAATAATAGCTCCACAGCTGCTCGGCGCAAGTCATCAGTACTTAGCAAAAACACAAAAAAAATACAAAACAGGCAAAACCAAAAAAAATACCTGGATGAATGGTGTGAAACCACTCACAGTCATCTCACGACCCGTTTCTTGAATAGGCCTGCAAACAAGTGTGCCAGCATGGCGGCTCCCCAGGCATAATACCCTACTCTTTCAAGGTCTGACAGCAGCTCCAGGAAGCAACATTGGATACCGTCCCCTTTCGAGCTCAGTACCAATCTCCCCAAAAGGAAGAGGAGAAATCTCCTCAAATCTATGTTGCATCTTTCCCAGTCGCCGAAATCTGTGCAGTACACGGCACGGCATCCTATTTCCATCCTTTCCATGAACTCTTCTGAGGATTCATCGTCCCGCCGACCAGTGTCGGTGAGCCCTAATGCATCCATGAGGGACGCCCTAGCTACCGACCTATTTTTCCGACCATCTAGGTCCAAACCCAGTAACTTCTGGGCACCTTGTCTGTAGTCCGCGTAAGTGACTCCGGTCACTGCCTCGCCCTCTACCTTCAGGCTTGTGATCCGGACCACATCCTCCAAGCTGGGCACCATGTGCCCCCACGGCATCAGGAATGCCCGACTCACTGGATCCCATCTCTCACACAAGGCTTGGATCAGGATCAGGTCGAGCTGGATCGGCTCGATCCGAAGGAAGGTACCAAATCCCATCACGTCTAGCCTCGCCTTCTGAAAATCTGGGAGGCCCCTGTACGCTGCTACTACCAACTCCCATAAGATTTGTGATTTCATCACAACCTACACATATAAGGAATGGGGGTGAGGTTTGGTCAGAAGAAAGGAAGAAAGAATGAAAAAGGGGTAAGAAAACTTGGCTTACGAGTTGTGATTGGGCCCTTTCGCTGAAGTGCCCTTCAAGGTCTGAAAGCCTCCTGGAACTACTACCACTGGACCTGCTTCTCTTCGAGGAATGGGAAGATTCGCCCTCCATCTAACTCTCAGAATTTTGAACTCCTCCTCTCCCGTGAGAACTCGTGCTCCTCGAGTTAGCTCTCGATATACCTGGGAAAATAAAAGGGACAAGAATTTATAGAAACGGAAGGAGTGTGGGCCAAGATTGCCTCCATCACCTGTTAATGATAGCCCTCGCAATGAGGCACCGGCCAAGCGGTCCCATGTGTCGCTTCACCGCTCGCACAGGGTGATTGACTGGACGAAGAATAGGACGAATAGCCCCTATGATTGTCTAGGGATACCCTATCATGATTTGGAGGACGTCCGCAAAATTTGACACAACGTTGGGAAAAGAAACTAGGGCTGTCTTTTTTTGACTTCGACGGCAGATTCCCGTGGAAAATGGTCACAACAAGACGCGATTCTCCGCTCTGGGCGGAGTCTCGGCAGACCCATCACATGGGAACAGTGCAAAGGAGAAGAAGTGTAGGGAAGAAGGAACGCACAAAAGAACAAATAACAGCAGAAAATCAAATCATTCCATTCATAAATCTACATAAGCTGTCACAAACACTACAATCATAGAGAGGTGGCGGGTCCACTAGCTCGCCAATCCTCACCATCACTCATCTCTCTGGGCACTCTCCTCCTCTCCCCCGAGGTGAGGGTCCCTCAGAAGCCTCCGGGATCCCCGTGCAGTAGCACCTACCTCGCCTCTGGGCGCCTGCTCCGCAGCAGTGACTCGCTGCTCCTCCCCTGGCGTGGCAAAGAAGCCACTGGCGGCAAAGCGACCGGACTGGCGGAGTCACTCCCCGAACTCTCACGCTCTCTCGTAGCGCGTCTCCATCCCTCCTAGCCTCTGTACGACGGCCTGAAGGCCCAGCTGGAGCTCCCTCACTTGGGCCTCCAAGGCCCTCCTCTCAGTCAGATCCCGCTGTCGCTCGGACCTTCTCTCAGCTTTCTCTCTCTCTGCCTCTCTCCTCATCATCTGTAGAAGAACCCTTAACTCCAAGATGTCTGGAGAAGGTCTCTCCTCACCACGATGCCGCAGCTCCGCTACAGTTGCCACCCAGGCGTCATGCTCCTCTTCCGCCCGGGTTGCGCGGGCCACCGCACCGGCAAGTTGTTCCCGGAGGAAGGCAATCTCGAGAAAAGGGGCCGAGGAACTGGAAGATCCGCCAACCACTCCCACCGTCGCTGTCTGCTGGGCACGCTGGAACAAAATAAACAACGGCCGTCAGTGAAACTCCAAAATCTGAAGATAAAAGTGCGGCACGTAATTTACCAGGAGCGACAGCTCATGTTGAGCGACGGCCAGCTGCCGCCTAGTCTCTGACAGTTGGGCGCGCGAGCCGCCGATGCCACGCGTGTCCCCAGCTTGGGGAAGCCCCACGTAACTCTCTCTCTGCCGCCGCAGGAAGTCGGCACTGTCCTGTACCAGTACACCCCCTTGTTGTCCAGGGAGACGCACGGGCCAGTCCTCGAGCCTCGCCTTGCCGCGACTCTCCCTCCTGACGCGGCTCGGCTCGTCCGCACTCGCCCACTCATAGGCCAGACCCAGGGTCCTTGCCATGTCCTGCACCAAGAAAGGGGTCCCACATCAGTCAAAAAGAACGCGTCCCATGTCTAGGACGCGTCCATCATTCGAGTGCAACACTCGCCGAACCCTTTCCCCCCTCGCGCGACTCGCTTCAAAACCCAAAATGAATTAAAAGAGGAAGAGATCGGAGGACCTACCAGGCCGTGTTCACCTCCTCCCACGCCATCGGGCCCCTCGGGTCCCTCGGGGGCCCGAAGAGGCCCTTCCTCCTCCATGGACGCCGTTCCGTGTTCGGGCGCGTCCCTCCTCGGGCGAGGAGTTCCTCGTCCCTCTCCACCTTCACCATGATCGGGCCCACCGAACTCCATCAATCAAAAGAGGAGGAAGACGAAAAGGGGGCAAGCGAGTTTCGACAGAAGGCGGGCTCGTTTGCGGGTAAGGCACGGGAGAAGAAAGGCCACCCGACGCTTTAAATTTGAATTCAAGGACTAAGACGCGTCCTCACGCCTGGACGCGCCCAAAAGGGGGAGAAAGGAAACAGAATCCCCCCGTGCAAAGCGTAGTTCCCCGCTGTTCAGGGCAAGGTCTCGTGGAGCGTGCCTCGAAGGACAACTCAGTGCAAAGAAGAAAGTATGGGAGAGAGAAAAGTACACACAACATAAGAGAGCCATTTTCATTTCATATAATAGCCGAAAGTACATCATACAGTGAGAAGGGTGACGTGTACAAGCAACTCTCTAACTCTCACCATCACCCTCCTGGTCATCTCTCTCCTCCCTCCTCTGCCGGGGATCCCTAGGGGGCCTCTGCGAACCCTGAGAAGTCGTGCTCGCCTCTCCCTGCGGTGGCACTCCAGCCTCGAAGGCGTGACGACGCTCCTCGGCCGAAGAGACCAGATAGCTGCCCATGGAAAAAGAACCAGACTGACGAAGTCGCGCCCCGCGTTCCTTCGCCCTCTGGTACCGCTCCTCGCTCTCCCGAAGCCTCCCCTCCGCCGTGCCGAGACTCAGTCGGAGCTCCAGCAGCTGGGCCTCCAGAGCCCTCCTCTCGGTCTGATCCCGCTGTCGCTCCTCCCTCTCTCTCTCCCTCTCCTCTCTCTCTCTCATCGCCTCCCTCCTCGACAGCTCGAGGGTGATCCGCAGATCCAGCACGTCACGAGGGAGCTCCTCAGCCTCCCGTCGACGCTCCTCCTCCAGCTCCACAATCCGGGCGTCACGCTCCGCAATCCGGGTGTCACGCTCCGCCACCCGAGCGTCGTGCTCCTGCTCGGCACGAACAGCACGTGCCAGGGCCTCCCGAATCTCGGCCACCTGTCAAAGCACGCGTGCACCGTAAGAAAATAATGATAGAAGGAGAGCAGCCAGAAGGGAGAGTCAAGGTCAGGCAAACGCTCACTCGAGCCTCGCGGTCGCGCTCGGCCTCCTCAGCACGAGCCATCGCATACGCCAGCTGCTCCTGGAGGGCAGAAACCTCCGGAGGAGGGCCCCGCGAACTGGAACCCGCTCCACCAGCCGTCCCGGCTGCCGCTGTCTGGTGGGCCCGCTGAAACACGGGGCAAACGTCAGTCAAAGGCTAAGCATCAAAAATCCAGGTCACAAAAAAATGCATCACATAAACTCACCAGGATCTCCAACTCCTGTCGGATGGCCACCAACTGTCGCCTGGCGTCCGCCAACTGGGCCCGCAGGTCGGCGATCATGGTATCACGAGCATCCTGCATTGCACGTAAGTTAGTACCACATGCATATGCATATAAAAGAGTGAAGCATTCTCATTTCACTTACCCCTGCCATACCACCAAGGAAGAGGCGGTCCCCATACGTAGCCCGGTACCGTCTCATGTAGTCTGTACTGTCCTGTACATGGGACACCACTGGGACCCCGCCCTGCTGCCAGTCCTGGTACTGTGCTGGGAAGCACGTACGCCAGTCCACAACCTTCACCTTCCCCTTGGTCTTCCGCCCAATGCGGGCCGGCTCTTCTACATCAACCCACTCCTGGGCCAGCCCCAACGTCCTCATAACCAGCCTCAGCCGAAGCGGCTCGATCACGTTCAGGCAATGGACCCACACGTCCCGCCTGAAACGAGGAAGACCCGCTACAACCCAGGGCTGGCCAGCGTCGCCTATGTCCAGGTAGGGCCTCCACACCACCTGCATCACCATACATACATCATGATAGTCACATGCATAAAACACAAAAAAATCATACGCATCATACCATGGCCTCGGGATACTCGCTCAGCTCCCGACGAAGCGACGCCAGCTGGTAGCCGTGGGGTGCTGCAACCACGACCGGCCTCCACCGCCGCGCCAGAGGCACGGCCCTCCTGTTCCCATGCCTAGCCCTCCCCATCGGGAAATAGTAATAGCTCCACACCTGCATCCATCATACATCATTAGTACAATAATTGCATATTCAACTGTGGGAATGCATAAATAAAATGTTTACCTGGAGAAAAGGTGCGAAGCCGCTGACTGTCGTCTCCTTCTCCGAAGTCTGGGAGAGATCAGCAATCAAATGGGCAAGCAGAGCCGCTCCCCACGCGTAGTGCCCCACTCTGTCAAGGTCCGCCAGAATCCCGAGGAAGCGGCAGTGGATGCCGTCCCCCTTCGTCCCCAGCAGAAGGCGGCCCAGGAAGAAGAAAAGAAACCTCCGAAGGTCTAGATCCACCAGCTCCCTCTCGCTCGGATCCTGGGTGAAAGCTGCACGAGCATCCCCCTCTAGTCGAGCCAAGAACTCCGCTCCAGTCTCGCTAACCCGCTGGCGCGGGTCGACGAATCCGAGCGCCTCCATGATCTCCACTCGGCCAACTACCCTACTGTCTCTATCAGTCACGCTCGTCTCTAACCACAGCAGGTCCAGGGCACTCTCTCGGTAGTCGGGGTAGGTGACCCCGCTGACTGCCTCTCCGTCAACTCGTAGCCCGGTAATCCGAGCCACGTCCTCCAGTGTCGGCACCATGTGCCCCCAGGGCATCAGAAACGCCCGGCTCGGTGCGTGCCACCGCTCCCTCAGTGCCTGGATAAGAGGAAGGTCGAGCCGGAAGGGCTCGATCCTAAGGAAAGCTCCAAAGCCCATGGCGTCCACACGCGCCCTCTGGAAGTCCGGCAGCCCGCGGTATGCTGCCACCACCAGGGACCAGCTGATCCGGCCCTTCATCACGCCCTGCACACCACAAAACCAACAGAGAACACATCAGCATCATGAATAATAATAAATAATAACACTGTATATACTACTTATTCATTTTACTTTATTTTTCTTTTTAAAAAAATATTTATTTTTTGGAGGCGTCCAGGCCCCTGGACGCCTCCTTTCCTTTTCCTTTATTTTCTTTTTTTTTTAAACCCCAAAACCAAAACAAAAAATATATTAATAATATATATATTATCATGGAGGCGTCCCAGGCCCTGGACGCCTCCTTATTTTTAATTATATTTCTATTAATTTCATAAATAAATAAAAAAATAAAAAAGAAAAAGAAAATGTGGAGGCGTCCAGGGCCATGGACGCCTCCTTTCCCTCACTCCCCGGCCTTCTCTCACAGCCTCTCACCCGTCCGTTTAGCCTATTGAACCACAGAGTGAGAGTTCCGAGGGGCTTACCGGATCGTGCTCGTCCTCTCCCGCGTCGCCAGCAGCCTCCAGGGCCAAAGGAAGGGCCTCCTCACCCGCGGCAATCTCCTCCGCCGCAGCAGCCTCCTCGGCATCATCCCTCAGCCTCCTCGGACGACGAGCCCGTCGTTTCCGCTTCTGTGGACCCTGGTTCGATCCTCCTCGCTCCATTGGGACTAAGAATGGGTCGTCTGGGGTGACTGGGTCGTCAGAATGAACAGTACAAATGAGCAGAGGGTGAGGCGCCCCCCATATATATAGAATCCGCCCTGTTTGGGGCGTCCAGGCGCCTGGACGCCCCCACTTTTTTTATTTTTTTCAAAATTCAAAAATTTAGGGGCGTCCAGGCGCCTGGACGCCCCCAAAACAAAAAAAAACCAAATAAATAAATAAAACGTTGGGGCGTCCAGGACCCTGGACCCCCCAAATCAAAAAAATTCAAAAAAATCAAAAATAAAAAATAGGGGCGTCCAGGACCCTGGACGCCCCCAAATCAAAAAATTAAAAAAAATCAAAAATAAAAAATAGGGGCGTCCAGGCCCCTGGACGCCCCCAAGACAAAAAAAAAACTTAAAAAATCAAAAATATAAAATTAGGGGCGTCCAGGCCCCAGGACGCCCCCATAATAAAAAAAATATTTCAAAAAAAAGGAATATATATATAATAAAAGTAAAAAAAGATAAGAGTATGTATATAATCCAAACAAAAAAATAAAAACACAAAGAAAAAGAAAAACCACAAAAAAGACAATAATAATTAAGGGAACTGGTCCAAAACTGCCAAATCCCAGATTTTATTCCATCAGAAAAGCAGAGTGAGCTACATCAGGGGTTTAGGCGCCTTAGGCCTTAACTTCCCCAGTTCGGTTACATAAGCCCTCCACGGCTCGCATTCTTCCACCACGTGCGCTAAGGCCTTTCCCGCAACACTTGTCTTCCAGGGAGCTTTAATGGCCTTCGCTTCCTTCGCGTCCGCTTCAGTGCCCAACTCCCTTTTCTTCAAAGGAACGATGCCAGTCGGTGGCGGGAACGAATGGCGTGGGATGCCAATCTGGAGGCAGCACCGATGCGCATTATAAAGGATGAACTCGGTCGCACCGATCAGTTGAAGATCAACTTCGGGAGAAGGCCTCATGAGGAGATCAAGCGAAAGCAAACATGCCGGTGCGCAAGTGAAGAAGCCTTGTGTCACGGTGCGGAAGTGAGACCGCCAATCTTCACGTTTCTTCAGCCACGGAACGCGGTTCACTACAGTACCACCGAAGCCTAACACGTCGGCTATGTGGTGAAGCGGGCTTTGTTGGAAAAGCTTCGAAGCAGTTGGCATTCCCTCGCGGTGGTCGAATTTGAAGTGCAGATCAAGCCAGCAATTTAAGACAAGTGCGCAACCAAAAGGAGGCTTACCCATGCTCGAGGCAGTAAGGCCGCTGTAAAGATAGGCAAGGACGGCGGGTCCCACCCTCTTTCCACGCCAGATCCCGCAGATAGCACTCAGTTGGTCTTCCTCCACTATGTTGTCGGTATAAGGAAACAAGAGAGCACCCGCCAGACAAATGGTGAACCCCTTCATGATTCCCTCCAAATAGTCATCGTCTGGTGACCCTCTCAGGGCGTCCATAACCCACTCCGCAAGCTTTTGGAGATCGATCCCCTTTTGAGTACGGACCTTTCTGGCTGCATCGGGCGGCATGAAGCTTCCAAGAACGCTTTCAGAAGTACCCCGTGTCAGCATCCGCATAGCCTTCACCTTCCCGTCACTCTTGAATTTCTTCAATCCGAGCAGAAGTTCCACCTCCTCGAGGAGGATGGTCACCTCGAAGGTCGGGAAGATAAAAGTGTGGATCTGGGGATGCCAGATCTCCACTAGTGCGCCCATAGCCGCCCAGTGCATACGAATCTTCTCGTAATGCTTGGCGTGAATAAGGAGCCCCTGCAGATGCCACTTCGAGAGTATGGCCCTCATACCAATGGAGATATTGGAAGTTAGCTTTGAAAGCCATGGCAGTTTGGAAAACTTCCTTGGGCCTGGGAAGAGTGGATATGGCTGGAAGAGGAAAGAAAGAAGAAATGAAGGAAGTAAGAAGAAAGTTCACATGAAAAATTTAAAATGAATCAGCTTACCACATGCGACAAGATCATCCCACTCAGATGACCCTCGAGGTCGGAGAGTCGCCCGATCTAGCTGCTAGGCCTGCTCCTCTTCATAACGCGGGAAGACTCTCCTTCCATCCTGAAATCTCTAGATTCTCCTCTCTTTCCTCTCCTGAGCTTCCAAAACCCACCTTGGTGCATTTGAATGAACTAGCCTAAGGGGAGTTCTTATAGGAAGGGAAGATCGCTACAGGACGGAACATGTCACATCAGCAGTCAGTGTCAGGATTTTGGCTAGATTTCCTTTCCATTGTGGTGCGATTCTGTTACGATTCTGTTACTTTCTGATGTTATTAATCCATGCTGGCCTGTGCAGGTTTTACTAACGGACGTCTTTGTCCTATCTCCTGTCCCACCTTTCAATGGTTGGTCCCACCATGTCATGCATCGTAGTATATGATACCTACGCTACTAGAACATGTCAAGGACCTTGCGGCCCGAACGAATCTAGGATTTGAGTTCCCCTTCAACAAAAACAGTGATGATCCTGGAAGAAATTGGGTTGTACGGATAGGCCGTTAATTTGTGGTAGCATGGGGACGACGGTACCATTCGGTGAATTGGTGCGTGGATAAACGGGCCCCAGCCCAGTATCGGCTCATCGGATCGGTATCCTGACCCGTTCTTAACAAGTTGACAATATTATTCTTGGCTATTTTCTATTTTAATTTATTTTAAATTCTTATTTTTTAACCCAGCATGCATTCATATAGGACTTTGATTTATTGCGGAAGATCATTCAAGTGATTCAATTGCGAAAGCCGCTGTGCTTCAATTCTTATAAAATATGAGATATTCCACTCCGAATGAAATACTGAGTTTCCTTGAGACGGCCCTACGCTGCCCTTCCAAAGGAGACCCTTGTTTGGACAGACCCTCAGATATTCCTTTACTTTTGACCTTGTTTGACCCACCTTGGCTGTAGCACTTCCACATTGGCTGGTAATCGCTCCCCAGAGGTGAAACCTACAGGTTTATGACCCAGGTACTTCCACACCGAGAAGTTGGTCTCTTTTTCGTGCCTGAGCGCACATCTCACCCTCCCTTATTTGATCTCCGTCCAAGCAATCGTCAATACTTGAAAGACCTTCTTCAAGGTCGCCTCATTGAAACTTCAGGAAAGATTCCAAACAGTAACGTCAAAAGCGTGTCTCATCACACCTTGGCATCAACTTATCAGTCCGCTCCCACTTCATTTCACTCCACTTCGATACCATTCCACTAAGTGTCGCTCCCTTGCAAAGCAAACGCCAAGGCGGGGCAGCTGTAGACACGCCATTCTTGACGTCTCCTGAGAAAGTCTCATATTACTATACAACGCCCCGTAACGGCTTACGCATTTTGAATCGCCCGAGTGCTTCCTTTTCTTGGGTCTTCTTCTACCTTTCTCGGCGTCCGGAATCGTCTCGTCACGACATTCGGACGGCATCAACATCAGTCGAACGCATCAGGAGTTTTCGGAACCAAGAAGGATGTCTGCCGGGCGGCCGCTGACTAGGACCCGGGTGGGTCTTAATGGGGGCGTCAGGCCCCTGGACGCCCCCATTCTTTTCTTTTATTTTATTTTATTTTATTCTTTTCTCAGGGCCTTAAACTAAATAAAAAATATATATATTAATGGAGGCGTCCAGGCCTCTGGACGCCTCCATAAAAACAATAATAAAAAATATTTGTAAAAAAGCCAGTTGGCATAAAACACAAAAAAAATAATAAATAAAAAAATATATATTTGGAGGCGTCCAGGCCCCTGGACGCCTCCATAAAAACAAATATAAAAAATCAAAAAAAAGCCAGCCTTGGCATAAAAGACAAAAGAAAATAAAAAATAATATATTTTTGGAGGCGTCCAGGCCCCTGGATGCCTCCATCAAATCCCTCACGGGCGCCGGCCACCGAACGACGGTTTGTCGTGTGTGAAAAAATCCAAATTATAGAGACGTCCAGTCAGCTGGACGCGCCCATTTCTGAATCACGAGACGCCGCTCACAAAACCACGCGTTGTGCCAAACCGCGTGCGGCCGTCGTCAGTTTTCGGTGGACCTGTTTGAGGCGTCCGGAGCCCTGGACGCCTCCACAAAAGTATTCCAAAAAAATAAATAAAAAATACAATAAAATATTATTTCGGCCCTGATGGAGGTGTCCAGGGTCTTGGACGCCTCCACCCTCCGGAGCTCTATAAATAGAGGCCCACCCCCCTCAGTTCTGGGGGAGCTTAGAAGTGATCCGATAGGCTGCCGGAGCCCAGAGGCTACGGAGTCATTTTCTAACCCGTGGGTTCTTTTGTAGGTGGAGGTTCTGCCGGCTTCTCGGGTGCTCACGCTCGCGAGAGGAAGGTCGTCTTCATCCACCGCGCTTCCACGTCGTCCCCACGCTGCCGGAGCTCCGCCGGATTTCACCATCGGCACATCCAATAAGCCAATTCTTTCCTTTTCTTCGTAGTTCTTTTGCATTCATCATCTTGCATCC
Organism: Amorphophallus konjac; assembly: GCA_022559845.1. Taxonomy (NCBI): domain Eukaryota; kingdom Viridiplantae; phylum Streptophyta; class Magnoliopsida; order Alismatales; family Araceae; genus Amorphophallus; species Amorphophallus konjac. Next base: position 55,544,788 of record CM040122.1, read on the forward strand.
CCTATCCCCCTTTATAAGGGCGCCTTTTCTTATACACTTCTTACATCCATCATCTCATTTTCCTCCTACTCGAGTCCGAGAGGGGTTTAAAAGATAACACCAACCAGGTGTGTGTCTTGCCATCATTTCATTATTTTTATCGCAAGGATTTGAATACTACACCTCCATCTTTCTAATCCACTTGTCATTTGTTTGTCGTTGTTTTGCAAGGGTAGCCGAGGAAAGCCCTCTCCCTCGGCCGACCGGAGGAAGAGGAAGAAGCAACCCGCCATCTCCCGCTCTTGAGGTAGGCGCGATCACTTTCTTATTTTGGGGTCTTTCGGCCCCTGGCGATCACATCTTGTTTTCGAGGCCGTGGCGAGTCACTTCCCCAATGGCCGTTTAAATTTCCGTTCTTATATGTTATATTCTTATCTATTCATGTTCTCGAGGCCGCGACGAGTCACTTCCCCAATGGCCGTTTAAATTTCCGCTCCTTATATTCTCTTTATATTCTGTTATATTCTGCTCATATTCTCGAAGCCGCGGCGAGTCACTTCCCCAATGGCCGTTTAAGTTCACGTTCTTATACGTTATATTCTTATCTGTTTATGTTCTCGATGCCGCGGCGAGTCACTTCCCCAATGGCCGTTTAAATTCCCGCTCTTTGTATTCTCTTTATATTCTGTCATCTTATTATCTGCTCATATTCTCGAGGCCGCGGCGAGTCACTTCCCCAATGGCCGTTTCAATTCTTGTTATTTAATTTCTGCACCATTCCCGTCCCCCCGAGGCCGCGGCGAGTCACTTCCCGCTATGGCCGTTTAACCCCCATATCTTGCTATATCACACTTGTCCCGCTCGCCCCGCCGGAGTAATCTCCCGTGGTGGCCCCTTCTCTCTCTTCTCTTATTTCTGTGTTGCAGCAAACAAACAAACACCAAAAAAAAGAAGGAGTCCGCGCGCGCTCCGCGTCTTCTCCGCTCTTCCCCGAACCGCGTGACGTCGCTCACACTTGCTAGTCTGACTGTCACGCCTACTATCCACCGTCAGGTGACAGAGGCTTAGCATGCGGACCCTGAGCTGCCCCGGATATTGGCTTTGGCTGATGTGGAGCTCGGCGAGGACGGTGCCGTGAGGTTCCGTGGTAGGCTGTACGTCCCAGCCGAGGAGCGGGTTCATCGTGCGGTGTTGCGCGAGACTCATGGGAGCAGGTATACCGTACACCAGGGTGCGATGAAGATGTATCAGAACCTGCGGAGATAGTTCTGGTGGCCTGGCATGAAGAGAGATGTCGCCATGTTTGTGGCTAGGTGCCTGACCTATCAGCAGGTGAAGGCGGAGCATCAGTGACCGGGAGGTACTCTCTACCCCTTGGATGTTCCTGCGTGGAAGTGGGACCACATGACCACGGATTTCGTGGGGGGATTGCCGAGGACTCCTAGTGATCAGGATAGTATTTGGTTGCTGGTGGATGGGTTGACGAAGGTGACTCGGTTGTTACCGGTCAAAGTCAGCTGGAGCGTGTCCAGGTTGGCTCGTCTTTATATGGAGCGGATCGTTCCGGTGCATGGGATTCCCATCTCCATCGTGTTAGATCGGGATCCACGTTTCACTTCTGGATTCTGGGGGTGTTTCCAGCGAGCTCTTGGCACGGATTTGGCTTTTAGCTCGGCGTATCATCCTTAGTCAGATGGTCAGTCAGAGAGGACCATTCAAAATTTGGAGGACATGTTGAGATCCTGCTGCCTGGAGTGGCAGGGGAGTTGGATTCACCACCTACCGTTGGTGGAGTTTACCTACAACAACATCTATCGTTCAAGCATCGGCATGGCTCCTTATGAGGCGTTGTATGGGCATCCGTGTCGGACTCCACTCGATTGATTTGAGGTTGGTGAGCGTGTTTTGACGGGACCGGAGTTGGTGCAGCAGTGTGTAGAGGTTGTGCACTTGGTTCGTCAGAACATGTTGGCAGCCCAGAGTCGGCAGAAGAGCTATGCTGACCGTAGGCGGCGGCCCCTCGAGTTCTCCGTAGGCGATCATGTGTTCTTGAGAGTTTCTCTGATGAAGGGGGTGATACGTTTTGGACGGCGTGGGAAGCTGAATCCTCGCTATATTGGTCCTTTCCACATCGTGGAGCGCATCGGTGAGGTAGCTTATCGGTTGCAGTTATCCCCTGAGTTGGCGTCGGTGCATGACGTGTTCCACGTCTTGATGTTACAGAAGTATATGCCTGATGACTCTCATGTGCTCGAGGATTCTGTTGGCCCGAGGTGACTCCAGACCTTTCTCTCCCAGAGTTTCTGATCCGCGTAGAGGATAGGCGAGAGCAGCGCCTGCGGAACAAGGTCATCCCCTTGGTTAAGGTGGTGTGGCAGCGGCACTCTGGTGGTGAGGCTTCTTGGGAGCGTGAGGACGAGATACGTCAGCAGTTCCCTTACTTGTTTGTGTGAGTCTTCCTCTTCTTTTCCCTTGGGTTGTTCTCAATTTTGAGGATGAAATTTCTTGAGGGGGGAGGGTTGTAATATCCCAGACTTTTTAGATCCTTTTTCGTGGGTCTCGGATCTGGTTTCTCGGAGTGTCCGACTCTATTGTGCCCGAAATTTCATTTCAGACATCTTTTGTGTTCGGTTCGGCACGATCCGGAGTTGTTTCGGAGGCCCGGAAGCAGTCCGCGACTTTTTCGCGTGTGTTTTCCGATTCCCGGTGTGTGTTTCGGCAATTCCTTCAAAACCTCGTTGCGGGTGAACCGGGACATTCACCTAGGCGAGAGTGGTACCGTTGCGATCGGTGCGTTCTGAGGATCGCAAAAATGTGATTTTCAATTTTTCGATATTTTTTGGAATTTCTGGATTTTCTATTAATACCCCCCCATTTTCTTTTCTTTTTTTTCTTCTTCTTCTTCCTTTCTTCTCCTTCCTCTCTCACGACTGTGGCCGCTCTCTCTCTCTCTCTCTCCCGTTCGAGCGCGACGACCTCCACTCCGACTGCAGATGGCGACGGTGCGACGGCGCGAGGACGTGGGTGACGACGAGGCGATCGTGAGGGCGTGCGGCAAGCGTGGGAAGCGTGGAAAGGTGAGGTTCTAACGGCGTTCTTCGTGGGTTTGAGCTTGGATCGGCGCATCTCGTCGCAGACCGGAGGTAGGGTGACGTTCCTTAGCCTCTTGCCTTTCTTCCCCGTGAGTTTTAGCTCGAGACAAGGTCGAGAGGGGTTATTTTCTCTCCGAGAAGGGCCGTTCATGCTGCGGGGAGAGTTCGTCCGATCCGCCGTTTTGAGCCCCGATTCCGTGGTTTAAGGGCATAGGAGCATGCTAAGGGGGCTTGGGGGTTCTCCTCTCACCGTCCCCCCCTTCGTGGGGCTTGTTTGGGGTTGAGATGGGCGATCCCGGCGAGGTTCACCTTTTTCATGCCGGTGTGAGATGTGCGGTCGAACCAGGGCCCGCACAACCCTTGTGCGGTGCCGTTCTGGCCGTCTATCGGCTCGGCGCGTTGTGGCTGGGCTCGGCGCGCAGTGGGCTTGAGCGGTCTGTCGTGGGACCGCATATACTAAGGTGCGGCCCCACAACAACTACCCAACCCTGGGTTTTCGACCGTTGAATTTTTACCGTTGTACAGTGCACCGGGGTGTGCGGCCAGGAGCTAGCCACATAACCCTTCGTGCGGCCAGGTTCTAGCCGTACGTCGTCTGGTGCCGTTGTCTGGGTGTGTGGCCATATCTGGATCGCACAACCCTTGAACGGTGAAACTGTAGCCGCTCTTTCCTAGTGCGGATAAGGACTAACCGTTCAGGTTTGTTACCGTTGGGAGACGAGCGGCCAGGAGCTGACCGTTCTTCACCCACGTGCGGCGAGGAGCTGGCCGCACATCTGTTGAACGGGCCCATGTAGTCTGTTCTTCAGTCGGTTTGGTCCTGGGTAGGACGGTCCTGTGCTAGCTGTTTAACCCTGGTGCGGTCCTTATGCGATCGCGCATCCCTGAGCGGCCTAGTGTGGACCGATCAAGGGGATAGATCATGTCGATGTGTCTCTCGTCATATTGAGTGGTACCAGGAGATGTCGTTGTCAGCTTCTGTCACCGTGCGGCGTATTGGTATGAGGGGCGTTCCTTGTACCATCTGGTTGTGACACTGTTTTCCGTTGACTTGAGAGTCTACTCCGTAGTGACCCTCCACTAGTCGTAGCTTGTCCCACTAGGGAGTGGTGGAGAGGCTACCCTGAGGACAGTTTTAGACTGGTTTCCATCGGGCCCCTCGTCGGTAGCTAGGGTCCGGCTCCAGGGGAAAACTAGTTAGAGGCCAGACCTAGGACGTACGGTCTGTGTGTGCACACGTGGTTGGGGGCGGTTGGACCCACGCTGACGGACGTGACCCCAGCTAGTCACTCGTTTGTGGTTACTTGTACGGTGTTCGTGCATCTGGTGGTAGCTACCACATCAGGCAGTTCACATGCGGTGCGGTGTAAGACGTCAGGGGATGCTACCGGCTGTGCTTCTAGTGGGAGGCACTCCTGTCGAGTCGGGAGTGTCAGACTGTCAGTCCTTGCGACTTCGACCTTCGGGTTTTCTCGTGTTGACCGTTGTGCTCCGATCGTTTCACCGTGGCACGTGTGTCGGTTTTCGTGCCGTGGGAGCGGTGTTTTGTAGATTGCAGGGCTTCCCTTTCTGAGGTACTCGTTTACTACTAGCGTAGCGGTTTCTCCGTTTGCGAGGTAGGGTTCGAATGATCCCTACTGAGTCTTGTTCCGAGACTCATTCCCTGCTTGTTTTCACCGTGTTTCAGGTGAGTCGCGGTCTCAGGGGAGCGCGTCTGGGGCTCAGCATTGTTCAGGTGCCCAGTGTTAGTGCCAGAGGTCAGAGCCGGGGTATGCCCCGTGTAGCTGTACTTTTCCTTCTTGTCTCCGTACTAGTTGTTGACTACTGCTGTTGTTATTTTTTTGTATCTTGTGGACCATGTACCATGTAATCTGTTAATTTATTTCCTGCTTATTAATATAACTATTCATTTCTGCAATTATTTGTGATACTTGTGTAGTCTCCACACCATTCCTTTAACCCTTCCGAGTCTTCGGGCTCGTGGGTGGCAGTACGAGTCTCGGGTTATCGGGCCTTCCCGGTAACCAAATTCTTGGGTCGTTACAAGTTAGGTTTGGATTGTCGGTTCAATGTGTGAACTGCCAGACTAAGCGTGTGAGTCTGTGCTCCAGATCTTAGGTGTTTGAGTTCTTCACCCTATTTTCTGGATTTAATTAGTGGAGTTGGAGGTTGTTTCTTGGCAAGCGCCATCATCTTCTTCTTTTGGCAAGGTGTTAGGTGTAGAGTTGCGTAGTGGAAGCGTGGTGGGCCCATAGCCCACGGGCCCAAGATCGTTACCAGAAGAGGTCTGAGGACACCCTGGTGGTGAGTAGAGTTTTGGAGCTCGGTTGGCTAATCTTAAGGGGTTGGCCTGCGGTATTAGGTGGTGTTGGCCTTGAGATTGGCATATGGTTGCCATGGTTTCTTCCCTTGAATCTTCGTGAGTGGCTTATGAGGAGCTAGGGTGTAATTGAAGCTATGTGTAAGGTGTGGGCCATTGAGTTGGTCATCTTTGGAGTGAGGAAGTGTTGCTCAGGAGTGAGGAGCTGTTTTATCGGCTTCAATTGAGGTGGTGTTTTCCAGGTCGGTTTGAGGTTCAGTGTTGAAGATGATTGAGATAATCGCTTCTGGGTCCCAGTAGGAACATTGTGAGTATCAAAGTGGTGGATTAGACCTCTGGTACCCCAGCAATTTTGTGGATTTGTGTGTCGAGTGCGCGACAATAATGACAGTTGGGGACCCGATGGGAGCTTAGGTGAAGGTTGTTGGAAAAAGGTCCTGGATTGTGACCTCGATCTGGTGTGCTTATGAGTTGATGTGGGGAGAGGCGTTGTTCTAGGATTTAAGTAGCCTTCCGTTGGGTGTGAGGCGCCGATATCTGTTGCTCAGAGTAGAGTTGATGATTTGAACGGCCCTAGTCAGAGTGAATGATCTAGACGTAGGGTCAGGGCTGAGGATGTTGTTGCGAGCAAGGTTCCGTCGGACTGCCGTGGGTAGTCGATGGAGCTAATGGAGTTGTCTGGGCACTCTGGAAATGTGCGTTTTCGTACGCCAATGGTTCGACGGGTGTGGCATTCAGGACCAGATTATTGTGCCAGAAGGCATTTCTCGATTGGGAGGAGCTGTTCAAGGGAGTCATGTATGAGGTGTTAGGTTACGCTATCTGAGGGGATTTGGGGTTGCATGTGGGTGCCAAGGATCGAAAGGGATTGGTCAGTAGTCAATAAGAAATAGAGAATGGTAGGTGTGAATCGTCAGCTATGGTGTGGAACATCCGTTTACTCGATGTGAGAACCCCAGGAAGTGCGAATGTAAGATGGGGGCCCTGCCTCTGAGTAGGAAGTAGGGGCGTTGTGCCCGGGTGTAATGAGATTAAGGAGTTCGAGGTTCACGTGGGTGACTTCGTTGTTCTTTTTCCCTCTTGAGAAACGGGTATTGGCTCGATGGCCAGGGAGGAGCAGAACGGCGCTCAGACGTTGTGTGGCCCAAGCAAGGAGATAGTTGAGCTTCGAGCCAGTGGATGTGTGGCTAGCATCCGGAGAATCGATTGTTGGTCTTGTAGAGAAGCAGGAGAGGATGGTGGTCAAAAGATTTGTGGTCGATTTGTGACCGGCGACTGGCGGATGATTCTATGCAGTCGATGTGTTGTCCCTCAGGTTGGCTATTGTATGATGTGGTTGGAGGATTATGAAGTCTTGGATAGTTAATTATAGGTGTTCCACAAGTCTTGGCGGAGACCGGCAAGAATTTGGCTTTAGGACTAGGGTTGTCTGGTGAGCATTGGCTGTGGCTCGGCTCATGAGGTGAGAACCATTAGTCGCATGGAGCCGTTGGAAGTGTTGTTGACAACAGTGATAGCTGTGTGAGTTTCACTCGTGGTCAGAGATGTGATTGTGCCCTCGTGAGGGTATTCGACGTTCGGTATCGAGAGGCCGATGTCCTGAGTGGACAGCTGGGCGTGGATTTCCCTAGTGATAGAATGGAGTCGTGTTTAGAATCGGGTGTTTTCTCTCCGCGTACGAAGCGGGTCAGATGTTCTTCGTGCCCTTGATGTTTGGAGGAAGCAGAAGGGATGCCAGACTTGTTTGTCTATGTGCGCCACGATCGGTCAGAGGATTGGTACAGGTTGGCACGGTGATTCGAGAGGACCTTATTGATTGTATCAGTCTGGTGGTGTTCCTCAGGGCGGTATGGTGGCGGTGTTGTGATCACGCAGCCTTACCCGTTGGGTGTGTTCTTCCCCGTGAGTTCTGTGCGTTGTCTTAAATTTCAAGGATGAAATTTCTAAAAGGGGGGAGGACTGTAATGTCCTAGGGTCTCGGATCGTGTTTCTACGGGTTGCGAATCGCATCCGTATCGGTTTTGGAATTTATTTTTGGAGTTTCAGACCCCCTTGATGGTGGTTAGGTGAGTTAATTCGGGTCCGTGGCAGTGCGTTGAGCAGCTTGGCTTTTTCTGGAAATTTTTTCAGGTCAGATCTATTTTTCAAGAATTTTTGGAGTTAATATGGTTTTTCAAAAAAAGAGAATAACAAAAATAAAAATTAAAACCTAATAAACCCCCCATCGTTTCTCTCCCTCACTCTCTCGTTCTCTCCCTCTCTCCCTCCTCCTATACGACGGTCGACGGACGGTGACGGTGGGCGAAATCGGAGGACGGCGTGGGTTGCGAGCAGTGGGGACGGAAGTGAGGAGCCAGAGGTGGGGGTGCGGCACGTCGTGCTCGCGAGAACGGGGTTCAGGTTAGTGCGAACGCGGCATTTCATGGCGGACGGCATCCTTAGTGCATGGTTTTCTTCGCGAGAGGTAGGGGGGGGGGCGGATCCTAGCTACCTCTCTCGCGTTTTCCCATTGATCTGGTAGCATTTTGGGTAAGAGAGAGAGGGGTTTATTACCTTTTTCGGGAAAAATGCATGTTTGGGCCGTGAGCATGGATCGATCAGTGATTTCAAGCCTAGATTGGGTTTTGAGTGTGACATTGCGATCGAGAATGGTTCCCCGTGTATTTTGGAGGTTTCTGAGCCCAATGTGGGCATGTCAGGCATGGGGATGAGCCTCCAGAGGTGGTCCCTGGAGGGGACCCAGAACTGTGTCCAACGTTGGGAGGCCAGGGTGTTGGCCGCCCAGGGGTGATGGGTAGCCAGAGGGGTGGCCGCCCAGGGTCAAGCCCCATTGGGTGGCCAAGGTTCTGGCCACCCAGGTGTCTGGGCGGCCAGGGTAGTGGCCGCCCAGACCTGTGCTGGGCAGCCACTGGTTGGGCCGCCCAGGCACTATTACCCATTGTGCTGGGTGGCCAACCCTCTGGCCGCCCAGGACACAATGTGGTGGCCACCATTGTGGCCGCGCAGGAGAGTGGGCGGCCAGTGGGTTGGCCGCCCAGACCCAGTGAGCCAGCGACTTGGTTTTTTCACATTTCACGCGAGGGGTGGTCCCAGTCTATGTCATTTGCATCGACAATCCATAGAATAGCTACCCAGTCAGGGGTTCTTGGGTTTTCTTGAGGTAAAGCCATCTCGTGTTACGTTAGATGTGTACGATGATTATTACGGACCAGTGGTACTCTGGTGGTTTCTGCTGTTACGACGAGTTCTCACTTTCAGTGATCCTTCCCACTAGACGTAGATGACCTAAGCACACTTGTGCTTACCCACCTGGGAGTGGTGGAGGCTAATCCTGTGTAGATGGTTTTTAAGATGGTTACCAGAGGGCCCCTTACCTTTACAACGTAAGTTTGGCTGGGTGAAAAATCGGCTAGAGGACCCGACCTAGAGCAGATGGTCTGTGTGTGCGCATATAGTTGGGGGTGGTGGATGCGCGCTGACGAGTGCGACCCCGACTAGTCCTTGTTCTGTGGTACTATGTATCGTGTCTTAGTTTTCTGCTGGGGCGAGTAGGTGGACACCTGAGGCTGCAGTATAAGTCGTTGGAGGACACTTCCGGCCTTGTTGCTAGTGGGGTAGTACTCCTATCACTTGAGAGGTTTTTGCGCTGGTTCCTGTCTAGCGTGGTTCAATGTTTTGCTGGCTCATTGTCCCAGTTACTCGTGATCGAGACTAGTTTTCCTTGTTGTCTTCGAAAGTCCTATTCTGACAGCATAGTCCTGTTCCCTCTTCACCGACTGAGGGTTTTTCTTGGTGGCTTAGCCCTAGCCCTTGTGTACTCTGGGAGAGATCCCTGAGACAGGTTTATGTGGTCTGGCCTTCCGTGGCCCATGTTGCGAGGATTAGATTCGTCATCATTTATGTTGGATACTCGAGATGTCCCACCGTTCTGCAGGCTTCCTTTAATGAGTGGCTTAGGGTGGTTATTTTGTGTTTTCGATGCTAGTTCTTCTACCTTGCCATCTTTTCCTGCTTTACTGTTCTTTATATTTTATTACTTGCTGCTCTGTTGTTACATTTTGTTGTGGTGGGGATCTTTGGGACCTCTATTGAGCCAAAAAGATGAGGCTCACCCCTTTTCTTTTTAGGTTCGGCATGCCTCCTCTTCGTCTGGAGGCCTTGAGCAGCACCCGTGAGTCCTAGCATCGCCAGTTTCTGCCAGCCGGGGTAGGCCCCAAGACTGTATACTTTCCTTTTTGTTGAGCTGTACCTTTGGGACTTGTATATCTGGATTAGAATTTGTATAAATTGTATAAATCTATTTATAAATGTTAACTTTAATTTCAACATTTTAATTACTACATTTATTTTAGATTTCTATACACTCACGTGACACTTATTAAACCCTTCGAGCTTCCCAGCTAGTGGGTGGCGCCATAGGATCTGAATGGTATTGGGTTTGACCCAATATCCGGACCCTCCCCCCTTGATGCATCCGCCAACCAATAGCTTGAAAGGCATCGGTGAATGACAACAACTGATACCATCTTCGAAGGCGTTGGCGACGACGGCCCCCCACCACAAACTGTCAGCGAGCTTAGTGACGACCCTGCACAGTGACGGAAACTGATACCATCTTTCAAGGCGCCAACAAGCAAAGGCGCATGTAGCAACACCCCCATCCTTTGTGCTACTCACCTCATACGAGCACCCCAACATCGCAGCTAATTATGGTATCCTCATTGCCAGCTGAGAGTCATGTCCCAAATTGTGACTATTACACATGCACGTGAAGTGTTTGTTAGTTTGTCACTATAAACTAATTTGTCGTGATTTTGTGCTCCTATTGACATGGTCTTCAAATGTGAGCAGCAATGCGTATGGTGGAGTTTCATATCGCATCCCACCACTAGAATGTCAATGCATGAAGGGAAACTGTAGAGTTTTTACTTCTCAATGTTAAAGATCATGAGGAAGACATTTTTATCGATGTCCAAATGCTAGTGATCTAGATAAAGATTGTGGCTTCTTTGAGTGGGTCGACGATGCATTGTACAACACTGTAGATCTGAACAACAAAATGAAACTAATTGTCACGGCCTGCGATCTGAGTACCAGAAAGTAACCGACACAACCCGAATCCTGGTTCGCTATCCACGAGCTAAGAAGCTTGGAAGGGTTCAAATTTGTGTCATGGGAGTGTACATGAATCTAAAATAAATGCAGTAATTAAAGTTTACATTAATGAATAGATTTATACAATTTTACACAGATTCTAGTCCAGATACACTAGTCCCAAAAGTACAGCTCAACAAAAGAAAAGTACAAAGCCTTGGGGCATATCCCAGCTGGCGAAAGCTGGCGACACTAGAACTCTCGGGCACTGCTCAAAGCCTCCAGACGACGAGGAGGCACACCGGACCTGACAAGAAAAGGAGTGAGTCTCATCTCATTTGCTCAGTAGGAGTCCTACGGATCTCCACCACAACAAAATGTAATAAAAAAAGCAGTAAATAATAAAGCATGAAGGACAATAAAGCAGGAAGAACAAAAAGGTTGGAGGAATAGTACTGTGACCATTAAATAACTGTAATAAATGACTAACTGCATAAAGCCCGTGCAATAATGGAATACCTCGGGTGTTAAGTATAAACTAAGCTAAATCGAATTCTCATTAGTTGGGCTACAGAAAGTAGAATCATAATAACCTGCCTCGGAGTATCTCTCCTGGAGTACAAAAGGGCTAAAATCTAAGCTACCAAGTAGACCCTCAGTCAGTTAGCGAAGGAACTCGGCTACGCTGTTGGAATAAGACTCTCGGGGTCAGCAAGGAACCACATCTGGATCATGTGTAGCAAGGACACCGAGCCACCGAAACACTAAACCTCATCAGTAGGAAACTTGAGTCACTACGTCTCAAGTGAGAGGAGCACTACCCGCTAGAAGAAAGGCCTGATACGTCTACTGATGTCTTAGTCCATGCCTCAGGTGTCTCCCTACTCACCTCAGGTGACAACTGAGACATTGTAAGTATGTAACCACATAACAAAGACTAGTTGGGGTCGTACTCGTCAGCCTGGGTCCGACGGCCCCAACCATGTGTGCGCACACAAACCAACTGCTCTAAGTCAGGTCCTCTAGCTGGTTTTCCCCCCAGCCCAGAATCAGGATGCAAAGGTAAGGGGCCCTATGGTAACTAACCTAAAATCATCTTATCGGGACTAACTCTCCACCACTCCCAAGTGGGTCTGTAGACACGTATGCAGGAAAGTTACAACTAGTGAGGAAGGTCACTGAATGTAAGAACTCACTGTAGAAGCGAAAACTCCCAGAGTACTATCGGCTCATACTAATATGATTATACACATATAATGCATCACGAGGTGGCTTTACATCATGAAAACCCAAGAAGTTCTGACTGGATGGCTAATTTATCGGTTGACGATGTGTACGGAACATGCCGAAACTATAAATCACATGGAATGATGAAATACCATCATTGGTTGACCTGGGCCCTGCACTAGTGGCCGCCACCCTGTGGCCAGGGCGGCCAAGGGTTTGGCCGCCCAGAAAAATACCCTGGCCAGCCACCCCATGGGCCACCCAGTACAATGGGCAGAAGCCTGGGCGGCCAGGGCTCTGGCTGCCCAGATAACATACCCTTGGGCGACCACTTCAGTGGCTGCCCAGCCCTCCATACAGCCAGACCACTGGCCGCCTAGGCTGGGCAAAGCGGTAGGCCACATGGATGCGTCCTGATCAGGGTCCCCTTCCAGAACGATGTCCGGTGGGTCATTCCCCAAGCCTGACTCGCCCCCAATGCGAGCGAGAACCCCCGAGAAACATGGGAAAATCATTCCCTAGTACAATGCCATCCCTAAACTATAATTTAAACTAAGAATCGCTATGAAATCAGGTTGAATCACGCTCTTGACCCTAAGATGAATTTTTCCCTTGAAAAAGTGATAAACTCCTCTCTCTCCCACCCAAATTACTATCTAACCATGGGGAAAAGTAGCATAAGTAGTTAGGATCCATCCCCCTACCTCTCATGAGGAAGCCGCGTGCTATGGACGCCAAATCGCCAAGAAAATGCCATGTTCTATCGAAGCCAAACCCCAAACTTGCGAGCACGACTCCAATGCATCGATATTGTGGGGGAAATTTCTTCTCTAAGGACAGTCCAGAGATGGGTGCTTCGTCTAAGTTCTCTAATCCTGTCTTTCTACTTTGTTACATGATTACTGTGCATGCATGTGCTTGATGTTTGGCCTCGCTTTGGATCAATTCTTGTGTTTGATGTCGACATGATAATGCCATGTTTGATCCATCATATATGGAATTCCATTGTTGTGCATGCCATGTATACCGTGTTCCTAACACCGGCACCCTTGGCTGGTGTAGACACAGAGAGACAGATAGAGAGGGAGAGAGGTGTGGGGAGGGAGAGAGAGGACAGAATGAGAGAAAGAGAGAGAGAGATAGAGCACGTGGGGGAGGGGGAGGGCACTGGAGAGGTGGGTGTAGATAGAGAGAGATACACATACATAGAGAAGAGGGGGGGAGAGAGAGATAGCCACCACTAGCAAGTGTAGAGAGAGAGAGAGCTAAGGGAGGACAAGGAGATTGTTGTGATGCTTAAGGTGATCTAGAGGGGGGTGAATAGATCAGTCCCCCGATAAAAATGACTGCAGCAGATTCAAGTGCGGAATATAAGAACTTCTGCTAAACAGATAGAGGGCACAAAGCAAAGACCAGCCAGAACTTCTAAAGAACCGTCCTAAACAGTCATCTACTGCGCAAAGTACAAGAATAAAGAAGCGATGCACACCACAAAGCAATCACACAGTAGACATGAGTTTTTAAGTGGTTCGATCCTCCAGACCTACGTCCACCCCACACTCAAACCTGAGTGTGGATTCCGCTGACTCACAGCTTGAACCGCTCGGCCTCACAGCTTACCTACAACCGCTGAGCATCACGGCTTGCTTCCACTGGGCAATACAGCTTAGCCATCCGCTGGGGACTACAGCTTAACCCGTCCAGTGGAATCCTCCACTGCAAATGCTGAGCAACACAGCTTGCTCCGCTGACAAACAGCTTGAAGAAAGGTTTAAAAGAAAACACAAATGGGAAACAAAACAGCAACTAAAAGCTGTATACGATAAAGCACAAAATATATCCCTGTAGGGAATGAAGCTTAAACAATTGAGCAAACTCAGATCTGGTTTTGAACCAAAGATCTGAGGAACAAATCTCTCTCAACTCTTCTCTCTCAACTCTCTCCTTCTTCTCTTTCTTTTTCTTCTTCTTCTCTGCTGCTTTCACACTCTGCTCTTCTTCTCTTTTTCTTTTTCTTCTGGATCATGCAGGCTCTCTCTCTCTGCTTCTGCCCCTTCTGCTTTGATCACGATCAGGTCTTCTTCTGAAGAAGAAGCTTCATATATATAGCAGCAGCACTTAGGAGGGCGTGTGGCTTCTAGATTCCCGCCCCAACACCTTGGCTGCGTGGCAGCATTTCAGCCTGCAGGATGACACATGTCACGATCCTGAGCCATCTCCATTCTTGGATCACGTGTCTTTATTAATCTCCTCGAGCAAGTACCTGTCAGTCAGTCGAAGAGAATTATCAGCTTAAGACTATAAATCTTGTACATACTTCACTATGCAACATGTGTGAGCATACACAGACTTGTGCATGCCTACGATGCCAAAGCTGTACAGAGTATATGTGCTAGGATGAAGGATGTACAGACTATATATGCTAGCAGCACAACCAGAAGCATGCACATACAAGACGATGTATAGACTAGCTCAGTCATCAAAACAAACAAGCGCTCATTAGTGTATAGACTTGCTACGGCATCAAAGCAACCGTGTGCAGACTTTAAAATAAAGAATGTACAGACTTCAGATGAATGCATGGACTATGCCGTTTGAAGAGTGCTGACGATGTACAGACTTGCTGAACTATAGCATAAACATATCAGCAGAGAATGTATAGACTCTGCGTGCGTGCATGCTACAAAGCAACGTATGGACTTGTGTTTGCGGGCAGACAATGTATGGACTTTAAATCAAAGGATGCACTGACTGTATAGACTTTGCGTATGCACATGAGACGCTGAGTGAGACGCAGGATGCACTGGCTGTACAGACTTTGATTTATGCACATAGACGCTAAGTGAGACGGTGCATGCGATGCGGTGTACAGACTTAACATGAGACGCTAAGTGAGACGGAGCAATGTATAGACTTAGCCAAGACGTCATGAGCAATTGGACGATGTACAGACTTGAGTTCGTGCATGCTACAGGGTAATGTATGGACTTTGAATGTGTTCATGCTAAAACAGTGAATGTAGGTAAAGATAAGAATGTATAGACTTGTGTGTGTGCGATCAGACAATGTATAGACTTTGGAAATGCTTGAAGCACACGATGCAGCAAGACTCTGTACAGACTTTATGTTCAATACGCAGACGTTGAACAGACTTGCTAAGTCTGGAGTTAAGCATGAACGCACAATGCACGGACTATGCATATGATGTACAGACTTTATATGCATAAAACACATTATGCAACAATGTATAGACTTGATAGCAAGGAATGTGCATGCGACAGTAATGTATAGACTTTGAACGCGTGCAATGCAGCAAGGCAATGCATAGACTTGTGTGTGTGTGCATGCTGCAATGAAATGTATAGACTATATGGCGTGCAACTGATGAATGCACCGATGCAGTGTATGCATATAGTAGTGAACAAATGTAATGTATGCTAAACACAATGACTGGCTCACTGTGATACTCTCACTCACTGTGATACTCTCACTGTGTTGCTATCATGAAAACAAAATAGCATATGCTTGTGCCTAAGGGGCACAACAGAGATTGGGGTGGCACTCTACTACTCCAAGAGCAGTAAGGACACCCTTCGCTTGGCCATCGGAAACTTGCTTGACCACAGCGAGACCCTCTTCCTCCTACATGCCCACCCCAACTAGGCGGCGAATCCAAGAACCAGCTTTGGTCCTCCTTCGGATCTCGTGAGATCTCCACTCCCTAGCCTCTTCCTGCATGTTGTATGTGTTGTAGTTTTCTTCCATGATCCAATCTCAATTTTTAGTCTCTTCTCCCCGTCACCAGCTCTGATCCCGCTACCAAAGTTCCGAGAGCTGAAGGTGCTGAAGGTTTACGGCCTGGAGCCCGATGTGGAGGTGCTTGACACCCTCGACACTATTGCCCTCCAGAAAGAGGTGATTAGCTAGATTCAACTAGTGGCCGTCACCTCCTACGGCTTCCTCTCTCTTCTCTACTGGCCCTCATCATGTTTCCCACGTGAAAAGTGACGTCTTTCTTCTTCTTCTTCTTCCTCCTTTCATTTTTATGATTCCGATTGTGTCTTTTGTGTTGGGCAAAACCACCATGAAGCTTTACTAGGGAGATGCCCCTAAGAAGCTCTGTGATGTCGTGGAGGACATGAAGCTGGACTCACTGGTGACGGGTAGTAGAGGCCTTAGCACCCTCCAGAGGTTACCTCCCCCCAATCGCCCCTAACTCGGATTCCGATTGATTGCACCCTAGAGAGAAAGAGAGAGAGAACCGGGTGCACTTGCTTGACTTCTGACCACCCTTGCTGCACCCCTTAACCTTCGGCCAACACCTGTGACATCCCCACAACCCCATACCCTCTGGCTCTAGTGCACTTACACGTGTGTGTGTGTGTGTGTGTGTGTGTGTGTGTGTGTGTGTGTGTGTGTGAGAGAGAGAGAGAGAGAGAGAGAGAGAGAGAGAGAGAGAGAGTTTTAATTAGAGATAGGTTAGAGATTTTCACCTCTCTCACTCGCCTTCAATTAACAAGGGTAACAGTCCGTTCCACGATAGGGACACACTGACTTTGTGTTAAGGATTTCAGTGATACTAAGATAATTTTGAAAGATTTAAAAGATATAAGGGTAATTTTTTCTTATCTATTTATCTACCATTCTAATGAGTTACTTCAAGGTTCAGCTACAACTCATCTAGTATCTGAGTCCGTGCAGAACAGGCCACTTGCATAACGGGGAGATTCGTGGGGGGATATCTGATTACAGAATGATGAACGTGCGTCCAAAGTTGAGAGAGGGAAGTAAAGATGGATAATTCTTATTATATCAAGATCTATATCAATCTCTCTTCTCCGGGTGTAATCTTATAGCTGGGTGTTCCGAAACATACAGATGATCTGAATTCTAGACGAGTCCCCCTCCCACGACGAGACATGCGTCGAAGGCAATGTACTGTGCATACAGGAAAAGATCTCGGGCATCTGCTGACCCGGCCACGTCTTGAAGGGACGTGCCACATCCTCGGCAAGTACACAACATTAGAAGTTAGGAGGAGAGAGAGAGAGAGAGTGGAGAGGGACGGCGGGGGGGGGGGGGGGCATCAACATGTCAGGGTCATTCCGTTTGACGAAACAAATCCCACTGGTCCCCTGCCCTACCCACGAGGCAATCCAACGAGTAAATGCGGGGGCCTATATAATTCTTGCCCTCCCCCAGCCGGCCCCCATCAACGTACAGCCACCGACCATTTCCGATGCTTTCGTCAAAACCTTTGATAGGACGTCGTGGACCCCCCGTTCGTCACACGAGTTGGTGCAAACTGTTGGCTGCTCGTATCTGACTCCGAACGAGATCTTGTCAGCATTGCATGCATGTGTCAACCCCTTCTCTCTCTCCCTCCTCTCTCTCATGTCCTCTCTTTTATTTTCTCTCTCTAACTCACTCTGCCCGTGCATTTTATAATTGGGTTTTCCATTCCACCACCTACTGCTTCCCGTGACCAATTAAAAACCCTACCCCTAATCATGGACAAAGGGGAAGGAAGCCACCACAATGTAGATATATGCCATCCAAGAGTACGGAGCGCGTTTGCAAAGTAGAGATGGCTGATGGGGTCCAACCTCTCGTGTACGTTGCCGAAGATTGGCGTTGTCATATTGGGTTTCTTGCAGGTATATATGCTACTGTGATATTTCAAAATTGTGCGCTCATCATTGTAAGGTATGCATCTTTCTCTCCAGTCTTATTGCATGACAATAGTCATAAGTCTTATCACTGTATATTGTTCACTTGGCTCCTCTTTTTGAGAACGGAATAGGACATACGTGAATAACTACGTGATGAGAGAGAAATTGAGGTTCACGGGGAATCAGATATTTGACTAATATCATTATATTTTTATTAGAAAAAAAGGGCAATCGGACGACGGACTTCGAGAGAATAGAGATTTTCACCTCCTTTCCTAAATAAAGAGAATAGGGCTAGTATCCTTCAGCTTACTTTAAAGAGATTTTTATTTTTCAGCCTCTATAATCTCTCATAATTATAGTTTAGCTCCTCCAAATTAAATATTTATTTAAAACTCCTCAAAATCTCAAGTTAGCTAGTGAAACATCTCATGACACTACCGAAAAAATCCTTGAGTGTTTAAAAAATTCATTGAGAAGGGTGTTGATCAAATGAATATATAATGACGAGGGCTTATAAATGCGTGTCTAAACTGGAGCAGTTAATATGTAATCATAAAAATGTAGAGGCTATAAATTGTTACTTAGGTCTCATACTACACCTTTACAATTTGTTTAGTGGGGAAGAGCATCTGGCTACCCCGAGAAAATATGCAATAACTGAATGGAGCGTCAGAAGGAGCCTTGAGTGTGATCCTATGAGACAATCCTCCGATACTTAAGTTAATAACGAGTGTGAGAGCAAAACAGGAGAGTTAGAAACGAGGAGAAGAGAGTTAGGAGAAGCAAATGAGTGCTCAGCTGAGAAACACAAAGAGAGAGAGATAGCGACAGAGAGTTCTCTTTCGCATTCGAGTCACGGCTACTTCTCTAAGCATGGGATTCCTTCTCTGGCTCGGTGTGTGTTCTCTGTAGGTCCGTCTGGGGCCTATTTATAGTAGTTGTGACGATGTCATACCTTTCCTGACTTAGCGAGGGTGTGGTTAATGGAGTGGTGCACTGCCTGATCGTTGGATCATCTGTTGCCCACTCGCCCGTTCTTTAAGGAAGGGCGTCATGACGGACATCTTGAGGGCGTGGGCATCATCTGGTGCTTGTTGGAGTAAGTCTCGTGTTCGTGGCGACAACGTCTACCCGTTGGCTGATCTCACGGCATCTGGGACGCATGCGTGCGGGGATCATGCCTGTGGACCGACTAGTCTTGAGTGGGCCTCGATTGGGCCACGTTCCTGGACCGTTAGTCGGCTGGTGATGGCCACTATGAGCCAGGCAACATTGGGCCATAGTGGGTTTGGCATTATTGGGTTATGCTGGGCCTGACGTATTTTTCCATCCTCACTAGTCCCCCACTCTCGAGCAGCGAGAGTGCTCGATGCTCGGGAGGAATTGTACAAGGTCAAGTGAGGGGAATGCTCTATGGAGTTTTCGCGAACCTTCTCATACTTATATCACGGGGAACAGTACGACCTACCACCTTTCTTGGCACACAAGGTGGTTCTCATGTGTGTAGGGTGACGTCACCATTATCATAACGCCGTCTTTTCATACCTAGAGAAGTAGAATCGAATGGTCGTTGTTGCAGCCCTTGGCTTTTATGCCTAGTCAACTAGCGGTGGTGATTGGGCTTTCGATCAAGGTGGATAGGCCATTCTCTGGAGCCTTTAAGAAAGGCGAGAAGTGCCTGGGGTGGTACTCCCATAACCTTCCTCTCCAGCACTAGTGCTCGCTGCCTTCTTACTGCTTGCCAAGTGTTTGGTGAGGTTCCTTCCTTTCTTTCTCTTACTGTAGATACCATGGCACCTCATAGGAAGATCATCCTTGACAACTCTGAGTCCTTCGACGAAGGGGAGAGCAACTGTGGTGGTGTCTCGAGCACTCGGCTTGCCCGACCTGGACCCTGTCCCCCTTACTTCAGCGTCTCCTACAGGGTAATCTACAGCCTTAGGGAAGCCTTTCAAATCCCAGTGGTACGTCAACATCTTCTTTCCCCTCTGTAGATGACTACATAGGAGGGTATTTTCCCAAGGGGATTAGCATCTCCATAGAGGCCTTCAAGGCCTATTTTTATCTTCCAATCCCTCCCCTCTTTGAGGGGATTATTCACTTTTATGGTATGGAGCCATGGCATCTGTCACCCAACTCCTGGTGCATCCTTTATGCCTTTGTATATAGTTGCCATTAGGTGAGCTCCACTCCCACCCTTTGGCTCTTCCGACATTTTTTTTAGTGCCCACCACTACCCAGGCTCCGATGTCCTCATCTATTATTTCTAGGCTTGAAGCAAGAAAACTTTCATGCACTTCTCTCCCACTATCTTGAATGGCAAGCATTGGCAGGAGTGCTTTGTTTTCTTGATTAAGGTCAGCGGCACCAGGCGAGCCAGTGACTGGGGCTTCATCACCATTTTGCAGGTCCATCTGGCTGACAAGCCGCCACCACCAACCAAAGAGGAGGTGGTCATTATTAAGGTGAAGCTTCGTAACCCCATCCTGGACATAGACCTGAAACTGATTCCTATGCTCCTTCAGTCATTAGGGTTGGGCCCCCCACTGTCTCACGGTAGGACCATGTGTTGTCAGCATTACTTGCTTCGAACTAGAGTCTAACCTTCTTCATTGTCATTTACAGGTGCTTCTAAGCCCCCTCCGAGCACTCAAAGGGTGGAGCCCGAGTTAGGGTTCGAGACAATCGTGCTGCGATCGTTCCTTCCTCGCCCGTGCGACCATGTTTCCTCAGTTGTGGTTGCCCAAGTAGAGGCCGCTACTCTACTTGCCATCTCCCCAGCTGCTATGCTTGCTTTGGTGCACCTGGTATACTACCAGAAAAAAGCGGGATTACAGACGGAAATTTCAGATGGAAATTTGTGACAGAAATTTCCGTCTGAAATTTGTGATGAATTTTTTTCCGTCGGAAATCCCGTTTGAAATATGCAAATACACACTGAATTTCAGACGGAATTTGTGACGGATACATTAAACTATCACAAATTTGTAACCAAGAATTTGTGACGGCCACGTCCGTCCGTCACAAATGTATCTTGTCACGGATTTTCAGACGGAAATAAGTCCGTCACAAAATTTATTGCGCCCCAAATCCGTCGCAAAGGCCTATTTGCGACGGATTTGGGCGCAAAAAATTTGTGACGGATTAATTTCCGTCTTAAAATTAGTGAGAAGACACATTTGTGACGGATTGTCAGACGGATTTCAGACGGACGTGGCCGTCACAAATTCTTGGTTACAAATTTGTGACAGTTTAATGTATCCGTCACAAATTCCGTCTGAAATTCGGTGTGTACTTGCATATTTCAGACGGGATTTCCGACGGAAAAAAATCCGTCACAAATTTCAGACGGAAATTTCCGTCACAAATTTCCGTCTGAAATTTCCGTCTGTAATCCCGCCTTTTCTGGTAGGTACCGCCTCCTACAGGGGGAAGCAGGAGACGAAGCATAACACCACTATACACCGTCACCATCACCTCTGACACCCATCACCGTCCCTAGCCTTGGGACAAAGATGTCGAAGGCAACTTCTGATGTTGGTGTCAGTCCTCTGAGTGTCTCTCATATCTTACTAAGTGAGTCTTCTACAATGGCAGGGGACAAGTGCAAGGCTGTGGATCTGGAGACTGTGGCGGTGCTGGATCACTAGTATCGCTAGGAGAAAAGGACGAAGAGGGTTGTGGTGTCGACCTTGGGAGGGTCTTCAGAGCCCCTACTATCATCCCTGCCACTGCCCCCGATCGTGTTGCCACCGACGTCGGGCACTATCCCATCCACGTCTGCTCTGGCACTAGCACGTGAAGATGATGTGTCGCTGCTCGCCACCCCACTAGCTTGCTCCTGCTGAAGGAGGCCCAGAGGAGGCTGGGCCCCCATGTCATGTCCTTCGACATGATGAAGAAGGCTCTGCGGCTAGGGGTCCTACCCGTAAACCTCTCCCTCACCATTGATGAGGGCCTTATGTGGTTGTCAGTGAAGAACCTGGCGTCATGAGTCGAATCCTCAGCTTCTAGGATACCCACTTCTGGGAGGCTGAGGAGTAGCTAAACACTAGTCGAAAGGAGCAAGAGGACCTGGTGAAGTGGGTCAGAGCATTGGAGGAGGAGTAAGCAGGCTTCCACGCCCTCCTAGAGTCCCAGGACGGCCTCTGGCTGAGGCCGAGCAGGAGTGGGATGCCTCTCAGCAGTAGCTGTGGGAGGTGGCCTGACTATAGATGAACGCTCGGGCAGAGGAGATAGAGGCGAAGGTGGCATTACTAGAGGCCACTGTCACGGTGACGAGGAGAAGACGGTGTCAGTGGCGGCGGAGCTGCTTGAGTGCTTCCGGGCTTCCATAGAGTATGGGAACGAGCTAAATGCCGAGGTTGTCCTCATCTATGGGCTATCTAAGGATGCTAGTTTCAGAGATGGGTGGGCCGCGGCACTGAAGGCAGTCTCTCAGGCCACTGGAGCTCCCACACCCGAGTTCCCACCCCCTTCCTCCCCATACGTGGATGAGATCGACAGGTGGGAGGAAGCTCAGTGCGCAAAAACCAAGCCAGTTGGGGAGCCACAGGTGCAGGTCAAAGACCTGATCACCCTTGTGGACAGTCCCCAGCCATCTAGAGCCAGGCCCGTGGAGCCCAACGTAGAGCAGGCTGCCGCCGAGCTAGATGCCACTGAGGGGGACGCACCCACCGCCTGAAACTTCTATCCTTCATATCTTTTTTTTAACCTCGAGCACATCCAAAAAGGCATGTCCCTTTTGTAAACTCAATCTTTTTATTTTGGAATGAAAAGATTTCATGCTTCTTCCCACTTCTTGGCAATAGGTTGGCTTGCCACGTACCTCTTCTATTGACGCATCCTTAGTTGGAGTTGGATAGTCCTTCAACGCTATGTCTCTCTAGAGGTATGGGAGGTCTGTTGGGTTTCCTGAGAAGTGGTAGTCTATGATCGACATGATTCCATGGGCCCCTGCCTAGTTTTATGGTGGTTAATTAAGGGAAGTAATTTTTTTTAACTGAAAGTTAATACTTGCAAGGTGGGAAACGAGGGAGTCCGTTCATCACTTCATTGCGGAAGGGACAGGACCTGCCACCTCGACCACCAGGCAAGCGAATTTCCATTAAGAAGTGCAGAAAGAAAAAGAACATAACATCGGGGGATACAAGGGACGAGCAAGGTCCTGGGGAGGGAGAACACCCTGTCAAAGATGACAAGAGGACCAATACAACACAACGACAAAGCCCAAAAAATTAAAAGAAGAACACAACCAACAGCCAAACACATGGCCAAAACAGGGAACCACAGACAACAGCAGATGTCGGATGTCCAAAGCACTGAGGACAAAGTCTTGGTTGAACTTGAAACACTGGGCTAGATGAGCTCAAATTTTCGGGAACGGCGGGCGGCCCTTAGGAGTCCTGGCAACAACGGCGAACTCCAGCGGCTGGCACGACAACCAGACCTCTTCCATGGAGAAAAAAACTGCAGGCGCTCCAGAGTCAGTGCGAGCTGGGAAGTGGATGGTGATGGGGAGAACCGGAGGAACAACCGACTGAAGCAGCACTTGGCCAAACGATGGCCCAGCTACAAGAGGATGAGGGGTAGGCAAGGCTCCGACTACGGCCCCGGCAGCCCAAGCTGGACGTGGCATGGCTGGAGTAGAGACGGCAGCAGCATAGGATGGAAGTTGAGTCCTACCAGCAGCATGCGGCGACACAAGCCCCGACAGGGCTGTACCACTAGCCAACGCCGGCGAGGGGGCGGAGAAACACCATCGCTAGCGATGGAATACAAAAATAGGGGATCGTATGGGACGACTAGCCCATCAAGGCTAGGTGAGGGTTGGAATGGAGGCGCAGGGGTGCCACCAGCAGAATGAACTTGGCCTCCGGCCACTGGAGGAGCAGAAGAACCAAAAGGCGCTGGGCACGCAGGTGGCAGGGACGGGCCAGCTGTAGTAGCCGGGCTAGAGCTGGGACCAAGAGGAGGGGGGTGGCGACCAAGAGCCCGGCCGAGCGACGAGCGGGCCCTAGCGGCAACCTGGGGAGCTGCCAGCAGAGCAACATCGGCAGGGGGCCGTGGCCGGACCATCATCGGCACCGGAGAGGACGCTAGCGCAGCATCAGATGCAGCCGACGTTCCATCGCAGGCAGGGGGTATCGAGGAGAGAGACGATAACGGTGGAGCTTCACGAGCAGCGAGAGAAGAAGCGACGCCGACGGGTAGGGGGGGCCCAACACCCATAGAGGGTGGGGGAACCGCTAGGCGAGAGGAGAAGACAAGGCCAAGGAAGAAGATGAGCGATCCCAAAATAGGGGATCGTTCCCTGTTGCTATCCCATCAAGATTTTGAGAGGGCGGGAGCGAGGGCGTAGGAGGCGTGTAGGAGAGGTCAAAGACGTGTCGATGAGCTGTGGCACCATCAGGGTGAGGGGAGGAGATGGGAGGGAGACCAGCTGCACCTGTCGTCGTCAGAGGCGGTGGGGAGGCTGGAGCCGTACACTGTACGGCGCCTACAGCAGAAGATGGGAACCAAGCACCCACGTCCACATAGCCGAACCGTAGAGCGTGGACCGTAGGCGGAGGCGCAGGGGGACCAGAGTGTCCAACCGGGGGGGGGGAGCCCACCGGAGAGACAGGCAGAGGGCACTGGCTCGGTCGCAAATGCAGCGGCGAGGCCAACTGGAGAACGGAGGCTAGCAACGAGGGACGAAGCGTGGGGGCCCGCCGCGACGGCGAAGACACCAGCACCACCCACAGCAGAGGTGGGGAGGCCAGGAGAGGGAGGGGGAGGCACAGGGCCTCCCCCCCCACCGTCGGTCAACGCCGGAGAGCAAGCCGCCGCAACAGATCAGAACGCTTCTCGAAGGATATTTTGGTCTCTAAGGGAAGTAATTCACGTGACCTTCTAGAGAATACACTAACACTATAAATAGGAGACCCAGGGGAACACTTGAGCACACTTTACCTTCTCTTATGCCTTCTCTTCAGCCTTCTTGAAATGATGTCTCAGTAGGGTTCTGATTCTTTCTCTGGGGAGAAGTCCCCCAAACGTCCCTACTTCCATAAGGAGGCGCTGCCTGACATCGGTGAGGCTCAGGCAGGAGGAAGTGGGAAGGCTGGCATCTTGGAGGATTTCAAGAGGGGTTACCTACAGGGCTGGCGGGCCATACTGGTGCACTATTTCTACGTCATCAACGGGGTGCTGAACCTCACCCCAGATGTGTATGGCCCTGAGGGCGATGACTGAAGTCCCTATACTCCCTCTTGCTTATTAATAATAATAACACTTCCCTCCTTGCTCTCTTTGTCATGTGTGCTTGTTCTCATTCCCATTTTTGAGTGCTTGGGTGGCGATCTTAGCCATAGTTTTTAAGAGCTCACAACTTTTCATCTTTCCCATTAGGTGACTTGCTTTATTACTAAAGGCATAGGCTAGACCTAACTCAGGTTGGTCAATCAAAGGAGTGATCGGTGGTTCATGGCCCCCCTCCTTAAGAGGAGGCGTCTCAGGGTGAACCATGAATGACCAGGCTCCAATTTTCGAGGGACATGTTTGGCTCTCTCCAGAAGAGGAGGATGCCACATGCTCGCCTCTAGAGAGTACCAAGTTAGGCACACCTATTGGGTTTTCGAGGGGCGTATTCAAACCGCTCCTGAAGAGAAGGGTGCTCACGTACTCGCCTCTAGGAAGTACTAAGTTGGGTACATGCACGGAGCGGTCGGTGGTACACTGTTGTACTCATGACTAGGAGGACCATGAATGACCTGTCTTCGATTTTGGAGGGGAGTATTAGTCTTTCCTTAAGATGATGAGACATCTGGCCTCTTGGAAGCAGCAAAGCCACCCTTAGTATTTGCGAGAGAGAGTACATCTTTCTCCTGAAGAGGAGAAGATTATTGCTCGCCTCTTGGAAGCATAAAATCCACCCTTAGTATTTTTTAGGGGAGCGTATATCTATCTCCTGAAGAGAAAAATATTAGTGCTCTCCTCTTGGAAGTGGTAAAGTCACACTTAGTATTTTCAAGGGGAGCATTATTGCTCGTCTCTTGGAAGTAGTAAAGTCACCCTTAGTATTTTTGAGGGGAGCATATGTCTATCTCTTGAAGAGGAGAAGATTATTGCTCAACTCTTGGAAGCGGTAAAGCCACCTTAGTATTTCTGAGAGAGCATACATCTTTCTCCTGAAGAGGAGAAGATTATTGCTCGCTTCTTGGAAGCGTGAAGCCACCAAAGTCTCTATAAGTACTGGAGATGGGACAAAATGGAGAAAAAATCATGATCCAATCTACTCTTTTATTGATAGAAGGCCTTGAGATTTATAGAGTTCCAAATGCGATAGATTTTTCGGCCATCAAGGGAGAGGAGCCTGTAAGCCCCTTTTCCGAGCATTTTTATAACCTTGTATGGGCCTTCCCAATTCAGAGCTAGTCTTCCTACGACTGCAGTGGGTTGGCGATGCTGGCACGATTTAATACAAGGTCCCCAGAGAAGAAGAGGTGCTTCCTGACCTGAGTGTTATAGTATTGGGATAGTTGTTGTTGGTAGGCGACCAGTCGGGTCTGGGCGCAATCCCTACCTTCCGTCAGTGGGTCTAACTTTTCCTATATTAATTGATTGTTTCGTGCCTCATCGAACTGGCTGACTCTCTGAGTTGGATTGGATATTTCCACTAGTATGACCACCTCTGGTCCATACGCCACATGGAATGGGGTTTCCCTGGTGGCCGCCCTGTCAGCAGTACGGTGTGCCCATAGGAAGCTCGGTATGGTGTCCACCCGTGACTCACCGGCTCGCTGTAGGTGGGTCTTGAGGCAGTGAAGGAGAGTCCTGTTGGCGTTCTCCACTAAGTCATTGGCTTGGGGATGTCCCACCGAGGTGTAGTGGTTCTAGATCTCCAGTTCTAAGCACTTCTCTCAGAAGACGGCGTTGTCGAACTATCGATCATTGTCTGTTGTGAGGACACGTGGGATCTCAAATCTATAGATGACGTTATAAACTATGAACTTCCATGATGCCTCACCTATTATCTTAGTGAGGGGTTTCCTTTTGACCTACTTTGTGATGTAGTTGATGGCGACTATGAGAAATTTCTTCCTCTCTTGAGCTTCTGGGAAGGGACATAGGATGCCCACTCCCCATCGAGCAAACAGGCGAGACTCCATTAGGGCATGGAGCTGTGTCGCAGGTTGATGATGCAAGTGTGCATACATCTAGCATTGACTACAACTTTGCATGTACTTGAGACAATCCTGCAGCAGGGTAGGCCACCAATACCCATTCTAGAGTAGTCTTTTGGCGAGTGCTTGTCTCCCTATGTGACTATCACAGAGCCCTCTATGGATTTCACGGACAGCTTGCTTGGCTTCAGTGTGGAACAAGCACTTAAAAAGTGGTGATGATAGCGAATGCCTAAAGAGGCGTCCATCCACCAGCGTGGAATGTGTTGCCTGATCCCGTATTCGCCTAGCTTCTGAGAGATCCTCAGGGAGTTGTTGTCGATGGAGATAGTCCAAGATGGGATCCATCTAGGATGACTCGTAGTCGATGGCGTTGACCTGAGGCTCAGGTTCCTTGGTGCTCAATCATTGGAGCTCTTCAATCAAGACCAACTGAGAGCTCACTAATGTCGTGGATGAGAAGAGGTGAGAGAGGGTGTATGCTCAAGGATTCTCCACCCTAGGTGTATGTATCACCTCGAAATGAGAGAGGTATGAAGAGACATCCATGATCTTCTAGAGGTATGTATTTTCACCATGGCTGGGTCTTGGGCTTCTTGCGAACTTGGTTGGCGACCAACAACGAATCACTGTGCACACAAAGGTGGAGAGCTCTGAGATGCTTGGCCATCCGGATGTTAGACGGTAGGGCCTCATATTCTGCTATGTTGTTGGTAGAAAAGAAATTGAAGCGCAGGGCGTGCTGTAGTTCTATTCCATTCACTGACAAAAGGACCAAGCCTACCCTACTTATACGTGCACAAGAAGACTGGTCCACATATAACTCCCAAACAGGCACCGAGGACGTGGTGACTCTATCTTCGTTGGGGAGGGTGTACTCGATGATGATATCGGCCAGAGCCTGAGCCTTGATGGCGGTCCTCAGGCGGAAGCTAATGTTGAACTCCCCCAACTCTATGGCCCATTTTACTAGTCTCCTTGAGGCGTCAGGGTTTTGGAGGATTTGACATAGGTGTTGATCATTTGGGACCATGATCATGTGGGAGAGGAGATATGGTCGCAACTTATGTGCAACCGTGACTAAAGCTAACGCAAACTTCTCAATCCGTGACAACCAAAGCTGTGCCCCTGGAGGGCTCTGCTTACGTAATATACCGAATTCATATCTCTCTCGTCTTCTCGAGGGAGCATGGCACCGAGTGTGATCCGTAACGACCCAAGATTCGGATACCGAGAATTACCTAATACCATTCGAATCCTGGCCTGCCACCTACAAGTCGGAAGGCTCAGAAGGGTTAATTGGTATTGTGGAGGTACATTGAAATTTAAAATAATACAAAAATAACTACATGATTAACAACTTTAATAATAGGAACTAAATTATATTTTTAATTAATAAATTAACTACAGAGTCCAGTCCATAAAGTACAATCTACAGAGAAAGAAACATACTCAATCATCGGGTACGCCTCCCGCTCTGGCAAGCTGGCAAGTACGAACCTCCGCGCTACACCTTTGAATCTTGAAGAGGAACTGCTACACCTAGAAAGAAATTGGTGAGTCTCATCTCATTGACTCAGTAGGGGTCCTGTGGATCTCCACCATGAAACAACAGCGGTAACTAGCAACGATAATAGCAATAAGAACAACAATAGCAAAAGTAGACGGTGGCGGAAACACAGCTCTCTCTAAACTACTACTACGAGTAGCGAAAGGTGAACCCTGACCTTACAGTCGGAACCACCAAACCAACAGTGAAACCATGCCTACGCTACTGGGGAAGGGACCACAACACCTCTCTTGTGCAGGCCCCTCCTTGCCGACGAAGGCCACATCCCAAACCACCCAGTCCAAGGGTAAGGTCACAATCTCGCTGTCGTGAACACGACTCTGCCTATGAGGGAAACCATGACGACTCTGTCGGGAACTCTCGATCTGAACATCTAGAAAAGAGCACAGAAGTCACCTGAAGAACCACGAAGAATCTCATCTCGCATGACATGAAAATTACCCACTAGAAGCAAGGCCGGATGCGTCCACTGACGACTTAGTCCATAGCCTCAGGTGTCTCCCTACATGCCACAGATGGAAACTGAGACACCATACATAAGTAACAACAGAACAAGATCTAGCTGGGGTCGCACTCGTCAGTGCGCGTCCAACGCCCCCAACCACATGTGCACACACATACTATCTGCTCTAAGTCGGGTCCTCTAGCCGGTTTTCCCCCTAGCTAGACTCAGGCTGCAAAGGCAAGGGGCCCTATGGTAACTAGTTTAAAAATTGTCTTAACTGGGTCTGCTCTCCACCTCTCCCAAGTGGGTAAGCGCACGTGCGCTCAGGCAAGCACCGTCTAGTGGGGGGTCACTCGAAGTAGAAACTCTCGGTAGAAGAAACACCGAAGTACTAACGGACTACGCACACACCCGTTATAAGGATTGCAGAACATAGGGTGGCTCGGTGCCACCAAACTCAGGACGACTGTCTAGAGTCGCTAATCCAACGGCCATAGAGTCACGCGACTCATCCCAAGGCTATTGCAAAACACGGCTCCATGCCGTCAAATTACCCTAGTCTGAAAGTCAAAAACCTCGATCAAAAGGACTCTTGAGGCGGCTCATAACCACCGGGTTCACTCCCTCTCTAAGGGAGACTAAGAAGCCCGCAGTACCCCCTGGTTGGGTCATGAGACTCACAATCATTGGCCATACGCATGGCCCACATGAAAAATCACTTTCTGAAGAAACTAACACAGTGCGGGGACAACCCTCCGCACGTACTCGGGACATGGTGACTCAAGCTAACATATCGGAGAAGTCCGGATCACATGGGGTCACCTGGACCCTCAAAACTACACAGGCACGTTAATCAAGGTATTATGACTTCCACGGACATCCAAAAATACAAACTCGGGCTAACGCGGTGTTCAGGACATCCACGGGACAAAAGGTTGACCAAAGGGTCTCAACCGGATCGATTGGTGACCAAAATGGGCGAAAAGGGTCCAAATCGGTGGACCAGCCCACGGGGTCAGTCGACTAGACCAATTGGGTCGGTCGACCGGACCATCGCTAGGCATCCCACTGGCCTGGGATGGTCGACTGAACTGGCTGGGTCAGTCGACTAAACCAGGGCAGTCCGCCCTACCATCCCGAATGCCAATCGGTCGACCGAACCACCCATTTGGTTGACGAATTTTGGCATCGCACCCGCGAAACCCCATCTGAGGGGCCCTAATCCATGTCCAATCACCCCGGGTGATGGGGAAAACTTGGGGAAGCACCTCCCAATCTCCATAGCATCGGAAGGTCCCATTCAAACCACAAAAATCTAGCCGAATCGGTGAATCTGTTGCTCACCCCAAAAACGTGCATTTTTCACCCTAGCGTGAAAGAAACCCAATCTCAACCTCACCTAGGTCTACAAATCACAGGGAAAAGGAAGGCAAGGGCCAAGGATCCATCCTCCCACCTCTCTCGATGATTTCCCATGTCGAGGATATCGATTCCAAGCGAAAACGAGCCTCGAACCACCACCGGCTTCTCTAATCCACGAATTGGCTTCATCGCACCACCGCCCGTTCCTTGCTCCATCCTCGCGCTCATCGCCCCACGTGCCTTGCCGCCTCGCCCACGCTGTCCTCCGTTAGCCACCTGGAGAAGGGCGGGAGAGAAGGAGAGAAATAAGAGGAGAGATGGAGAGAATGAGAGAATGAGGGGAGAGGGGGTGGTTTAAGGATTTAAATAGGAGATTGTTTTGGGATTAAAAAATCCAAAAAATAAAAAAATGGGGAAAAATCATTCCCTCAATCCTTGAAAAATGCACAACGTGAATGGTTCACCCCACATGGGGATCTGAAGGCCCAAAAGCCAAAATTCTGATTTAACTACACAACGCAATCCGAGACCCACGAAAATGCTCCGAAACCCACAGATTCCTAATTCAAAAATCTTGGCTCATTATAGCCGTCCCCCCTTACAAAAAATTTGTCCTCAAAATTTGAAGCAACTTCCATCTCACAAAAGAAGAACGACTTAATCAGTTGGCGACGCACCCAAAGCTCCAGCTAAAACCTCGATTCTTGCAAAACCACCTCTCCTGAGGGACACAACCAGACTATTACCACGAATAGAAACATCTCGCTCCACATTCACCATCCACACTAATCCCCAGAGTGAGCATTGCACACAAAAGATATAAGTCTGCCATCACCTCAGTAACACGAAACTCTCACCACGGCATCATCGCCACCTTCCTGCACACCGAGGAGACGTGACTTGCGCCACAACAACTTGCCAGCATTGGAATTTCCACACTCAGTGGACAAATCAAATATCAACTTTTCTACATGCTAACTAACCACACGCCCTTCACAAGGGACATCCATCCCTGAACCCCAACTAGCTCACGTAGTCATCTCAATCGGCTACCACAATTCCATTGGCTCCATGGCTCAAACATTCTCATATATAGTAAGATGAACACCAAAATCACCACTGGACCAACTCCGGTCCCAACCTACACCTCCTATTAACCCATTTCAAACTCGGGGGAAAGTATATCATAATCGACCACCCAAGGCCTCGCCTGCACATGGCTCTAGACATTCTCGTTTCATCTCAACTAGCATCTTCTGACTATAAAAATCCATCCACCAGTTACCAACTATCTGTCAATGGTAACTTCTACTCGCTCAACTTTCCCTTTTCAACTCCTTCACAAGGCTCAATGATCTCATTCCAAATCTCGACGGCCCATCCGTTAACTCTTACACTGGCCACCATCACTCCTAGAGTCGATCCTCACTTGGACACCTCATCCGATTCCGATCCTCATGCCAACTCTAGACTCAGACTTACAGAAAATTTCTCCTATGTTGGTCACAAGACCAAGGCTCTCATTCGACGACATCCCTCCTGGGACCTCAGTACTCAAGCATCGTCCATTATACAGTCTCATCGAATCTTCATCTCAATTATTCCAAACTGACACCTGCCAACCCCAGCTCCGCTCTCACCATAGAGCCATAGGGCATAACCTTAGCAATCTACGACACATATCGCTGAGACAGACAAGTGCCATCTTTCTACCGTAATAATCTGGTCAATGATGCACCAATCTACAAGGATCTCTAAACATCACCGATATTTGCCCTAACTGGGTCCTTCTTACACCATTCTAAAACTCTCAGACTCAACTGAGCCCCATTTCAGGTGTTATCACAGCAGACCACTCAGCTAGCCTCATCAACGCCTCACAACTACCAACTGGGATCAATAAATCCTCTCTCTGTATTCATATTTTTGGATCCCAATTCTATCCTGAGGACACAACTTCCAACACAAGTTGAGCACCCAGCTTACCAACTCCGATCATCGCGTCCTCATCCTCTATCAGGTTATTTCCTTTCCAACCCCCATCTAGGTCCACTACCAAACACCTGACATCGCTTCCATTGGATGAATAAGGTACTCATCCAGTACACTTGCCATCATATTTCCCCAACTCTCTATTCCGTTAGTGCCACATACCACAATGCGTCGAGCAATGGCACGACAAACGACATGACTCACACAGCCAGAAACAAGCTCACACCGAGTAAGCAATCCTCTCTATCAGTTAGAATCCTTTGATACACTACCAAATCTTGGGAATCCTTCCATTTCCTGCCATCACTATGATCTTGGACCTATGGGTTATGGGCCCACCAGGCTTCCATTGCGCACTCTACACAACACGCACAACCATCACAAATGACTCGACATTCGCCATCCAAACATTTCTCAACATAGCTGGCTAACTCTAGAAAATAGGGTGAGGGAAGCTCAAATACCTCAAACCCCAAGCACATGCTGGTGCGTACACCAGAGCGAGCGAGAAGCATGAACCGGCGAACCGTCGGTACCGTACGTACAGAACCACTCGAGCTACATCGGCATCCCTTTGGCTCGGAGACAGTCTAGAGTCTCCGTTCTGAGTCCCATCATTTTTAGTATTTATTGGGTTTTTATTTGGAATGTAATGTGTGCTTATTTGGTTTATTTGGGTTTGATAGAGTGTAATAAGGAGAAATAAATGGTTTTTCTTGTAAAAAGGGGCCACCTAGGTCCCGCGGGTCCCCTCACGCTCCTCCCCATTGGGCCACCTAACTTCTAGGGACCCATAGGGGCGGGCCCATTGTCCACCTTGGATATTGGACCAATGGACCAAGGAGGGGAAATTTCATTTCCCTTCTTCAAGGGGGGCGCCCCCTCTTTTGGCCTTATTAGGCTAAATTCTTTTATTTAGTTTGACCACATGGGGAAAAATAGTTTTTGGTATCCCCAAGGTACCCCTCACCCACCCTAGATCTAAGGGTAGTCTTAGTTATTTACCATGGGTGTCCATTTCATATAAAAGCTTGTATTTTCCTATTTTCACCTCAATTAATGAAAGAATTCAAGCATTTTTGTCCAAGGAGCCAAGGGCCGCCCCCTCTCTCTCCTCTCCCCCCCCTTGCAGCTGTGAAGGCTGCCTTCTGAGGTGTGACTCCTCCCATTATCAATGTGTGAAGCTATCCGCCGCCACCGCCGCCACCGCCATCGAGCAGCTGTTGCACCGCCACCGCCGTCGCCATAATTCTGTCCAACTCAGGACAACAAGCCAACTCCAGAATGTTTGCTCTCAGCTCCCAGATCTGTTACATCTAAAAATTTTAGAGTGAGTTCCCAAGGTTGATCCCACATCCCACCTAAATTTTCAGAATTTCCTCACTTCATTTTCCTATTTTCCCATTTAGATTTCCACAGCCCTCAAGATCTGCCCCTATGCAGTCTTGTGTTCCAGCAACCAAACCTTTCACCCATGAGCCCCCGTTTCCGATTTCAGAATAATCTGAAATTTGGACTGGGAGTTCTGTCCACCTTAGCCATCGTCCATAATTTATTTTGTGATTTTACGAATTATATTTCCCATCCAAAAAAATACTGTCTTTTCCCAAATCTATGTTGCCCCCTGCAGTCCAGATCCGACCCATCTCTGTTAGAAAATCCATTTCCCATATCAAACCTCCACCAAAATTTACAAAACAATTATCCACGTCTTCCTTACTTCTTCCGCTAGCTTCCATTAAAAGCCCATCACCCAGATCCAAGGTTTCAACCGTGGTCAATGCACTTTCTCAGGCAGATCTCAGTCTGCCCGGCCAGATATGAGATTGAGAATAGTGCCCTTTGAAATTCCACCATGGAAAGTACGGCCCCAACAAAATTCCTATAACACCATAGTGTTGAAATACTTCAAGTTAGCATCGCATCGGCGCTAGTCTCGCGTCGTTCTGACGTCAGGGCTGATCACAGCAATTTTTGTCGCCGGGTCGCGCACGCCTGAAACAGCAAATCAGATCCGGGGCAGCAAGCCTCAACGCTTGACGGTGGGTGCCACCTCGCCTTCCACAAGGCCAACCAGTGCAGCCGCCTCACAGGGATCCTCCCTTCAGGAGTCCTCTTCGCAGTGGTACCAACCCCACCACAGTCGACCGTTCGACCAGGTCGTGGACCCCACAACCGTCAGCCCGCGCCGTCCGGACATCATCCATTTACAGCTTGTCGGCACCGACAGAGCGGATCAAAAAGCTGCCCGTCAACCCAATTTTGATCCTCCCGGGTCCCACATGTTACCTATTACCTCCCTGCGTGGAGTGGGTTTGAAATTTGTAATTTGCTGAAAATTGTTTAACCGGGAGTTCGATTTTGGCCGGGGTTGTCTTCCCCACGCCCGGTGTGTGGAGGTAACGATCTATCCTTCTTGACATTTGCTTACTTAGTATATGATTATATGCCACTGCTTGAGTGCGTTAGAAATTGTAGCTCGTGAGTTCATGTTCATCACCGCTGTGAGAAAGAGAGTTAACCCGTCCCGTGACTCGATCCGAGCACAGAAGTGAGTTTGACCACCCTTGACTCTGTCGATTTCTCAACCGCGCGGATCCACGTTTTCTCGTTTGGGACGACGGGTGAGCTCGCATTTCTATTTACGGTGTTGGGTTCTGAAGTGCAAGAACACGGATCTAGAGGGGGGGTGAATAGATCGTTCTACTAAAAGCTATGACCAATTAAAAACATAAACTAGCGCACATCGGAATTAACAAGATTGATAAGATTGAGGAATTAGCTAAACACGATAACTAGGTTCTCTCGATCTCACCGTTCACACATGAACATTCAACCAATATAAACACTTAAGCACGCATCCACAAAAGCAAACCACAAGACACCGAATTTTTAAGGTGGTTCGGGACCCCGACGGGTTCCCTACGTCCACCCCTCACCAAACTCGGTGAGGCTTCACTCGGGGATAAATCCCCAAACAGAGACGACGCTCCAAACACACACGGGACGACGCCCGCACACACACTGGGACACGCCCCAACACACACACAGACGGAGACGAAGTCTCCCACACGATCCGATGACCGGATCACAACACACACACACACGATCCGACGACCGGATCACAACACGCACACGATCCGATGACTGGATCACAACACACACACACACACGGTCCGACGACCGGATCACAACACACACACACACGCTGCAACAACCGCAGCATAATGACACAAACACGATCGCACGCAGGTGATCAAACACGACCGTATACACAAACGGTCACACACACAAATATCTCTAGTGTTCAGAAAATAAACACAAATATTCAAGCATGCTCAAACCCAAAATATAGATCATAGAACACATCACAAAGAACTGATAGAAGACATAGAAGTAGTCCCCCTTTGTTTTCCAAGGCCGGTTGATGATGTTCCTTGAACCACGAGTTGGAGGGAAGCCGAATGAAGACGATTCTTATGTCCTCTTGATCCTCTCTTCGATCCGCTCCTTTTCTTCTCCTTCCACGAGCTCCAGATCTTCACGGATGTAGATGATATCCTCCTTGGAAGAGCTCCACCACGTTTTTCCTTTTTTCCTCACCTACACGAATGAACAAATGAGCATTAGGGTTAATCTCTTCTCAAATTTGGAGCACACATTAATATATATAGGAGACTGACCAAATGACCCATATACCCCTTCTAAAATGAGTTTAAAACACCCTAACATGATTAGGAATCATTGGGGGGTATTATAATAAGGTTTAGAAGGGTTTTCAAAGAGTTTTAAACACTTTCGAAAATCACGTTCCGGAAGGGGTCGACCCCTGGGTCGACCCTCGGGCAACCTGATTTTGCCGGGGCCAAAAAATAGAAGCAGCTTGCAGGGGTCGACCCTTGGGTATCCAGCCCAGGGGGGTCGACCCCAGGGGTCGACCCCTTCAGCAGAGGTCAACAAAATGCGGTTTTAGCCTAGTAAAAGTGCTGAAAAAATTCCCAAAAATCAAGAAATAATTACCATGAGTTCAACAAAGTATTAAGACCATTTAAACCACATTTAAACAAGATTTATGAGAAAATATTAAGCACATTGTAAAGGCTCAAAAATCTCATTTTAAGGATGCATAAAACACTTCCAATGCAATGCAACCTCATGAAAGATGTTCATGAAAATGACCCGAAACTTAGCATAGCAATGGTTAGATGTTACCATCATCCACTTGACATGGGAGGGTTTTAAAGTCATCCTTTAACCTATAGAAACATGATAAACCAAGAAGTTAGATGATAATCAAAACTCATGAACCAAGCATCAACTCTTTGAACTAGTTAACATAAAAATACATCATAAACACATTCAATCAAGTAATTGACTTTTCAATTCAACCATCAAAAACATATTCACCATTTGACAAGGTTTTGATATGATGAACATGAATCTCTCACTTAATCAAATACAAAGACATGAAGGCTCAATCATTCAATCACTTTCTTGAATCAACCAAATCTTCAATCATCAAAATGCTTCATTACACAAATGTTAACAATTATACCAAATGTAAAGCATGCATAATATCAGGGAATCACATTCATTCAAATGGCATTCTTGTTGATTAAAAATTAACATCCATGAAACATTATCTCAAGAGGAGCATTGATATAGACTTCCCAAATTAAATTACCATGAGTCCAAGAAACGAGCAAGCATCATTAAAATCACATCCATCAAATTTCAAGTTACAAGGTTGAGGATATTTCAAGCCCAAAAATCTTATGAAGAAAACGCATGAAAATATCCAACCAAGATTTTGAAAAGCTATTAGATGAAATGAATGAAATGTAGAAGAATCAATGCAATGCAATGAGTGAGTCAACTCCCTTTTTCAATAAGATCTTCATTGATGCACTCCTTTGAATTCCAAGCATGAATCATGGATTTTGATCCTGTAAATCAAAATATTCAAGGCATGAGATACTTAAATACAAATCATTCATATAACTTTCAAACATGAACAGAGTTAACTCCCTTTAAGAAGAAGAGCTTCATTGATGGACTCTTTAAGATTCCAAGCATGAGCCATGAAGTTGTGTTCCTACAAACCAATATAAATATAACATTAGTTCCTTAAACACCAAGGGTCACATGGCTGTCAAGAGTAAACATTGACTCCATCTTTCAACTCATCAAATCAAGATATAAAACATGTTGCTCAATGAAACACATACACACACAAACACAATCGTTTTGATATCATTGAAACCAAGCACGAACTATGGGATGTAACAATCTCCCCTTTTTGATGATGACAAAATGATGTGTGTGATAATACATATTTTACAAACATGTGCAAATATTGAGCATACACCAATTCTCCCATTCTCCCCAAGATATCATCATTCATAAAGCATTGAGCACACACCAAACATTCTCCCCCTTTTTGTCATCTACAAAAAGACAGGGGGTTATGTGACATGAAATGAACATGTTAGGCCAAAGGATATGATTCCAATTTAAAGACCAATGGATGTTAAGTAGGGGCTCAAAGATGTGATACCAAATGTTGATCAAGATAGAGGCACAAACATAGGCAATTTCAATTCTCGAAGAGAGAGAGCCTCAAAGATAGCATTTGTTGATCATGATACCATTTGTTGGTTGAACTCATTTTGGCATTTATGCAACATGAAGTGTTCAGAATATGTATTTCAAAATGAGCTGTGCCAATTGGTGAAAAGTATGGATTTGATCAAGATGATATCATGAATGACCTATATGCATGCTGAAAATGTCAAATATGCAAATATGCACACGATTAGCGTCATCTTTCAAATGCACTGAATATGCACTTTGTGAATGCTAATCATGCAAGATATGAAACTATGCATATGATGACTTCTATCCTTCAAATGTAAGGTTTATGCTCAGAATTAGACTCAAGGGGAATGCATGAACATGCAAGCACACAAGCACAATCGTCATGCACACAAATAGTACATATAATAACTCCCCCTATATGAGGCACGGGTTAACAAAAGAGCATGTGATTCAAATTCAAGAATGTAAGGCATGAAGCATAACTAAGAGATTTGTGCATACACAACTAGGAGTACTACATAAACCATGAATGTAGGTAAATTCATAAGATACATACATCACAAAAATGCCCATGTGAAATGTGAGGCAATGATTAATGAGCTTCAAAACATATGGATTTTCAGATTTTCTAAAGAACACTAGAAGGTAATCTCCTCTCTACACTTTCACTTTAGATTCTCGACTTTCGGTAGCTTCGCACAACCCCGATTTTATTTCTTTTAATAGACTTCACTTTTCGGTGCGAGTTTCCTCATATGTCTCAATGGGGATTCCCGGCTACTTGGATTCGTCACACATATTGATTTTTGTTTCTCCTTTTGACACGCGTTTCCTCCTTTGTTTCAGGGGGGATTCCCGGTTACTCGGATCCACATTCCACTTATTGAATTTTTTGTGGGGTAGGTAACTTTTTCCTCACGATTACTCTTTAATGTCCATGTAGAGATTCAAGTTCCCTTTAGAGTGTTGGAAAGAATTTCTTAAATCCTTATCAATGAAAGTCATTGAATTCATTATGTGCAAGAGTCTGGGGGTAAATTTTTGTTTTACATAAATAAAATGAATTCGATAAGACATAGCTATGACTCTCCCAAAATGT
This sequence comes from Amorphophallus konjac, assembly GCA_022559845.1. NCBI lineage: Eukaryota > Viridiplantae > Streptophyta > Magnoliopsida > Alismatales > Araceae > Amorphophallus > Amorphophallus konjac. Next base: position 55,583,408 of record CM040122.1, read on the forward strand.
ATGCACGGTCGGAAATAAATCCTCCCCCTTAATATATGACATGTATCACATATGAATAAAATCACTGCAATGTTAGGAGGTGAGGTCTTAGAAAGATCAAGAAATGGTTTCATAGTGTAAATACTTACAAGCATGCAAGGATTCATGAAACATTCATGCAAGCATTCATGAGTCAAGATATGCGATTATCATGAAATATATGCATATGCTCTATATGCATGAATATGCAATATGCATCTTTTTGTCATTTTATATGCATAGTATTTATATACAAAAATGTCAATGCACTCTTTTTATGCAAGTTTTCAGTTTTTGTAATGACTTGAGCATTTAAGAAAAGCATGAAGCAGGTGAATGCATGAGATGGATTTTCAATGAATTTGGCACTAAATCATGAGCAATTTATTTCAGATTTCATCATGAAAAGCCATATCCCTTAGAACCCAAATGTTCAACCATGATCATTCAAAGATAATATTTCATGAGACATAAGCTTCAGTTTGAACATGATACGCCCTGCATGTGTGAATATGCAAATAACTAAGTGTCCAACAGATTTCACACAAAATTTGACAAATGAGCAAGATAAGTGTTTGAACATCTATTGACAAGAGTAGATTTCTAAACATGTCAAATAACTTATCAATTTAGCAAATCAAGCCATGGTCAACATTCAATACCAATTGTTGTATTTGATCAATCAATTCCACAGTTCAAAAATTTTACCCTTTTGAAATAAGAAGGTTTTTTAAATTCAATTTGAAAGCATATGCAAATCAAAGGTAAATTGATTTCATTCAAAACACATGGTTCCTTATAAGCCAAATAATTCAATTTCTGAATTTTGGTACTAGGCGGAGAACACAGGTCCGAAGACCACCATCACGCTTAGTGGAAGTATCCAGTTGAACGTAGTCCAACCTTCTCTAACCACTATTTAATATACCAAATATTCATCCATTGAAGACATATGTGGCTTGTGAAGAGTTTAGAGCATACAAGAGAACATACCAAAATCTCATTCCAAAACATCAAGGCCACCAAGTTTGACAATGAAGGAGCAAAGTTGGGGTTTTACCATATGAGTGTGCCTTGTTCCATTTTACTGGAACCCCTTTCATTCTTTATTTACCTCAAGGCACACTTGCATCCAAAATAATTCATTCAATAGATTTGGGCACCCAATCCTTTTTGGGTCCCTGGAGGTTGGTAGCATTGCCACCAAATGCTTTCTTCCTTTTCATTGTTACAACATCATCATTCTTCATGATACTGCAATTCTCAATAACATGTCCACGGTTTCCACAATAAAGGCATTGAGAAGAAGCAGTTTTACCAAAAGACTTCCTTTTTGGAGTAAAAGAAGTTTCAAATCCATTCCATCTTCTATTTTCAAAAGGTCTAAATTTAACAAAATTAGACCTAGCATGCATTCTAGAAGCATGGAAATTTTCTATTTTCAAAAACTAACACTCTTTCATAACATGTCCGTACTTCCCACAATGAAAGCAACAAGGAGATGTGGGTCTACGGAATGACTTTCCATTGTTTACCTTAGTGTTTATGAACAAGTTTCTCTTATAGGATGAAGACCCTAGAGCATTGGAAGCATGTTCAGTTCTGAATTTTCTTTGAAAGTTCAACTTAGCATTCATGACACGATAATCATCATTTTGTTTGACAAAGTAATAATTCATGACATGGTCAAGTTTGTGACAATAAAAGCATGATGCATTTTTCTTTTTGCATGTAAGTTTGTCATCCTCTTTCATGACAACACAATCATCCATCACATGACCAAACATGCCACAATAGAAACATTCAACATTCAACTTTGATTTTTGAGATCTATTTGACATGGAAGGTTTTTTGTTGAGATTTTTATTTTTATCAAAACCATTTCCAGAAATTTTCACTTGAGCAACGGGAGGAGGTGTTTTGGAGGTGCTAGGAATGTCGGAGACATGAACAAAAGAGATTTTTATTTTTGATTCAAAAGATTTTTTGTTGACCAGGATGTAACCAAGACCCTCTTTTTGAAAGTTCACTTTAACACCTAGCAATGTGTCTAAGTTCTCCTTCCCTTTGACAAATCTAGACAAATCAAGCTTCAAGTTGTTGATCTCTTTTTCACATGCAAGGATTTTCTCATTAAGCAGGTAATTCACAGATTCCAAGTTTTCATTCTCTTTCAAGATTTCCTTATTTTTATCATTCATGGCATAGATTTTTTCAGTTAAGTTTTCAAGAACTTTATCAGTTTCAACAAACTTTGAAATCTTAACAAGTAATTGTTCATTTTTAGATTTCAACAAGAAATTTTCTTGTTCAAGCTTATCAAAGCATTTCAATCTTCCCTCAAGTAAGAAATTCTGAATTAACATGACATCATTTTTCTTTTTAAGATCTTCATTTTCATTCATGATATTTTTGCTATCAATTTCAGAATCAAGCAGCTTTTCAAACATTTTATCATCATCAGACAAAGAAGCTAGCTTGTTCTTTAGATATTCTTCATTTTTCTCAAGCATGGAGATTTTAGACATGAGGAATGTATTTTCCTCACGCAGTTCATCACACTCATTTTCAATTTGAAAAGATGTGTTAAATTTTCTAGCCATTTCAACATCTTCATTCAAACAGGAAATCTCTTCTGAAAATAATTCAACTTTTGATTCAAGAGATTCATTTTGTTCTTGCAGATGTTCAATTTTTGACTCCAAGATTTTACAGTTCTCACAGGAGGAATTAGCATGCCCATTCTCATTAATCTTCCTTTTCAAGGTTTTATTTTCATATCTGAGTTTCTTACATTTATCATACAGCGTAACATATGCCATTTGCCATTCCTCAATAGAGAGTTCTTCGGATTTAGAATTTACCTCATCATAATTTTCTTCATTGAGTTGATCATCATTGTCGGCCATGAGATAATTTTGTCCTTCCATCTTTCGAGCTTTGATCAACTGATCCATAATCTCCTTTGCCGTTCTACAAGAAGAAACAAATGAAAACATATGAATATCAATAGCACTTTTCAATAAACTTAAGACAATGACATTTTCATGGTTCTTCAATTTATCTTGACTAGACCACTTGATCTCATCTAGAGGCAATATGTGAGGACAATCATAAATCAACTTCCAAAGATTAGGATTAATTGAATTGATCAGTCCACACATCTTACCTATCCATGAAGTAATATTAGAACCATTAAGAATAGGAAGGTAATTCATCGACATGTGCTCAACAGAAAAATTCATGATTGTAGAATGCAATAGGATCACTCTGTAGATTGTGAGATCTGGGGACAGCAGAGCCTCGCTCTGATACCAATTGTTGGGTCCCGAAGTGCAAGAACACGGATCTAGAGGGGGGGTGAATAGATCCTTCTACTAAAAGCTATGACCAATTAAAAACACAAACTAGCGCACAGTGAAATTAACAAGATTGATAAGATTGAGGAATTAGCTAAACACGATAACTAGGTTCTCTCAATCTCACCGTTCACACACGAACATTCAACCAATATAAACACTTAAGCACACATCCACAAAAGTAAACCACAAGACACAGAATTTTTAAGGTGGTTCGGGACCACGACGGGTTCCCTACGTCCACCCCTCACCAAACCCGGTGAGGCTTCACTCGGGGATAAATCTCCAAACGGAGACGACGCTCCAAACACACACGGGACGACGCCCACACACACACGGGGACACGCCCCAACACACACACAGACGGAGACGAAGTCTCCCACACGATCCGATGACCGGATCACAAACACATACACGATCCGATGACCGGATCACAACACACACACACGATCCGACGACCGGATCACAACACGCACACGATCCGATGACTGGATCACAACACACACACACACGGTCCGACGACCGGATCACAACACACACACACACACGCTGCAACAACCGCAGCATAATGACACAAACACGATCGCACGCAGGTGATCAAACACGACCGTATACACAAACGGTCACACACACAAATATCTCTAGTGTTCAGAAAATAAACACAAATATTCAAGCATGCTCAAACCCAAAATATAGATCATAGAACACATCACAAAGAACTGATAGAAGACATAGAAGTAGTCCCCCTTTATTTTCCAAGGCCGGTTGATGATGTTCCTTGAACCACGAGTTGGAGGGAAGCCGGATGAAGACGATTCTTACGTCCTCTTGATCCTCTCTTCGATCCGCTCCTTTTCTTCTCCTTCCACGAGCTCCAGATCTTCACAGATGTAGATGATATCCTCCTTGGAAGAGCTCCACCACGTTTTTCCCTTTTTCTTCACCTACACGAATGAACAAATGAGCATTAGGGTTAATCTCTTCTCAAATTCGGAGCACACATTAATATATATAGGAGACTGACCAAATGACCCATATACCCCTTCTAAAATGAGTTTAAAACACCCTAACATGATTAGGAATCATTGGGGGGGTATTATAATAAGGTTTAGAAGGGTTTTCAAAGAGTTTTAAACACTTTCGGAAATCACGTTCCGGAAGGGGTCGACCCCTAGGTCGACCCTCGGGCAACCAGATTCTGCCGGGGCCAAAAAATAGAAGCAGCCTGCAGGGGTCGACCCTTGGCAGTGGGTCGACCCCAGGGGTCGGCCCATGCACTGGCTGGGCATCCAGCCCAGGGGGGGTCAACCCCAGGGGTCGACCTCTTCAGCAGAGGTCAACAAAATGCGATTTTAGCCCCGTAAAAGTGCCGGAAAAATTCCCAAAAATCAAGAAATAATTACCATGAGTTCAACAAAGTGTTAAGACCATTTAAACCACATTTAAACAAGATTTATGAGAAAATAGTAAGCACATTGTAAAGGCTCAAAAATCTCATTTTAGGGATGCATAAAACACTTCCAATGCAATGCAACATCATGAAAGATGTTCATGAAAACGACCCGAAACTTAGCATAGCAATGGTTAGATGTTACCATCATCCACTTGACTTGGGAGGGTTTAAAAGTCATCCTTTAACCTGTAGAGACATGATAAACCAAGAAGTTAGATGATAATCAAAACTCATGAACCAAGCATCAACTCTTTGAACTAGTTAACATAAAAATACATCATAAACACATTCAATCAAGTAATTGACTTCTCAATTCAACCATCAAAAATATATTCACCATTTGATAAGGTTTTGATATGATGAACATGAATCTCTCACTTAATCAAATATAAAGACATGAAGACTCAACCATTCAATCACTTTCTTGAATCAACCAAATCTTCAATCATCAAAATGCTTCAGTACACAAATGTTAACAATTATACCAAATCTTCAATCTTCAATCAACCAAACTTGCGTGAGTGCGATCTCCGCCACGTACCGGATATTGGTTAAGTCTAGGTTCATCATATTTGCTTTAGTCTATGTATCCCAGTCACTGTGTCCTTTGCATGTCCACCCGTAGAGGTACCCAATACTCACCTCCACCACCTATGGCGGATCCCCGAGCCCATAGTTCCGATGAGCCTTCGGTGGCCGAGATGTTTCGATCTTGTAGAGCCCCCAAAATTTATAAAAGTAATTTCTAGTTATTTAAATAATATTCTGGCATTAATTGGGCTAAATAATCAATATAAAGCCAAAATTGTGTTAATCAATTAACCCAAACCACTTAATTAAAGTCCAAAATATTTTTAACTCAGGCCCATTAAGTTAGGCCCACATTCTAGAAGGTAATTAAGTCTATCCACGGATATTAAGGATAAATACTAATACTATAAGATAATGATTTGGATAATTAACAAAATAGTTTTAATATTTTAAAAGTCCTAACTACGAAGACTGTAACGGTCTATCGCGAGACCGTCACAGCCAAGTAACGCAGGGTCACTCAACCGTTACACGCCTGTCAGTTCCGTGAAGAAAGGAACTCGTGAAAAGATTAGAACTTGATGCTCCTATCCACTATGGATCGAATAAGAAGACTCATAATAACTATAAGGACTCTTAGGGATAAGGATTTAGTAGAATAAGGACTCTAGAATCGATCTAATCCTCAAACCCTAACCTAAACTCTATAAGTAGGGCATAGTTTTGAACTGTGCGACCCTTACTTTTTGGACGTAAAGAAGCAAGGTAAGGAGTCATTATCTCAGGTAAGTTCTTTAGAATAATTCATTTACAATACTTTAGACTAACTCCCCTCCGAATTTCACATCTTTAGGTCAAGAGGTCGTGGAGTTAGAGCCCAAGGAAGTTGCTGAAAAAGTCACAAGAGAAGGAAGGGATCGAGGACAAGGTTCTCAACCAAATTCAGAAACTACAGTCTAAGTAAGAGGTAGGTTATCTCATGAACGGCAAAAAGAGCTTTATAGGACTAAGAGCCTCTGGTTTAATTGAACCTCATGCATGCTAGATCATTGATTTCATGTCTTATTAGTTATATGTATTGCATGCACCTCCTAGCCCTAATAGAGAAATTAAAACATAATCGCTCATCTACCCACAATTACCTATGCATATAGATAACCTAGACTTAATCATCATGCTTAGAATATGTTGATTTCCAGACATGATGTGAGTTAATCTCTTAGTCTCCATGTTAGTTTTCTGTAGCAGATGATGTAACGCACTAGGCTAAGACCGTCATTTTCAAATAACGGCCTCAGACAGACCGTTACACACTCTGTGTACTGCATTTTTCGCTGTTGATAATAACGCGCTTGGACAGACGCGTTGCTTTCATGTAACGGCCCTCTACTGACCGTCACTTTCACTGTGACGCCCCCTCACAAGACCGTTACATCCTGTGTTCTGTCAACCCTAGACAGACTATGACTTGCCACTATTACATATGATTATGCCTAGATATCTAAGTTTGCAACCTGATTTCATGTTTTTAAGGTTGTTTAATTGTTCATAATAGGCATTGCCTGATTGATATCTTATTTTACTTTGATCTATGCTAATTTCATGAACCTAAATTCTATAGTTTTGTACTATAAAGCATGACTTTTAGAGCATGGTATTGACGGAGTTTCACCACGGTCTTCACCTTGATTATACATGTCTCTCGTTGTCAATAAAGTCAATTCTATAAGTACATGGCACTTACTCCGGTATGATGTCATTAGTTCACACGTTGCACTATAGGAACACTATCTTGGACATGAGGATCTCTCTATTGGATATTCCTTCCAATGGACTAGGAAATCATTGTTTCAAGGCCTCCGTAAATCTCCGCGAGCCTGGGATTCCCACTAGGACGCCGAGTTGGTTGTATCAATAAAAGCCCATTAATTAGATTACACTATCGGGTTTCTGGTTCTTGAAAAATAACGGCCCTGGACTGGACCGTCAGGCCAAGTAACGGCCCAGTTCCAGACCGTCACATTCCTCTGAGTCTATCTTTATCTTTCTGGACTCTGGTCATTGTAACGGCCCAGCATGGACGCGTTACAAAATGTAACGGCCCAGACCCTGACCGTTACATAGCTTGTTTATGTTAACCCAAGGTTTGACCAAGGGTTGATATTCCATTGATTCTAGACAAACCTTGATGATCTAGAACTTGTCATATTGCTTAAATGGATCTAAAAGGAATGGAAGTTAAGGAAAGTACCGTTATGCTGTCGATTTATTCAATCAACATAACTTAGTTAAATATCATTTTTGATCTCATATATTCAAAATTGAAGCATTCATTCATTGATTTTAGTTATCATGGAATTATTGGAAGTGCTATATTCTTGGCCATATGTTACTGTTACATGCGTGGAAGTAGCTTAATTTATAACTGAAGATGCGATCGAGCACTGATTGCACTACCAGAAAAAGCGGGATTACAGACGGAAATTTTAGACGGAAATTTGTGACGGAAATTTCCGTTTGAAATTTGTGACGGATTTTTTTCCGTCGAAAATCCCGTCTGAAATATGCAAGCACACACCGAATTTCAGACGAAAATTTGTGACGGAATAATTTCCGTCACAAATTTCAGACGGAATTTCTAACAGATACATTAAACTGTCACAAATTTGTAACCAAGAATTTGTGACGGCCACGTCCGTCTGAAATCCGTCTGACAATCCGTCACAAATGTTTCTTCTCACTGATTTTAAGACGGAAATTAATCCGTCACAAATTTTTTGCGCCCAAATCCGTCGTAAATAGGCCTTTGCGACGGATTTGGGGCACAATAAATTTTGTGACGGACTAATTTCCGTCTAAAAATCCGTGAGAAGATACATTTGTGACGGATGGACGTGGCCGTCACAAATTCTTGGTTACAAATTTGTGACAGTTTAATGTATCCGTCACAAATTCCGTCTAAAATTTGTGACGGAATATTTTCCGTCACAAATTCCGTCTGAAATTCGGTGTGTAGTTGCATATTTCAGACGGGATTTCCGACGGAAATTAATCCGTCACAAATTTCAGACGGAAATTTTCATCACAAATTTCCATCTGAAAATTCCGTATGTAATCTCGCTTTTTTCTGGTAGTGTTGTGTTCAAGGGCTCTATGCTAGTCCCCTCGGCTGATTGCCGGAAACATACTATTTTATAAACCATGGGGTATGATGCTACTAGCGTCGCATTACGCTGGGAGTACTATTTCTATAAATAAGTGAAGATCCACGGCACAACATGACATTCTTGCTTGATATTCCACAGAAATTCACGAAGCACTTGCTCTTAAGCATAAGATGCTAAAGTGAGGAATATGTGGCTTGCTAGTACAATCTCGTTACATTCTTGTTCATGGAAGGCCAATATCATGTTCTTGTTATATTCTTACTAGTTCATTCTTGATCATTCCATCTTACTTGGTTATCTTGTTTCTATTGATTTGATCGCATGATTGATTCGCATTGCATGATTTTACCTAATTCTCTAGAGCTAAAATGCTAATTACTTTAATAATACCTTCATGTTGATACGAAGATACCTACTGGGCAAGTGTGCTCATGACCTATTGTTCAATGATTTTCAGGAGATGAATATAGTTCACATTCGGATTCGGGTGATTCGAGCAGCGGGTCCGAGAGTGACTAAGAGTTATCCTGATAAGAGAGAAGACTTAGGCAGTTTCAGGTGTTTAGATGGAGTCAATGTAATTTTTCTTATTTCTTGAGTCAATTAGTGAAAAAGTCAAATTATATATTTTTGAATATTAATTGATTATGGAATAATGTTGAGGTTTGATTACATCTTGTGCAATTACATCTATTTATGTGATTGTCTCGCGCTCTGAATTATTCTTGCTTGCAAGAGGCTTACCATGCCGGCTGTTCGCGCTCCCCGAGCGAGTCTTCCGCTGTAAATAAAGGCTCGGGACGTGACAGTTAAGTTGGTATCAGAGCCTAAGTCTCAGGACTTAAGGAAAAGAGTCATGTCATAGGATAAGTCCAAGGTTAAGGACCCCTACCTATGAACTAAGGAAAAAAATTCCACACCCATGCGGGGATTGGGTAGAACCCGGGATAAGATAGCTAATTAGCTTTAAGACTTTATTTTGATTCATTCCAATTTCATGAGAAATAACAAGTTGTTATTTTCTCTCAGGTACCTTATTATTCTTATCATGGCTCATCGCGTAGATTGGGACGGTATGCAACAAACTGTTGCCGGCCTCACCCAGGCACTGCAGACCATAGCACAGGGCGGTGCGGGGGCAAGGGCTGGAGACCTGCATCAGAATTTTCGGAGTCTAAACCCTCCACGTTTCTATGGATCCTCAAATTCGGATGAAGCAGAAAATTAGATAGACGAGATGAACAGAATCTTTAATGTTATTCAATGTACGGATCAGGAGAAGGTTCGTCTGGCAATATTCCAATTAAATAAAGATGCCCGTACGTGGTGGAAGACAATTCCGGCACCACCCGCCGATGCACCACACATTTGGAATGGTTTTCTCACACTGTTCCGTGCTAAGTATTTTTCTGAACACGTAAAGGAAAGGAAGGCCTTGGAATTCGCCTCCCTTCGTCAGGGGATGATGTCCGTAGCAGAATACGAATTACAATTCTCAAGGCTAGCACCATATGCAACACATCTTATTAGCACTGAATTATTAAAGGCAAATCGATTTATGGACGGGTTACGTCCGGGCTTCATACAACAACTGGGAACTCAAAATATCCGCACTTATGCGGAGATGGTCCAGCGGGCCTATTTATGTGAAAGGACCTTAGAAAAGGTCGAAAAATTGAAGGGAAAGGGTGAAGGATCGGGCCGACAATCTGATCGGCATTACAAGAAGGAGAAGTTTAGTATCGCGGAACCTTACAAAAGCCGTGATAGCAAGAAAAGATCGAGGAACGGGAATGGTAGCAGTTCCCAAAAGAGTAATAAGAAGATCAAGGAAGAACAAGTTGCCTCGGCATGCACATATTGTGAGAAATTCGGCCATTCGGCTGAAGAATGCTGGAAGTGCCTAGGAGCTTGTTTACGTTACGGAAGTAGGGAGCATCGTGTACCGAATTGCCCCCTCTTTAAAGAACAATCAAATGATGGAGGACGTAGGAGGTAGGCTCGCCTCAATGCAGTTATAGATGAAGAAGAAGCGCCCAGGGATCAAAATGACGGGCTTATGGAAGGTACTCTTCAAATCTGTTCTCATCCTGCATTCGTGCTATTTGATACTGGTGCTTCTCACTCGTTCATCTCTACTACCTTTGCAAAAACCTTGCCAATTACTTCAGTCCCCCTACCTTCAGATCTTGCTATAACTGCACCATTAGGACCTGGAACTAAGCTTACTAAGCATTATCCTGATTGTGAAGTAGTGGTAGAAGGACATAATCTCCCCGTAAATTTGATATGCCTTGATATGAAGGGTTATGATGCCATTCTAGGGGTTGATTGGCTTGTTGATCATGATGCTTATATCAATTGCCGAACTAGGATTATATCCTTTCGCAAGCCTGGACTTCCACGATTTTCTTTTCTTGGCATCAAATACAAGAAGCATCCTACCATAATATCCTCTCTTCATTCTTGAAAACTCATCTCGCAAGGAGGCGAAGCTTTTCTTGCCTCAGTCATTGTCACAGAATCTAAGGAAATTATCTTAGCAGACATTCCTATTGTCAATGAATTCTCTGATGTGTTCCCACCCGAACTACCTAGTTTACCGCCCGAGAGGGAAGTAAACTTTACCATTGAACTCATTCCAGGAGCGGCACCTGTTTCTATAGCCCCTTACAGGATGTCCCCCACGGAACTTAGGGAATTGAAGAAGTAACTACCGGAACTTCTAGACAAGGGTTTTATTCGACCTAGCACATCCCCTTGGGGTGCGCCTGTTCTATTTGTCAAGAAGAAGGATGGTTCTCTCAGGTTATGCATTGACTACCGGCGATTGAATCAACTTACGATCAAGAATAAATATCCATTGCCACGTATTGATAAGCTCTTCGATCAGCTTTCAGGAGCAGAATATTTCTCTAAGATTGACCTTAGGTCTGGTTATCATCAGCTTAGAATCAAAGAAGAAGACATCTATAAATCGGATTTTCGAAGTCGTTATGGCCACTACGAGTTTGTGGTGATGCCATTTGGGTTAACCAATGCCCCAGCAGCATTCATGCAACTGATGAACAATGTTTTCCAGCCGTATTTAGACCAATTCATCGTCGTCTTCATCGATGACATCTTGATATATTCCCAGACGAAAGAAGAACACGAAGAACATTTAAGGATAGCTTTGCAAACACTTAGAGAACACAAGCTATATGCCAAACTCAATAAGTGTGAATTCTGGCTCAAGGAAGTCTCATTCCTTGGCCACATTATTTCAAAGGAAGGTATTGCTGTGGATCCTTCTAAGGTAGAAGCTGTCAGAGATTGGAGTCGACCAACGACTGTATTAGAAGTTAGAAACTTTTTGGGCCTAGCTGGTTATTATAGAAGATTCATAAAGGACTTCTCAAGGATCGCGGTTCCTTTAACTAGGCTTACAACGAAAGAAAATCCTTTTGTCTGGTCGAAGGACTGTGAAAAGAGTTTTCAAAATCTTAAGAAACATCTTACTACAGCCCCTGTTTTATCACTACCAATTGAGGGTGTTGGTTTTGAAGTATACACAGATGCATCATGAATTGGCTTAGGGTGTGTTCTTATGCAGGATGGAAAAGTGATTTGTTATTCTTCAAGACAATTGAAATGTCACGAAGAAAATTATCCAGTACATGATTTAGAATTCGCAGCAGTTATTTTCACCTTAAAAATTTGGCGTCATTATCTTTATGGTGAAAAGTTCACTGTCTATTCAGACTACAAGAGCTTGAAATATCTATTTTCTCAAAAAGAGCTTAATATGAGGCAAAGGAGATGGTTGGAATATCTCAAAGATTTTGATTTTGAGATTCAATATCACCCTGGGAAGGCAAATGCTGTAGCAGATGCACTCAGCAGGAAACCAATTGGTATGTTATCAAGTCTCATGATTAGTATGACTAACCTTGTTCCTCAATTTGCTCAATTGAATCTAGATGTTGACATTAAGGAAGATAATTATTTCATGGCAAATATCCGAGCTCAACCAACATTGATTGAGGATTTGGCCAAGTTACAAGAGGATGACCCAATTTTACTGGAAATTAAGGCCAATATTGAACAAAGACCGGATTTTTCTATTTCTGAAGATGGAAGATTATTATTCAAGGGCCGAATGTGTATACCGGATCGTGAACATACAAAGAAATTGATCTTAGAAGAAGCACATAAATCAAAATACTCCATTCATCCAGGAGGGACAAAAATGTATCAAGATCTCAAAAGAAACTTCTGGTGGCCCAATATGAAGAGGGAAATTGCGGATTTCATATCTCGTTGTCTTACTTGCCAACAAGTTAAGGCAGAATATTTCAGACCTGCCGGTAAATTACATCCCTTAAATATTCCCGAATGGAAATGGGAAAGTATAGGAATGGATTTCATCATGGGGTTACCTAAGACAAGAGGTGGACATGATGGCATATAGGTAATCATAGACCGATTGACTAAGTCTGCACATCTCATACCAATTAAGAGTCGATGGTCTATTGATATTCTAGCAGCCCTATACATGAAGGAAATTGTCAAGTTACATGGGGTCCCTGTCACCATCATATTAGATAGAGATCCTAGATTCACATCACAATTCAGGAAAGGTTTACAACATTCACTTGGGACTAGGCTGAATTTTAGCACAGCCTTTCATCCACAAACTGATGGTCAAACAGAAAGAACAAACCAAGTGGTAGAACATATGCTCAGGGCTTGTGTCATTGACTTTGGTGGAAGTTGGCACGATCACTTGCCTCTTGTAGAATTTACATATAACAATAGTTACCAAGCAAGTATACAAATGGCACCTTTCGAAGCTCTATATGGGAAGAGTTGTCGATCACCAATATGTTGGAGTGAAATAGGGAAAAGGCAATATCTAGGCCCCGATCTTATCAGAGATTCTACAGAAAAGATTAAACTCATTCAAGAAAGAATAAAGATGGCACAAGACAGGTAGGAATCTTATGCTGACAATCAAAGGCGCGACTTGGAATTTCAAGTAGGTGAACATGTATATCTTAAGGTTTCTCCAGGTCGGGGTATTCGAAGATTTGGCATTAAAGGAAAGTTAACTCCAAGGTTTATAGGCCCATTTGAAATTCTTGAAAGGGTCGGTGAAGTGGCTTATAGATTGGCCTTACCGCCACAGTTAGCAGGAGTTCACGACGTATTTCACGTCTCTATGTTAAAGAAGTACGTGTATGATCCAGATCATATTATTACTTATGACAATCTGGAGATTCAGAAGGATTTGACTTATGAACAAACGCCAATAAGGATTTTGGAACGGGAAGAGCGTCAACTCAGAAATAAAGTCATTCCAATGGTTAAGATTCAATGGAAGAAGGCATGGCTTTATGAAGCAACCTGGGAAACTGAATCAGCTATGAAGAAAAGATTTCCGGAATTATTTAATTGTAAGTACACTCTCCTCAATCCATGAATTGAATTTGGGGACCAAATTCTTCTAAGTGGGGGAGGGTGTAGAGCCCCCAAAATTTATAAAAGTAATTTCTAGTTATTTAAATAATATTCTGACATTAATTGGGCTAAATAATCAATATAAAGCCAAAATTGTGTTAATCAATTAACCCAAACCACTTAATTAAAGTCCAAAATGTTTTTAACTCAGGCCCATTAAGTTAGGCCCACATTCTAGAAGGTAATTAAGTCTATCCACGGATATTAAGGATAAATACTAATACTATAAGATAATGATTTGGATAGTTAACAAAATAGTTTTAATATTTTAAAAGTCCTAACTACGAAGACTGTAACGGTCTATCGCGAGACCGTCACAGCCAAGTAACGCAGGGTCACTCGACCGTTACACGCCTGTCAGTTCCGTGAAGAAAGGAACTCGTGAAAAGATTGGAACTTGATGCTCATATCCACTATGGATCGAATAAGAAGACTCATAATAACTCTAAGGACTCTTAGGGATAAGGATTTAGTGGAATAAGGACTCTAGAATCGATCTAATCCTCAAACCCTAACCTAAACTCTATAAGTAGGGCATAGTTTTGAACTGTGCGACCCTTACTTTTTGGACGTAAAGAAGCAAGGTAAGGAGTCATTATCTCAGGTAAGTTCTTTAGAATAATTCGTTTACAATACTTTAGACTAACTCTCCTCCAAATTTCACATCTTTAGGTCAAGAGATCGTGAAGTTAGAGCCCAAGGAAGTTGCTAAAAAAGTCACAAGAGAAGGAAGGGATCTAGGGCAAGGTTCTCAACCAAATTCAGAAACTACAGTCTAAGTAAGAGATAGGTTATCTCATGAATGGTAAAAAGAGCTTTATAGGACTAAGAGCCTCTGGTTTAATTGAACCTCATGCATGCTAGATCATTGATTTCATGTCTTATTAGTTATATGTATTACATGCACCTCCTAGCCCTAATAGAGAAATTAAAACATAATCGCTCATCTACCCACAATTACCTATGCATATAGATAACCTAGACTTCATCATCATGCTTAGAATATGTTGATTTCCAGACATGATGTGAGTTAATCTCTTAGTCTCCATGTTAGTTTTCTGTAGCAGATGATGTAACGCACTAGGCTAAGACCGTCATTTTCAAATAACGGCCTCAGACAGACCGTTACACACTCTGTGTACTGCATTTTTCGCTGTTGATAATAACGCGCTTGGACAGACACGTTGCTTTCATGTAACGGCCCTCTACTGACCGTCACTTTCACTGTGACGCCCCCTCACAAGACCGTTACATCCTGTGTTCTGTCAACCCTAGACAGACTATGACTTGCCACTAGTACATATGATTATGCCTAGATATCTAAGTTTGCAACCTGATTTCATGTTTTTAAGGTTGTTTAATTATTCATAATAGGCATTGCCTTATTGATATCTTATTTTACTTTGATCTATGCTAATTTCATGAACCTAAATTCTATAGTTTTGTACTATAAAGCATGACTTTTAGAGTATGGTATTGACGGAGTTTCACCATGGTTTTCACCTTGATTATACATGTCTCTCGCTGTCAATAGAGTCAATTCTATAAGTACATGGCACTTACTCCGGTATGATGTCATTAGTTCACACGTTGCACTATAGGAACACTATCTTGGACATGAGGACCTCTCTATTAGATATTCCTTCCAATGGACTAGGAAATCATTATTTCAAGGCCTCCGTAAATCTCCGCGAGCCTGGGATTCCCACTAGGACGCCGAGTTGGTTGTACCAATAAAAGCCCATTAATTAGATTACACTATCGGGTTTCTGGTTCTTGAAAAATAACGGCCCTGGACTGGACCGTCAGGCCAAGTAACGGCCCAGTTCCAGACCGTCGCATTCCTCTGAGTCTATCTTTATCTTTCTGGACTCTGGTCATTGTAACGGCCCAGCATGGACGCGTTACATAATGTAACGGCCCAGACCCTGACCGTTACATAGCTTGTTTATGTTAACCCAAGGTTTGACCAAGGGTTGATATTCCATTGATTCTAGATAAACCTTGGTGATCTAGAACTTGTCATATTGCTTAAATGGATCTAAAAGGAATGGAAGTTAAGGAAAGTACCGTTATACTGTCGATTTATTCAATCAATATAACTTAGTTAAATATCATTTTTGATCTCATATATTCAAAATTGAAGCATTCATTCATTGATTTTAGTTATCATGGAATTATTGGAAGTGCTATATTCTTGGCCATACGTTACTGTTACATGCGTGGAAGTAGCTTAATTTATAACTGAAGAGGCGATCGAACACTAATTGTGTTCAAGGGATCTATGCTAGTCCCCTCGGCTGATTGCCGGAAACATACTATTTTATAAACCATGGGGTATGATGCTACTAGCATCGCATTACGCTGGGAGTACTATTTCTATAAATAAGTGAAGATCCACGGCACAACATGACATTCTTGCCTGATATTCCACAGAAATTCACGAAGCACTTGCTCTTAAGCATAAGATGCTAAAGTGAGGAATATGTGGCTTGTTAGTACAATCTCGTTACATTCTTGTTCATGGAAGGCCAATATCATGATCTTGTTATATTCTTGCTAGTTCATTCTTGATCATTCCATCTTACCTGGTTATCTTGTTTCTATTGATTTGATCGCATGATTGATTCGCATTGCATGATTTTACCTAATTCTCTAGAGCTAAAATGCTAATTACTTTAATAATACCTTCATGTTGATACGAAGATACCTACTGGGCAAGTGTGCTCATGACCTATTGTTCAATGATTTTCAGGAGATGAATATAGTTCGCATTCGGATTCGGGTGATTCGAGCAGTGGGTCCGAGAGTGACTAAGAGTTATCCTGATAAGAGAGAAGACTTAGGCAGTTTCAAGTGTTTAGATGGACTCAATGTAATTTTTCTTATTTCTTGACTCAATTAGTAAAAAAGTTAAATTATGTATTTTTGAATATTAATTGATTATGGAATAAAGTTGAGGTTTGATTACATCTTGTGCAATTGCATCTATTTATGTGATTGTCTCGCGCTCTGAATTATTCTTGCTTGCAAGAGACTTACCATGCCGGCTATTCGCGCTCCCCGAGCGAGTCTGTCGCTGTAAATAAAGGCTCGGGGCGTGACAGATCTCTCATGGATCGACTCGATACGCATATGGATGGGCTTATTACGCATCTAGATGGTGTAGGAAAGCGTCTGGAGGGGAGGATCAAAGCCATAGAGGATCGGGCCAAAGCATCGGACCAGTATATCCAGGGTCTAGTAGGGAGAATTGCTGTCCTAGAGAGGGGCCCAGTGGAGGTGCAACCCGCGCCGACAAATGGCCAACAAGAGTCGGTTCAGCAACCTGCTGATCCAAAGGCTCAAGGGGCAGATGATAGGAGGCAACGACTGCCCGAGGTGGATGACTATGCATCCGATAATGAACAAGGGGGTTATAGTCGTAACTGTCGAGTCCAACGATGGAATCGTGATTACGATGATGACGACTGTGTTCTTAGGAGTGTGCGTGCGGACCCTCCCCTTTTTGACGGGTCCTTGGACCCGAAGGTCTATCTAGATTGGGAGGCCGGCATGGATCGGTACTTCGAGTGGTTTGAGATGACGGACCATCGAAGAGTTCACTACGTAAAGATAAAGTTGCAAGGGCAGGCGCAAACCTATTGGGCAAATGTGGAGAGCTTGTTGATGCAGCGACATCAACCCTAGATCGGAACTTGGGATGACATGAAAATCAAGTTGAGGCAGAAGTACCTTCCTGTCACATATCGCCAGCGTCTCATAGACAAATGGCAAAGTCTCACCCAAGGGAACCGATCCGTGACTGAGTACACCACCGGGTTTGATGAGTATTATTTACGGTGTGGAGTTACGGAAGAGAGCACCATGACTATCTCGCGCTTTTGAAGAGGTCTACGGCCAAACTATCAATATGAAAATTTTCACCATAATGTGACCACTTTGGAACAGGCACATCAGGTTGCTCTCGAATTGGAGCAATTAGAGGCCGAGTTCGAGCCTACACAATGGTTGGGCCCCTTCCCTCTTCGTAGTGTCGAGCCCCACAGCTCTTCAGGCACATATCAGAGGGCCCCCATGACTCGACCTAAGGAGCCCGTCCGTCAGGAGCCATTCGCTCCTAGGCCTCGTCCTCCACCTCCGAGGGATTTTCCTCCTCGACCCCAGCCTTCGACACCCATTGCCCGTCCACTGGCACCCACACCTCTTGCCCGTCCCTTGTTGCCTACACCTCCTGTCCATCGGGAGGATAAGGGTAAGGGACCTTTGATCAGGGAGCCTGGTGGGTCACGGCAGCAGTGTTTTTGCTGCAATGGGTTTGGCCATTTTACCAACCAGTGTCCCACGAGTCAATCTCTAGTCATTGGGGACACGCAGGTCGGGAACACCTCATCTTCCGAGTTTGTGTCGGTCAGCTACGAGGCGGAACAAAATTAGCTGACAAGTTCTTTGAGAATGAAGATGATGGCCAGGATGCCCAGCATCCAGACGATACCCATTTGGGGGTCGTTAGCTGTATTCTCACCCAGCCACAGGCCAGTGATGATTGGCGACGGACCACTATCTTTCATACATACTGTAGGCTGTGATGGAAAGTTTGTAAGGTGATTATCGATAGTGGGAGTTGTATCAATACAATCTTCACAGGCACTGTTTCTCATCTTGGTCTTACTCCCGTGGACTATCCTTGCCCCTATCGAGTATCATGGGTGGATTCCACCTCCATTCCGATCAGACTGCGGTGTCTAGTCCCATTGCAGTTCCATGCCTACCGTGACGAGATCTGGTGCGATGTCCTCCCATGGAGGTGGGCAGTATTATTCTTGATAGGCCGTGGTTATTTGATCGGGATGCCACACTCCATGGCCGGTCGAACACCTGTACCTTTGACCATGGTGGCCAACGGATTACCCTCCACCCCTCTCAGCCCAAGAGTCCTTCAGTTAGGGGTCCTACTGGTCCTAGTACTCCAGAGCCTTCCGTCCCTGGACCCAGTGCCCCATCCCCAGCTCGAACCATGACCGTTACATCTAGCACAGGCGAGCCCCCATCTAGGAGGTTGATGTTGATTAGCTCCCGAGAAATGGAGCGGGAGGCTAGTAAGGGGAATCCTGTGTTTGCCATCACGGTCCGAGAGGTGGAGCAAAAGTCCGAGGGTGAACTCCCACCCGATGTTGTTCCCATTCTGCAGGAATTTGCTGATATCTTTCTCGAAGAGCTTCCCGAGGGACTCCCACCTATGCGGGATATTCAACATGCTATCGACCTGATTCCGGGATCTTCATTGCCCAATCTTCCCCATTATCGCATGAGTCCCACTGAGCATGCCGAGCTAAAGCGGTATGTCGATGAGCTTATGCAGGTAGGATCTGTTCGGGACAGCATGAGTCCGTGTGATGTGCCCGCATTACTCGCCCCAAAGAAGGATGACACTTAGAGGATGTGTATTGATAGTCGTGCCATCAACAAAATCACAGTAAAGTACAGGTTCCTTATTCCTTACCTGGATGATATGCTTGACATGATGGCAGGTGCCACTATCTTTTCGTAGATTGACCTTAAGAGTGGCTACCATCAGGTGAGAATTAGGCCAGGTGATGAGTGGAAGACCGCATTTAAGACCAAGGATGGTCTATATGAGTGGTTGGTTATGCCCTTTGGGCTGACCAATGCCCCCAGCACCTTCATGCGGCTCATGACTCAGGTCCTTCAACCATTCATTGGAGTCTTTGTGGTAGTGTATTTTGATGATATTCTCATCTATAGTCGCACTATGAGGGACCACTTGGATCATCTACGGCAGGTCTGCCAACTCTTGAGGCGAGAGCAGTTGTTTGCAAACTCACAGAAGTGTGCCTTTATGACTCCTCAGCTTACCTTCTTGGGTTTCATTGTGTCTAGTACTAGGGTCTCCGCTGATCTGGAGAAGGTCCGGGCCATTGTTGAGTGGCCAGAACCCCGCATGATCCATGATGTCCGCAGCTTCCATGGCCTTGCGACGTTCTATCGTCGCTTCACCTGCGGATTTAGTTCGTCACTGCCCCGATCACAGACTGTATCAGGAAGGGCACATTCGTATGGACGAAGGCCGCTCCTGCTGCCTTCAAAGACATCAAGGAGTGCATGACCCAGACACCGGTTCTTCGATTACCAGATTTTGCGAAGGTGTTTGAGATCTCTTGTGATGCGTCAGGTGTGGGAATTGGAGGAGTGTTGAGTCAGGGGACCCACACGATTGCATATTTCAATGAGAAGCTAAATGAGGCGAAACTGCTATACTCCACTTATGATAAGGAATTCTATGCAGTTGTTCAGGCTCTTAGGCATTGGAGGCACTACTTATTACATCAGAAATTTGTCTTGTACTCCGACCATGAGGCCTTGAAGTTCCTCCATGCCCCAAAGAAGCTTAATGTGCATCACAGCAGATGGGTTGAGTATCTCTAGCAGTTCACATTTGTGCTTAAACAGAAGGCTGGAGTGGAGAACAAGGTGGCTGATGCCTTGAGTCGGCGAGCATGTCTGCTGACTACCATGAGTGCCAAGGTCATAGGGCTAGAGAAGATGAGAGAGGCTTATGTTAATTATCCTGACTTTGGTCAGATCTTTGCCGCTCTCCAGGCCGGACCATCGAGAGATCATAGTGATTATGTGCTTCAGGAGGGTTACCTCTTTCGAGAAGGTAGGCTTTGTGTTCCCCGAACTTCTGTTCGTGACTTCTTAGTCTGGGAACTTCATGCGGGAGGTCTAGCCGGTCACTTTGGTCGGAACAAGACTATCGAGGCTGTCGAGCATAGGTTCTATTGGCCGAGCTTGAAGAGAGATGTTGCTCACATTGTGGCCCAGTGAATTACATGTATTACGGCCAAAATGAAGAAGCAAAGCTCAGGCCTCTACACGCCTCTTCCCATGCCTGATGTCCCGTGGCATGATGTTAGCATGGATTTTATTTTGGGATTGCCACACACCTCTCGGAAGGATGATTCGGTTTATGTGGTAGTAGATCGGTTCTCGAAGATGGCCCTTTTCATTCCCTGCTCTAAGACTTCGGATGCTTCGAGGGTAGCCCGCCTTTTCCTTACTCATGTGGTGTGTAAGTTTGTGTTGCCTCGTACCATAGTGTCTGACCGTGATGTTAGGTTCACCAGTTACTTTTGGAAGACACTGTGGCATATGTTAGGTACTCATCTCAAGTTTTCCACTGCATACCATCCCCAGACAGATGGTCAGACCGAGGTGGTCAATAGGAGTCTGGGTGATCTTTTGAGGTGTCTTATTAGGGACCGTGTAGGGGATTGGGATCTCATGTTACCACTGGCTGAGTTTGCATATAATGACTCGGTCAACAGGTCTACTGGTATGAGTCCATTTGAGATTGTCACAGGTCGTAAGCCTAGGAAACCAGTGGATCTTGTTCCCATGCCCATTCATGCCCGAGTGTCAGAGTCTGCTGAGTCATTTGCTAGGCATGTTAGGAGTCTGCATGACGACATCCGTCGTCACATTGAGGCCAGTAATGAACAGTACAAAGAGTTAGCTGATGCCCACAGACACCACCGTGAGTTCCAAGAGGGTGATTATGTCATGATCAAGGTTAGACCTGAATGGTTTCCCTCTGGAACTGTCAAGAAATTGCAAGCTCGTGGAGCCGGTCCATTTCGAGTGTTGAAACGCGTCGGATCCAACGCGTATGTTGTGGACTTGCCCGAGGAATATGGGATAAGCTCGACTTTCAATGTGTCAGATCTAGTTACTTATAGGGACCCAGCGGTGATCCCAAGTGAACCTTTTGAGCCGTCTCCCCCTCTTGAGAGTGACCCCACACCTGAGTGCCCACCACCAGCCTCATTTACATGGCAGCGTGAGTATATAGATAATATACTGGATGAGTAGGTGACCATTACCAGGAGTGGATCCTACCTGCGCTACCTAGTGCGATGGAGAGGGCGGCCCGCCACCGAGAATACATGGATCACGAGGGCAGAGTTGCAGAGGATATATCCGGATCTGTTAGAGCGCTACCAGAGCGATCCAGACCCTTACTCGATAGGGTCGAGTTTCTCCTACCTGGGGAGAATTGGTGCGGACACCAGAGCGAGCGAGAAGCATGAACCAACGAACCGTCGGTACCGTACGTACAGAACCACTCGAGCTACATCGGCATCCCTTTGGCATGGAGACAGTCTGGAGTCTCCGTTCTGAGTCCCATCATTTTTAGTATTTATTGGGTTTTTATTTGGAATGTAATGTGTGCTTATTTGGTTTATTTGGGTTTGATAGAGTGTAATTAGGAGAAATAAATGGGTTTTCTTGTAAAAAGGGGCCACCTAGGTCCCGCGGGCCCCCTCACCCTCCTCCCCATTGGGCCACCTAACTTCTAGGGACCCATAGGGGCTGGCCCATTATCCACCTTGGATATTGGACCAATGGACCAAGGAGGGGAAATTTCATTTCCCTTCTTCAAGGGGGGCGCCCCCTCTTTTGGCCTTATTAGGCTAAATTCTTTTATTTAGTTTGACCACATGGTGAAAAATAGTTTTTGGTATCCCCAAGGTACCCCTCACCTACCCTAGATCTAAGGGTAGTCTTAGTCATTTACCATGGGTGCCCATTTCATATAAAAACTTGTATTTTCCTATTTTCACCATAATTAATGAAAGAATTCAAGCATTTTTGTCCAAGGAGCCAAGGGCCGCCCCCTCTCTCTCTTCTCCCTCCCCTTGCAGCTGTGAAGGCTACCTTCTAAGGTGTGACTCCTCCCATTATCAGTGTGTGAAGCTATCCGCCGCCACCGCCATCGAGCAGCCGTTGCACTGCCACCGTCGTCGCCAGAATTCTGTCCAACTCAGGACAGCAAGCCAACTCCAGAATTTTTACTCTCAGCTACCAGATCTGTTGCATCTAAAAATTTCAGGGTGAGTTCCCAAGGTTGATCCCACGTCCCACCTAAAATTTCAAAATTTCCCCACTTCGTTTTCCTATTTTCCCATTTAGATTCCCACAGCTCTCAAGATCTGCCCATGTGCAGTCTTGTGTTCCAGCAACCAAACTTTTCACCCATGAGCCCCCCTTTCCGATTTCAGAATGATCTGAAATTTGAACTGGGAGTTCTGTCCACCTAAGCCATCATCCATAATTGTTTTTGTGATTTTAGGGATTTTATTTCCCATCCAAAAAAATACTGTCTTTTCCCAAATCTGTATGGCCCCCTGTAGTCCAGATCCGTCCCATCTTTGTTAGAAAATCCATTTCCCATATCAAACCTCCACCAAAATTTACATAAAAATTATCCACGTCTTCCTTACTTCTTCCTCTAGCTTCCATAAAAAGTCCATCACCCATATCCAAGGTTTCAACCACGGTCAACCCACTTTCGCAGGCAGATCTTAGTCTTCCCGACCAGATATGAGGCTGAGAATAGTCCCCTTTGAAATTCCACCATGGAAAGTACGGCCCCAAAAAAATTCCTATAACACTGGATGGTTGAAGTACTTCGAGTTAGCTTTGCATCAGCGCCAGTCTCGCGTCGTTCTGACATCGGGGCTGATCACAACAATTTTTGTCGCCGGGTTACACATGCCTGAAACAGCAAATCAGATCCGGGGCAGCAAGCCTCAACGCTTGACGGTCGGAGCCACCTCGCCTTCCACAAGGTGAACCAGTACAGCCGCCTCACAGGGATCATCCCTTCAGGAGTCCTCTTCGCAGCGGTACCAACCCCGCCACAGTCGGCCATCCGAGCAGGTCGTGGACCCCACAACCATCAGCCCGCGCCGTCCGGACAGCATCCATTTGCAGCTTGTCGGCACCGATGGAGCGGATCAAAGTGCTGTCCGTCAACCCAATTTCGATCCTCCCGGGTCCGACATGTTACCTATTACCTCCCTATGTGTAGTGGGTTTGAAATTTATAATTTGTGAAAACTATTTAACCGGGAGTTCGATTTTGGCCGCGGTTGTCTTCCCTACGCCCGGTGCGTAGAGGTAATGATCTATCCTTCTTGGCATTTGCTTACTTAGTACAAGATTATATGCCACTGCTTGAGTGCGTTAGAAATTTTAGCTCGTGAGTTCATGTTCATCACCGCTGTGAGAAAGAGAGTTAACCCGTCCCGTGACTCGATCCGAACACGGAAGTGAGTTTGATCACCCTTGACTCTGTCAGTTTCTCAACAGCGCGGATTCGCGTTCCCCTCGCTTGGGACGACGGGTGAGCTCGCATTTCTGTTTACGGCCTATATCCCATAGGAACTCTTAGTGTCGAGCTGAGGTAGCTCTATTGTTCACGTGTCGCTGGCCGCGTTATCTCGTAGAGTCCAAGGTTTGCATCATTCGACGTCGGGTCCCTCAGTCCGTCCCGCATCACATGCTCTCTCTCTTGATCTAGGAATCCTCCTGTAACTCCGCAGGCTTCGATCAACAACACATCGGGAATCACAACACCAGCCGTGAATTCTCGCACACATAGCCCAGTTGGTACTCATCCTTCCATAATAATGCCAATGCACCCATACGCATCAAGGGAAGGGCATAACTCTTCACACGCAGTCGCACTGCCAAAACATAGAACACTTCTCACACAAACTCTTTGGCATACATGAGGAGGCCAACCAAACCAAACATACAATGGAAGATGGTAGAATTCAACCAAACACAATTCTCTTCAACTAAGGAGACATTAACATACCTCCTACGAGGTGGGAGGTCTCCGCACTTGACCCGATCTAGAATCTCACGCCTGGTGGGAACCTCACCTTCCAGCATCAGGAAAAACCATCGCTACCATCAGGTCAGCTTCTCTGACAACACCTACCAAGGGTTCCTCCGGACCACAATGGTAGCATCACCTGGCACACCATCACAACTTGCCGAATAGCAACTCACCACGCCTCGAGCACTAACTCTGCTAATCGCCAGTCACACTCTGCCACAGCGGTTGAGCTAGCAACTGCCACATGCTCCCTTCCTATGCTTGTCTCTGATCCCAGAATCACTAACCTGACAAAAGCATATCGAGGAGCGAAGAAATCACTAAACACGCCAGGCTCGAAGGCTGCCACACCATTAACCACTGGACATTATTCCATCGAATCGATCCTTGCTGACACCAACCCATTCTCAATTCCCGAGTCCTCAAAATATCCACCTCCTGTGCTATTACCGCGTGGACCACCACGCCAAGAACCATAACACAAACCATGATTGGCACTTGCCTAAGCTTATCCTCAAGTCCTGAATCTGCCATTGAACCTCCATGCTTCCTCTGCTACCTCACTTGGCGCTTGTAGTGCGGTGCATAATGGCCCTAATTCCACAACTTGGGCCCAACACTAATCCACCGCCATACAATCCCAAATCGATTCAGAGCTAATACAACCCTCTCATAAGTAGATGCGCAGGACTTAGAACTCACTTGGATATTTCTACCTAATCCTGCCTCGAAATCTACCAGAATAATCAGGACTGGAACGTCATCTCTGTCATCACGGAGCATGACGAGACTGTGGGCTCGACTATCAATAGCTTACTAGGAGGATTCTCCACTAGTCCGAGCATTCTCTCGATCAGAACATCTGTTCCACCACCTCAAACCACGACCTTGATGTCTCAGGGGTTGGCTAAATCTCAAGCTGGGGTGGCCAAAATGATGCTAACTCCTTCGGGGCACACTCATGGCCACCTAGCCACAACTATCCTCGTAAGCCACCGGCCTCATCACTGGTATCTCTGATGTTGCACCACAACTCGCACCTGCCGGCAAAACTCTGCCCAACTCAACACATTTGGGGTCGCCATCACTGGGAAAGGTGACTCTCGATCTTACCCCTCAGGCCCCCGTCGGCACTCTGACAATAACTAAATCTGCCTTCGCAGCTCCATCAACGTGCACTCTATCTCTCACGTAAGAAATAATGCGGTAAATAAACACAAAAACCCTATGCCAGCTGCCGACTATATTGGACCTTATGGACTATGGGACAGTACAATTATCTCAAATTCCCATTTAAGTCCACAACCCTACTCTGATACCAACTGTAACGACTCAATATCCGGATACCCAGAATTACCCGATACCATTCCAATCCTGGCCACCACCTATGAGCCGGAAGGCTCGGAAGGGTTAATTGGTGTTGTGGAGGCACATTAAAAATTAAAATAATGTAAGAAATAACTAAATTATTAATAGCTTTAATAATATGAAATAAATTACATTTTCAATTAATAAATTAACTACAGAGTCTAGTCCACAAAGTACAATCTATAAGAAAAGAAACGTATTCAATCGTCGGGTACTCCCCTAGCTCTGGCAAGTTGGCAACTACAAACCTCCGCTCTACACCTCCGAACCTCAAGGAGGAGCCGCTACACGTGAAAAGAAAGGGGTGAGTCTCATCTCAGTGACTCAGTAGGCCAGTGGATCCCTGCCACGAAACAACAGCGGTAACTAGCAGCGATAACAGTAATAAGAACAACAACATCAGTAGTAGACGACGGCGTAAACACAGCTCTCTAAACTACTCCTACGAGTGATGAAAGGTGAACCCCGACCTCACAGTTAGAACTGCCAAACCAACGGTGAAACCATGGCTACACTATTGGGAAAGGGACCACAACACCTCTATCATGTAGGGACATCCTTGCCGATGAAGGCCACAACCCAGACCACCCGGTTTGGGGGTAGGATCACAATCTCGTTGTCGTGAACATGACTCTACCTATGGGTGAAACCACGACAACTCTATCGAGAACTCTCGACCTGAATGTCGAGAAAAGTGCACGGTGACTGAACTACGAAGAATCTCATCTCACGTGATAGGATATCTACCGACTAGAAGCGAGGCCGGATGCGTCCCCTGACGACTTAGTCCGCAGCCTTAAGTGTCTCCTTACTCACCCCAGGTGGAAACTGAGGCACCACATACAAGTAACCACAGAACAAGGACTAACTGGGGTCGCACTGGTCAGCGTGTGTCCTACGCCCCCATCCACATGTGCACACATAGACTATCTGCTCTAAGTCGTGTCCTCTAGCTAGTTTTCACCCAAGCCAGACTCACGCTATAAAGGTAAGGGGCCCTATGGTAACCCGCTTAAAAATCATCTCAACTGGGTCTGCTCTCCACCTCTCCAGAGTGGATAAGCACACGCGTGCCCAGGCAAGCACCATCTAGTGGGGGGTCACTCGAAGTAGAACTCTCAGTAGAAGAAACACCGAAGCACTAACAGGTTATGCATGCACCCGTAGTAAGTATCGCAGAACACAAGGTGGCTCGGTGCCACCAAACTCAGGATGACTAGCTAGACTCGCTAATCCAACAGCCATAGAGTCACACGAATCATGTCAAGGCCATTGTACAGCATGCCGTAAAATTACCCTACTCCGAAAGTCAGAAATCTCGGTCAAATAGGACTCTTGAGGTAGCTCATAACCGCAGGGTTCACTCCCTCTTTAAGGGAAACGAAGAAGCCCCCAGTACCCCCTGGCTGGGCCATGGGACTCACAATCATTGGCCATACGCATGGCCCACACAAAAAACTACTTTCTGAAGAAACTAACATTGTGTAGGGATAACCCTCCGCACGTACTCGGGGCACGGTGACTCAAGCTAACATATCGAAGAAGCCCAGAATACACGGGGCAACCCGGACCCTCAAAACCACACAAGCATGTAAATCGAGGTATTATGACTTCCATGGACACCCAAAAAACATGAACTCGTGCTAACGGGGTGTCCAGGACATCCATGGGGCAAAAGGTCAACTAACGGGTCCCAACTGGGTCGACCGGTGACCAAAACAAGCAAAAAGGGTCCAAATCGGTCGACCAGCCCACTGGGTCGGTCGACCTGCACAGGGGTCAGTCGACTGGACCAACCAGGGCAGTCGACTGGACCACCGTCAGGCATCAACCAGGGCAGTCCGCCCTACCATGGCGAATGCCAACCAGTTGACCGAACCACCCATTCGGTCGATCGATTCCGGTGACGCACTGTTTGCGATGGGAATTTTGTTTTTATTTTATTATTTCATTTGGGTTTATTTTGTTTATTTCATGTGTCGATTAACCAATTAACTAACTGGTAGCTAACTGGCTAGTTGACTACGCAGGCATGCCAGTCACGTACGTAACGAGTTTATTACGCGCTCGTTCTGACCCGTGTCGGGCGAGAGAGAGGTTCGGTCGGGACCAGCAGTCCGCCATACCATAAAGGCTATGGCGTTAATTACATCCCCCACGAGGAGGGAAAACCTTTGATTAATTGCCGAGATGGTGGGCTGTCGAGGCCAGAATAAAGATGCAAAGGTATAAACGTGACCAGGTCACGTGAGGCGCTTCTATATGTCATGCGAAAGAGGCATGGTTCATTAAGTCGGAGATCCTTGGTACATGGCGGAGGACGTAGGTCCGAGGACCACCATCGTGCATAGCAAAGACTTCCGGTCGGGCGTAACCCGGTCTTCCGTCAGTGCCATTTGATATACCCGAGGGTCTATGCAGGCATGCACGCATGATGCTCATGATTATGCTAAGCACAGCAACAAAGTTATAATAATGATCAGTGATCAATTAAATTATTAGCCTTCCCCAAGGGGAAACGAAAGTGATGACACAAGCATGATAACGAAGGCGAAGCGCTAACAGACGTGGTTGTAAAAGCAAGATAGCTCGGGCTTGCATATCCCCTTTCTTATTCGATTTATTATTAGTTAGGGTCATTGATCTCGACCGCGGGAGATGAGGATCGCTTCGAGGGCGGGGGAGTGATTAAAACAGCATAATGGTTCAAAATTGGCGCGACCACGCGTAGGGATAGGTTTTCCCGACGCGGCCAAACGTAGGTAAGTGGTCTTAATCCGGCGCGGCCTTAACAAACGTTAAAACGGCGTGGTGGGCTTGGGGCGCGCCGGTTTAGGGCGCGCCGGGAACGAGCCACTTGAAAACAAATTTTTATGAGTGTAAGGTTATTCCGACGCGGGGGGATACCGCGCCATATTAAGGCGCGCCGGATTAGGACCGCGCCGCTTTAGCTGATTTTTGAAACTATTTAAGTTTCTTGAGATTCTATTAAGGGTTTTGAAGTTAATTGGGCTAATTGCTTGTTTAATTGAAGTCCAGAACCCTTCCAGAATGAAGTGATGAGCTAGTGCGAGGTCCATACTCGAGCACTAGGGTCCTTTATCTCAGAACAAGTGTTTTATTGGAGCCATTCACACAAGTGCTCTTATCAGCTAAAAGAGTTCTGCCAAAAATTGGGCAGCATCTCCCCCGTCCCTGAAGGACTGCAGGGGAGAAACGGGGTCGTACTCACTTGTGGAGTAAGCCCCTAAACTGCCGGTCTGCATGGTAGCAGCCAGCCAATTCCCCACCAGATAGGATACCCCGAGGACAAACCTGCGAGGGGCACCAAAGCTCTGTGGGTGAAGACAGAGGGATGAGGCAGCTCATGACGGAAATAACACCCCGAGGACTAGCCTGCGAGGGATGGGGCACCTACAGCTTGCACTGTATCCCTTAGAGGGACAGACCGTTAGGGAGAGAAACTCCGAGGACTAGCCTGCTAGGAGCACGCATCCCTTAGTCACCACAGGATCCCAAATTATTGGGTTTAGAATTGTTGGGCTGAAGCCCCTATTACTATCCGCTCTGTGGCCTCTGGGGAGCATCTACCATTGAGAGGTAGGGTCCCTCGACCAATTAGCACCTCCGTGAAACAATGGGGAATATCCCCCTCCCCGTATGACAGAGGTGAAATCGACGAGACGCGAGTGACTCAATGGCTGGGAGAAGAATGATGATATTCGATATTGGAAAATCACCACCCATAAAGTCGGGGTCTTAATGCCCGCGAGACTGGGTTACCATTCACAGAGGAGAAGGCAAGCCACAATCATGGAGACAGACATGATGGTGTACTTATACATGGATATGCTCGAGTGGCTAGGGTGCGTGATCACAAGACAGGTCTTACCGCTCTTGAGGCGACTTCCAACTCCTCTGGGCAATAGAATAGTGCAAAGGGGAGAGGGAATGGCAAGACCTCGTATCAAGATGAGAAGAGACACGGGCACAAGCACGACTCTGGCCACCTAGTATATAGAAATCACCGGACGAAGCATGGCCACGACCTTGACATGAAGGACCCGGGGAGGGGTCGTCTCTGTAGCCCATGGCGGTCCAGGGCGCGTTTGCAATCGAAGCAACGAGAATCGGAAATCGCGCACGAGGGAGACCGATGTACACCAACTAAAATAGAAGAGGGGAGGTGAGGGAGAGAAGGCGTCGAGCATTCAACACATCATCACATCCATATATTCACCGTCATCCCCTCAATGGGGAAGGCTAAGGCATATATTGCAGATTCGGCGCCGGCGCCGTGCTCTAATTACAACAAGGCTCACAGAAGATGAAATCATAAGATGGCGAAGGGGGGGGGATGAGATTGGCTCCTATCATCGTCATCTCCCCCCCTCTTGCTTACATTTTTATTAAAAAAAATACAAATAGCAGGACGGTCGGAAACACACAGATAACCCACCTGTCCTAAAACAGAGTATCATGCTCTTCTATCTTCTCCGACTCTGGAGGGCTCCAGGTAGAGGAAGGAAGGCGGCGGCGAAGAGTGCTCAGCGAAAACCCTACTTCTTACCCGAGGAAAAACCCCTTTCTCCCAGACTCGAACGGCTTTCAGGCTCTCTCCCTCTCTTCAGCAGTTGCCCCTAGAAAACCCCTTCTCCCTCTTTCTCTTTTGGTCGAGCAGCCCCATATATAGGAGCGGGCTCGAAACTTGATCCGGCGCGAGAAATGGTGCGCCAGGAAAAGGCTTCACAATCTTCAGCGCGTCGGGATAAAGGGGGCGCGCCGGATAAGGGCGCGCCGTATTAACATCCTCCGCACGTTGCGGGTCAGCCGGTGAGTCCGGAGATGGTTCTAGAAGTCACCGTGAACATTTATCTTGCCGCCGTTCCTCGAAACCTTTGACAAGAAGTCTCGTCGAAGCTTTCAGGATGATGTATGGCCCTTCTTAGAACCTTGAGTGCCTTTTATTTGAGCACGCGGGTCTTTCACTGACACGGCTTTCTGCACTACGACCCGTGTTGCTGGCTCGGTCCGGCTTGTACTCAACGCTTCTTGGAGGGTGGAGTGACGCCCGGGATAGTTCCGCCCAGGCCGGGCGATCATTCGGCCACTAATGGACCCAACTTGGCGAGAAGCCATACTCGTGCTGGGTAGCTGGGACCTTTCGCTGACAAAGCCCCCGGTCTTCTGTTCTGAAGAGCCAAGGGAGTTTTTCATCTTAGGAGAGTCTTCATTCAGGTGGCGAGCCACCGGGTAGACCGTCGTCCTTGATCAGCGACGGGTGTAGGGTAGCAGCACGTCGGAGTCGATGTCGGATCATTAGGCAGGCTTGGTCGCACTGTCAGTTGGTTGTGGATTCATCTCGACTTTTCCTGAGGTGAAGTCCCCGATGTTCATCCCAGGTGACTCGGGGCTCTGGCAGCTTGAGAAGTCTTCAATATGTTGATACTTATCGGCTTCTGTGCTTCAGTGGGCCGTGTCATCCGTCTTTGAGGCTTGATTGCCGCGAGTGATATTTTGAGTGCCAACAAATGCCCCCCAGCCGTGGGTGTTGCAAGCAAGGCACGAGTGTAGCAAGGCCGACGGATGAGCTTCAAACTGGAATGATCTCCTCTTCAATTGACGGAGGCTCGGAATGGCCCTTAATCCTGCACGGATGCCAATCCGATGCCGTTTGAATATTAATACGGCGCGGGGTTATTCCGGCGCGCCCCTGGGCTTTTAGACGCTAATCCGACGCGGCCTGATGCTTGGAGGAGGTTAATCCGGCGCGCCTTAAATCAGCGCGCCTTTTGGTTTGAGGAAGCGTTAATTCGGCGCGCTAAATAGCGCGCCGGATTAACATCCGAAGCCCCCCCCCCTATATAAGGCTTTCGCCCCTCATTCTTCCTTCACCACTGTTCATTTGCAAGATTTCTTTCTCTCTCCTCCCTTTTTTCTCTTCCCGCGGCACCGAGTGAGCTGAGGGCGTGGGCGAGTTTCTCAGGGGTGAGTGGAGTGTTGTTCATTTGGGTTTTAAACCCATTCTTTGGGCCCCGGGAGGCTTCTAGTAGGGCTTGCCCTCAGAGCTATTTCCTTCGGGTGTCCCTTTTGGCCTCGGTGTAATGCCGATGGCTACTTTTAGGGGTCGTTCCCTTAGTGGACGTGTTCCCGCTTCTCTTTGGCAATCTCCCGTGCTGGGGAGACTCTGTCAAAATTTTGTCAGAAATTTGTCTTGATCAACTATTTTCTGACTTTGTTTATTGTTTGATGCGTTTCTTTGCAGCTAACATGGCATCTGGTTCTTCTTCTTCCGCCTCCCGCGCCGTGGTGACATGGGAGAATGTTCATTCCCTTGATCGGGGGCACGATCAACTTGCCGTAGTTGCAGAGTCCTCGGATTCGGAGACCGATACTGTGGACACTGGCCGTCTCTCATCCTTGGAGGTGATTCTTTTCACTATGACCGGGAAGGCGCTGTCAGGCGGGATTACCCCAAGGACAAACATCTGATGTCCTTCCTTCAGTGCTTCAACCTTCAGGGGAAGAGAGACCTGTTCCTCGTCCGCAAAGCCGAGCAGGCCTTGTTAGTGAAGAGGGATAGTCTAACAGACTGTGTAGTGCGGGGAAGGCCTATTTATCTTCCCGGAGAAGTCAGGAAATGGAGCGTCGTGCTCGGGCTGCAAGATCTGGCTCCAGAAGATGGGCTGCTGACCAGGGCCCCTGAATTTGTACCCGCTCGGTGGAATGATTCCGCAGGCAGGGTGGACCGGGAGAAGCCGATCTTTGGCTTGTTTCTTGCCCCGTTGAAATGGGGGTATAGAGAAGAATCTTTTCTGCTGGACTGCCTGGCGGTCCATTTTAAGCATCAAATATCCGTGGGGTGGTTTGCCGAGTTGAGAGCTACCGACGCCCATGCATTCAGACCTGGAGCAGTGGAGTTCACGGATTATGTGCTGCAGCACTACGCTCCCCTCCTGACCAGGGCTGGCGTCTATCACAGCGTGTACGCCTCGAGATACCGCTACCCCATCTCTCGAGGCTTATGCTGTGGCATGATCGAAGTATTTTGTCCCGAGTACAACACTTTTTATACTTCGGAAGGAGAAACTTCTCTGGATTTATGGAGCCTCTCACAGCTTAGCGGTCTACCCATCGATGGAGAGCCGTACGAGGAAGTCTGCTGGCCTGACTGGCTGAAGGATCAGACCGACGGTGAGGGTCGATATCTGGCGGGCCACGCTTATCGCTATCTGATGAAGGCGTACCGCACACTTTACCACTCGTCACATGACACGAGGGAAGCTAGGAAGCCGGGCGAGAAGCGGAGGGTGCGGATGGGCACCTGGCTCCAATATTTCTTTGGCGGGAAGAAGAAGTACGAGGACTTCCTCCCAATAGCACCGATGGCTCCGAAGAGGAAGAAGAGAGTCCGACGGTAGGCCGCAGCATCATCTTCAAGAAGAGGGGAGAGGGAGGACCCGAACCCCACTGGCGTCGACGTAGTCACACACTGTGCCGCCTACCTGGTCTATTGGATCTGCTCTTTCGCTCTCCCGCAAGGTGACGA
Source organism: Amorphophallus konjac (assembly GCA_022559845.1). Taxonomy (NCBI): domain Eukaryota; kingdom Viridiplantae; phylum Streptophyta; class Magnoliopsida; order Alismatales; family Araceae; genus Amorphophallus; species Amorphophallus konjac. Next base: position 55,617,065 of record CM040122.1, read on the forward strand.
GAGCATGATTAGAGCAGAGGCTATCTATCCCGCCCGTCTCATGGCTTGGGGTACTAAGCTGTCCCTCTGCCCAGTGGCTTTGTGCCTCACTTACAAAATGCTGGGAGACCTACACAAGACACGTCTTCCCAGGAATCTGCGGACGGTTGGTCCGTTACACTTCTTTAATGGTTGGGTTTGTACGCTTTTTCCAGAGGCTTCCCCTCGAGCGTTACAGTCAGTTCATCTTATCCCACGAATGATAGAGTTCACGAGTGTCGAGCTGTCCTCACTAGCGGAGCAACTCTTTGCCATTCGGGGCAAGTTGGCCCAGATTCCCACAGATTCACCTGGGGTCCCTCACTTCTAGAGCTTAGCTACCCACTCCAGCCCGCTGGTGAACAGGACGAGGCAGTGCAAGCTCTTTGAGACAGAGGAGTACATCCATCCAATCTCTGGGGCCAAGTGTACAAGGCCCATCCTTGAGGAGGAGTTGGTTGACTGGGCGCTGGCTATCAGGCCAAGCATCCTTGCATTCTGAAAGAGCGACATTTTGTGGCTGGAGCCGTATTATCCGTTTCGCTTCAGCCGGAACTTTGGCTATGACCAGCACATTCCTCATTCCTTTTCACAATTTGTGTTGCCCAATAGGCACAGAGTCGGGCAAGTTTCAAATGATGATGTCCGGATATGGTGGGACTTCTTCCACCGCCGATAAAATGTTTCTTTCAGGGTGCCAACCCCTGCCCGTTTCCCCTGCGTCACTCCTGAGTATATCAAGTGGTGGAACACGTGGATGGGGTTCTACAGGAGCTCCCGGCGGGAGTGTTGGGCCGTAGCAGAGCATAGGTTTCTGGACTTCCAGCCGGAGCCAACCCTTGATATTGAGCCCTCCTATTTGAAGAAGCTGAAATCTTGGACCAACACGGAAGTGAGGGCCTATCTTGAGGCCCGAAAAGCCGTGAAAATCCGCAGGACTAAAGTCGACCCGAAGTTGCCCACAATCAGCAACGATGACTATGTGAAAACGCTTCAGGGTCTATGCCGGGTAAGCAGCGAGAGGGTGGTTCTTCAGCAACTCCCTCTGCCGGTGGAGGAAACCATCTTGGCGGTGGCTGACTGGGGCCCCGAGGTTGACAGGCTGCACCCATATCGGACTTTCATCCGTAGGGAAGACAGGCGGGATGCTCTATATGACAACACTCCTTGGCTATTTGCGCTCCTCCGATCGCATGGTCTTTCAGTGGGTGATCCTAGCGAAGCCATTCTGGACCGGCCCCTTCATATCTCATTCAAATATGCCGACAGATGGGGGTTGGACCACCTGAGCTTATATTATCACCTGTCTTCTCGTGGCCACGAGGACCTGGCACTGCTGGCCGAGCTGAGTGAAAAGATAGGAGATTTATGTTGGCTTATTCGCGAGGCAGCTTCGAGAGACAAAGTGCCCTCGCTATATTATTGGCCTCTCTTCCCCTTCTACACGGGGCCAGCAAGTATGTTCTATTTCTTCATTTAGGCCCTTCGTCTAGCCTCTTTTCTCCATTGTGGTGTATTATTCTCACCTTCGTGCATGTGCAGTCCGACCAACTTCGGAGGAGACTCGGCACTTTAGGGAGCTGATAATAAAAGCTCAGAAGCCAGCATACTTCGAGGCTCCCGAGCCGGCCCCGACCATGACGCCACTGCCTCTTGGCGATTCGAGAAAGCAGACCCGATCCCAGTTGAGGGAGGCTGTTGGGAAGGCCAAAGCGGCAGTAACCCGAGTGACACGGGCACGCCGAAGGAAGGCCGCAGAAAAGGAACCAGCAACTGTTCTTCCTCCGGTTGTATCCTTCGAAGAGTTCGAAGCTTCCCGCATGCAAAGGCTAGAAGCTGAAGGTAGGCTCTTCATCTCTCTAGAATTCATTGGCTCACTTTGGCTGCCTTGGCTAATCCATGCTGACAGTTGCCGACACAGTCGCTGCGGTCGTCGGGCTGGAGGCGACGGTAGGCGCCGTGGCTAGGGAAGGGGCATAGGAAATCCTTACTGCTCCCGTAGAGAGATATCTGCCTTCTCCAACGCCCAGACAGGAAATGGAAGGTAATTTATAGTTTAATCGCGACGCCACCGCGAGTCTTCATGCCTTCAGTCAGCTTGACTATTTCTTGCCGTAAATTTCAGTTGATATGCAACTGTCATTACTCCCGGGCACAGAGGGTGCAAAGGAAGCGATTGCCTGGGGGCAGGGTGAGCTTGCCCCTGAGATCCCATCAGTTGTTGCTTCTGGTGTGAAGTGCATGGAGGAAGTCCCTGCTGCGGGTGATGCTCCTCCCGGCGAGGTTCCTACTCCGATGGTGGAGCATCCCGAAAGAGCAGAGGAGTCCTCTTCCTCTGAGTAGGTCGATTACAGTGGCGGCTCCAGTGATGAGGAGTTCCCACATGTCGACACAGAGACTGAGGATGTCGGGGCATCTTCGGCCTATGAAAGTGATCGCCTGACTTTCAGCCTGCCCCGGTTGTCATGGAGTGGTCCTGGGCCGTCAGGCTCACTCGTGAGTGAAGGGGCTGGGGCCGCGGAGGTTGCCCTTGGAGATTTGAGCCTAATACCGGCTGAGGTGAGGACCCTCCCGTGGTCGGCGCTTGCTGCCCTTCCTTTCTTTTCTTTTTAGCTTTCTGATGTACATATTTCTGGTGCAGACTGAGGTGGTGCTGCCAACCATAATGGTGCAGATACCCCTCCCGGCTCTAGGCGTGGGTCACGCAACTTTCCCACCCGTCTTGTGGCCTATCACACTGCGATATCCCAAGGACTATGCAGCGGCTGCGGGTCCAGCGGGACCTGAAGTACTTGTGAGGGTTGACGAGTTGGTAGCAGTCGAGGACTCCCAGCCATTGGAAGTCGCACAACGGTCGGCTTCCGAGAAAGGTGGCCCCTCCGAGGTAGAGGCGGGAGAGATTGTCGAAGAGGAAGCCGGGACTACTGGGGCCTTGGCTCTTATTGCTGAAACTGGCCATATGGGGGTCAGTCGAGTTGGAGGCGAGGAGCAGATGTCCTTGGCTCTTGATGTTCCTGTTGCAGCTTCATCCCAAGGGGCTGGCAGGGAAGTCGCCGTCATCGAGACTCCATCTACCATATCAGTCACCGCGGTTGTTCCCCACACAAGTGCGCTGCAGATCATGCCGTCATCATCTTCTGGGATGAGCGACGATATCTAGGCCACTGTGGACAGCAGAGTAGAGTTCGAACTACCCGAGATGTCACTGCTCGGTCTCCAGTCATCAAGTGACATTGTGTGGCAGTTCTTAGGGACCCTTCAGCAGACCATAACGACCAACAGAGATTTGACTTATGTTCAGCTGAGGGGCTTGATGGAGCACTTGTCCCGCTCGCTGTTGGCTTTTGGTTGCCCCATGGACGACTGGACTCCACGGGTGATTTTGCTTCTGAAATATGTAAACAGAAGGGAATTCTTAGGCCGGGAGGTAGCTGACCAGCTGGCGACCATAACAATGGAGCGAGCTGAATGCCGAGTAGCTCTCATCTCATTGAAAAGGACTACGGTGAGGATGAGGAATGATGCTAATGCCTCTTTGTAGCGCCGAAGCTTCCTTACGGCTCGGATAGCAGAGCTACAGGCCGAACTTTCAAGGGCAGAGGCTGAACTTCAAGAAGTAGAGCGCCTAGAAGTCCGGAGGATGGAGGAGGCAGAGATGGCCGAGGGACAAGCTACTTCCCTCGGGGAGAAACTATCTCAGCTGAAGGACACTGAGTTCAGACTGCAAGAACTAACCCGCCATCCTTCCTTGGGCATTCCAGAGCTGGAAGACATCTTCCGACGCCCTCTGCCATAGTCTTTTCTATTTGCCCCTTTTTGCTGGACTTCATGTATTCCGGGGAATGCCTCGCGTAACATGTATCCCTTTGTTTTACAGAAATGAAATATCCCCATTTGTTGCTAAATGCCAACTCTATCTTTGCATTGGCCCTTCCTCCCCTTTTATTCGCCAGCTAACTCTAGTCCGAGTATATGAGTTATTAGGGCAGGAGAGCACTCATGCCTTCAGGGAAGGGGTGAGGTGTTCGCTCCACCGCGCTGTGACCATTCACGGGACCAGGCAACGGCTAGTGCAGGCCAAGAGTTTGAAGGACCAAAAGGGTATAGAGGCCCCTTCAGGGCTAGGAAATAAGGACAGACGGCTTGTCAGCCGGATTCATTGATGCTGACGGAAATTGAGGGTAGGGTTTATTCAATAACAGAGTTTATATGGAGCAAAAGCAATTTACTGCTTAACGAGGACGAGGGGTCCAGGTTAGGGGGGGAAGTTGACCGATCCTGTCGATGGCGACAAGGGTTGATAGAAAGTCGGTCAGTCTAGTAGACGGTGACGAGGATCGATAGGTAGTAGACCGATCTTGCCGATGGTGACAAGGGTCGAAAGAGTAGCCGGTCTTGCCGATGATGACAAAAACTGAAAAAGGTAGCGACCGATCTTGCCGATGGTGACAAGGGTCGGAATGGTAGACGATCTTGCCGATGGTGACAAGGACCAAAAAAGGTAGCGACCGATCTTGTCGATGCTGACAAGGGACGGAATGGTAGATGATCTTGCCGATGGTGACAAGGACCGAAAAAGGTAGCGACCGATCTTGCCGATGGTGACAAGGGTCGGAATGGTAGACGGTCTTGCCGATGGTGACAAAAACCGAAAAAGGTAGCGACCGATCTTACCGATGGTGACAAGGGTCGGAATGGTAGACGGTCTTACTGATGGTGATAAGGACCGAAAAAGGTAGCGACCGATCTTGCCGATGGAGACAAGGGTCAGAATGGTAGACAGTCTTGCCGATGATGAAAAAAATTGAAAAAGGTAGCGACCGATCTTGCCGATGGTGACAATGGTCGAAATCGTAGACGGTCTTGCCGATGGTGACAAGGACCGAAAAAGGTAGCGACCGATCTTGCCGATGGTGACAAGGGTCTAAAAAGGGTAGAAGGAAGTGGAACGATGAACGAGGATAACCTCGCTACTACATTATCATTTCATCATTTTTTTATTCATTGATTTTTTTTATTCGTCATCATTTTTATCACATTACTGACTCAAGCGCCCTTTCAGGTTTTCACCGAAGTCAGCCCCTCTTACTTTTGCCCACGCGCCCTTTCGGGTTTTCACGTGGCGGGGTACCCGATTTTGCCTGTAACGCCCTTTCGGGTTTTCGCTACAGCCGGGTTATATCTATTTTTGCCCTTGCCCTAATATAGGAACAAGGCTGGCGGGGTATCTCTATTTTTAACCCCATCTTTCTTTTCTCTTTTTTTTGTAGGAAGAAGCCGGGACACAGGGGAGCCTGCCCGCTAGCACGCCGATCGGCCTTGTCGATGATGACAAGGGTCGAATCTGTTGTGACTCCTATGTGTTGATGGTGTTGACATGTAACTTTACTTCATATGGCAACACATTGTTTTGATGAATTGGTAACACTGTTTATGTTTTGATGAAATCACTTTATCAGATTGTCTGTGTGTTATATGCATTTTATCTTGTCTTCACACTGAACACACACAATCAAAGTCTTAATGTCTATACATCGCTGTTGGGCATCAAAGTCTGCACATGAGCATCAGGCAGCAAGTGTGTACAACACCCCATGTAGGCACGACAAGTGCATACACTGGTTGTACATTGCACAAACATGCGAAGTCACCAAGTGTGTACATTGCATAGCATGCAGGCGTCAAAGTCCATACATCCACAGTGCATTGGCCAAGTCTATACACTATCCATCTCATTTAGAGTCTAAGGTGAAGTCTGTACATTGAGCGTCTCAATGAGCGTCTCACGCAAGTCCACACATTGGCCTTCAGGCTTGAAAGTCTGTACATCGGTCTTTCAGCAAGTCTGAACATCGTCCGTCTCATTTAGCGTCTCAGGCATTGGGCAAAGTCTGTACAGAGTCCAGCGTCTCATTCAGCGTCTCATTTAGCGTCTCATTGCATGGGTTAAGTCTGTACAGCATTCAGTGTCTAGAGTCTCATGAAGTCTGTACATCAGACTGTTACAGAAAGTCTGTACATTGGACGGTGTCAGGCGAAGTCTGTACAATGACCGTCTTCCTTAGCGCCTTGATCTTCCAAGTCTCTACAGGCTTCTGTTTTCCAAAGTCTATACATCACCCAGTTACTGCAAAGTCTATGCAGAGCTCAAGAGGTGTTCGAAGTCTATACATTGACCTCCATGACTCAAGTCCATACATTGGACTGTTTGGTCAAGTCTATACAGTCATTTGTTGATAAGTCTTCACATCGTGAAGTCTATACACTCAACTCCTTCACATATTGCAAGTCTGTACATTGCATTCATCAGCAGTGAAGTCTATACATCGCTTGTCTTCATTCGAGTCTCATGAAGTATGTACATCGTGCATCAGTTCTGAAGTCCATACATCGTCTGTCTTCAATTGAGTCTCACTGAAGTCTACACATTGCATCTTCTCACTGATGTCTACACATTGCATTGATCTTCACTTAGTCTATACATTGACAGTCTTCATATCACCTAAGTCTGTACAGCGGTTGCTTCATACATCAATTCTGTACATAGCTTTCACTTATATGAAGTCTATACAACGCAATTCTTCTAATAAGTCTATACAGAGTGTTATTTAATCTGATCATCCGATACTCTGTCTGACAGGGACTCTCTACTGAGATTGCTGACATGGCTCGTGATCCCAGGAGGACGAGGTGACCAGATGCTGACACGTGGATGGAATTGCCTCGAATCTGGAGAATTCCTTGGGTGGGAAAACGTGGAAGCCACGCACCCTTATCCACCTGCTTTTGTTATATAGATCAGTCTTCATCTTCCGTAAAGGCTGATCGAAGTTGGCGAAGTCTATACATCCAGTCTGAAACAGCAGCCACCGAGATCCACTGTGAGAGAAGAAAAGCAGAGAAGAAGAAAAGGAGAGAAGAAGAAAGAGAGAGAAGATGAGTTGAGAGAGTTATCGTGAGAGTTTGTGAATCAGTCTCTTGGTCCAGTTACCAGAGCTGATATTGCTCAACTTTGAGCTACAGTCGTTTTGGTTTTTATTCCATTCGATTGTGTGTTTTGTTTATTTTCAGTCTTGCTATTTTCTCTTTGATTACTTTTGTTCTATCAAGCTGTTAGTCAGCGGTTTCAAGCTGTGAGGCAGCGGGTTGCAGAGGTGTTCCTCTGGTCGGCTAAGCTGTAGTGCCCAGCAGAGCAAGCTGTGATGCTCAGCTGTTGCAGAGGATGCTCCTCTGGTCGGGATAAGCTGTAAGCCCCAGCCGTTGTTGGCAAGCTGTAAAGCCCAGCAGATTGAAGTTGTGTATCAGCAGTAATCCACATTCGAGTTGAATGTGGGGTGGACGTAGGTCGGATTGACCGAACCACCTAAAAGCCTTGTGCCTCTCGTGTGTTTGATTGCTTGTTCAGCAGATCTTGTGTGTTTCATTCGGTGCATTGGCTATGTTCGTCTAGTGTTCTTCTAATTCCGCATTTGATTCTAGGCCTAATTTTTAAATAGCCAGTTGATCTATTCACCCCCCCCTTCTAGATCCACATCCTGTGGTGATAGAGCCTTCCATCTAACTTCAACACTTGGTATCAGAGGTAGACTCTTCTACAGGGACTTATCGCCCGAAGAGGATAAGCACAGATGGACGGAAGAGAAAGCCTATAGCTCTGAAGGCTGGTGCTAGCAGATCCAGTCGATCCAGCCCCAATGGATCATCAACTGAAGAGAGCTTGTCTGAAGAAGAAGTGGCAAATGCTGATATTGCCATGATTACTAGGGAATTCCGAAGATTTATCAAGAAGGAAGGAAGAAGATTCAGCCGAAGAAATCCCAACAGTGGCCGCCGAGACACAAGGTATAAATCAAACCCTGTAAAGAAAGCTGAAACTAATGTTTGCTATCAATGCAGGAAGGCGGGTCACTTTAAAGCTGAATGTCCGATAAATCAGAACCTCAAGGACAAGTCCAAGAAGAAGAACACAAAAGGAAAAGATGTGGTTAGTACTTGGAGTGATGAGGACGAGGGATCCTTGAGCGTCACTTCGGACAGTGAAGCTGAAGCTGAGAAGCCAATCTGTCTCATGGCAACCAGCTCAGAAGATAGAGAGGAAGAATCTGATGAGGTATCCTCTCGCTATAAAAATTTTACTATTACTGATTGGATGGTTGCTTATGATGAACTTACTGATAGAGTAGATGAGGTCAGAAAAGAAAACAGGCATCTACTCAGAAAAATTAAAATCATGCAAAATGATACTTCATTGTCTGATAAAATTACCTGCTTAGAAACTGAGAACAATAATATGAAACTCACATGTTCTAAATTTGAAGAAATCAATAAAGAACTGAAAATTTCTAAGGAAGAAAATGTGAGATTAGACAATGAAATTAATGCATGGAAACTGAAAATTCAGAATTATGAAAATGAGATAAAGATTGTTTCTGAAAAATATGAAGCTGTCCTCAATGTGAATAATGAGTTAAAAAAATCTATTGATGAAGTTCAGAAAGATAATGAGGATAAGCTAAAAACAATTGAGAAAATGACCCAAGGATCTGAAAATTTAGATGCATTATTGGGGTCAAGGGTAAATTTCAGAAGAGAGGGCCTAGGATTCAACTCTAGTGCAACTAAAAGCTTTGGAATGAAAACTATTTTCTTTGTTGCACAAAAGGAGAAAGGACCTCTGATCAACATGAATTCTAATAATGCTGTACAGACAAATTTGAATCTGAAAAAGCTAAATGCAGAGGAGAAGGGCAAACAGAAAGTAGGTGAGCCTAGTAGAATTGGGACTTCCAAACCTAGCTCTAGTGCTCAACCCAATGTTAGGGGTCAGCCTGTTCAGGTAAACAAACCCCATGTCAATGCCAAAAAGTCTTCACCACCATCATCACAGAAAAGGACCCAACCAAAATCTATGAATAGGTCAGCAGGGTCAAGGGTGCAGGGAAGACAAAATATTTTCAGAAGTCAGCCCAACAAATTCAATCCACCAAGAGTTCAGTCCTACTACCCCACACAGCCAATCTATCCTAATGGGCATGGGTGGACTAGAACTCAAGGGATGTATACAGGGTATGTTCATCAACCTACACACTTTTACAGACCCTATGTCAGAAATTGAGAAAATGGGTATGGTAGTAGGATGCCTAGGAATTACCAACATTTCCACAGCCAGCCCAGGAACTACCATGGCCAAAACTTTATAAATGCAACCTGGCCGAAGCATTGGCACAATAACAAAAATTCTGTGAATAACTCTGTTGGTGCATATAAGAAGAAAGTCAACAAGAAAAAGCAAAACAAAAAGAAATCTGGAAAATCCACTGAACAGAACTGCTTCAAACAAATGTGGATTCCCAAAACCATGCTTTCTTTCTTTACTTGCACTTCATCTGCATTGGAGCCCAATTAGACTTGGGTTCCAAACTCTTTGCCCTAATTATGTGTGCAGGTATGCCTGGCAGCCAAGAGCAACTTGTGGTACTTGGACAGTGGTTGCTCCAGGCATATGACAGGAGATAAGGCCAAGTTTTGCATGCTAACTGAAAAGCTAGGAGGCCTTGTCACCTTTGGAAGCAACACAAAGGGTAGGATCATTGGATCAGGTAAGGTAGGTAAGTGTTCTACCTGCTGCATTGATGATGTTATGCTGGTTGAAGGGTTAGCTTACAATTTACTTAGTATCAGCCAGTTGTGTGATAAGGGTCATAAGGTTTTATTTAATTCTCAATGCTGCAAGGTTTTTGAACCTGATTCAGAAATTATAAAATTCTCTGGAAAAAGAATAAATAACACATACATGATAGATCTAGATGATATTCAGCATTCTAACCTATGTCTTACTGCCAATAGAGAAGATTTAGCATTTTTATGGCATCGTAGGTTAGGCCATGCTAGTTATACCATTTTGCATAAACTAATCAAGCATAGCATGGTTAGAGGACTTCCTGAAGTTTCCTTCAAGAAAGAAAATAAAATCTGTGATGCATGCACTCAATCAAAGATAACTAGAAAGTCATTTAAGTCTAGAACTGAAAATATGTCTTCCAAACCCTATGAGCTGATACACATGGATCTTTTTGGGCCAACCAGATCTGTCAGCTTATCAGGAAGGAGGTTTGGGTTTGTCATGGTAGATGACTTTTCTAGGTATACTTGGGTTTATTTCTTATCTAATAAGAGTGATGCCTTCTCAGAATTTCAGGAGTTCTATGTTAAAATAAATCAGAAAATTGAAAACATTTTGACTGATCATGGAGGTGAGTTTGAAAACTCACAGTTTGATGAACTCTGCAGGTCAAATGGAATCAACCATAGGTACTCCTCACCAAGGACACCTGAGCAGAATGGGGTTGTGGAGAGAAGGAACAGAACCCTAGTGGAGATGGGTCGTACACTTCTTGTTGAAGGTGGTCTACCAAGGAAATTTTGGGCTGAAGCAGTGAACACTGCCTGTTATGTAATTAACCGAGTCATGGTAAGACCTTCTACCCAGCAAACACCATATGAGATCTTAAAGGGTAAGAAACCTTCTATTGCTCATTTCAAGGTTTTTGGTTGTAAATGTTTTATTCATATAAATGATAAAAGAGACCTTGATAAATTTGAACCTAAAGGTGAACCAGGAATCTTTCTTGGTTATTCTGAAAACACCCGAGTATATAGAGTGTACAATCTGAACTCTAAAACTGTTGAAGAATCTCCACACATAGTTTTTGATGAATCCTTGGTAAATTCTAACGTTGGTCAATGCAGGAATGAAGACAATGGTGAAATATTGAAGGAAGGAGATCCTGCAGACAAATCTGAGGATGAAGAAGGACATACAGAACTTAATGAAGAGGAGCCTACAGTTCTGGGGGAGGTAAATCAAACACATGACAATTCAATTGTTAACATTAGATATCTTAAAGATCATCATGTAGATAATGTAATTGGAAATCTGCATGACCCCCCTAGGACTAGAGGCCACCTGAGAATTCAACATGAATTAAATGCATATGCTCTTGTCTCTCAAATTGAACCCAAGTCCATTGACTGTGCCCTCAAGGATATGCATTGGATTAATGCCATGCATGAGGAGCTTAATCAGTTCGACAGGAACAAGGTGTGGCACTTAGTCCCACCTCCTGATCATGGAACAGTCATAGAGACTAGGTGGGTCTTCAGGAATAAATCTGATGAATTAGGGAATATTGTTAAAAATAAAGCCAGACTTGTTGCTCAGGGGTACAACCAGGAGTTTGGTATTGACTTTGAAGAGTCATTTGCCCCTGTAGCCAGATTAGAAGCTGTTAGAATTTTATTAGCTTATGCATGTTCCCTAGGTATAATCCTCCAGCAGATGGATGTAAAATCTGCATTCTTGAATGGGGAAATTAATGAGGATGTCTATGTTAGACAGCCCCCTGGATTTGAATGTCTAGATTTCCCTATTCATGTTTACAAATTAAATAAAGCTCTCTATGGTCTTAAGCAAGCTCCCAGAGCTTGGTACGACAGGTTGAGCAAGTTTCTCACTGATCAAAACTTCACTAGAGGAGTAGTTGATCAGACCTTGTTTACAAAGGTGAGTCATTCTGAAATTCTTATTGTACAGATTTATGTGGATGATATCATTTTTGGGTCAACTAACCCCAAATTGTGTGAGGAATTTTCTGAAACATTGACTAATGAGTTTGAAATGAGCTCAATGGGTGAGCTCAAATTGTTTCTTGGACTGCAGGTTACACAAACAAAGGATGGAATGTTTATCACTCAGTCCAAGTACACAAGGGATCTACTCAAGAAATACAAGATGGATAACCTTAAAGAGATAGCTTCTCCAATGGGTACTTCTACAAGCTTGGATGAAGACACTAAAGGTAACCCATTTGACCAGAAATTATACAGAGGTATGATCGGATCCCTTCTCTACTTAACAGCATCTAGGCCTGATATTCAATTCGCTGTAGGATTATGTGCTAGGTTTCACGCCAGTCCTAAAGAAAATCATTTTAAAGCAGTGAAAAGGATTTTTAGATATCTGCTAGGCACCCAAGAGCTAGGATTATGGTATCCTGCTAGGTGTGAGTTAGAGCTTCTAGCTTACACTGATGCTGATTATGCTGGGTGTCGAGTAGATAGAAAAAGCACTAGTGGCTACTGTCAATTCCTTGGTGGCTGTCTAGTATCTTGGGCATCTAAGAAGTAACACACTATAGCCTTGTCTACAACTGAAGCTGAATATGTTGCAGCAGGTAATTGTGCTGCCCAAGTACTTTGGATTAAGCACCAACTAGATGATTATCAGATAAAATTGGAATGTATTCCAATTCTATGTGATAATACTAGTGCCATATGCCTTGCTAAAAATCTTGTTCATCATTCTAGGACTAAGCACATAGAAATAAAACATCATTTTCTAAGAGATGCTGTGAACAAAAAGGAAATTGAACTGGACTTCATTGAAACAGACAAACAAGTTGCTGATATCTTTACTAAGTCACTTGGAAATAAAATTTTTAAATTTTTTAGAAGAGAACTTGGCTTGTGTAAATTTCAGCATAATGAATGAACTCTTTGTTGACTTGAATAAAACTTTTGAGCTGCTTTGAATAAACTTCTGATTTGGACTTGCTGTTGATAGATTGAATAAACATTGTGCAACAGACTTATGATAATGCATGACTCTCATATTTTTTTATTGCACTCATGATCATCATTGCATATATATGTCTAGATGCATGATATGTCTATATTTCTACATGGGTCATACTGCACGATAAGATAGTCTGATTAAGCATGAACTTCAAAAATCATCTGATCTGTCATCTTTTGCAAAAATTGCATGCATATAGACAGGGGGAGTCTTGTCAAAATTTTAAGGTGAACTGCTGCATCGACGCTGCTATAATGTGGCGTTGACGCAGTGAACGAGATCTGTGAATATCTCTGTCTCATTATTATGAAGAGTTGACACTGCAATAGCATGAAGTCGACGCACTGACACTATCTCAGTGTCTTATAATGTTGTCTCTTCAACTGATGCGTAGACGCATTGACCTCCCAGCCTCGACGATGTCTATTCAATCCTTGACTCTGAATGATTGAGTCTGACAATATGGCAATCTTTTAGTCAGTTCTAATATTAAGCAATAAAAAATAGATTTCTTCTTTCATAAGAACTTTAATTGCTTAAAGACTGACTTAATGGTTTAAAATTTATAATCTTTAGAGTTGAAAGACTACAATCAGTAAATAAGGATGCTGAAAATTGATAAAGCTCTCAACCGTAGCTTATTTCATGTCAGACAAAGCTACTTATATCTGAAATCTAAAAACTCATCTGAAATCATGTTAGAGAAGCTAAGTATGTGTATTGTCCTTAAACAAGTCATTCTGAAACAAATAAAGGGCAGCTAAGAAAGATATTGAAAAACATTGAAAATCATTTGAGAAATAGCATTGACAGAGCAATGACTGATAAATCACTGAGAAATTAAGTGATCCATCAAAGAAGTGGACACCACTAATGTCATGAGGTGTATCAGCTATCTCTGTATAAAATGATCAAAACAGTAGGTTATTTTCACTGAGTACCTGGGGGTAACTGGCGTCTAATAAACGTGTACCCTCACACAAAAAGGTGTCAATCAATTCTATTGAATTTGATCATAGGCAAGATGGTCCATCATGTTGAGTATCTAGGGGTATTGGCATCTGATAAACGTATACCCTTACGCAAAAAGACTTTTGGTACCTGAATGCCCTAAATGAAACAATATTGAAAATGCTGTTCCTTAAAAGAAATTTCATGGATGTCAATTGTTTAATTTCAATACATGACCTGGTTTCTCTTAACATATTTTACTGAGTCTATTAAAGTAAGATATTCTGAAACTGAATCTCTCATGTAAATATGACTCTTGTTTATTGTTTTATCATGCACATCTACCTTATCCAATGAATGTAGTGCATGAACTCTTTTCTTTTTATAACCTTTAAACCAGAATTTCAATTTCTAAGCCGTTTCTCAGTTCATATGACAGAAGGTTCTCTGCTTTAGTTGCTTAATTTCTGAACTACTTGCCAAGAATGTCAGTCAGCTGCACTTTCTTTCTCTTCGCTTGCATTCACTTTCCCTCCTATTTGTTGATGGCAAAGGGGGAGAATATTGTCTGAATTCAATCCTTCAGTTTAGGGGGAGAATTCTGATTCAGGGGAGTGTATGCATCTACATCATGGTATGGCAAAGGGGAAAATTTTGTGAGCAGGGAGTTGCTTACATTTTGTAGCATGCAGCATGTCATTCATAGCATCTACATGCATCTGCATAACAATCTGAATAACAAATCATGTCTTTCATCAAAAAATGCATCTGTATGACAGGATGTTGCTACTCTACATGATAGGGGGTTGCCATCATCAAAAAGGGGGAGATTGTTGTGACTCCTATGTGTTGATGGTGTTGACATGCAACTTTACTTCATATGGCAACACATTGTTTTGATGAATTGGCAACACTGTTTATGTTTTGATGAAATCACTTTATCAGATTGTCTGTGTGTTATATGTATTTTATCTTGTCTTCACACTGAACACACACATTCAAAGTCTCAATGTCTATACATCACTGTTGGGCATCAAAGTCTGCACATGAGCATCAAGCAGCAAGTGTGTACAACGCCCCGTGTAGGCACGACAAGTCCATACACTGGTTGTACATTGCACAAACATGCGAAGTCACCAAGTGTGTACATTGCATAGCATGCAGGCGTCAAAGTCCATACATCCACAGTGCATTGGCCAAGTCTATACACTGTCCGTCTCATTTAGAGTCTAAGGTGAAGTCTGTACATTGAGCGTCTCAATGAGCGTCTCACGCAAGTCCACACATTGGCCTTCAGACTTGAAAGTCTGTACATCGGTCTTTCAGCAAGTCTGAACATCGTCCGTCTCATTTAGCGTCTCAGGCATTGGGCAAAGTCTGTACAGAGTCCAGCGTCTCATTCAGCGTCTCATTTAGCGTCTCATTGCATGGGTTAAGTATGTACAGCATTCAGTGTCTAGAGTCTCATGAAGTCTGTACATCAGACTGTTACAGAAAGTCTGTACATTGGACGGTGTCAGGCGAAGTCTGTACAATGACCGTCTTCCTTAGCGTCTTGATCTTCCAAGTCTCTACAGGCTTCTGTTTTCCAAAGTCTATACATCACCCAGTGACTGCAAAGTCTATGCAGAGCTCAAGAGTTGTTCGAAGTCTATACATTGGCCTCCATGACTCAAGTCCATACATTGGACTGTTTGGTCAAGTCTGTACTGTCATTTGTTGATAAGTCTTCACATCGTGAAGTCTATACACTCAACTCCTTCACATATTGCAAGTCTGTACATTGCATCCATCAGCAGTGAAGTCTATACATCGCTGGTCTTCATTCGAGTCTCATGAAGTATATACATCGTGCATCAGTTCTGAAGTCCATACATCGTCTGTCTTCAATTGAGTCTCACTGAAGTCTACACATTGCATCTTCTCACTGATGTCTACACATTGCATTGATCTTCACTTAGTCTATACATTGACAGTCTTCATATCACCTAAGTCTGTACAGCGGTTGCTTCATACAGCAAGTCTGTACATAGCTTTCACTTATATGAAGTCTATACAACGCAGTTCTTCTAATAAGTCTATACAGAGTGTTATTTAATCTAATCATCCGATACTCTGTCTGACAGGGACTCTCTACTGAGATTGCTGACATGGCTCGTGATCCCAGGAGGACGAGGTGACCAGATGCTGACACGTGGATGGAATTGCCTCGAATCTGGAGAATTCCTTGGGCGGGAAAACGTGGAAGCCACGCGCCCTTATCCACCTGCTGCTGTTATATATATCAGTCTTCATCTTCCGTAAAGGCTGATCGAAGTTGGCGAAGTCTATACATCCAGTCTGAAACAGCAGCCACCGAGATCCACTGTGAGAGAAGAAAAGCAGAGAAGAAGAAAAGGAGAGAAGAAGAAAGAGAGAGAAGATGAGTTGAGAGAGTTATCGTGAGAGTTTGTGAATCAATCTCTTGGTCTAGTTACCAGAGCTGATATTGCTCAACTTTGAGCTACAGTCGTTTTGGTTTTTATTCCATTCGATTGTGTGTTTTGTTTATTTTCAGTCTTGCTATTTTCTCTTTGATTACTCTTGTTCTATCAAGCTGTTAGTCAGCGGTTTCAAGCTGTGAGGCAGCGGGTTGCAGAGGTGTTCCTCTGGTCGGCTAAGCTGTAGTGCCCAGCAGAGCAAGCTGTGATGCTCAGCTGTTGCAGAGGATGCTCCTCTGGTCGGGATAAGCTGTAAGCCCCAGCCGTTGTTGGCAAGCTGTAAAGCCCAGCAGATTGAAGCTGTGTATCAGCAGTAATCCACATTCGAGTTGAATGTGGGGTGGACGTAGGTCGGATTGACCGAACCACCTAAAAGCCTTGTGCCTCTCGTGTGTTTGATTGCTTGTTCAGCAGATCTTGTGTGTTTCATTTGGTGCATTGGCTGTGTTCGTCTAGTGTTCTTCTAATTCCGCATTTGATTCTAGGCCTAATTTTTAAATAGCCAGTTGATCTATTCACCCCCCCCCCTTCTAGATCCACATCCTGTGGTGATAGAGCCTTCCATCTAACTTCAACAGAATCCTGGTTTAGTTCGTCGACATTGGTTAAATGCCGAAGCAAAGGGTATAGTTCTTAACAGGGACGAAAGGTCCAGGTTAAGGGATAGAGGCTGATCGATCCCACCGATGATGACGAGGGTCGAACATAGATTTGTTCATCGGCATGGGTCGCATGCCGAAGTAAAGATAGATTCATTAACAGGGACGAAAGGTCCAAGTTAAGGGTAGAGATTGATCGATCTCATCGATGATGACGAGGGTCAAACATAGGTTTGTTCATCGGCATGGGTCACATGTCGAAGCAAGGATAGATTCATTAACAGGGACGAAAGGTCCAAGTTAAGGGTAGATATCGACCGATCTCGCCGATGATGACGAGGGTCGAACATAGGTTTGTTCATCGGCATGGGTCACATGTCGAAGTAAGGATAGATTCATTAACAGGGATGAAAGGTCCAAGTTAAGGGTAGAGATTGACCGATCTCACCGATGATGACGAGGGTCGAACATAGGTTTGTTAGGAGATCTCCGATGGGACTCTTGATGATTGTCCTTTGGGAGTCTCATTAGGAGGAGAATAAAGAGGAACTTTTTAGATTACCACTTTACTGACCCGAGCGCCCTTTCGGGTTTTCGCCGAAGCCAGCCCCCTCTTACTTTTGCCCACGTGCCCTTTTGGGTTTTCACATGGCGGGATACCCGATTTTACCTGCAGCGCCCTTTCGGGTTTTCGCCGCAGCCGAGTTATAGCCATTTTTACCCTTGTCCCAATTTAG
The DNA here is from genome assembly GCA_022559845.1 of Amorphophallus konjac. Taxonomy (NCBI): domain Eukaryota; kingdom Viridiplantae; phylum Streptophyta; class Magnoliopsida; order Alismatales; family Araceae; genus Amorphophallus; species Amorphophallus konjac. The sequence goes on from CM040122.1 coordinate 55,634,484, forward strand.
GAACAAGACCGGCGGGGTATCTCTATTTTTAACCCCATTTTATCTTTTCTTTTTGCTCATGTAACAGAAGGACGTTGAGAGAGTCGGCTAGGACACGAAGTCTTGCGCCGAGAAAGAGGGTTTACTCGTCAGCACGAAGGCAATGCTGACGCAAGGGATAGATTTGTGCCGATTCGAGCGTAAGGCCCGCAATGGCAACATTGTATAAAGGTCGGCTAGGACACGAAGTCTTACGCCGAGAAAAGGGGTTTATTCGTCAGCAAGGAGACAATGCTAACGCAAAGGATGGACTCGTGCCAACTTGGGCGTTAGGCTCGCAATGACAAGGATGTATAAAGGTCGGCCAGGACACAAGGTCTTGCGCCGAGAAAAGGGTTTATTCGTCAGCAAGAAGGCAATGCTGACGCAAAGGGGTAGATTTGTGCCGATTCGGGCGTAAGGCCCGTAATGGCAATACTGTAGACATTATGCGAGTCTGGTCAGGGCCGACCATCACTGGACCGAGGTGCGGGTAGCTCGGTTAGGGCAGAGCGCCACTGAACCAAGGTGAGGGTAGCTCGGTTAGGGCGGAATGCCACTGAACCAATGTGAGGGTAGCTCGGTTAGGGCGGAATGCCACTAGACCAATGTGAGGGTAGCTCGGTTAGGGCGAAGTGCCACTAGACTAAGGTGAAGGTAGCTCGGTCAGGGCGGAATGCCACTAGACCAAGGGAGTGGTAGCTTGGTTAGGGCGGAGTGCCACTAGACCAAGGTGAAGGTAGCTCGGTCAGGGTAGAGTGCCACTAGACCAAGGTGAAGGTAGCTCGGTCAGGGCGGAGTGCCACTAGTCCAAGGTGAGGGGAGCTTGGTCAGGGCGGAACACTAGACCAAGGGAGGGGTAGCTTGGTTAGGGCGAAGTGCCACTAGACCAAGGAAAAGGTAGCTTGGTTAGGGTGGAATGCCACTAGACCAAGGTTAGGGTAGCTTGGTTAGGGCAGAGTGCCACTAGACCAAGGTGAATGGTAGCTTGGTTAGGGCGGAGTGCCACTAGACCAAGAAAATGTATTCCGATCCCTCAGGGGATGTTGGTTGTGCCGTATGATACAGCTTCATATGCTTCCCATTGAGTGGGGAGAACTGGATGACTCCTTTGTGGTCCACCAGGATGTAAGCACCTCCCTCATATACTCGGTGGACGATGTATGGTCCGACCCAGTTTTCGACCAACTTCCCTTTGGGATTGGAGGCCATCACTTCTCTTCTCTTGACCATCACCAGGTCTCCTTTCTTGAATTCCCGACCTTTGACCAGCTTATCGAAAGCACGGGCCATGCGAGCTTGGTAGAGTTGGATGTTTTGTTGTGCCCGGAGGTGCTTTCCTTCGAGCTCGGCGAGCTCTTCCAATCTTCTTTCTGCATTGGTTTGTTCACCGCTGACTAGTCCATGCTGGATGGCGACTCGCAGCGAAGGAACTTCTAATTCAATCGGCACCACAGCCTCTGACCCATACGCGAGGGAGAATGGCGAACAGCCGGTTGGGGTTTTATAGACAGTACGATAGGCCCAGAGTGCCTCGTACATCCTTTCTTCCCAGTCCTTTTTATTAGACTTGACAGTCTTTTCCAGCAACGTGCATAGTGTCTTGTTGAAGGCTTCTGCAAGTCCATTGGCTTGAGGGTTGTAGGGGGACGATGTCCTCCAGTCAATCTTGTATTTTTCGGCTAGCCGGTAAACCTTCTGATTTCTGAAATGGCTACCATTGTCAGAGATAATTCGGATGGGAATCCCGAATCGGAATATTATGTTCTGCCGGAAGAATCTTGCAGCCAGTTCTCCCGTCACATCTCTTAACGCAACTGCTTATGCCCATCTGGAGAAGTAATCTTTAGCTGCTAAGATGTATTTGCACCCTGATGAAGATGCTGGTAGTGGCCCTACCACGTTCGTGTCCCATTGAGCAAACGGCCAGCTTGGTAAGGTAGGATGTAGTGGCACTGGAGGCCTTCTTGACACATTGGCGTGTTCTTGACACTTTTGACAAGCCCTGGCGAACTTGCAGCAGTCATCAAATATAGTGGGCCAATAGTAACCCAAGTTCTTTATCTCGATTTTCATCTTTGGGCTAGCCTGATGCGCTCCAACTGATCCCGCATGGATTTCTTGCATCACCTGCCCCGCTTCTGCTGAAGATAAGCAACGAAGTAGAAATTTTCTTCGGGCATCTGCCATTATTCGGAACAAGGTTCCGTTCCTCATCTCGTAAGAGTCTTTGACCCTCAGGAGTTTCATTCTTTGTTCTTTTCCCTTTGGGAGTTGCTGGCGCTGAAACCACTGTAGGAGATGTTCTCGCCAATCTGGTTGTTGGACTTCCTCGACGGTTGTCACCTCAGTTTCTTGTTCGTCGGTCAGGACTTCTATAACACTGGGGACCTGCCGGCGGTTAATCACTGTTATGTTCAGGCTTGTGTCTGGCGGGACTGCCAAAGAACTGGCCAATTTAGCGAGGGCGTCCGCTTGGGCATTCTGTCCTCAGTTGACATGCTTGACACTGATGAAGTAGAATCTTGTCATTAGGCGAGTTGCCAGTTGGTAGTAAGGAATGAGTTCTTGTTTTCTCACATCGAACTCTCCTTCCAGCTGTTTTATAACTAGCATGGAGTCTCCGAATGCTTCCAGCATTTGAATCCCCGTGGACAGTGCAATCTACAATCCGATTATCAGAGCTTCATACTCTGCTTCATTATTTGTGCAAGGCTTATTTATTGAGCAAGATGTGTGCACCACTTCCACTTCTAGAGACTTTAGGGCTATGCCAGCTCCTGCTCTGACCCTGGCTGATCCAGTGACCGAGGTGTCAATTCGAGAACCGCCATAAAAATAAAATTGCCACGGGGAGGGCTGCACTTGAGCGGCTTCTAGGGTTTCATCTTCAAGGAGTTCCGGTTCAAACAGGCAATCTTCTGGTACTGGGTGCTCGGCGAAGAAGTCCGCGATGGCTTGTCCTTTGACAGCCTTTTGCGGCACATAGGAGATATCAAACTCCATAAGAAACACTGCCCATTTGCCCAGGCGACCTTTGAGTGCCGGCTGGGACATAATATATTTCAGCAGGTCCTCCCTGGACACCAGGCTGATTTCATGTGACAACACATAGTGTCGAAGCTTCTTGACTGCGAAAACCAGCGATAGGCAGGTCTTCTCAATATAAGTATACTTCTCCTCTGTCCTAACCAGTCTTCGACTGAGGTAGTAGAGGGCTTGTTCTTTCCCCTCTGCATTGTTATGGGCCAGCATTGCCCCCAGGGAGTTGTGTGTGGCTGCTATATACAAGATCAGTGGCCGACCTCTCACTGGCGCCCAGCACTGGCGGAGTTTTCAGATAATCTTTCAACTTGTCAAAGGCTATCTGGCAATCTTCATCCCAGTAGAAGGGAACATTCTTCATCATCAATTTGTGGAAAGGCTGACATCGCCTTGAAAAATTGGAAACGAACCGCCGAATATAAGCCAAACGGCCCTGTAGTGATCTCAGCTCAGAGAGGTTCCTTGGTGCAGGTAGCTCCAGAATTGCTTTGATCTTTGCGGGGCCTATCTCGATTCCCCGATATCGGACAATGAAGCCCAAGAACCTTCTGCTCGACACTCCGAACGCACATTTCATAGGGTTCATCTTCATCTCATGCTGCGTCAGCCTCTGAAAGATAATCTGGAGGTCCTACAGATGGTCTTGTTTTCTTCTGGTCTTGACCACCAGATCATCTATGTAGCACTCGACCTTGTGGTAGAGCAACTCATCAAAGATTCTGGTCATTGCGCGCTGATAAGTTGCGCCAGCATTCTTTAGTCCGAACGGCATCCTCTTATAATGATAGATGCCTTTAGGGGTTCGGAAGGCAGTATGAACCCAGTCATGCTCCGCGATCCAAATCTGGTTGTAGCCGGATGACCCATCCATGAATGACAGGGCCTCATGACCGGTTGTGGCATCAATCATGACTTCCGTTATTGGCACCGGAAAGTCATCCTTGGGGCAGGCTTTATTTAGATCTCGGAAGTCAACACATATCCGGATCTGTCTATTTTTATTTTTCACGGGGATGATATTCGCCAGCCACGTGGTGTACTAGTTTTCTTCGACAAATCCCACGTCAATAAGCTTGTCGACTTCAGCACAAATTTGAGTGATGAGTTCTGGCCTCATGCGCCGTGGCGGTTGCTTCACTGGCTCGGCTTCAGGGCTGATTGCCAACTCATGCTGTGAAACTGCAGGATTCAGACCTGGCATCTCATTGTATGTCCAGGCGAAGCAATCCCGGTATTCTTGCAACAGCTGGATGTACAGCCCCCGTTCTTCTGGGGACAGTTGGACACTGAGGAAGGTAGGCCTAGGGTCCTCCTCACTTCCCAAGTTGACTTCTATCAGTTCGTCGACTGTGGCTTGGCCTCCGTCTTCTATCTCCGGAGGTGCCGGTTGGAGGTCAACGAAGTCTGGAATACCATCTTGAGGGTCGAGTACTTCGACTTCCTCATCTGACACCATTAGAGCTTCTCGGAAGTCCTCTGTTTCATTTGATAGTGGCCACGCGTATTGCTCTTTCAGCAAATCTGCTACCATTGCAGTCTCCCAGGGTAAGAGAGCAGCTTCAGTCCTTGCAGATGGGGTTATGGTCGTGACCGACTAGTGGCCGCTTGTTGTTGGGCTGGAACAGCATCCGAGCCTCGTAGCAGAGGGTGAGGGCATCTCACCTTCTGAGGCAGCTGCATCTTCTATAGGGATGGCATCCCCTTTCTTGGCAGTATATACGCCTCAGTCGGAGCTGATGTTGGTTCCCCCGAGTGGCATGGGAGGTGTCGAGTTTGACATTAGTAGGTCTTCCTCAGGGGGAGAAGTCTCGGCTTCTCCGATACTTTGGGCTCCGCCGCTGCTAGCCGCATCAAATTCGGCTTGAAGGGTCGTCTCTTCGGGGTAGATCTACTCCCAACATTGGCAAGGAATCACGGCCTCCGCCTCTGGATTCTCAGGCTGGTCCCAGTAAGCATATTCAGCTTCTGCTGGGTATTCATCAAAAGTTGCCCCGAGGGAGCTATCTTCAGCAGGGTAGAAGGCGGAGATGGTGTCCACTTCGTATCGCCCACTGTGGTAATATTCTTCCAGGGTGAAGCCCAACCCTGGGTGTTGAGAAACGCGTCTCATTTCCTTATCCAGACTTATGGGATACTACATTTTATGGAAAGCTTCCTTGCTCCTCTGAGACTGATTGGAGGGGATGTGTTGCTTCTGAAACATCCTAGCCATCTGATTAGTTGTGAATGCCAGACCCTTGACGGGAACTGATGGATTGTCTATATCTTTGGGGAGGCAGCAATCTGTGTCCTCTTGAGTAGGGTGCTCTTCAGCTGTATAAAACAGGCTGTTGGGTCCATCCTTCTGTGTTACCTCCCAAGTTTCGCAAGGCTCAACAGTAGGGTTATCAAGGCCGGGAGTTGGCTTGGTGAGGCCGTCCGGGACACCAATGTGGTTATGCTTCTGACCGACCCGCACTTCATTAGCTTCAGCGTATAATGCTGGAGGTGCTATTCTACCCACGTCCCCGGATGCTGTGGGAAGTTGACAACTACGAACCTCCGCTCTACACCTCCGAACCTCAAGGAGGAGCCGCTACACCTGAAAAGAAATGGGTGAGTCTCATCTCATTGACTCAGTAGGCCAGTGGATCCCTGCCACGAAACAACAGCGGTAACTAGCAGCGATAATAGTAATAAGAACAACAACATCAGTAGTAGACGACGGCGTAAACACAGCTCTCTAAACTACTCCTACGAGTGATGAAAGGTGAACCCCGACCTCACAGTCAGAACTTCCAAACCAACGGTGAAACCATGGCTACACTATTGGGAAAGGGACCACAACACCTCTATCGTGTAGGGACATCCTTGCCGATGAAGGCCACAACCTAGACCACCCCGTTTGGGGGTAGGGTCACAATCTCGCTGTCGTTAACATGACTCTACCTATGGGTGAAACCATGACAACTCTATCGGGAACTCTCGACCTGAATGTCAAGAAAAGTGCACGGTGACTGAACTACGAAGAATCTCACCTTGTGTGATAGGATAACTACCCACTAGAAGCAAGGCCGGATGCGTCCCCTGACAACTTAGTCCGTAGCCTCAGGTGTCTCCCTACTCACCCCAGGTGGAAACTGAGGCACCGTATATAAGTAACCACAGAACAAGGACTAACTGGGGTCACACTGGTCAGCGTGTGTCCGACGCCCCCATCCACATGTGCACACATAGACTATCTGCGCTAAGTCGTGTCCTCTAGCGGGTTTTCACCCCAGCCAGACTGAGGCTATAAAGGTAAGGGGCCCTATGGTAACCCACTTAAAAATCGTCTCAACTGGGTCTGCTCTTCACCTCTCCAGAGTGGATAAGCACATGCGTGCCCAGGCAAGCACCATCTAGTGGGGGGTCACTCGAAGTAGAACTCTCAGTAGAAGAAACACCGAAGCACTAACGGGCTACGCATGCACCCGTAGTAAGTATCGCAGAACACAAGGTGGCTCGGTGCAACCAAACTCAGGATGACTAGCTAGACTCGCTAATCCAACAGCCATAGAGTCACACGAATTATGTCAAGGCCATTGTACAGCATGGCTCCATGCTGTAAAATTACCCTACTCCGAAAGTCAGAAATCTCGGTCAAAAGGACTCTTGAGGCGACTCATAACTATAGGGTTCACTCCCTCTTTAAGGGAAACTAAGAAGCCCCCAGTACCCCCTGGCTGGGCCATGGGACTCATAATCATTGGCCATACGCATGGCCCACACAAAAAACTACTTTATGAAGAAACTAACATTGTGTGGTGATAACCCTCCGCACGTACTCGGGGCACGGTGACTCAAGCTAACATATCGAAGAAGCCCGGAATACACGGGGCAACCCGGACCCTCAAAACCACACAAGCATGTAATCGAGGTATTATGACTTCCATGGACACCCAAAAACATGAACTCGTGCTAACGGGGTGTCCAGGACATCCACGGGGCAAAAGGTCAACCAACGGGTCCCAACCGGGTCGACCGGTGACCAAAACAAGCAAAAAGGGTCAAAATCGGTCGACCAGCCCACTGGGTCGGTCGACCTGCATAGGGGTTAGTCGACTGGACCAACCAGGGCAGTCGATTGGACCACCATCAGGCATCAACCAGGGCAGTCCACCCTACCATGGCGAATGCCAACCGGTTGACCGAACCACCCATTCGGTCGATCGATTCCGGTGACGCACTGTTTGCGATGGGAATTTTGTTTTTATTTTATTTTATTTTATTATTTCATTGGGTTTATTTTATTTATTTCACGTGTCTATTAACCAATTAACTAACTGGTAGCTAACTGGCTAGTTGACTACGCAGGTGTGCCAGTCACGTACGTGACGAGTTTATTATGCGCTCGTTCTGACCCGTGTCGGGCGAGAGAGAGGTTCGGTCGGGACCAGCAGTCCGCCATACCATAAAGGCTATGGCATTAATTACATCCCCCACGAGGAGGGAAAACCTTTGATTAATTACCGAGATGGTGGGCTATCGAGGCCAGAATAAAGATGCAAAGGTATAAACGTGACCAGGTCACATGAGGCGCTTCTATATGTCATGCGAAAGAGGCATGGTTCATTAAGTCGGATATCCTTGGTACGTGGCGGAGGACGTAGGTCCGAGGACCACCATCGCGCATAGCAAAGACTTCCGGTCGGGCCTAACCCAGGCTTCCGTCAGTGCCATTTGATATACCCGAGGGTCTATGCAGGCATGCACGCATGATGCTCAAGATTATTCTAAGCACAGCAACAGAGTTATAATAATGATTAGTGATCAATCAAATTATTAGCCTTCCCCAAGGGGAAACGAAAGTGATGACACAAGCATGATAACGAAAGCGAAGCGCTAACAGACGTGGTAGTAAAAGCAAGATGGCTCGGGCTTGCATAGCCCCTTTCTTATTCGATTTATTATTAGTTAGGGTCATTGATCTCGACCGCGGGAGACGAGGATCGCTCCGAGGGCGGGGGAGTGATTAAAACAGCATTGTGGTTCAAAATCGGCGCGACCACGCGTAGGGATAGGTTTTCCCGGCGCGGCCAAACGTAGGTAAGTGGTCTTAATCCGGCGCGGCCTTAACAAACGTTAAAATGGCGTGGTGGGCTTGGGGCGCGCCAGTTTAGGGCACGCCGAGAACGAGCCACTTGAAAACAAATTTTTATGAGTGTAAGGTTATTCCGGCGCGGGGGGATACCGCGCCGTATTAAGGCGCGCCGGATTAGGACCGCGCTGCTTTAGCTGATTTTTGATGAATTTTGAAACTATTTAAGTTTACTGAGATTCTATTAAGGGTTTTGAAGTTAATTGGACGATTGCTTGTTTAATTGAAGTCCAGAGCCCTTCCAGAATGAAGTGATGAGCTAGTGCGAGGTCCATACTCGAGCACTAGAGTCCTTTATCTCAGAACAAGTGTTTTATTGGAGCCATTCACACAAGTGCTCTTTTCAGCTAAAAGAGTTCTGCCAAAAATTGGGCAGCATCTCCCCCGTCCCTGAAGGACTGCAGGGGAGAAACGGGGTCTTACTCACTTGTGGAGTAAGCCCCTAAACTGTCGGTCTGCATGGTAGCAGCCAGCCAATTCTCCACCAGATAGGATACCCTGAGGACAAGCCTGCAAGGGGCACCAAAGCTCTGTGGGTGAAGACAGAGGGATGAGGCAGTTGATGACGGAAACAACACCCCAAGATCTAGCCTGTGAGGGGTGGGGCGCCTACAGCTTGCACTGTATCCCTTAGAGGGACATACCGTTAGGGAGAGAAACTCTGAGGACTCACTACCAAAAAAAGCGAGATTTCAGACGGATATTTCTGACGGATATTTTTCCGTCGTAAAATCCGTCTGTATTTGTGACGGATTAGTTTCCGTTACAAATTCCGTTGTTATTAACGACATACTATATTCCCTCTGAAGATCCGTCTATAATTATAGATGAAATATATTCCGTCTTTATATCCGTCATTATTTGAGACGGATATTCAGACGGAAATAATCCGTCTAAAATCCGTTACAAATATTCTTTACCTCCATCGAAACTTTCCCCCCTTCCCCCACGACGGAGCTTTCCCCCCTTCTTCCCCCCTTCCCCCGCGATCTCCGTCTAACTCCCACTCTCCCTCTCACTCTCTTTCCACTATCTTCTTGCCAAGGAGAGACTGCCGGTGCCGTACTCGCCGTCGCGGCCAAAGCCGCCCTCGCCGTCGTGGCCAAAGCCGCCCTCGCCATCGTCGTCGAAGCCTTCCTCGTCGTCGTCGTCCCCGCAGAGCCCCCCTCACCGTTGCCGTTGAAGCCGTCCTCGTCGTTGCCATCGAAGCCGTCCTCGTTGTCGCCGCCAGTGTCGCGTTGTCGCCATCCTCCAAGCCATCCTCTCTGGTCTGGTAAGCCCCCTCCCTCACCCTCTCTCTGTAAAACTCTCCCTACCTGACGCGCCTCCACCATCGCCATTGTTGCATTTGTTGTTCCTTTTTTTTTAAAGCTTGGGGATCATCAGGGAGGGCGGGGGTTCTAGCCGATCCGGGAGGGGGAGGTTGGTCTGGCAGGGAGAGGGGTTCCAGCAGCGGTTTTCGGGAAGGAGGGTCAAGAGCGGAGGGGGCCGGGGGGTGCTCTGGCAGAGGGCGGTTCAGGCGCGCAGTGGGATCCGGCAGGGAGTCCAGGGTGGGGGCTGTGGGTTAGGAGGGTGGGGGGGTTCCGATGGGGGGTCTGGAGGAGGGTTTCGGTGGGTGAGGGGCTGCTCTGGGAGTGGGGATTTCAGGGAGGGGGTCTCCGGTGGGGGGTCCGGGGTGGGGGCTACTGATAGAACCCGAGAGTTCTATCGATCAAGAACAGGGAACCCAAAGGGGGAGAAGAACGTTTGATCTCTTCGAGGGGATCAACCTCCAATGGCCAGAAGCAAAATGACATTCCATTCATAATTTTAGAGGCCCGCAGGCTACAAACATAAATAGGCTACAGCCTCACAAACAGAAAATAGAAATGAGTCCTAATCAGAGAAGAGTTCTAATTAGAGAAGGAAACAGAGAGGTTAAATAAAATAGAAAGCCTAAATGGAGTAAGATTCGTAACATTCCCTCGCCCTTCAAAAGAACCTTGTCCTCAAGGTTGGGCAGCAATGAACTCAGGAAACTTCTCCGCAAAAGATTGATAGCTCTCCCATGTTGCATCCTCAATTGGTAAATTGGCCCATTGAACAAGAACCTCAGTTGCTGCTCGATTACGGTGTTTAACAAAACGCCGATCCAAAATAGCTTGTGGCAGAAATTTGATCTCTCCACTTGAAGATAGCTCTGGCAAATGTCGTTGAGCAGTAACTTGATCACCAAGTTTCTTCTTTAAACACGAAACATGAAACACAGGATGTATCTTTGATTCAGCTGGCAGATTGAGGCGGTAAGCAACAGGGCCAATACGCTCTATTACCTTGTAGGGCCCATAGAATCTCGGTGATAACTTCATAGAAGCCCGTATACTAACGGATGCTTGCTTATAAGGCTGCAATCGAAGGTAAACCCAATCACCAACTTCAAATGATCTCTCTGTCCTGTGCTTGTCAGCTTGTTGTTTCATGCGTGATTGAGCATTTTGAAGATTGTTCTTAAGAACGTGCAAAACATGATTCCTGTCACGCAGGTCACAATTAACTTGGTGAACCTTGGAGGAGCCATTTGAATAGTTGGACATGGCAGGAGGTGGTCGCCCATACACAGCCTCAAAAGGAGTGATTTTGGTGGAAGAGTGGTAAGTGGTATTGTACCACCATTCTGCCCATGGAAGCCAACGCACCCATTCTTTGGGTCGGTCACCCACAAAGCAGCGTAAATAGTTTTCGACACACCGATTGACCACCTCAGTTTGTCCGTCAGATTGAGGATGATAAGCAGTGCTCATTTTCAGCTGTGTCCCTTGTAATCGAAAGAGCTCCTTCCAAAAATTACTAGTGAATATTGGATCCCGGTCACTCACAATGGATCTAGGAACCCCATGCAGCTTGATGATATTATCAACAAATACTTGAGCAATAGAAGCCGCTGTGTAAGGATGAGAAATTGGACAGAAGTGAGCATACTTACTGAGGCGGTCCACCACCACTAAAATAGTAGTTTTGCCGTGGGCCGGGGGTAAGCCATCTATAAAATCCATAGATATGTCAGTCCAAATATGCTCAGGTATAGGAAGGGGTTGGAGAAGACCAGGGCTCGCCACTGTTTCCCCTTTATTTGCTTGGCATGTAGCACATTCCTCCACAAACTTCTTGACTTCATTCTTCATTCCCTTCCAATGGAACACTTGAGATATACGCTTGTAGGTTCGCAAGAACCCGGAATGACCAGCCGTAGGTGAAGAATGAAATTCTTGCAAGAGGATGAGCTTCTGTTTGGAACTTGAAGGCAAGAAAATTCGATGCTTATAATGCAGGTCTGTGGAGTCCCAATGGTAATGAGGCATAGAAGATGGATCATCTCGAAGCTTCTGAATGATATCTTGGGCTGTAGGATCTTCAGCTACCTCTTTTCGTATATCCTCCAAGTTAGAACAAGATACCACCGTAATGGCTTCAATTGTCGCATGTTATGGTATCCGTGACAAGGCATCTGCCACCAGATTCTCCTTGCCTTTCTTGTAAACAATTTCGTAGTCATACCCCAATAATTTTGTGATCCACCTTTGCTGCTCCATAGAAGTAATTCGCTGCTCCAACAGGAACTTCAAGCTTTTATGATCAGTTCGTATTTGAAAACGTCGACCAATGAGGTACGGTCTCCACTTGGTAACTGCATGTACAATAGCCATCATCTCCTTATCATACACAGAAAGAGACAAATGTAGGGATGATAGTGCCTTGCTGGTGAAGGCCAAGGGCCTCCCTTCTTGCATTAAGACTGCCCCAATGCCTACGCCGGAAGCGTCAGACTCAATAACAAACATCTTTTGGAAATCAGGCAGAGCCAAGACCGGAGTTGTAGACATGGCCCCCTTCAAATTGTTGAATGCACCTTCCGCTTCACTGTTCCACTTAAAAGCTTCCTTCTTCAATAACGCTGTGAGTGGAGCACTAATCTTGCCATAGTCTCGCACAAACTTTCTATAATAGCCAGTGAGTCCGAGAAAGCCGCGTAATGCCTTGACAGTTCGTGGGGTGGGCCAGTCAACCATAGCCTTGACCTTCAACGGATCAGCTGCCACTCCTTCCTTGGAAATAAGGTGGCCGAGATACTCGACCTCAGTCTTTCCAAAGCTACATTTAGACCTCTTCACATACAAAGAATTCTCCCGCAGGAGGGTGAGAGTAATATGAAGATGGTACAAGTGGTCCTCTAATGAAGAGCTGAAGATAAGGATATCATCAAAGAATATCAAAATGAACTTACGTAGGTGCGGCCGAAAGATGTCATTCATTAGACTTTGGAATGTTGAAGGAGCGTTAGTCAAACCAAATGGCATGACCAAAAATTCATAATGTCCATCGTGAGTACGAAAGGCCGTCTTCGGGATGTCCTCATCGTATACTCGGATTTGATGATATCCCGAGCGTAAGTCAAGCTTTGAGAAAAAATGAGCGCCACCAAGCTCATCTAGAAGTTCATCAATAACGGGGATCGGATACTTATCTTTTACTGTGATCCGATTCAATGCCCGATAGTCAACGCACATACGCCAACTACCATCCTTCTTACGCACCAAGAGAACCGGCGAAGAATAAGGACTGACACTTGGGCGGATGATACCAGCTTGCAATAATTCCCGGACCATCTTCTCAATCTCTGCCTTTTGAATATATGGATAACGGTAAGGCCGAACATTAGTGGGGGGGCAGCCCGGTAATAAAGGAATACGATGATCATGGGACCGCTTGGGAGGCAATCCTTTGGGTTCAGCAAACACATCAGAAAATTCTGAAAGAAGATTGTCTAACTTCTCCGGCATAGAAGTAGCATGTGCTTGATCGTCCATCTTCGGGGGGATCCAACAGAGGGTCTGGGGTAGGGGCTCATCTCTGGGAGGGTGGGGGGTCCGGGGGAGGAGAGTTCAGGCGGATCTAGGGGGGCTACTCTGGGAGTGGGGGGTTAAGGGAGAGGTGCTACAAGGGGTCCGGGGTGGGGACTGCTGGTTGGGAGGGTGTGGGGCCGCGAGCTCACCCGAATATTGCTAGAGGGAGAAAGGGGGTAGGGAGGGGTTGGGATGACTTTTGGTCGAAGGGTGGGGGTGGGGGTGCAATATCACCGGAGCCACTCCGGCGTGTGGTGGGGGTCAGTGGGAAGAGACTGGGGAGGGGGGCTCCAATAAGATGGCATTGGCAGCCATCATGAGGGGGATCAATATGAATGCAGGGCTTAAGCAGAGCCCAAGTGGCAGCTGACAGCTTGCTATGTAAGAGAAGGTGAGTGGTTGACTCAATCTAAGCATTTGGACAGCATAAGTTTGTGGATTTTTAAAACTTTGTGGATTTTTATTGCATGTAAATATATTTTTAAATCTGATTTTAATAGAAATTTGATGTTAATTTGACTAAAAAATGTAGATTGTTTAGCTTCGATGTTCTTCATTTGAAAAATTTTGTAATTTGGGTGTTATTTAATTTGATATGTCCATAATGATAATTGCGTTGTTATTTAATTTTATGTTATATAAATGCATGGGGTATTCCCTGTGAGCTGAGGTGCGTGGGTGCGACCTAACATTACACGCACCTCAGGAGAGCGCGTTAAAACCGTGTCAATGTGCCTTCCCGTTCAAGACTTTGGGTTTGATGTGTATGTTCTCATTTGTTTATGAGAATATATATATCTACCTCAAAGTCTTGAATTGTCCCGTTTGGACAGTCTGTGAATGTTTGATCGCACTTAGGCAGTCATTTACTATATGTGTTTGTATGGTTTGTTGAGAATTTCGGTTGTGTCTCCTCACTCTTCTCTGATATACCATTATTGATTTTGAGTGTTTTCTTAACCACTTACTTGTAAGTGTTTAAGAAAATTTCAAAATCAATAAATATATATGGTATATCGGAGAAGTGTGGGGAGATGATGCCGAAATTTTTAGCAAATCGTGCAGCACATATGGTAAGTGATTGTGCGATCAAACCTTCATGGATGGGTTAAAAAGTGATAATCTAATCAATATTCCTCTTCCAACTGCAAATGGTCTATGATGAACGATGTGAGGAAAGGGTCGGGTGTAATATTATGAGTAATGATTTGAAAGTTAGGATGTGTATTGTCATTTATTGGGTGCAGGCAAAATGTCGACAGATCGTTCATGGATGTATCGTAGAATAGTTGACCGGGTGGTGTCAGATGACTTTAAGCTTGGGGTTGAGAGTTTCATTCAATTTGCATTGGGGAATCCAAATGCAGCAATAGATTGCGACGGTCACATTCGATGCCCTTGTTCAAGTTGTAGAAACTTGAGGTGGTGTTCAACATGGGATGTGCAACATCATTTGTACACGAAAGGGTTCGTGGATGGTTATACGAATTGGACGTGTCATGGTGAGCAATTCTTGAGGTATGAGCCCGACAATATTGCAGGCACAAGTGGGTACGTGGATATGGTTGTAGATGCTGCTGGTCCTAGTTTTAATATTCACGATGAAGCGCCGAATAAGACAGCCGGAAGATTTTATGAACTACTTAGGGATGCTGATGAGCCGCTGTGGGATGGTTGTGAAAATCACACTCGATTGTCTGCAGTGTCACAGTTGTTGAACTTGAAATCTGAATTTCACATCAGTGAGACTTGTTTTGACCGTCTCCTCCTCTTGATCAAGAGTATGTTGCCTCGAGACGAGAAGTTGCCAGAAACTTTTTACCGTGCAAAAAAGATGGTCAATGACTTAGGACTTGGATATGTGAAAATAGATGCATGTCCGAATCATTGTATGTTATATTACAAAGATGATGCAGATAAGATATCATGTTCCATTTGTGGCCATGACAGATTCAAACCTAAGGGGGGGGTCAATTCAAAGGCAAAAGATGTACCTTATAAGGCGTTGCGATACTTCCCTCTTGTGCCTAGGCTGCAGCGACTGTATATGTCCTCAAAGACGGCTCGGCATATGACATGGCACACCGAAAGAGTACGTCGTGCCGATGATATAATCAGTCATCCTGCCGATGGTGAAGCTTGGACTCACTTTAGTCGTACTCATCTTGCCTTTTCAAGGGAGTCACGTAATGTTCGATTGGGTTTATGCACAGATGGCTTTAATCCATTCGGTGGTTCAGTGGCAGCTTATTCTTGTTGGCCAGTGTTCATGACACCGTACAACCTTCCGCCGCACATGTGCATGAAGCGAGAAAATCTTTTTTTGTCCCTAGTAATTCCTGGTCCAAAAAGTCCCGGAAAAAATTTGGACATATATCTCAGGCCGTTGATTGATGAGCTCAAATTTGTATGGACTGATGGAGTTGTTACTTATGATGCATATAGGAAGAAAAATTTTATTATGAAGGCTGCACTGATGTGGACAATAAGTGACTTCCCTGCATATGGAATGCTATCTGGTTGGAGCACACATGGGAGGCTAGCATGTCCTTACTGTATGGAAGATACCAAATCATTTGTATTGAAACATGGGGGGAAAAGCTGCTGGTTTGATTGCCATCGGCGGTTGCTACCAAGTGACCATCCTTTTCGAAGGCAAAAAGACTCGTTTAAAAAAAATACTGTTGAAATGGATGAAGCTGACTTGCAACGGGTGTCGGGTCTACATATGGCGTCACGGGTGCACAATTTACCAGATGTAGTTCAATTGTCTGGTAGCACACGGCAACTCCCTAATTTTGGAAAGGATCACAACTGGGTCAAGAAAAGCATTTTTTGGGAATTACCTTATTGGTCAACTCTTCTTGTACGACACAATCTGGATGTCATGCATACCGAGAAGAATTTTTTTGATAATGTGTTCAATACGATCATGAATGTTAAAGGGAAAACAAAGGACAACGCCAAAGCACGTATGGATTTAAAGATGCTTTGTAGACGTCCAGAACTGGAACTACAAAGTGTCAATGGCAAAACTGTGCAGCCTAAAGCAACTTATGTGCTTCATAATACACAGATCAAGGAAGTATGCCAGTGGTTGAAACAACTGAGATTCCCAGATGGATATGCATCCAACATAGCCCGTTGTGTGAATGTTAATGAGGGGAAAATATATGGTATGAAAAGTCACGACTGTCATGTGTTCATGGAGAGGCTACTGCCCATTGCATTTCGTGATTTGTTGCCAAAGCAGATATGGGGAGCACTAGCTGAGATGAGTCAATTTTTCAAGATTTTATGTGCATCTGAACTCAGACTTCGGGATGTACAAACTATCGAACAAGAAGTTGTCACAACCATTTGCAAGCTAGAGAAGATATTTCCTCCGGCATTCTTTGATTCGATGGAGCACCTGGTCGTTCATTTGCCATATGAGGCTATCGTCGGAGGTCCAGTACAATTTCGATGGATGTATCCATTTGAGAGGTATGTGACAATTTTTGTTAACTTATAAGTCGTCCATAGCCGCTACATATTGTTGCCATCTGACTTGTTGTTGTAGGTGCATGCATGAATTAAAAATGAAAGTTCGCAACAAGGCACAGGTGGAGGGTTCGATTGCTGAGGCATACATTCTTGAAGAAATTTCGAACTTCTGTTCTATGTACTTTGAGCCAGAGATTCAAACTCGTCGTACTCGACCTCCACGTAATGATGATGGGGGAGTGGAGGTCTCGTCCGATCGGCTCTCCATATTTAAACATCCTGGACGTGCGTTCGGACGTTGCTTGACTCGCACGCTCGAAGATAGAGAGTTGCACGCCGCTGAGATATATATTCTTTTGAATTGCCTCGAGATTGAACCTTATGTTGAGTAAGATCTTAATTCACATTTCCAGCAACTCCATAAGTCTATACATCCTCAAAGTCTATACAACATTGACTTCACAAAGTCTATACATTGGCTTCCTCAAAGTCTATACATTGGCTTCCTCAAAGTCTATACATCCTCAAAGTCTATACATTGGCTTCCTCAAAGTCTATACATTCACTTCCTCAATGTCTATACATTGGCTTCCTCAAAGTCTATACATTCACTTCCTCAAAGTCTATACATTGGCTTCCTCAAAGTCTATACAACATTGACTTCACAAAGTCTATACATTGGCTTCCTCAAAGTCTATACATCCTCAAAGTCTATACATTGGCTTCCTCAAAGTCTATACATCCTCAAAGTCTATACATTGGCTTCCTCAAAGTCTATACATTGGCTTCACAAAGTCTATACATTGGCTTCCTCAAAGTCTATACAACATTGACTTCACAAAGTCTATACATTGGCTTCCTCAAAGTCTATACATCCTCAAAGTCTATACATTGGCTTCCTCAATGTCTATACATCCTCAAAGTCTATACATTGGCTTCCTCAAAGTCTATACATTGACTTCCTCAAAGTCTATACATTCACTTCCTCAAAGTCTATACATTGGCTTCCTCAAAGTCTATACATTGGCTTCACAAAGTTTATACATTGGCTTCCTCAAAGTCTATACAACATTGACTTCACAAAGTCTATACATTGGCTTCCTCAAAGTCTATACATCCTCAAAGTCTATACATTGGCTTCCTCAATGTCTATACATCCTCAAAGTCTATACATTGGCTTCCTCAAAGTCTATACATTGACTTCCTCAAAGTCTATACATTGGCTTCCTCAAAGTCTATACAACATTGACTTCACAAAGTCTATACATTGGCTTTATCAAATTTTTTTAATCATTTTTTTTACGGGGTGCTACATTTATATTGCAGACAATTTGATTCAGAATTAGCTGAAAAATGTCCAAATATCCAGGATGTGGAGATTGAAAAAGAACGCGAGAAGTTTTTTTCCAAATGGCTAAGAAACCGAGTTAGTGTGAACTCTGAATATATATGTTTGTATTTACGTATGTTGAGGTAATTGTTATTATTTTAACTACTCTAATTTGAATATAGGTTGAACAAGGTCTCATTACTGATGAAAGAGTACAACAGATAAGTTATGGCCCCTCGAACCAGACACGTGCCTATCCGGGATATATTGTGAATGGATACAAATTTCATACAAGGGATTATGGGCGAAATAAGTCTACGATGAACAGCGGCGTATGTGTGAAGGGAAGTTTATACAATGAAATGGAATTGGACTACTATGGTATTCTTGAAGAAGTCTTAGAACTTAAGTATTTGGGACAAGACAATCATGTATACATATTTAAGTGTCAATGGTTTGATCCTAATTCTGTTCTACATGACACAAATTATGGGATTGTCAATGTCAAGCATAGGTTTAAACTTAAGACCTATGAACCGTTCATTTTAGCCGCACAAGCCCAGCAAGTGTACTATTCAAGCTATCCATCATCCAAGAATAGAGATTGGTGGGCAGTTTGCAGGGTTAATTCAAAACTCTTTCCCACTTATGAGTTAACTATGAGTGGAGATGTCTCAGAGGTTGCTCGTGCTGAATATTATCAATCAGACGAAGTTGGCGTTGTCGGTTCCTCTAGGTTTAATATGGACGAATCTGATGAGCCACTGTCATTACGTACGCGAGATGGCGTGGAAGAAGTCGATCCGACGGAGCTAAATGTTGATGTTAGAGGGGAGGAAGAATCAGATGAAGACGAAGATTTTGAATCTCATGAGACTACTATGGATGACGAAGATGATGAAGTTGAGCTAGATATATCAACATGAGGGAGGCATGTTTTGATAATTTAGTAAGAAGATTCTTACTTTTAAGCATAATTTTAAATAACATTTGTCTAGCCTTATATAATTGTGGATTAATATGTATTAATTGTTTTGTTATTCATAAGGAAATGGTGCGAGGAGGTCGTACTAGGGGTGGGAGGAGATCTAGCAGTGAGAGGGGCACTACTACCTCCTCGCTACCATCTTCTTCAGACACAGGTATATTTGATCAATAAGTTAGCTATATAAATATTTTAATTATTGACAAACTTAAAAGAATTTATTTATAGGTGCAAGTGTCGGCTCACCACCACTTGTACATACGCCACCACCTCCCGCTACAGGTATGTATATTTTAATTTAAATTCTTGAACATTTGTTCTACTTATGAAAATAAGTTCTTGCAGGTCTCAGTGGCCTCCCACCTGTTGTGCATACGCCACTCCCACCACCTCCCGCTGCAGGTATGTATATTTTAATTATATGTTCGCAATATTTGTATCACTCCACATGACAATAAATTCTTGCAGGTCTCAGTGGCAAAAAGACTCGAGGATCATGTATGTATATTTTAATTTAAATTCTTCAATATTTGTTCTACTTATGACAATAAATTCTTGCAGGTCTCAGTGGCCTCCCACCTGTTGTGCATACGCCACCCCCACCACCTCCCGCTGCAGGTATGTATATTTTAATTATATGTTCGCAGTATATGTATCACTCCACATGACAATAAATTCTTGCAGGTCTCAGTGCCCTCCCACCTGTTGTGCATACGCCACCCCCACCACCTCCCGCTGCAGGTATGTATATTTTAATTATATGTTCGCAGTATATGTATCACTCCACATGACAATAAATTCTTGCAGGTCTCAGTGCCCTCCCACCTGTTGTGCATACGCCACCCCCACCACCTCCCGCTGCAGGTATGTATATTTTAATTATATGTTCACAGTATATGTATCACTCCACATGACAATAAATTCTTGCAGGTCTCAGTGCCCTCCCACCTGTTGTGCATACGCCACCCCCACCACCTCCCGCTGCAGGTATGTATATTTTAATTATATGTTCACAGTATATGTATCACTCCACATGACAATAAATTCTTGCAGGTCTCAGTGCCCTCCCACCACCTCCCACTTGTACAGGGCCCACCCCCACCAGTCAGCCCCTTGACGATGTCGGCAGTTGTCACGAGGGAGGCACGACCCATCATAGACGTCGCCCGTGTTGGGTATCCGGGTAAATCTATAAGGTTATATTACATTAATTAGCCCTCAACTGTCTAATATGAATATTTTGACATTTGCAATTGCAGTATGAAATTTGAACCCCATAGCGCTGTCCATCATTCCACCGAACTCATGTTGGCACATGTGCCCGGGGCAGCTTCCACTTTCAGAGATTTTCCGATGTCCGTCCGCGATTCATTGTACAACATGTTCTTAGTAAGTAATTACGTCATTTAATTCAAGTATTTCCCAAAGTCAATTTACAACTTTATACTAAGTGTGAAAAGCAATTGATTTACAGCGGTCTTTTCAATTCACATGTGGACATGACGCGGCGAGATGTCGTCGTGCCTGGGAGTCTACTATGCTCTCAAGTTACAAGAGGAGAATACATGAGGCCCGAGCACACGCTAAAAAATTGAGTGGGGGGAGTGAAGACCGACAATTGTGGAAGGCGCATCGCCCTCTATGGATGAGGCAGGAGGATTGGGAGATATCTTGTGACCATTTTGCCGACCCCAAGTGGATAGAAAAGTCCGAAAAAGCCAAAGCAAACAGGACGTCAAAACCAGGTTCAAATTTGCATACGAGTGGGTCCATCTCTTATGCGGCTCATAAACAAAAATTGGTAAGTAATATACCAATTTATCTTCTTACAATTTATCCCAATATTTGACTTTTTTTTTACTATGAATTGTATAACAGGCTGTGGAGCTTAATCGACCTCCGTCGTTCCTCGAGGTGTTCGACAGAACACACAAAAAGAAGGGGACTAATGATTTTGTGAGTGACACAGCTAAGTCAGCAGCGGTAAGTTTATCTACATATGTAACTTGTACCGTTCATTTAAATTGGCATGTAATTCATATGAAATTGACTAGTTATTTTATTCAATTTGTAGGAAACATATAGCAAAGCAGTGACAGAGAAGTACGGGGAGGGAGACACGCAGCAGCCGGAGTTCGATCCGGTGGAGTGGGTGGCAGCAACTGGCGTACCGAAGAAAGGCCGACTATATGGTTTTGGGGAGAGCCTAGACGCAAGCGCGGTGACATCAGCGTGTGCGAGTTCTAGCTATACTTCTTCCAGTGGCAGTGCCTTCACTATACCTTCCGTTGCCCCCAGCGCTTCTGCCAGCGACATGATGGACATGGTCCGATCGCAGATTTCTGATATGCAGCGGCAGCAGCAGCATTTCCAGCAAGAGATCTCTAGCCAAGTGTCAGTATTCTTGCAGGCAATTAGTGGCCTCCTCTCCCAGAGCGGAATGGTCCCTCAGAAATCAACCACCACCACACCACAGCCCGCACAGGTGAGTGTTTACTATGTTTTTATTTTGATGGAATTACTCAATTATGTTCATTATTAATTTTAAAACTCATTTACTTCAGAAGAATTGAGAAAATCCGGGGGCCGGGGGTCTAAAACTTGAAATACCGGCCGGACGGCCGTGCCGATCATTCCAACACTACCGGGGAGATGATAGTGACTTGTCAGAACTGACGGAATCCAAATCGGATGTCCGGTTTGAGCTCGGCGCTCAAAGTTCAGTTTTAAAATACACTTAGTTTAAATGAACTACCAGGTCGGGTCCGGGGGTCTAAAATTGGAAATACCGGTCGGACGGCCGTGCCGATCATTCCAACACTACCGGGGAGATGAAAGTGACTTGTCAGAACTGACGGAATCCAAATCGGATGTCCGGTTTGAGCTCGGCGCTCAAAGTTCAGTTTTAAAATACACTTAGTTTAAATGAACTATCAGGTCGGGTCCGGGGGTCTAAAATTGGAAATACCGGTCGGACGGCCGTGCCGATCATTCCAACACGACCGGGGAGATGAAAGTGACTTGTCAGAACTGACGGAATCCAAATCGGATGCCCGGTTTGAGCTCGGCGCTCAAAGTTCAGTTTTAAAATACACTTAGTTTAAATGAACTACCAGGTCGGGTCCGGGGGTCTAAAATTGGAAATACCGGTCGGACGGCCGTGCCGATCATTCCAACACGACCGGGGAGATGAAAGTGACTTGTCAGAACTGACGGAATCCAAATCGGATGTCCGGTTTGAGCTCGGCGCTCAAAGTTCAGTTTTAAAATACACTTAGTTTAAATGAACTATCAGGTCGGGTCCGGGGGTCTAAAATTGGAAATACCGGTCGGACGGCCGTGCCGATCATTCCAACGCGACCGGGGAGATGAAAGTGACTTGTCAGAACTGGCGGAATCCAAATCGGATGTCCGGTTTGAGCTCGGCGCTCAAAGTTCAGTTTTAAAATACACTTAGTTTAAATGAACTACCAGGTCGGGTCCGGGGGTCTAAAATTGGAAATACCGGTCGGACGGCCGTGCCGATCATTCCAACACGACCGGGGAGATGAAAGTGACTTGTCAGAACTGACGGAATCCAAATCGGATGTCCGGTTTGAGCTCGGCGCTCAAAGTTCAGTTTTAAAATACACTTAGTTTAAATGAACTATCAGGTCGGGTCCGGGGGTCTAAAATTGGAAATACCGGTCGGACGGCCGTGCCGATCATTCCAACACGACCGGGGAGATGAAAGTGACTTGTCAGAACTGACGGAATCCAAATCGGATGCCCGGTTTGAGCTCGGCGCTCAAAGTTCAGTTTTAAAATACACTTAGTTTAAATGAACTACCAGGTCGGGTCCGGGGGTCTAAAATTGGAAATACCGGTCGGACGGCCGTGCCGATCATTCCAACACGACCGGGGAGATGAAAGTGACTTGTCAGAACTGACGGAATCCAAATCGGATGTCCGGTTTGAGCTCGGCGCTCAAAGTTCAGTTTTAAAATACACTTAGTTTAAATGAACTATCAGGTCGGGTCCGGGGGTCTAAAATTGGAAATACCGGTCGGACGGCCGTGCCGATCATTCCAACGCGACCGGGGAGATGAAAGTGACTTGTCAGAACTGGCGGAATCCAAATCGGATGTCCGGTTTGAGCTCGGCGCTCAAAGTTCAGTTTTAAAATACACTTAGTTTAAATGAACTACCAGGTCGGGTCCGGGGGTCTAAAATTGGAAATACCGGTCGGACGGCCGTGCCGATCATTCCAACACGACCAGGGAGATGAAAGTGACTTGTCAGAACTGACGGAATCCAAATCGGATGTCCGGTTTGAGCTCGGCGCTCAAAGTTCAGTTTTAAAATACACTTAGTTTAAATGAACTATCAGGTCGGGTCCGGGGGTCTAAAATTGGAAATACCGGTCGGACGGCCGTGCCGATCATTCCAACGCGACCGGGGAGATGAAAGTGACTTGTCAGAACTGACGGAATCCAAATCGGATGCCCGGTTTGAGCTCGGCGCTCAAAGTTCAGTTTTAAAATACACTTAGTTTAAATGAACTACCAGGTCGGGTCCGGGGGTCTAAAATTGGAAATACCGGTCGGACGGCCGTGCCGATCATTCCAACACGACCAGGGAGATGAAAGTGACTTGTCAGAACTGACGGAATCCAAATCGGATGTCCGGTTTGAGCTCGGCGCTCAAAGTTCAGTTTTAAAATACACTTAGTTTAAATGAACTATCAGGTCGGGTCCGGGGGTCTAAAATTGGAAATACCGGTCGGACGGCCGTGCCGATCATTCCAACGCGACCGGGGAGATGAAAGTGACTTGTCAGAACTGGCGGAATCCAAATCGGATGCCCGGTTTGAGCTCGGCGCTCAAAGTTCAGTTTTAAAATACACTTAGTTTAAATGAACTACCAGGTCGGGTCCGGGGGTCTAAAATTGGAAATACCGGTCGGACGGCCGTGCCGATCATTCCAACACGACCAGGGAGATGAAAGTGACTTGTCAGAACTGACGGAATCCAAATCGGATGTCCGGTTTGAGCTCGGCGCTCAAAGTTCAGTTTTAAAATACACTTAGTTTAAATGAACTATCAGGTCGGGTCCGGGGGTCTAAAATTGGAAATACTGGTCGGACGGCCGTGCCGATCATTCCAACGCGACCGGGGAGATGAAAGTGACTTGTCAGAACTGGCGGAATCCAAATCGGATGTCCGGTTTGAGCTCGGCGCTCAAAGTTCAGTTTTAAAATACACTTAGTTTAAATGAACTACCAGGTCGGGTCCGGGGGTCTAAAATTGGAAATACCGGTCGGACGGCCGTGCCGATCATTCCAACACGACCAGGGAGATGAAAGTGACTTGTCAGAACTGACGGAATCCAAATCGGATGTCCGGTTTGAGCTCGGCGCTCAAAGTTCAGTTTTAAAATACACTTAGTTTAAATGAACTATCAGGTCGGGTCCGGGGGTCTAAAATTGGAAATACTGGTCGGACGGCCGTGCCGATCATTCCAACGCGACCGGGGAGATGAAAGTGACTTGTCAGAACTGACGGAATCCAAATCGGATGCCCGGTTTGAGCTCGGCGCTCAAAGTTCAGTTTTAAAATACACTTAGTTTAAATGAACTATCAGGTCAGGTCCGGGGGTCAAAAACTTGAAATACAAGTCGGACGGCCGTGCCGATCATTCCAACGCGACCGGGGAGATGAAAGTGACTTGTCAGAACTGACGGAATCCAAATCGGATGCCCGGTTTGAGCTCGGCGCTCAAAGTTCATTTTTAAAATACACTTAGTTTAATGAACTACCAGGTCGGGTCCGGGGGTCTAAATATTGTTTCAAGCTAGTAGTTGATCTATAAAATCTGCAGTTATCAATTTGATATGTTTGATTTATATTTATGCTCATTTCTTCGCACTAATTTTTTTATCTATAAATGAATGTTATTATTTTTTTAATGTAGGGGGATCCTTCTGCGGGCAGCGACAGAGGAGATGAGCAGGGCAGTGACGATATGGATGATGAGGATATTGACGATGTACCAGATATTTCTTGATGTTTAATGATATTTGTTTTATGTTATTCAGACGGATCAGCAGGGTTAATGTGTTTTTTTTTGTATTTATTTGATCAGCATGGTGGAATTTTTTTATTGGTGGTGTTTATTTATTTGAACATCTATGTTGATGTTGAGTTTTTTCGGTGGTGGTTATTTATTTGGGTACGTTGATGTTGAGTTTTTTTTGTGGTTATCAGTAGGTTCCTAATAATTTTTTTAACAGGTTTATTAGATAAATAAACGTAATATTTAAAAAAATATATTTTTGATTTCAGACGGATTTTCACTCCGTCGCTATTTCCGTTTGTAATAGCGACGGTCATTTCAGACGGAAATTAATATCCGTCGTTATTTCCGTTTCAAACACCGACGGATTTAGGACGAATATGCATATGGAGTCGTCGTTGGTAGTTACGACGAATAAGTAATCCGTCGTAATATCCGACAGGTATAGCGACGGATTTCAGATAATATTTCAGACGAATTACTGACGGTAATTAAAACGGATTATAAATCCGTCTTAAAAACCGTATGAAAGTCAGACGGATAATTTCAGACGGAAAGTTACATACGGAAATTTTATCGTATGAAATTGTGACGGAATTTGTGACCGAAATTTATTCTGTCTTAATTTCAGACGGAATTTCAGACAGATAAATTAACTGTCACAAATTTGTGACTAAGAATTTCAGACGGTCGATTCCCGTCTTAAATCCGTCGGAATTCCGTTACAAATAAGGTTTGCAACGGATTTTCCGACGGATTTGAGACGGATAACGTCCGTCTGAAATCCCGCTTTTTCTGGTAGTGACTAGCCTACTAGGAGGACGCATCCCTTAGTCACCACAGGATCCCAAATTATTGGGTTTAGAATTGTTGGGCTGAAGCCCCTATTACTATCCGCTCTGTGGCCTCTGGGGTGCATCTACCATTGAGAGGTAGGGTCCCTCGACCAATTAATAGCTCCGTGAAACAATGGGGAATATCCCCCTCCCCGTATGACTGAGGTGAAATCGACGAGACGCGAGTGACTCAATGGCTGCGAGATGAATGAGGATATTCGATATTGGAAAATCACCACCCATAAAGTCGGGGTGTTAGTGCCCGCGAGATTGGGTTACCATTCACAGAGGAGAAGGCAAGCCACAATCATGGAGAGATGTAGCTAATATGCAGACAGGATGGTGTACTTATACATACATATGCTCGAGCGGCTAGGGTGCGTGATCACAAGACAGGTCTTACCGCTCTTGAGGTGACTTCCAACTCCTCTGGGCAATAGAATAGTGCAAAGGGGAGAGGGAATGGCAAGACCTCGTATCAAGGCGAGAAGAGGCACGCGCACAAGCACGACTCTACCCACCCAGTATATAAAAATCACCAGACGAAGCACGGCCACGACCTCGACAAGAAGGACTCAGGGAGGGGTCGTCTCTGTAGCCCATGGCGGTCCAGGGCGCGTTTGCAATCGAAGCAACGAGAATCGGAAATCGCGCACGAGGGAGACCGATGTACACCAACTAAAATAGAAGAGGGGAGGTGAGGGAGAGAAGGCGTCGAGCATTCAACACATCATCACATCCATATATTCACCGTCATTCCCTCAACGGGGAAGGCTAAGGCATATATTGCAGATTCGGCACCGGCGCCGTGCTCTAATTACAACAAGGCTCACAGAAGACCAAATCATAAGATGGTGAAGGGGGGGGGATGAGATTGGCTCCTATCATCGCCATCTCTCCCCCTCTCGCTTACATTTTTATTAAAAAAAAGACAAATAGCAGGACGGTCAGAAACACACAGATAACCCACCTATCCTAAAATAGAGTATCGGGCTCTTCTATCTTCTTCGGCTCCGGAGGGCTCCAGGTAGAGGAAGGAAGGCGGCGGCGAAGAGTGCTCAGCGAAAACCCTACTTCTTACCCGAGGAAAAACCCCTTTCTCCCGGACTCGAACGGCTTTTAGGCTCTCTCCCTCTCTTCAACAGTTGCCCGTAGAAAACCCCTTCTCTCTCTTTCTCTTTTGGTCGAGCAGCCCCATATATAGGAGCGGGCTCGAAACTTGATCCGGCGTGAGAAATGGCGCGCCGGGACAAGGCTTCACAATCTTCAGCGCGCCGGGATAAAGGGGCGCCGGTTTAAGGGGGCGTGTCGGATAAGGGCACGCCGTATTAACATCCTCCGCACGTTGCGGGTCAGCCGGTGAGTCCGGAGATGGTTCCAGATGTCGCCATGAACATTCATCTTGCCTCCGTTCCTCGAAACCTTTGACAAGAAGTCTCGTCGAAGCTTTCAAGATGATGTATGGCCCTTCTTAGAACCTTGAGTGCCTTTTGTTTGAGCACGCGGGTCTTTCACTGACACGGCTTTCCGCGCTATGACCCGTGTTGCTGGCTCGGTCCGGCTTGTACTCAATGCTTCTTGGAGGGTGGAGTGACGCCTGGGATAGTTTTGCCCAGGCCGGGCGATCATTCAGCCACTAATGGACCCAACTTGGCGAGAAGCCGTACTCGTGCTGGGTAGCCGGGATCTTCTGCCGACAGATCCCCCGGTCTTCTGTTCTGAAGAGCGAAGGGACTTTTTCATCTCAGGAGAGTCTTCATTCAGGTGGCGAGCCACCGGGTAAACCGTCATCCTTGATCGGCGACGGGTGCAGGGTAGCAGCACGACAGAGTCGATGCCGGATCATTAGGCAGGCTTGGTCGCACTGTCGGTTGATTGTGGATTCATCTCGACTTTTCCTAAGGTGAAGTCCCCGATGTTCATCCCAGGTGACTCGGGGCTCTGGCAGCTTGAGAGGTCTTCAATATGTTGATACTTATCGACTTCTGTGCTTCAGTGGGCCGTGTCATTCATCTTTGAGGCTTGATTGCCGCGAGCGATATTTTGAGTGCCAACACGCACCCATGAAACCCCATTCGAGGGGCCCTAATCTACACCCCAATCACCTAGGGTGATAAGAAAAACATGGGGAAGCTCCTCCCCAACCTCCGTAGCATCGGGAGGTCCCATTCAAGTCACAAAAACTCCACCGAATTGGTGAATCCGTCGTTCACCCCAAAAATGTGCATTTTTCACCCTGACGTGAAAGAAACCCACTCTCGGCCTCAACTCAACCTGCAAACCATGGGAAAATGGAAGGGAAGGGCCAAGGATTCATTTCCCTACCTCTGTCGATGATTTTCCACGCCGAGGACACTGATTCCACACGAAAATGAGCCTCGAACCACCACCGGCTTCTCGAATATGCGAATGGGCTTCACCACCCCATCACACCATTCCTCGCTCCATCCTCTCCACTCGTCGCCCCACGTGCCCTGCCGCCTCACCCACGCAGTCCTCTATCGGCTGCCCGGAGAAGGGAGGGAGAGAAGGAGAGAAACGAGAGGATAGAGGGAGAGAATGAGAGAATGAGGGGAGAGGGGGTGGTTTAGGGATTTAAATGTGAAATTATTTTGGGATTTAAAAATCTAAAAAATAGAAAATAGAAAAAAAATCATCCCCTCGATCATCGAAAAATGCACAACATGCCTACACGGAGCTCGAAAACACAATGGTTCATCCCACACAGGGATCCGAAAGTCTGATAGCCAAAATTCCAATTTAACTACAAAATACAACCCGAGACCTTCAAAAACGCTCCAAAACCCACGGATTCCTAATCCGAAAATCCTGGGTCATTAAATGATCGATGTCATGGATAAATAGAGGAATAAGTGCCTGCTGGGAAGGGGCTTAGAGAGAATCGGTGGTGATGAGAGATACCTTTTGAGATCCTCAAAGGCCCACTCGCACTCTTGATCCCAGTTGATGTGTCCTCTCTTCTTCGGTGACTTGTTGGTTTGTTTCATTAACCATAAGAGTGGCAGGTATCTTACAGTTACTCTAGATAGGAACCAGCTGAGTACAATGACACGGCCGATGAGGCTCTGCACATCTCTCACGCATTCTGGTTGCTTCATCTCCAACACCGCTTTGATATGCTCCGGGTTTGGCTTTGATGCCTCAGTGAATGACTAGGAACCCAAAGAACTTGCCTGATCTCACTCCGAATGCGCACTTGTTCGGATTGAGTTTCATGTTGTATCAGTGCAATGCGGTGAACATCTCTACCAAGTCCTCCAAGTGGTCAGTCACGTGCAAGCATGTCATCGATAGACACCTTTATATTGTAGTTGATCTGGGAGTCATACATGTGGTTGACAAGACGTTGGTATGTGGCTCCAACATTCTTCAGACCAAAAGGCATCTTGGTGTAGTAGTACAAGTTGTTGTCGGTGATAAAAGCAGTCTTATCTTGGTCAAGTCCATACATGCTGATCTGATGGTATCCTGAGTGGGCGTCCAAGAAACTGAACATCTCATTGCCAGCCATTGCATCAACCAGTCGGTCGAAACGCGGCATGGGGAAGTTGTCCTTGGGGGTGGCCTTATTGAGTTCGGTATAATCGATGCACATACAACACTTCCCATTGTTCTTGGGGACCAAAACCACGTTGGAGATCTAGTCTGGGTACTAAGTTGTTCTGAGTAGTCTAGAGCATAGCTTCTTGCTCACTTGCTTTCGGATGATTTCCTATTGCTCAGAGTTACAATGTCGCCTATGCTATTGGACCGGGTGGCATTTGGGATCTAATTTAAGTTGGTGAGAAATCACCTCAGGAGGGATGCTGAGGAGCTTTTCCTCAGACCAGGTGAACATCCTAGTTTGCCGTCAGAAAGCATTGATATGCCCTCTCCTCTTCCTCAGACAGTAGCGAGCCAACTTATAGGGAGTATTTAGGGTTTCGTCTACCTGGATGAGGAAGAGATCTTCTATCGGGGTAGTTCCGCTTGGCCCGGGCTCATCCATCCTGGCCTTATTCTCTGGTGGGATGTCTTCTACGCTCCTCTCCTTAGTGGAGATCAGGTAGCACCGGTGGGATTCTATCTGGTCTCCTCGGACTTCCCCCATTCCGTGGGGGGTGGGGAACTTTATCTTTTGGTGGTACAACAAGGGGACCCCCTTTAGTATTCCCAAGATTGCTCAATCGATTATGGCGTTGTAGCTAGTTATGCCTCGCACAACTGTGAAGTCGGCCACAGAGGTCACGTCCCTTGGGGTAGTTCCAAAAGTGATCAAAAGGGAGAACCGCCCCTCAGGGTAGACCATGGAGCCGAAGAAACCAAATAAGGGTGTGTACGATGGTGCGATGAAGAGAGATGAACACCCATCAGGACAAGACAATCGTAAAAAATGATGTCCGGACGACTTCCATTGTCTATAAGAATATGACACATAGTACATTGATTGAGAGTTGTAGAAACGACTAGGGCATCGGAGTGTGGAGTGCTCACACCCACCATGTCTTTGTCTGAAAAGATGATAGGCTCTTTGACGTGGTCCGGTGTAGGAATCCGAGCAAGTGGGTCGTGGCAGATGGTGTCATCGTGTTCCACATGGTTAACTCCGGAGGCATATGCACGGCTCCTCCTGGAGCTATCCCCACCCGATGCCGAACCTCTGGAGATCATCATAATCTCTTTTCCGTTGAGTTGGTTATCGATGGGGGGTGGCGTGCTGGCCTTCCGCTACTATTGTTCGACGACCTTGGCGATGAACTTATCTAGGAGCCCTCGGCAGACCATGTGTGACGACTCAGGATCCGGATACCGAGTAAACCCGATAACGCTTGGATCCTGCGAGGCATCACAAGAGCGGAAAAGCTCCGAAGGGATAAAAGGAGTGTGTGTGGAGTACATTGAAGTCCCAGATAAAGCAGTAAGCAATTAATATTTCACTGATTAGGTTTGCTAAAGTAGCAGAAATAAAATTACTTTTTTAATTAACAATTTAAATTAACAGAGTCCAGTCCAAATTAAAGACAAGTACAGCCCAACAGAAAGGAAAACGTACACTGAAGTTGAGGGAAGCCCCACGCAGAGAACGCTGGCAATAACGAACTGACGCACCGTGCCATGAACCACGACGAAGTAGAAGATCACACCTAAAATGTAGGGGTGAGCCTCGTGTCACTGGCTCAGTAGGGGTCACGCAGATCCCCACTGGAAACAACGCAGTAACACGCTAAACAGCGCTAAACAGTAAAAGCAGGAAGAACAGAAGTAACAGCAGTACTAACTACAACAGTAAAACTGTAAAAAGTAGGAGTAAGCAAGAATAAGAACAGCTAAAGAAAGAGTAAATCCATACTAACCAGAAACACGGCCGCTGACCAAACCATGGCTCACTAAGCTACTCCAAACGGCAACAGAAAGGCAAACCCTGATCTCACAAAGTCAGGCGTTACCTATCCGTCGACAAAGTACAAGCTCCATGGTTGAAGCCTACCAAAACAGGTAAAAGTTCTATTAAAAGACCAACACAGTCAAAGCCATGAACATACACAACTAGATCGTCGTGTACGTCACACAAGACTGGACCGCAGGTGAAGTCAAGAACAGACCACCCGTTGAGTCACGTCAAACATGACAAGAACCAGTCACGAAGCACAAGTCACGCGATGATAAGCACGAGAGTCATGTGTCAAGTGACAAGAGCACCTCCTCACTAGAAGAATAGCCAGATGCGTCCACTAACGTCTTACACTGCGCCACAAGTATCTCCGACACGTCTGGAACGACGGTAACTAAGACACTCACTGAACCAAAATACAAGGAACAACAATAACGAGTGACTAGATAGGGTCACAGCTGTCGGCGCTCGCCCCAACGCCCCTGACCATGTGTGCACACACAAGCTCAATACCTTGCGCCAGGCCTCTAGCTAGTTTTCTCCCCCAGCGGACGCTACTGCAAGGCAAGGGAGCCCACGGAAACTAGCTTACAAACCGTCTGTCGGGAACTGCCCCGCCACCACTCCTAGGTGGGCCGACACACTGGAACTTGTTGTCAGGATATGACTAGTGGAGGCTCACTAGACACAGAAACTCCAAAACATCAGTGCAGAAATACGGATAGGCCAAGCACGCACTATCGCATGTACTATAAAGCACAAGACACAAGGTAGCATACCAGACTGCCACTAGACTCAGGAAAGACAACTAGACCTGCTGACACAACGATCCTTGAGTCAAAGGACTCGGGGTCAAGATCGTCATACATCACAGCTCACGCTGTTAATTAGCCTAGTCCTTAAGCCAAGGTCACGGTAAAACACCAATAAAGGAAATGACATAGGATCACCCGATCCATATCTCCACATAACATAAACCACGGAGACCTGAGGAATCACTAAGACCCTTAAAACATATGGACACGTAAACTGAGGTAAGACAATATCTCACGGCGTCCAACATCATCTCTCGATCCCTACAGGACCATCGAGACAACTACAAAGTCACATGTCAACCACTGGGTCACACCTGGTTGACCAGGCACCAATAGTGACTGTAAAATAGTACGGAACACTACGGAATACAATGGCACTCCCGGCCACCCCACAACATGGTCACATACCTCATAGGACATCCAAGACATCCACGCGATTATGGGCAAAGCACAAGGTAAGGCCAAGACAAATGGAGGCCAAATATCAGGAAAACAAAGCTCTGGGAAGTAAACAGTCATATGCCAGGCCGCTAGGTAAACCAAGCAGTCAGTTAATGAGCCGCTACCTTCACACAGAGAACTTAGACACTGGGTGGTCAAGAAAAGAGCCGCACCAACAGAATCGGCAAATAAACAAGCCGTCCCACTGAGCTAAGCAGTCCAGGACATGGCCGCTTCACTCAGAGACTCAAAGGAATAAATATCAAATCCAATAGGGGTAGGCGGTCTATCGCAGGACCGCGAAGGAGACAGTAGCGATCATCCATATGACCGCTAGAACCAGTCAACCCCCAACCGACTTAAACCAGTCAAACCCGCTGGCGGTCTCTCATAAGATCGCCAGGGACAAATAGCGATCAAGGCTAGGATCGCTAGCCCAACCGACTTAAAATTATTAAACCGACATAAATAATGGTTAGCAGTCATCTCTCAGACCGCCAGCCAAGCCTTAGCAGTCTATCGCATGACCGCGTTAGCCAAACCAACATACTCAATCCCGTTAGCGGTCTATCGTACGCCCGCTATCAGAGATTAGCGGTCAATCGCTTGACCGTGAACCACAAGAAACGGTCTATCGCGTGACCGCGAAGACCCGAACCGACCTACTATTCGAAAAAGCATAAACGGTCACACAAGGACCGCAAAAGATAGAAAATGGTATCTGAAAGGACCGCTAAATCGCTACGACGGGTAAAACAGAGGATTGGCCGATCTCGGCCGTTCCACGCCCCGTTCGCTTCTAAACGAAGGGGAAACAACCCTAATCGCCATGTAAGCCTTCCACAGATCGGAAGGGGTCCAAACAACATCAAAAACGCAAGAAACAGATGATTACACCGAATCGACCCCAAATGAGTCACATGGGTTCCCGGGTTTCTACCGGTCTCAAATGACCACCAAACGCCACAAACCAGCGGAAATGGAATGCTGACATGCCAGGGGTTCCAACAAAACTAATCTAGCAAGAAACCGTCATCGAAAGAGGTGAACCCGTCTCACTCCCCCCGAACATGCTTTCGCCCAAAACAAGGCTAAACCGGCTCGTTCTCGCACCGGATAGCTCCAAAATGCGAGGAAACGCAGTACAACAGTAGGGCGTCCATCTCCGTACCGCCACCGAAGTTCTAGCGCGTCGAAGCGACTAAACCGTGTCGAAAACAATCTCACGAGCCCGACTGTCGACTTTGAATCCACCGAACGGGAGGCGCCAATCCCACGCTCGATCCATCACGCCAGCACATTCCATAGCAGCTCCACGCCGTTGCCCCCTCATCCCCGGACCTCCTCCGTCTGCAGCCGGAGCTAAGGGGGAACAAGGAGAGAGAACGGGAGAGAGAGAGACGTGCGCGCGAATGAGGAGAGAGGAAAGATAAAGGAAGAATAAAAAGAAAAAGAAAATAGAATTTTCCTAATTTTGGTAAATTTTTATTTTTGGTTCAAAAATGCATTAATTAAGAAAAATACGAAAAAATAGTCTAAACGATCCTCGAAAAGAATGCAACGCAACTGTAGCGTCCTCGAGTCGATGAATTCAACAATAAACTCACCACGGGATTCCGTAACTTGTACGAGAGAAAAACTCACGCGGATCGTAAAACACAACTCAGGACCCAGAAAAGCGATCCGAAACTCTCCGATAAAGATCTGAAAGACTCAGGGTCTTACAGTCCTCCCCCCTACAAGAATTTCATCCTCGAAATTAAAGGAGCTAACAAGGAAGAAGCAGGGAAGAACAAACCCAAATGCTAGCAATGATCACCAAGCTCCAGCCAACACCAACACCTAGAACACAGCAACACAAATCACGAAAAAACACAATTCAGAGGAACACTGCCAGACCACAATCACAGGCACACGCTCTGGATCTCAAACAAATCGATTCAAAGAACAAGCACGGCTGATGGGGACATCCCCAGCCACTTCACTTTTCGGGATACTCTTGTTGCTCGCCATCAGCACATCATCATTTGTGGCCATTAATCTTGAGTCATAGCATGTAATTTTTATTTCATTTGAGTCATGTATGTGTAATCTTTCTTTATTTGAGTCAGTTAATAGGTTAATGGGTCAGTTTGTTAGTCAATTGGGCCCAACTAGTGGGCTAGGCCCAAGGGCGCCCCTCCCTTGGAGTTATTGGTCATTTACTTGTTTGTCAAGGTTATTTTGGTCTTAGGAAAAGTATGGAGTCTATAAATAGTCCCTCCCCTCTCTCATTTGTAACAACCCTTTATGATCAATCAAAAAATTGAGTAAACTAGTGTGTTATTGGAGAGGATTCTCCACTTCTCTCTCTCTCTCTCTATTGGGGTGGATTCCCTTTCTCTCTCATTCTCTCTTCTCTCTCTTCTCTCTCTCTACAAGGAGGAGGTGTGGACGCGCTTTTTTTTTCTCTCTTTGGTTTCTGGCTATTTTTTCTTCTGTTCTTTTTTTTTGTCTGTCTATCTATCTCCTTGCCGCCTTTTTTTTTGTTTCCTCGAGAGAAAATGGGTCTTTATAGCCCAACCCCTCTTCCCCTCTCGGCATGATCACCTCGGCGCGCAAATGACGAGCTCCCGGCGCGCCTTAGTCGAAGGCAAAAGGCTTCCCGGCGCCACATGATACAGCTTCCCGGTGCCCCTCCCCCACTTGGGCTTTGGGCTCCCGGCGCCATAGACTGGCGAGCCCGTTTAGAGCTTTTAATACTTTTCACTTCCGCATCAGTAGGCTTGAGCTGTTGCAGCTGCCTAATCTACCTTTTCATTTATCAGTTCTTCGAATCTGTCAGAACAGGTGAAGGCCCCTTAATTAGTAAGTTGACATAGTCTCATCAGAATATTTCTGGAGATTTTCATCAGTCAGTAGACCGTAGTTCTTCATCAGTACTGCCATCTGAGCGACGACAATACCGGACATCAGCTTGACCGGGAAGGGCTTCAGCCAGGTGGCAACTTTAGTGATGACTATTCTGTAATTCTGGCTTTGCAGGAATCTTTGAGAGCTTCATGTATGGTTCAATCTTCTCTTTGGTCTCATCTTTATTCTCAGTTATATTTCAGGTGTCAACAAATGCCCCCCACTTGCAGGTAGCGGGAGTGCAGAATAAATGACACGGTACTTGCAGGTGTACCTATCTTTCAGCATCTGAACCCCTTTCTCAGGTTGACATTATCAGGCATCTTTCATTTCTGGCTTGGAATCTTCTTTTTTATTAGCAAATTCTGTAATTTATTTCAATTTCTTTGAATTTCTTCCAGCTTCTTTGGCTTGGATGATCCCGGCGCGAGGACAACAGGTTCCCGGCGCAGGGGCTTCTCGGCGCCTGACTTCTCCGTGCCCGGTCACGGGGGTTCTCGGCGTGCCTTTTGGCCTACCGGGGCTCTCGGCCTGCCCATTTTCGGCGGGCTTTTTTTTTGAATTAGGGGGGGTTCTCGGCGCGCTAAAGGCCGCACCGAGAACCTCTCTTTGCTTCCTCTATTTGAGGCGCCGGGAGGCTTTTTCTTCTCATTTTCACCCGAGCTTCCTCTCTCTTCATCTTTTTCTCTTCGGCGTGAGCTTCTCCCCTTCTGGGCCGTTCCGCTTTCCTTCCCGGCATACACTTCGCCCGGTAGGGCATTGTTTTGGGATTAAATCCCTTTTGTTCCCGGGATCACTCCCTCTTGGTGGGTGACTCCCTATCTTCTTTGGGCAGACCCTGAATAAGGGGAGGTGCTACCAAAATTTTCATAGGGTTTCATATTACAATCTTTACAAGACTGCCTCTTGTTTTGAGATTTTCATTCACATCTCTTCTTTGACTGCAGTCACTGCAATGGCTTCCGGTTCCGCTGCTGCATCTTCTGGAGCCATTGGAACAAGCTCGTCAGCCCAGCCAGACATATCGCGGGCTGTAGTAAACTGGCTGAATGTGCACAGTTTAGACTTCAGATATGACAAAATTGCTGCCGTTGACGAATCGTCTGATTCTGAGACGGATACAGCATCAACATCAAGGGTATATTCCACTGCAACTGAGACATGCTTCAGATGGGGTGACAACTATCGACCGGATTTCCCGAAAGACCGCCACTTGATGCCGTTCATCCGAACCTTTACAGTGGGTGGCATGCGAGACTATCGGATAGCTCGTGCAGTTGAAGCTGCTATACTAGCTGAGAGGGACAGTCTGAAGGAATCAGTGCACCGTGGCAAAGCTATCTATCTTCCCGGGGAGAAGCGTGACTGGGATGCAGTCCTCGGCATATCGGAGCTGGAACCGGAGAAGAAAATGTTGACCCGGGCCCCGAAATTCACACCTGCCCAGTGGGATAATGCTAGTGGCCGAGTTCATAGAGAAAAGCCTGGCTATGGTTTATTCCTGGCACCGATAAAGTGGGGATACCGTGAAAAGCCCTTTGTGTTGAATTGTTCGGCCGTCCAGTTCAAGTATCACCTAGCTGCCGGTTGGTTTGGAGATACCAAGATCACTGACGCCCACCTATTCCGGGTGAGAGCGGTGGAGTTCACCGAGTTTGTTTTAAAGGAATACGCCCCTCTACTAATCAGAGCCGGGGTATATCACAGTGTCTTTGCTTCTAGATTCCGCTATCCCATATCCCGAGGGTTATGCTGTGGAATGTTCGAAGTATTCTGCCCTTTGTTCAACATATTTTATACAGCAGAGGGCGAAACATCTCTCGACCTCTGGAGTTTGTCATAGCTTTCTGGTTTGCCTATTGACGGCGAGCCGTATGAAGAGGTCTGCTTGGCAGATTCCGAGAAGGATAGCTCAGATGGCGAAGGCAAGTATTCACTTGGCTATTCCTACCGGTATTTAATGAAGGCCTATCGCTCCATCTGTCTGGCGCATAGTAGAGGATCCTCCAAGGGTTACCATCCTCGAGAGAAAGGTAGCAAGCTGAGGGTCCGGATAGGGCAGTGGATTCAGTATTTCTTTGACGGTCCCATAAAATATACAGACTTCCCTTCCATGGGTCCGACTACCAACAAGCAGATAAGGGCTCCTCGCTATAAGTCAGCGTTGCCATCTTCATTGCGCCGTGTAGGCAATGGTGGTCCAAATCCAGCAGGGGTGGACCCTATCACACATTGTGCGGCTTACTTCACATTCTGGTTGTGCACTTTCGCTCTCCCTCAAGGGGACGAGACAATCATTCGGCCCGAAGCCATATACTCTGCATGCCAGATGGCTTGGGGAATGAGGCTGTCACTTTGCCCAGTGGCCTTGTGTTTAATCTACAAATCTTTGGGGGATCTGTACAAGCATCGGACTCCCCGCTCTTTGAGGACCGTGGGCCCTTTTCATTTCTTCAATGCCTGGGTTTGCAGTCTGTTTCCTGAATTGGCTCCTAGAACTCTGCAGGCAGATACAGTATTACCCAGAATGATTGAATTTGCCAGTGCTGAACCTGGCTCTTTCTCTAATCAGTTGTTCAAAATAAGGGGCCGACTGATAAGGGTACCAGTGGATGCCCCTGGCAGCATTCATTTCTGGAGCTTGGCAGCAGGTTCAGCTCCTTTGGTTCGCTCTCAAAGAGAATGCAAGATGGAAGAGGTAGAGACCTATGTTCACCCCGTTTCAGGGGCTAATGCTGTTCGGTCTATTCTGGAGCCGGAGCTGGTTAGATGGGCCATGGCCATTCGACCCAGTGTTTTAGTTTTTAGGAAGGGTGGTCTGCTTCTTCTGGAACCATATTATCCATTCCGCTTTGGGCGGAACTTTGGCTATGACCAGCATATCCCTACATCAGTTGCTCAGTTTCCCCTGGATAGCCGGGCCAAGCACGGGTCCACCATTGTTGGTGATGGCCGGTTGTGGTGGGATTTCTATCATCGCCATGATGGCGCAGTTTTCAGAGTTCCCACTGTTTCCAACCGTGTTCCCCGTGTCACCTCAGAGTATATCAAATGGTGGAACATTCGGACCAGCTTTTACAGGGATGGCATGGGTGCATTCTGGGACGTGGCCGAGCGTTCTTTCCTGAAACAACAGCCCGGGCCGGTATTTGACATCCCCGATGCCCACCTAAAAAGGATTTATTCACAACATCCGAGGGAGGCAGAGAATTATCTGGCCGAGCGTCGGGCTTTGAAGGAAAAAGGCTCCGAGCCGCCCGCTCCTGTCTTTGCTGTCATCAACGAAGACACTTTTATGAAGAACTTGAAACATCTGTGCCATGTAGGAGGCGCTCGTCTGGAGGCGCAATAGTACCCTTTCCCTGTTGAAGAGTCGCTCTTGACAGTCGTCCCCTGGAAGGGTCCGACAGATAGATTCCATCCCTATAGGACGTTTGTGCGCAGGGAAGATAGGACTCAGACGTACTACAAGCACACGTCTTGGCTGTTTGTTCTGTTGAATGTACATGGGTTATCTGCAGAGAGTCCGATAGCCGGCATATTGAATAAGCCATTGTTTATCTCTTTCCATTATGTCGACGGCTGGGGCATGGACCACCTCGACTTATTTCGATGTCTTGATTTTCATGGTCATAGCGATCTGGCATCTTTAGTGGAGAAGTGCCAGACATTCGGTGATGTCTGTTGGCTTGTCAAGGAGGCTGCTTCCCGCTCCAAGGAGGTAGCTTATCTGTACTGGCCGCTTTCTGTCTTTTATGATGGCCCAGCAGGTATGATCTTTCCTTTCTGACTGTAGTGCTTTCTGTTTGTTATTTAAACTCTGCATCTACTGATCTCATTGCTTCTTTGATGTCTTCAACAGATAGGCCAGATATAAAGCGACAGGGACTTTACAGAAAAATCATTGCGCAAGCTGAGAAGCCTGTTTATTTCGAAGTTCCTGCAGCAGCACCGACGACCACTCCCCTGCCTCCGGGCAAGAAGAGAAAGATTTCTGCTGTGAAGACTGCAGTTGGGAAGGCCAGGAAGGCTAAGAAGGCCCATGCTCGGCAGTCAGCTTCAGCAGTGACGGACCCTGGGACCCCTCTTCCTGATATCCCCTCCTTTGATGAGTTTGAATCCCAAAGGGAGGGCGCCTAGACGTCAGTCAGGGGTAATATCAACAGCATGTAGTTGTATCTTTCATCGTCTTTTGCTGAATTTTACAGAAATCTTCGAATCTGACCCCTCCCCCTTTTTGCACAGCCCAAGAGCCAGCTGTGACACCTTCTGTGGTGGAGACCAGATTGCCCTCTCCCACGCCGGCTAGTGAGGCGGAGGGTAAGTGTGCTTTTTCATCTTCTCTTGCACATTTCGATTATTTGTTTATTGTCTCTCTCACGAACCTTTCCCTGCAGTGACGGCCGGTGAGGGGGCTGCAGTTATGGGAGCAGCTGGCGATATAACTCAGCCACAGGAGGGCCATAAGACCCAGACGAAACGGGGCCTTGTCCCTGTGAGGCGCATAGTTACCCGGTCTTCATCTAGGCAGCCGTTAGGGACGCAAGTCCCGCCCGTGGATAGTGTGGAAATCTCTTCTAGCAGCTCCGCGACCGCTTCCGAGGCAGAGAGAGAAGGAGCAGATTTCAGCGAGAGCGAGACGGAGGGTATCTCCCAATCAGAGGCCCCACTCGTATGTACTGCCATTGTTCCACTGTTCACCCCCTCCAAACTGCTGGTGCTGTCTTCTGAGGAGGAACTACAGGAAGAATTTGCTGGCTTGGACACCGAGGCAGATATAACTCCTCCCTTTGCTGCTTCAGCAGCGGAGCTTTCCTCTTCCTTGCACTCCTTTGAGGATATCGACATCACATTAGAAGTGGGTCTCTCTCCTTTTCCTCATTATTATTATTTTTTTTTATCTGCTGCTTGATGTTGCATTGATCTATTCACAAGAATCCCCTATTGCTAGCCCGGTAGCGACTGCAGCCTTTGAAGCCACTCTATCTGACACCTTGGCTATTGTTCCTGCTTCGTCAGCCGCCTGTGCAGGCGTTTCTGAGATAATTCGCCCTGTGCCGGTGAGGGTACAGTCTTCTACAGACTTAGCATTACTGGACTTGAGGACTTCGGG
Organism: Amorphophallus konjac; assembly: GCA_022559845.1. Classification (NCBI taxonomy): domain Eukaryota; kingdom Viridiplantae; phylum Streptophyta; class Magnoliopsida; order Alismatales; family Araceae; genus Amorphophallus; species Amorphophallus konjac. The sequence continues at coordinate 55,674,890 of CM040122.1, forward strand.
GGAGAGTTCGGCCCTCATCCGGGTCTTGGATTTTAGAGCTGAGACGGACCCAGCTAGGGGTTCTGCCTTTATACCGGCCGCAGTGATGACCATTGCGCCGGAGTTAGAAATTCCCATAACAGTAATTATGGAAACTGAACTTTTGCCTCTTCAGTCCGTAGCCCCTGCCGCCTTGACATTGAAGGAACTGGCCGTTGAAGCGGGGATGGAAGAAGGGGAGGCAGCTGCCACAGAGATCGGAGTATTGTCCATAACTGACCCAGAATCGATCTCCGTGCTCTCGGAATCTGAGGAGGAGGTGCCCCGAGAAGAGGATGCTGAAGATGCGGGTATCACATTGGGGACCCAGGAAGCAGCCGCTCCAGCACTTATTAAATTTGCCTCTACGAGCATTCAAATAGCAACCCCCAAGGAGATGGAGGTGGAAGGCCTCTTGGTTTCGTCAGGGATTGCAGAGAGAGCTCAGTTGGCACCTTCAGCAGACCTCCCGTCTTCCTCTTCCCAGCCAGATGTTACACTATGGGCGGATATTGACAGTGAGGTGACTTTCGAAGTAGCTCCAGTTCCTTCTCCTGGCTTCGCTTCATCCGAGAGTTTCGTCTGGCAAAATCTGGACATGTTGCGCCAGCTGGTGGAGTCCCAGCCTGGACTGACTTATTTGCGGCTGAAGGAGATAGCCGAGTGTTTCACCGCTGGTCTACAGGCGATGGGCTATCCCATGGAAATATGGGCCCAACGGGTTCTATTGTTGTTAAAGTTTATACATCGCCGGGACTTCTTGGCACATATTATATCTGACAGACTGGCAGCTTTGAAGTTGCAAAGGAAGGAGTGCAAATCTGAGCTGGAGAAGATGGACTCTGTTCTTCAGGAGCGCCAATGCCAACTGCAGTCTCTGGCGCAGCGGGAGCAGTTCGTGCGCAGCCGGATAACCATCTTGGAGGCTGAACTGTTTGATCTCCGAGCTGAACTACCGCAGATAACAACTTCTCGGCCGCAGCTTGTGGAGGAAGTAGCTCTGTTGGAGGGGCAGGTGGCATCATTTCAGGACGAGTCTGCTTGGCTACAGGCGGAGGAGGCTCGACTTCATGAGCTGGGGGCTGCCCCGCATGTAGGGCTTCTGGCCTTTGAAGACATATTCCGGCGCCCGTGAATATGTGTTTCCCCTTTTTTGTAATACAATTTCCCCCCAGGGGCCCTTCTTGTATTCCCTTTTTTTATTCAATGGAAAGGAATCTTTACACCAGTCTCATATGTGGTTTGTTCTTTACTAATCGCGCCATCAATATTTCACGGCGATTTGGCAGCGGTTTCAGCGGTCCCTATGCGGATAGTCCGTACCTAGCAGGAGAGCGTCCACCCTTTCAGAGAAAGGATGGGGGACTCGCTCCACTGCGCGACGGTATCCGGAGGGTGCTTAAACCCAATCCTGGGGGTAGCTGAGTAAAAGAGGTTTAGAACATCGTCTGGAACAAACGGATGGTTCATCTCGGACAGGTTTCAAAGCTGGTCGGGGCAATGTGCCAACCGGCCAGTGACGGATTTTATCATCGATATTGGGTTTATATCGACGCAAAGAAGTTTTATAGGTTTCATCAGAATAGACATAAGGTCTAGACTGGGTAGGCTTGATCACATGTGGGACATGAAAAGGGTATGTGGTTCCCATCAGAACGGACGTAAAGTCTGAACTGAACAGGTTTCATCATTGGCCGGGCAATGTACCGATCGACCAATGGTTGGCTTCATCATCGATATGGGGTTTATATCGATGCAAAGGAATTTCATATGGTTCATCAGGATAGACGTAAGGTCTAAACTGGATAGGGTTTCATCATTGATCGGGCAAGGTGCCGGTCGATCAATAGCTGGTTTCATCATCAATATTGGGTTTATATCAATGCAAAGGAATTTTATAAGTTTCATCAGGATAGACGTAAGGTCTAAACTGGATAGGGTTTCATCATTGATCGGGCAAGGTGCCGGTCGATCAATAGCTGGTTTCATCATCGATATTGGGTTTATATCGATGCAAAGGAATTTCATAAGTTTCATCAGGATAGACGTAAGGTCTAAACTGGATAGGGTTTCATCATTGATCGGGCAAGATGCCGGTCGATCAATGGCTGGGACGTAGGTAGAGGTGTAGGTCTCGTTAGGATAGACGTGAGGTCTATTCCAGCAGATTTTATCGCGGGTGGGACATGGAAGGATATGTAGGTTTCATCAGGATAGGCATAGGGTCTATCCAGATAGGTTTTTTTTTGTTGACCGGGCGAGGAGCCGATCGATCAAGGGAAGGTTTGAGAGTTTCATCAGGACAGACGTAAGGTCTGAGCTGGCCGGGCTTTATCAGAATGGTGATGGGTCTTATTGTTGGTGGCACATTTGAAAACGGCTATATAGATTCCATCAGGACAGACGTAGGGTTTGTCCTGTCAAGGTTTTATTGTTGACCGGGCAAGGAGCCAAATGGTTAACGGAAGGCCTTATCAAGGGAAGGAAGTATGGAATTTCTCAGAATTACCACATTACTGACCCAGGCGCCCTTTCTGGTTTTCACCGGAGCCAGCCCCCTCTTGCTTTTGCCCACGCGCCCTTTCGGGTTTTCACGTGGCGGGGTACCCGATTTTACCTGCAGTGCCCTTTTGGGTTTTCACCACAGCTGGGTTTTAGCCATTTTTGCCCTTGTCCAGAATGCTTGAACAAGTCTGACGGGGTATCTCTATTTTTAACCCCCATTTTTTCATATATTATTTTTTTTGTCGTTTTCTTTCTTTTTTTCTTCGTCGTCGTCTTTCCCAGAACTAGAACTTTCATTCTGCGGACCATGGCGCCACATGTTTATTGTGAATACACGATCATCGATGTGGGTGTCAACATCAATGCAAAGGGAAATAGGGTTTCATGATCTATCCAGACGAAAGGTCCGAATTGATTTAGAGGATATAGATAGCAGCTCGGGCACGAGACCATTTGCTGAAAATGTGAGTTTCATCGTTAATGTGGGGTTTAACATTAACGCAAAGGAATAGGGTTTCATGATCTATCCAGACGAAGGGTCTGAATTGATTTAGACAGCTGTGTTGTGTTTGTCAGAGCAGACGGAAGGTCTACCCTTGGTGGGTTTTAGCATCGATCAGGCAGTCTGCCAACCGATCAATAGCAGATTTCATCATTGGTATTGGGCTCGTACCAATGCAAAGGTTTCATATGTTTCATCGGGATAGACGTAAGGTCTAAACCGGACAGGTTTTTTTATCGCTGATCGGGCAGGATGCCAATCGATCAATATCAGGTTTCATCATCAGTATTGGGTTTATACCAATGCAAGGATTTCATAGGTTTCATCGGGATAGACGTAAGGTCTAAACCGGACAGGTTTCATTGTTGATCGGGCAGTGTGCCAGTCGATCAAAATCAGGTTTCATCATCGGTATTGGGTGTATACCAATGCAAGGATTTCATAGGTTTCATCGGGATAGACGTAAGGTCTAAACCGGACAGGTTTCATCGTTGATCGGGCAGTGTGCCAGTCGATCAATATCAGGTTTCATCATCGGTATTGGGTGTATACCAATGTAAGGATTTCACAGGTTTCATCGGGATGGACGTAAGGTCTAAACCGGACAGGTTTCATCGTTGATCGGGCAGTGTGCCAATCGATCAATATCAGGTTTCATCATCGGTATTGGGTGTATACCAATGCAAGGATTTCATAGGTTTCATCGAGATGGACGTAAGGTCTAAACTGGACAGGTTTCATCGTTGATCGGGCAGTGTGCCAGTCGATCAATATCAGGTTTCATCATCGGTATTGGGTGTATAACAATGCAAGGATTTCATAGGTTTCATCGGGATAGACGTAAGGTCTAAACCGGACAGGTTTCATCATTGATCGGGCAGTGTGCCAGTCGATCAATATCAGGTTTCATCATCGGTATTGGGTGTATACCAATGCAAGGATTTCATAGGTTTCATCGGGATGGACGTAAGGTCTAAATCGGACAGGTTTCATCGTTGATCGGGCAGTGTGCCAGTCGATCAATATCAGGTTTCATCATGGTGAGACATAGGATAGGTTTTTGTCAGAATAGATGTAAGATCTAAACTGGGTAGGTTTTACCGTGGTGGGTCTTAGACAAAAACAAGTGGAAGTATTTTATCAGAACAGACAGAAGGTCTATCCTGAGGTGGGCCTTCTTTAGCATTGATCGAGGCAACATGCCTTGTGATCAACGGGGTTTCATCATCAGGTGGGACTTTATGATGATCGTCCTTCTCGGAGTTTGATCAGGCAGGGTAAAAAAGGGAATTTTAAATTACCACATTACTGACCCAGGTGCCCTTTCGGGTTTTCGCCGGAGCTAGCCCCCTCTTGCTTTTGCCCACGCGCCCTTTCGGGTTTTCACGTGGCGGGGTACCCGATTTTGTCTGCAGTGCCCTTTCGGGTTTTCACCACAGCTGGGTTTTAGCCATTTTTGCACTTCTCCCTAACATAGGAGTAAGTCTAGCGGGGTATCTCTATTTTTTAACCCCATTTTTTACTTTCTTTTTATTCTTTCTCTTTTTTTTAGAGGGTGACAGGTCGGAATGTCACTATATCAAGATAAGGGTAGCTTGGCTAGGGTGGAGTGCCACTAGACCAAGAGAGGGGTAGCTCGGTTAGGGCGGAGTGCCACTAGACCAAGAAAGGGGTAGCTTGGTTAGGGCGGAGTGCCACTAGACCAAGAAAGGGGCTAACTCGGTTAGGGCGGAGTGTCACTAGACCAAGAAAGGGGTAGCTTGGTTAGGGCGGAGTGCCACTAGACCAAGAAAGGGGTAGCTTGGTTAGGGCGGAGTGCCACTAGACCAAGGAAGGGGTAGCTCGGTTAGGGCGGAGTGCCACTGGACCAAGGAAGGGGCAGCTCGGTTAGGGTGGAGTGCCACTAGACCAAGGAAGGGGTAGCTCGGTTAGGGCGGAGTGCTACTAGACCAAGGAAGAGGTAGCTCAGTTAGGGCGGAGTGCCTCTAGACCAAGAAAGGGGGTAGCTCGGTTAGGGCGGAGTGCCACTAGACCAAGAAAGGGGTAGCTTGGTTAGGGCGGAGTGCTACTAGACCAAGAAAGGGGTATCTTAGTTAGGGCGGAGTGCCACTAGACCAAGGAAGGTAGCTTGGTTAGGGCAGAATGCCACTAGACCAAGGAATAGGTGGTAGCTCGGCTAGGGCGGAGTGCCACTAGACCAAGATAAGGGTAGTTTGATCAGGGCGGAATGCCACTAGACCAAGATAAGGGTAGCTTGATCAGGGCGGAATGCCACTAGACCAAGGAACGGGTAGTTTGGCTAGGGCGGAATGCCACTAAGCCAAGGAAAGGGTTTGCCCGATTACTCGGGGAATGTCGGTTGCGCTGCATGATACAGCTTTAGATGCCTTCCGTTGAGTGGTGAGAATTGAATTTTCCCTCGATGGTTGACAACCACGTAGGCTCCTCCCTCGTAGACCCTCTGGACTACGTACGGGCCTAGCCAGTTAGCAGCAAGCTTACCTTTTGGATTAGAAGCCATGACTCCCTTTTCTTGACCATGACCAGGTCTCCCTTCTTGAATTCTCATTCTTTGACGAGCTTATTGAAGGCATTTGCCATGCGGGCTTGGTACATCTGGATATTTTTCTGGGCTTGCAGATGCTTACCCTCCAATTCAGCCAGTTCTTCAAGTCGTCTTGTAGCATTGGTTTGTTCGTCGCGAACTAGGCCATGCTGGACTGTAATCCTGAGTGATGGCACCTCTAACTCTATAGGGACTACTGGCTCGGAGCCGTACACCAGCGAGTAGGGTGAGCAACCCGTGGGGGTTTTATAGACAGTGCGATATGCCCATAGTGCTTCATACATCTTCTCACCCTAATCCTTTTTGTTAGAACTGACGACCTTGGCCAGCAGGGTGCATTGTGTCTTATTGAAGGCTTCAGCCAGTCCATTTGCTTGTGGATTGTAAGGGGTGGAAGTCCTCCATTCTATTTTATACTTCTCAGCAAGCCGATATACCTTCTGGTTCTTGAAGTGACTTCCTTTATCAGATATTATTCGACTGGGGACCCCGAATCGGAAGATGATATTGTGCTTGATGAATCTGGCAACCAACTGACCAGTCACTTCTCTGAGTGCTACTGCCTCCGCCCACCTGGAGAAGTAGTCTGTTATAGCCAAGATGTACTTGTATCCAGCTGAAGAAGTCGGCAGTGGCCCGACTACATCAGTTCCCCATTGAGCAAAAGGCCAGCTGGGAATCATAGGGTGTAGAGCTACAGGAGGCCTCCTGGGTACAGTGGCGTGCTCCTGGCATTTCTGGCATGACTTTACAAACTGGCAACAGTCTTCAAACATAGCGGGCCAATAATAACCCAGCTTCTTGATTTCAATTTTCATCTTAGGCCCAGCCTGGTGTGCCCCTGCTGTCCCAGCATGTATTTCTTTCATTGCTTGCCAGGCTTCTTCAGTAGATAGGCAGCGAAGCAAAATCTTCTTGCGGGCGTCTGCCATGATTCGGAACAGAGTTCCATTTCTGCACTCATAAGATTCTTTGATCCTTAGGAGTTTCATTCTCTCTTCTTTGTTCTTGGGCAGCTGTTGGTGTAGGAACCACTGCAGTAGGTGCTATCTCCAATCAGACGCCTGGACTTTGTCAACGGCATCAATCTCATATTCTTCAAGACACGCTTGTTCATGACAATAATGTTTAGCGTTTCATCGGGCGGGACTGATAGTGAGCTGGCCAGCTTCGCGAGTGCATCAGCTTGAGCATTATGTCCCCGACCCACATGATTGAGCTCAATGTGGTAGAAATTCGCCATGAGGTGTATAGCCTTTTGATAATAGGGGTTCAATTCTGGCTTTCGCACTTCGAATTCTCCCTGTATTTGTTTTATCACTAACATTGAGTCACCGAAGATCTGAAGCATTCGGATACCCATGCTGAGGGTGACCTGGAGCCCAATTATCAGGGCTTCATATTCAGCTTCATTGTTGGTGCAGGGCTTATTTATAGAACAGGAGGTGTGCAACACTTCTCCCTCAGGCGATTTCAGCACAATGCCGGCCCCTGCACGTATCATGGTTTTCCCATTGGAGTCAGTTTCTGTTCTTGATGCCCCATCAAAATATAATTGCCACATGATTGGCTGGGTCTGACAGGCTTCAAGCACTTCATCATCAGGTAGCTCGGTCTCGAGCATAGCATTTTCTGGTACAGGGTGTTCTGCAAAGAAGTCAGCCACAGCCTGGCCCTTTATAGCCCTCTGAGATATATAAGTGATGTCAAACTCCATCAGAATCACATCCCACTTGCCTAGCCGACCTTTGAGTGCCGGCTGAGTCAATATATATTTGAGCGGATCTGCTGCAGATATCAATCTGATCTCATGTGACAGCATGTAGTGTCGGAGCTTCTTGGTAGCGAAGACCAGCGCCAGACAGGTCTTCTCTATGTAAGTATAGCTTTCTTCAGTTCTGATCAACCTTCTACTAAGGTAGTATAAGGCTTGCTCCTTTCCATCTTTATTTATTTGAGCCAACATTGCCCCTAGCGAGCAATGTGTGGCTGCTATATAGAGGATCAAAGGGCTGCCCTTCACTGGTGCCCCCAATACTGGAGGGGTTCTGAGATATTCTTTCAGCTTTTCGAAAGCCTCTTGGTATACGTCGTCCCATAGGAACGGTACATCTTTCATCATGAGCCTATGAAAGGGGTGACATCGACCCGACAAATTTGATATAAACCGTCGGATGTAGGCCAGACGCCCCTGTCGAGATCTTAACTCAGATAGATTCTTCGGTGGAGGGAGCTCTTGAATAGCCTTGATCTTGGACGGATCAATCTCAATGCCTCTGTGCCGGACAATAAATCCCAGAAATTTTCCACTGGTCACGCCGAAGGCGCATTTCATAGGGCTCATTTTCAGCTCGTATTTCCGTAGCCTTTGAAACACTATCCGCAAGTCTTGCAGATGATCTTCCTTCTTTCTGGTCTTCACCACCAGGTCATCAACATAGCACTCCACTTTCTTGAAGAGCAAATCATCAAAATCTTGGTCATAGCTCTTTGGTAAGTGGCGCCGGCGTTCTTGAGACCGAACGGCATTCTTTTGTAGTGGAATATTCCTTTCGGAGTGCGGAAGGCAGTGTGCACTCTATCCTTTTCAGCAATCCAAATTTGGTTGTATCCGGATGAGCCGTCCATAAATGACAGGGCTTCATGACCAGTGGTTGCATCAATCATCACTTCGGTAATTGGCACTGGGAAATCATCCTTTGGACAAGCCTTATTAAGGTCTCGAAAGTCAACACATATTCTGATCTGCCCATTTTTCTTCTTTACGGGCACTATGTTTGCCAGCCATGTGGTGTACTGATTTTCTTCGACAAAGCCAACATCAATAAGCTTGTCGACTTCTTTATTGATTTGGTTGATCAGCTCAGGTCGCATCCGCCTGGGTGGCTGTTTTATGGGGTTGGCTTCTGGGTCAATTGCCAACAGGTGTTGTGCTACATTGGGACTCAACCCTGGCATCTCATCATACGTCCAAGCGAAGCAGTCCTTAAACACCCTCAGAAATTGTATGTACTGTTCTCGGGTCTCTGGTTCTAGCAGAACACTGAGAAAGGTTGGCCTTGGTTCCTCCTCTGTCCCCAAGTTCACTTCTATGAGCTCATCAACGGTGGCCTGACCACCATCTTCGACTTCGGGCGGAGCCTCTTGTAAATCAACGAAGCCCCCCGGGATATAGTTTTCTTCAGTTTTAGAATTCTCTAATTCTTCTCGTCGGACCTCGGCCAGTGATGATTCATCATACAGGGCAGAAACCATGTGACTTTGTTCCGTCTGCCCATGGGCTATAACCGGCTCCGTGTAAGGCTCAACGATTAGGTCTTCCACTTCCGGAGGCCTTGCTGGCGTAGATTCCTCTGGGGAATTTACATTCTACAGAGCTCGAACTTCTTCCAGAATACGTTCAAACTCTAAGCATTCTCTTGCATCATCAGAAATCTGGTCTTCATCCGGGGTTCCCGTGTCAAACTTTGCTTCGGCCTGGAACAGGTCTTCCTTACAAGACAGTTCCTCCCAGCACCGGCATACATTTGCTTCATCAGACTTTTCTGTCTCGGGCTGGTTATTGGAAGGCTCATCATCCGGTATAGACTGATATATAATCTCTTCATCTTCTGAGGGGTAATCATCATAGCCCATCCCAGGAGGATCTTCATGTGAAAAGAAGGCGAAAATGACATCTACCTCGGCTTCATAGTGTTCTTGTAGAGTGTATCCCAATCCTGGGTGCTGGGTGATCTTCATCAATTCCTTATTATTCTGGGGCGGATCCCAAAGCTCTTGGAATGCTTTCTTTTGGGCAACGGGCTGTAGTGAAGGCATCTGCAGTTTGGAGAACATCTGCGAGACCCGTTGTGTGGTGTAGTCCAAGCCTGTGATTGGCACCATTCGGCTTGTGGATTCTTCCGGGATCATGCAGTCCTGATCATCCTCTTCAACAGGCTCCCCGGTATAGATTATGATGGGAGGCTCGCAGAAGCGAGGGACCTCCATAATCTTGAGTGGCAGCACCGTCTGACATTCCAAACCGGTGACGGGCTTGACCAGTCCTTCCGGTACTGGGACTTGTGTATATTTTTCTTTCATCTTTTCATCAGTATCATTGGGATGAATGCTTGGAGGTGTGATCCGTGCAAAATCCCCAACATGAGAGATATGGGATACCTCATGCTTCTTGACACAGCCCCGTGGTGGCGGCGGAGACCAGTCCTCTATCTTCGCTACCGACTTCTCTTGACTAGTCACAGTTTCTTTCTTCTTATCTTTTTGTAGCATGTCAGCATAATAGGATGCATCGAGCATATGACACTCGAAGACTTCAAAGGGGTGTAAATCTGCAAACACCCTTTCCTCTTTGCCATCATGACAGTACTTAATGCACTGATGCAACGTGGAAGGTACTATCTGGTACTCATGCAACCACGGTCGCCCTAACAAGGCCTTGTACGTGGTGTTAGAATCAATCACATAGAATCGCACCACAGTGGTGAGGTCCCCCAGTGTGAGGTTAAAATCTGCTACCCCCAAAGGTGTCTCACATTTCTGGTTAAAGCCAGCAATCTTCATATCTCTGACCTTAGTGAGGTGCATATCGAAGTAATACTTCTGATAGATGCGATATGGCAGAATGTTTACAGTAGCCCCGGGATCTACCAGTATCCAGCTTAATGGCTGGCAGTTGAGATGTCCTCTCATGTATAGTGGCCTGTTGTGGCTGGGATTTGGAATCAACATGTCATCTTCAGTGAAAGTGACTGTCGGCCCAGAATTAACTTCTGTCAGTAATGCTTCATACTGTGCTGGTGACTGTAGAGCATCAATAATTGCTTGGCGGGCGTCTTCACTTAATGAAAGAATTTCCCATATAGAGAATCTGGTAGGGAGCTTCTTTAGCATTTTCATAATCCGGCTGCCTACCCGGACATTGGAGAGTCGCATTTCTTCTGCCCAGCGGGGCTTTGGCGGCTCCTGAGGGGCTTGCGGCATTGCCTGCCTACTTCTTGTATCAGCTCCATGGTTAGTTTCTTGAGGGACTTCTTCTGGAGAGAGGGCCCTGGGTGTTGTCGGGGAATCTTTTTCTTCTTCTTTGCCTTGCTTAGGCTTCAGGGCTGTTGATTGCTGATGCTTGTTATTTCTGGCTGGTGCAGTTTGTACTGGCTCTTCGCCCTCCAAACTGGATAAAAATTCAAGGAATGACGGAGCTCCATACCCTTTCCTGTCTTCTTGGTATAGACTAGCAGGGGGAGGGATCTGGACACCTCGCACTTCAGGCTCTGGTATCTGGTAAAGTCGTTCTCCTCTGAAGATGATATTATGGTTGGCTGGCGGGGGACGCCCCCATTTCCTCCCAGAGCGGGTAGCATGCGCCGAAGTGGAAGCCTCAGCATGGTTGGCCTCCAATGGCGTGGCTGACGCCTCTGTGTCGTCATCCTCCCCAGGTAAGGTGAATAACACGGAGAGCGTATTGCAGTGCACTGTCATGGTTTTCTTTTTCCTTCTGTTCTTTGACTGCCTTTTCATCTTCTGGTGCTCTGACTTTGCTGGCTCCTGCCCCCAGAAAGGTTCAGTCTCATCCTTTTCCTGCTTTTCCTCTGGTTTTTCTTCAATGGTCAACTCTTCTAGCTGCCCCCAGAGTATGCAATCTTTCACTAGTAGGGGCTTCGGCTCATTCTGCTCATATTCGTCGAGTCCGTTGATGTACTGTTGGAGATGTTTTGCTTCAGGACTTATTTCTTTTTGTGTGGGAAGCGGAGTCTGTCTCCTCCGATTATAGGTAGGGATTCGGATGACTGGCTGCACCTCAGCTACATGCCGAATTGGCTTTACCGGGGATGGTCCCGACTTCGGAGTGGCATTTCGAGTGGATGGTCTAGCGTTCCTGCAACAGGTGCCCTCTTTCTGGTCTTCACCGGCTTTGTCTGCCATGCCTCCTGATCCCTTAACGGGGTAAGGAAGCATGCTTCATAAGTGTGCCTGGTGCATTCTTCGACAGCCTCTTCAGGCAACTGCTGATATACAGAAATCATATTTGCAGCCATCCTCATTGCTGGAGGTTCATGGGGGCATGGAGGGTTCACCTGATAGTCTCCCAACTGTAGCTCTCCCTTTTTGAACATACTTTCCATGACATCTTTGAAGACGTAGCAGTCTTCTATAGCATGCCCCAATGCCCGGTGATATGGATAGAACAGTGGGTCATCTTTCTTTGTTGCATCTGCAGGTGTTTTTGGTTCGGGCAGCGTTACTTTGTTGAACTTGTAGGCCCAACTGAACAGTGCACCCGTCTTCTCTTTGGGGAATGAATATGCCTTCCTCATTTTATTTCTCAAGGAGATCTTTTCTTTCACTTCTACCGGGCCTGCCGAAGGAGCATCAGTTTTCTTTCCTTTTTCTTTCTGCTGTTCAAAGGTGCCGAAGTCAACAGTGTTGGCCTCTGAATGCGATGGCCGTCGATCGACAGCCTTCCCCTTTTGCATAGCAGGGACATTGGCGGTCGGACGCTTGGACAAGAACGTTTCGACCTCCGCTACTATATTATTCAACCGATCAAATGTTCTGACATCTGCCCCGATCATCTTTTCTAGCACCTCCCTTCTGAGGTTTTGTTTGCATATCTGCACTGCATCTTCTTGATGGGGAGGTCGCCTGCACCTGTGGGAGATGATTTTTTTTATTAAGAATATTTTTATTATGATTATGGGTTTATTTGGTTTATTTATTAAAGGTTTATTTGCATGGGCGTGCCAGTCACTGAGTGACAAATTTATTATGCGCACCGTCCGACTAACCAGACGATTATGGGTGATCGTGTCGGGACTCAAAACCCGCCGTACCATGAAGGCTACGACGTTAATTACACCTCCCCAGAAGAGAGGAAACCCTTGATTAATCGCCAAAATAGAGAGGCCATGAGGCCCATAGATTATGCAAAGATGTGATTGCATGCAAGCACACAATATGGTAGTATTTGTTTATTAGGCCGGCTCCCGGTACAGGGCGGAGAACTTAGATCCGAGAACCATCATTACACATAGTGAGAACCTCCGGTCGGGCGTAACCCGACTTTCCGCTAATCACCATTCGATATACCGGAGAGTCAGATCATGCAGGCATGCAAGGTGATTAGTGTTATTGTTTATTGCTTATTTAGTCATTTATTTGTAAATTTAAGGAAGACTTTGGCAATCCCTGTCACTCGCAGGGTTGTCGATTAGTCATTGCCTTTTTATTTTGAGACTGCACATAGCGTTACGGTGCATACATATGGGCCTGGGGTGGGCCGAGTATGACCGTATTCGGGCAGACTCGTGTATCATCGGGACAATGTATGCCAGAGTATGGCAAATTTGATATTTGAGAAATGAAGGGACACGGTTAAAACCCGGTCAAAAAGGAATTGAATACAACGGCTTATCGGCCCAGGACAAGATCATGCCGTGACCATAATGGGGTTAACCCCGAGATCTAGGTACGACCTGTCAGGGGGTCATCAATATTCCCATGCCCGGGGTCTAGAGGAGGTGAGAGCTCCGGAGTGAACATGATCATGTTAGTTATTCTTTATTTATTCTTGTCATTATTTTTAAATGCATGAATGTACTTTATTTATTATTTGTTTATTTCTTTTATTTCTTTTATTTATTATCCTTTTATATTGGATGCATGCATTTTTATTCCTTTTATTGACATTTATTTGACATTTATTTGACAATTATTCATTAATTAATTATTTGTTATCATTTTTTTATTGTTATTCTTATTATTTTTGTTGTTTATTTATCACCTTTATTCCTTTATTATTATTGTTGTTGTTGTTTTATTATTATTATTTATTTAACCATTATTTATTTATTTTTTTTATTAACATCTTATTATTTCTTTATCTTTCTATTTCACCCCCTTTTTGTATAGCTTTCCCCCTTTTTTATTGTATAAGAGATGGCATGCATATGAATATATGGGTGTGATTTACGTGAAGTGTATGCATAGTTTTATTTGCATGTGTTTCTTTGTTTAAGAATGTGTGTAACGTGAGTGCGTGTGTTAAGGACGTGCATACAGTTAAAACGGCGTGGTTCCTATAAGATGTTAAAAACGGCGCGGGTGGCTTTGGGTTGCATGCTTTTTGGTTTCGTTAAAACGGCGCGAGGATTGTGTTGCACGCCGGATAACGGTGTTATTCTTTTTATTCCATTTCATTTCATTCATTTTATTATTATTATTGTTTAGTTGTTGTTTGTTTGTTTTATTATTATTATTATTATTATTCATTTTTTTTATTTATATTCTCGATTTTACAAATAGTTAATCCGGCAACATCTCCCTTAAACCCGGGGTGTCTAGGGAAAAGTGGAGGCATACCCACGGAATGGGGTAAGCTCCTTAAAGGCCGAGAGGTCAGACACGCTGACCGGCGGACCCGGGTGGACGGAGACCCTGAGGGCGAGCCTACGGGGGATACCGATGTGCCCATGGGTTATCCAAATCGGGGCAGTGTTCGCCATTAAGGCGGTTTAATATTCACTCGGAGAGTGACTATTTAAAACAGCATGAGGAATAAAGCCTTAAAACGGCGCGGTTGAATCGGCGTGGAACGCTCAGGGAAAGGGCTTAAAACGGCACGGGAAACCGTAGGTGTAGAGGGGAAGCCTTAAAACGACACGGTCGCCGTTAAACCGGCGTGGAACGCTTAAGAAAGGGCTTAAAATGGCGTGAGAACCGTAAGTGTAGAGGGGAAGCCTTAAAACGACACGGTCGCGGTTAAACCGGCGTGGAACGCTTAGGAAAAGGGCTTAAAACGGCATGGGAATCGTAGGAATAGGTTAAAACGGCGCCAGAAACCGTAGGTAAATAGAAAGGAGCTTGTTAAACCGGCGCGGCCTGATTGGGGCGCGCCGGGAAGGGCGCGCCGGAAAGGGCGCGCCGGTAAGGGCGCGCCGTTTTAAGGCGCGCCGTTTTAAGGCGTTATCGCGCCGATTCAGCCTGATTTCGTGGAAACATGAGTTTCGTTGGTTTATTTATGGACTTATTAACATGTTTTGGAAGATTTTGAAAATTGATTGAGGTGATTGTTCATCGGATCGGTCCCAAGCTGTTCAAAGTCAAATCACGGGCTCACGCGAGGTTCATACTCGAGCGCGGCGATTGTTCCGAGTTTACACTCGTTCGAGCCGGAATTTCGGCAGCATCTCCCCATCCCAAAGGATTATCAGGGAGAAGCGGGGAGTACTCACGTAGTGGAGCAACCCCTAAAGGCCGGGTGGCGCAACGGCGGCCGGCAAACCCGAACGGACAGGAAGACCCCGAGGGCTAGCCTACGAGGGGCACCAAGTCCGTGGGCAGAAAGTAGACGGATGGCGCGACTCACAGCGGGAGCGAAGACCCCGAGGGCTAGCCTACGAGGGGCACGCGACCCGAGTCGGTACCACGTCCAAGTCGGGACGATCGATAGAGAGGGAAACCCCGAGGGCCAGCCTGCGAGGGGCACCCATCTCACGACCACCACAAAGTCCCTTAAGGACTGTGGATTTTGGTCTGTTGGGATCAATCCCTGTTGCTGTTCACTCATGGCCCATAAGAGGCTCGTTACTAATGAACGACCCCTCCGTGGACAGAGCGATATCGAAGTAGAATCATGGGGGATGTTCCCCTCTCCACGGTTACCAAATATCCTCGAAGAGACGGTAATACGGCATGATTATAAATCATGCTAAGCGAGCCTCGGATGTATGGGTATGGGTATATTGGTTAGCAGGGTAAAAGGGTAGCTATCAAGCTAACAGAGGTTGAAGCAGGGAAATCGGACATTGTATTTGCAGGGATGACCTCGGCCCCTTTTATCCATGACTTGAAGCAGAAAGATGACGGGAGGAGAATCCCAAAATCAGCTAGAGAGAGACTTGTATGTATGCATCTCCATCGGTGAAAACTTCGACATCAAGCGGAGAAGAAACCCCCGAGGGAGAGGGGAAAACACTGTAGCCCATATCGTGGTAGGGCATGCCGGCATCGGGGAAGACAAGCCGGAAGAAACCATTCACGCAGGGTAAACGCACGAACAAGGAGAAGATGATTGGGCTAAAGAAAGTGAGAACGGCGCCGCGTTCGAACACCTTACATTCACCACCTTAGGCACAGTAGACGGGGGAGTGTGCATATGTTGACATCTCATCACGGCGCCGGCACTGTTGCACGGCGCCGTCCCACTGGCCGAAAGAAGCAATCACAGGGATGAAGGAAATGGGATGCAGAGAAAGAAGATAGCATTGAACCACTTGACCATTGATATATATATTCATTCATTCCATGGAAGAAAGACATACAAAGTTTATTCCGGCGTCGGCGTTGTCGCGCGATCACCGTTTACGTTGATAAAGAGGAAAGAAGTTACATAGGTAGAGATAGAGGATCACAAAGATGGTGAGGGGGGGGATGGCTCATATCATCGCCCTCACCCCCTTCTCACTTACATTGTATCGGAGAAGAAACCCAAACGGAGGGGGATCGACCGAGAAATCACGATGACCCACCTAAATAAACAAGGAAGCAGACGATCTTCTTCTCCGGCACTGGGAGGTTCGTGCAAGGCGGAGGACGGCAGCCGCAAGAGAACCCTCAGAGGAAGCTTTTCTCTCAAGAAACCCTCCCCTTCGAAGCTCTGATTGGTGGAGGCTCTTCGGCCGATCAGGACCTCTCTCTCCCCCTCCTTTCTTTTTTTTTTAATTTCTTTTCTCCTCTCCCTTCTTTGTTTCGAAGGCAGGCTATATATAGCCTTTGTTAATCCGGCGCCCTGGAAAGGGGGCGCGCCGGATTTAACGGTGCCGGGGAACGAGTCCCCGATTGAATTAGCGCGCCGGATTTGGTGGCGCCGTATTAAGCGGCGCCGATGACCCTTCACGCGCCGTTTTAACTTGTTTGCTCGGCGCGGGTCAGCCGATGGGTCCGGGGATGGTTCCGAAAGTTCCCGTTGACTGTTCCTCTCGCCCTGGTCCTCGGAAAACCTTGACGGGGCGTTGACGAAGCTCTCGGCATGATGACTGGCCTTAATCGAAACTTCGTGTGCGTTCGGCTCGAGCACGCGGGTCTTCCGCTCACATGGCCTTCGGTACAATAATTTGTGATGCCGGGCCGACTTCACTTGTATTTGTAGCTTTCTGGTTGCTTCTTCGAGGATGATCCCGAATACTCTCCCGAGCTCCCGGGCCTTGCCTTAGCGGCTGTTCATTGAAGCCGAGCATCTTTTCTTTTCTTCTTTTCTTCTTTTCTTTGGTCTCATCTTTTGTTCGGCTTCCGCCATTCTTTTCCTTCTTTTCTTTCTTTTCTTCTCTGTCGGCACAGGAGCACCTGATCAGAACTTAAGACCTGCAGAAGCAGAAGTTAGGAAATGTTAGGAATATTTTCAGTGTCAACAAATGCCCCCCACCCGCGGGTGTCGCGACAGAGGGACGAAAGAGCGGGACGTGCGGGTGTAACCCATGGCCCGTTTGAAAATATTGCATGGATCCTTTTTATTATTCATTCCTTTTATTTATTCTATTCCCATTTATCATCATTCATTTTTCATTTCGTCATTCATTTTTATTATCTCTCTTTCTTTTATATATAGCCTCATCCAAGCATGCAGGCACTCAACGACCACAAGCATAGAATAGCTATGTAGCATAGTTCCTCTATAACAGGGATAAGATAAGGACAACGCCCACGATTCACGGACAGAGTGCGGCTCACGAAGCACAACTAAGGGAGATGTGCATACGTAAAGGGGACACTGCATAGAACGTACGCGTAGCATAAATCACAATCTACACCCATGACTATTCCTCCATAGTGAAAGTGCGATTATATGGGTAGTGAACCCTAGACATAGGGATGTGCAGACGTTCTGAGTAACACTGGAGGATTACTTTATCGCCTACACATATATTCGGGGCTCTCGACTTTTGGTAGCTTCGCACAACCCCCTTTTATTTCTTAATTTCGGGCTTCACCGTTCGGCGCGAGTTTCCTCATATGTCTCAATGGGGATTCCCGGCTACTAGGATTCGTCATATATTATGATACTATTGTGGATTTCACCGTTTGACGCGAGTCTCCTCATATGTCTCAATGGGGATTCCCGGCTACTAGGATTGATCCTATATTATGGTTTTATGATGGATTTCACCGTTTGACGCGAGTTTCCTCATGTGTCTCAATGGGGATTCCCGGCTACTTGGATTCATCCTTACTTTAATTATAGGGTTTGTTGCACCGTTTTCGCGCAAGTCTCCTCATTTGTTTCAGTGGGGATTCCTGGCTACTTGGATTCACATTCCACTTATCACAATCATCATCATTTTTTTCCTTTCTTTTTTTTTTCTTTTCTTTTTTTTTAAAAGGGGGTAGGCAGCTTTTTCCTCACGATCACCCTTTACGCGAGTGTAGAGATTTAAGCGTCCATGATTATGTCACATGCTGTCGGAACTACCCTATAATTAAAGCTTTGACCATTATTTCAGTGCCAGCTTGTGGGAGATGATTTTTTATTAAGAATATTTTTTATTATGATTATGGGTTTATTTGGTTTATTTATTAGAGGTTTATTCGCGTGGGGCGTGCCAGCCACTGAGTGACAAATTTATTATGCGCACCGTCCGACTAACCAGACGATTATGGGTGATCGTGTCGGGACCCAAAACCCGCCGTACCATGAAGGCTACGACGTTAATTACACCTCCCCAGAAGAGAGGAAACCCTTGATTAATCGCCAAAATAGAGAGGCCATGAGGCCCATAGATTATGCAAAGATGTGATTGCATGCAAGCACACAATATGGTAGTATTTGTTTATTAGGCCGGCTCCCGGTACAGGGCGGAGAACTTAGATCCGAGAACCATCATTACGCATAGTGAGAGCCTCCGGTCAGGCGTAACCTAACTTTCCGCTAATCACCATTCGATATACCGGAGAGTCAAATCATGCAGGCATGCAAGGTGATTAGTGTTATTGTTTATTGCTTATTTAGTCATTTATTTGTAAATTTAAGGAAGACTTTGGCAATCCCTGTCACTCGCAGGGTTGTCGATTAGTCATTGCCTTTTTATTTTGAGACTGCACATAGCGTTACGGTGCATACATATGGGCCTGGGGTGGGCCGAGTATGACCGTATTCGGGCAGACTCGTGTATCATCGGGACAATGTATGCCAGGATATGGCAAATTTGATATTTAAAACGAGGGACGCGGTTAAAACCCGGTCAAAACGAATTAGATTCAGCGGCTTATTGGCCCGAGACAAGGTCATGCCATGGCCATAATGGGATTAATCCCGAGGTGCAGACACGACCTGTCAGGAGGGTCGTCAATATTCCCATGCCCGAGGTCTAGAGGAGGTGAGAGCTCCGGAGTGGACATGATCATGCTCGTTATTCTTTATTTATTCTTGTCATTATTTTTAAATGCGTGAATGCACTTTATTTGGTATTTGTTTGTTTATTTGGTTTTATTTTTATTTTATTTTTATATTTTTTTTTATTGGGTGCATGCATCTTTCATTTTTTTTGGCATTTATTTGAGTTGTTATTCATTTATTCACTCCTTTTATTCATTTATTATTATTATCTTTTATCATTTATTTTATTATCTCTATTTTCTTTTATTGTTATTTATTCGACCATTACTTGTTTATTATATTCATAGTTTTATTTATTTCTCATTTTTTTTACATCTTTTGTTATTTATCATTATTATTATTATTATCTTTTATGCATGTAACATGTTACGTGCAAGTGTTGTTAATGTTATTGACATAGGAAAGTGCATGCATGTGTATTAAGTGTGTGCATAACATGAATGAATGCATGTGTGTGTGTTGTGTGTATTACATGAGTGAATGCATGTGTGTGTGTTGTGTATTACGTGGTGATTTATTTTCTTGTTAAAACGGCGCGATGATTGTGTTGCATGATTTTTGGTTTTGTTAAAACGGCGTGGTTTGGATGAAACTTTACGGTTAAAACGGCGTGCAAATGTGTGAGCACGCCGGATAACGGTGTTATTCTTTTTGTTTTATTTATTTTGTTTTATTTTGTTTATTTTATTATTTATTATTTATTATTATGATATTTAGTTGTTGTTTGTTTGTTTTACTATTATTTTTATTATTATTATTATTATTCATTTTTTTTATATTCTCGATTTTACAAATAGTTAATCCGGCAACATCTCCCTTAAACCCGGGGTGTCTAGGGAAAAGTGGAGGCATACCCACGGAATGGGGTAAGCTCCTTAAAGGCCGAGAGGTCAGACACACTGACCGGCGGACCCGGGTGGACGGAGACCCTGAGGGCGAGCCTACGGGGGATACCGATGTGCCCATGGGTTATCCAAATCGGGGCAGTGTTCGCCATTAAGGCGGTTTAATATTCACTCAGAGAGTGACTATTTAAAACAGCATGAGGAATAAAGCCTTAAAACGGCGCGGTTGAACCGGCGTGGAATGCTCAGGGAAAGGGCTTAAAACGACAAGGAAAACCGTAGGTGTAGAGGGGAAGCCTTAAAACGACACGGTCGCGGTTAAACCGGCGTGGAACGCTTAAGAAAAGGCATAAAACGGCGTGAGAACCGTAAGTGTACGTTAAAACGGCGCCACAGGGCGTAGGTGTAGGGGGAGGCCTTAAAACGACACGGTCGCGGTTAAACCGGCGTGGAACGCTTAAGAAAGGGCTTAAAATGGCGTGAGAACCGTAAGTGTAGAGGGGAAGCCCTAAAACGGCACGGTCGCAGTTAAACCGGCGTGGAACGCTTAGGAAAAGGGCTTAAAACGGCATGGGAACCGTAGGAATAGGTTAAAACGGCGCCAGAAACCGTAGGTAAATAGAAAAGAGCTTGTTAAACCGGCGCGGCCTGATTGGGGCGCGCCGGAAAGGGCGCGCCGGTAAGGGCGCGCCGGGAAGGGCGCGCCGTTTTAAGGCGCGCCGTTTTAAGGCGTTATCGCGCCGATTTAGCCCGATTTCGTGGAAACAGGAGTTTCGTTGGTTTATTTATGGACTTATTAACATGTTTTGGAAGATTTTGAAAATTGATTGAGGTGATTGTTCATCGGATCGGTCCCAAGCCGTTCAAAGTCAAATCACGGGCTCACGCGAGGTTCATACTCGAGCGCGACGATTGTTCCGAGTTTACACTCGTTCGAGCCGAAATTTCGGCAGCATCTCCCCATCCCAAAGGATTATCAGGGAGAAGCGGGGAGTACTCACGTAGTGGAGCAACCCCTAAAGGCCGGGTGGCGCAACGGCGGCCGGCAAACCCGAACGGACAGGAAGACCCCGAGGGCTAGCCTACTAGGGGCACCAAGTCCGTGGGCAGAAAGTAGACGGATGGCGCGACTCACAGCGGGAGCGAAGACCCCGAGGGCTAGCCTACGAGGGGCACCCGTCCCACGGCCACCACAAGGTCCGTGAAGGTCTGTGGATTTTAAATGTCGGGATTAACCCAATTTTGATATTCACCTAATAGTCAGTAAGGACGCTCATCATTAATGGATGAGTTCCCATGACCAAATGGCGGTTTGATGAAACAGTGGGGGTACATTCCCCTCCCCGGATTAGTGAGATGGGCTAATGGATTTAACCCTCTCGAATGAGCATAAATCGTATACAAACGATGAGAATGTATACAGCTTACTCAGCTAGATTCAACATATTCAATGTCAGGGAATGCTGTCAGCATGCGAATCCATGGACATAGGAACAAATGGACTAACCATTCGGTCACGAGAACGACCTCTTCGCCTCTAAACAACTGGGGGATGTGGAGAGGCTCGATCGAAGCATCCTGATGCCGTGATGGGTTGAGGGGCACATACAGATATGCCCTCAGCCATGATATCATCGAGAAAGAAAGGAAAGAAAGCAGAGCCAAGCACGACCACGGCGTTAACGCGAAGATCTCGGGGAGGGGGGTATTGCTGTAGCCCAGGAAGTCTGAAGGCGTATGCATCAGAGGAAAACCACGGCGGGAATCGTTCGAACACATTCCGCTCTGACGCCATAGGTGATGGGGGGTAGTGCGTAATCACACTTTGCCCATCCCCGGCGCCGACACTATTGCACGGCGCCGCTTTAGCGGCCAAGAGAAGAAATGCGAAAGGGGAAGAAGAAGAGACGATGCAACAGAACAAAAACATTCGCGCATATAGCATATTCATTCATCCCACAATCGAGAAGATATTACAAATGCATACATCGGCGCCGGCGTTGTAGCACGGCACCACAGCTATCTATTACAGGGAAGCCTACAGAGGGAGAAAGAGAGAGAGATGATGAAGGGGGAGACGGGCTCATATCATTGCCCC
Source organism: Amorphophallus konjac (assembly GCA_022559845.1). Taxonomy (NCBI): domain Eukaryota; kingdom Viridiplantae; phylum Streptophyta; class Magnoliopsida; order Alismatales; family Araceae; genus Amorphophallus; species Amorphophallus konjac. The sequence goes on from CM040122.1 coordinate 55,696,811, forward strand.
TCCCCCTTTCACTTACACTACGACGAAGGAAGAAAACAGACAAAGGAAGATCGACAGAAAACACCGCGACCCACCTATGAAAACAACAGAGGAATTCTTCTTTTCCGACGCCGATGAACTTGTGCGCAGGAGAGGGCGACGGCGGTACGGTGGGGGACTCTCCTGGAAAAACTTCCTCCCCACGAAACCTAACCCTCTTATCTTGCGATTGGTCGTGGCTCTCCGGCAATCAGGACCTCTCTTCTCTTCTCTCCCTTCTTTTTTTTTTAATTTTTTCTCCCCTTCTTTTGTCTTGCGAAGGCAGGCTATTATATAGCCTTGGTTAAATCGGCGCCCCGGAAAGGAGGGCGCGCCGTTTTAACGGCGCCGGGGACGCCCCAGTGGTGGCTTTAGCGCGCCGGATCGATGGCGCCGGGAAGCATTCCTCGAATGAAGAATGGACGCGCCGTTTCTGATGGCGCCGTTTTAAGTGGTGCCGGTGACCCTTCACGCGTCGTTTTGACTTGTTTGCTCGGCGCGGGCCAACCGGTGGGTCCGGGGATGGTTCTGGAAGTTCCCGTTGACTGTTCCTCTCGCCCTGGTCCTCGGAAAACCTTGACAGGGCGTTGACGAAGCTCTCGGCATGATGACTGGCCTTAATCGGAACTTCGTGTGCGTTCGGCTCGAGCACGCGGGTCTTCCGCTCACATGGCCTTCGGTACAATAATTTGTGATGCCGGGCCGACTTCACTTGTATTTGTAGCTTTCTGGTTGCTTCTTCGGGGATGATCCCGAATACTCTCCCGAGCTCCCGGGCCTTGCCTTAGCGGCTGTTCATTGAAGCCGAGCATCTTTTCTTTTCTTCTTTTCTTCTTTTCTTTGGTCTCATCTTTTGTTCGGCTTCCGCCATTCTTTTCCTTCTTTTCTTTCTTTTCTTCTCTGTCGGCACAGGAGCACCTGATCAGAACTTAAGACCTGCAGAAGCAGAAGTTAGGAAATGTTAGGAATATTTTCAGTGTCAACAAATGCCCCCCACCCGCGGGTGTCGCGACAGAGGGACGAAAGAGCGGGACGTGCGGGTGTAACCCATGGCCCGTTTGAAAATATTGCATGGATCCTTTTTATTATTCATTCCTTTTATTTATTCTATTTCCATTTATCATCATTCATTTTTCATTTCGTCATTCATTTTTATTATCTCTCTTTCTTTTATATATAGCCTCATCCAAGCATGCAGGCACTCAACGACCACAAGCATAGAATAGCTATGTAGCATAGTTCCCCTATAACAGGGATAAGATAAGGGCAACGCCCACGATTCACGGACAGAGTGCGGCTCACGAAGCACAACTAAGGGAGATGTGCATACGTAAAGGGGACACTGCATAGAACGTACGCGTAGCATAAATCACAATCTACACCCATGACTATTCCTCCATAGTGAAAGTGCGATTATATGGGTAGTGAACCCTAGACATAGGGATGTGCAGACGTTCTGAGTAACACTGGAGGATTACTTTATCGCCTACACATATATTCGGGGCTCTCGACTTTTGGTAGCTTCGCACAACCCCCTTTTATTTCTTAATTTCGGGCTTCACCGTTCGGCGCGAGTTTCCTCATATGTCTCAATGGGGATTCCCGACTACTAGGATTCGTCATATATTATGATACTATTGTGGATTTCACCGTTTGACGCGAGTCTCCTCATATGTCTCAATGGGGATTCCCGGCTACTAGGATTCATCCTATATTATGGTTTTATGATGGATTTCACCGTTTGACGCGAGTTTCCTCATGTGTCTCAATGGGGATTCCCGGCTACTTGGATTCATCCTTACTTTAATTATAGGGTTTGTTGCACCGTTTTCGCGCAAGTCTCCTCATTTGTTTCAGTGGGGATTCCTGGCTACTTGGATTCACATTCCACTTATCACAATCATCATCATTTTTTTCCTTTCTTTTTTTTTTCTTTTTTTTTTTTTTTAAAAGGGGGTAGGCAGCTTTTTCCTCACGATCACCCTTTACGCGAGTGTAGAGATTTAAGCGTCCATGAAGTGTTAAGAAGAATTTATGACGTCCCTATGACTAAAGACCATTGCTCACATTATGTGCGAAGTGTAGGAGTTTCGCCTAGGGTATATCATGCGAGTTGCGCTGGCAACAAACCTACGACTCTTCCCCTGGCCGTATGCACTCACCGAGAATTGTTTTTTCATTCCTTAGTGTGTGTCGTGACGCACACGTATCCTGAATCAGGGCAACGTTACTTAGCAAGGAAGTACGCGGCCTTAGAAATTTGAAGGAAGCGTGTTAATACTATACTACAGGCGGACATGCACGTGAGACAAGCAAGCACATAAACCACGTCATGATCATCATCCTCTTTTTTTTTTCTCTTTTCCTTTCTTCTTTTTTCTTTTTCTTTTCTTTCTTTGCACTCTTTCTTTGTCTTCCCTTTTTTTTTCTCTTCTTTTTTCTTTTGGTTTCTTTCTCTTTTTTTTTTTCTAAAGGGCTTAATGGGCATGCCCACAGGTTGGTGATTCTGGCGTCGGGGACCCGATGCCATGGCAGTGGAGGGAATGAGTCATATGTGGTAGTAAATCCCTAGAGGGATCACGGGTTGGTATAAAATCAAAGGAGGTCTTTTCGTTCGTTAGTTCGGACAATATTTCCGATCCAAGGGTAAGAGGTTTGTCGACTTAGACCAAAGGTCATGACGTCGAATGACTTGGCTTAGACGTAAGGTCATGACGCCAAGGGAGGATATGTAACAGCTTAGACATAGAGTCATGATGCCGTACAACTTGGCTTAAGCGTAAGGCCATGACGCCAAGGCAGAACATTTACCGGCTTAGGCGGAAAGCCATGACGCCAAACAAGGATATTTAACAGCTTAGACATAAAGTCATGACGCCGTGCAACTTGGCTTAGGCGGAAGGCCATGACGCCAAGGCAGAATATTTAACGGCCTAGACATAGAGTCATGATGCCATACAACTTGGCTTAGGCGGAAGGCCATGACGCCAAGGCAGAATATTTAACGGCTCAGACATAAAGTCATGACGCCGCACAGCTTGGCTTAGGCGGAAGGCCATGACGCCAAGATAGAATATTTACCGGCTTAGGCGGAAAGCCATGACGCCGGACAAGAATATTTAACGGCTTAGACGTAAAGTCATGACGCCGTACAGCTCGACTTAGGCGGAAGGCCATGACGCCAAGATAGAATATTTACCAGCTTAGGCGAAAAGCCATGACGCTGGACAACTTGACTTAGGCGGAAGGCCATGACGCCAAGGCAGCATATTTACCGGCTTAGGCGGAAAGCCATGACGCCAGACAAGGATATTCAACGGCTCAGACGTAAAGTCATGACGCCGTAAAGCTCGGCTTAGGCGGAAGGCCATGACGCCAAGATAGAATATTTACCAGCTTAGGTGAAAAGCCATGACGCTGGACAACTTGACTTAGGCGGAAGGTCATGACGCCAAGGCAGCATATTTACCGGCTTAGGCGGAAAGCCATGACGCCAGACAAGGATATTCAACGGCTCAGACGTAAAGTCATGACGCCGTACAACTAGGCTTAGGAATAAGGCCATGACGCCAAGGCAGAACATTTACCGGCTTAGGCGGAAAGCCATGACGCCGGACAAGGATATTTAACGGCTTAGACGAAAAGTGATGACGCCGTACAACTTGGCTTAGGCGGAAGGCCATGACGCCAAGGCAGAATATTTACCAGCTTAGGCGGAAAGCCATGACGCCAGAAGAAAATATTGAACGGCTTAGACATAAAGTCATGACGCCGTCGATAGAAGGAGTCTTTTTGTTCTTCAACTGGATGGAAGGGTAGAGTCACAAGAAGAAAAGATCTTTTTATTTCCTGGCTAGGCAGAAGGCCCGAGCCAAAGGTGAAAGGGTCTTTTTGTTGACTGACTGGACGAAAGATTCACGCCAGAGGTAGAGGGGTCTTTTTGTTGTATGGTCAGACGGAAGGTCCGAGCCAAAGATGAAAGTGTCTTTTTGCTGACTGACTAGACGAAAGGTCCAAGCCAGAGGTGAAAGGGTCTTTTTATTGACTGGCCAGATGAAAGGTCTGAGCCAGAGGTAGAATATGAACGTTAACCTGACGGGATGTCAGACTTAACAAGCCTTGCCTAGGCGGTATGTCTAGGAAAGGGCAGAAACAATGCAATGTTGTCGTCACGACGTCACGTCGAACACGACCAACCTGGAAGAGACAAAGGGTCTGGGCCAGGGCAGAATATGGTTGTTGACTAGACAGATTGTCAAAGTCAACCAACTTGGAAAAGGCATGAGGCCTGAACCAAAGGCAGAATGTAACATAGGTGTTGGCTTGACGTCCTATCGGAGCCAACAAACTTGGTAGAGGCGTGAGGCCTGAGCCAAGAGCATCATGTAGGATAGGTGTTGACTTGACGGCATGTCGAAGCCAACAGACTTGGCAAAGGCGTGAGGCCTAAGCCAGGGGCAGAGTATAGCATAGGTGTTGACTCGATGGAACGTCGAAGTCAACAAACTTGGCAGAGGCGTAAGGCCTAAGCCAAGAGTATCATGTTGGATATGAACATTGAATGGGTGTTGACTCGACGTCATGTCAAGCCAACGCACTTGGCAAAGACGTGAGGCCTAAGCCAAGGGCAGAATATATAATATGAGTGCTGACCCAACAGGATGTTAGAGCCAACAAACCCTGCTTAGACGGCCTGTCCAAGACAAGGGCAGACATAAAACCTTGTTGTCCTCTCGACGTTATGTTGAAAATGACCACCCTGGAAGAGACAAAGGGTCTGGGCCAAGGCAGAATATGGTTGTTGACTAGACAGATTGCTGAAGTCAACCAACTTGAAAAGGGCGGAGTGCCACTAAACCAAGGTAAGGATAGCGTGGTCAGGGCGGAGTGCCACTGGACCAAGGTGAGGGTAGCTCGGTCAGGGCGGAATGCCACCAGACCAAGGAAAGGGTGGCGCGGTCAGGGCGGGGTGCCACTAGACCAAGGTAAAAGTAGCTCGGTCAGGGCGGAGTGCCACTAGACCAAGGTGAGGTAGCTCGGTCAGGGCGGAGTGCCACTAGACCAAGGAAAGGGTTTTATGAATCCCGCCCAGTAGGACAAAGGATAATTTTGGGGCTCGGTGATGGCGGAGTGCCTCAGGCCAAGGAAGATGGCTTTATGAATCCTATCCAATGGGACGAAGCTTATTTCCGAGATTGGCGAAGGCAGAGCACCTCAGGCTAAGGAAAAGACTTTGTGGACCCAGCCCGATGGGACATAAGGTAATTTTCAAGTTCGGCTGGGGCAGAGCGCCTCCGCCCAAGGGAAAGCTTTTGTGGGCTCAGTCCGACGGGGCTGATGGGCAAATTTTGAGCTCGACAAGGGCAGAGTGCCTTATGCCAAGGAAATAGGAGATTTTATTGGGCCGACATTGGACAAGGAATCCAAACCGACATTGATAGGAGAGTCCCATGGGACGAATATGGCATTGTTGTGGCTGAATGCCGAAAGGCCATGAGAGTGCATACAATTCGGGAGGACTTGTTCTTTTCATTCCCTAACAGGGTTTGGACCCGTATTTAAAACGGGAGGCCTGGTGGCCAATGAAGGTCCCTTAGCATCGGTGGGACTGTTGATTAACATGATCCCCCTGGGAGTATTTAGTGACAGCTATACATCAGATCAATAGCTATTTTCTTTCGTCATTGATTTCTTTAGGGGATGCTCCAAATAGCTTCGATTCGGGCCTCCGGCGCTTACTCCAAGTGTCCTCCTCTTGACGCTTATTCTTAGAAGCTGCAGTTGCAGGGTCTTCCTACCTCCACAGATGATGTAGTCATTTTATTATCCCCTTGGGCATTCGCCATGCGTTTTTTTTTTTATAGTCCAAGGTGGGTGTACAGGAGAGCGCTCACACCCTCAGAGAGGGGATGAGTGGTTCACTCCACCATACCAACCCCACAGCGTAACCATCAAGGCCTCCTTCATTTTATCTTGATTTTCTTCTTTTTTTTTTTTTTTTTTTTTGGAAGACCCGACCGTCTGAGAGACGACATCTCAGATTCAATAGGTGGAGCCCTATCTCTATATATGCAAATTTCATTTGCCATCCCTTTTTTTATTATTTTTTTTTTTGGTGCATGCCCCCAGAACATGACCTTTCCTTTTTTTTTTTCTCTTTTTTTTTATTTGCCATTCTTCTTTTGTTGGCAAGCATCCGCATTCAAGCTATGCGGGCCTGCTAGACATCGGCTTCAGCCAGATTTGCGAGGAGCAGTTGAGGCGGTAGCGTCGCGCGGGGCTGCTCTTTTAAGGATAGATATTTGATGAGGGCATGGTGGGTCCACCCTGTACTCGCCCATCTGTAGTTCGCCTTTCTTGATCAGGCCTTCAATAATGTCCTTGAACACATAGCAATCCTCAATGGGATGCCCCAACATTTGGTGATAAGGACAGAATCGTGGATCGTCTTTTCTTTCGGCATCGCCTGGCTTCTTTGGCTCGAAGCGCTACTTTGCCGTACTCTCGGGCCCACTCAAAAAGTGCCCTAGTCTTGTCCTTTGGAAAGGAATACAGTTTCGTCGTTTTGCCCCTTAACGGGGGCCCTTGTTTTGCTGGATCGGCGGAAGATGCCTCTTTCATCTTCTTCTTCTGTTGCTCGAAGGCTTCAAAATTTGAGGTGCAAACTTCTTCTTGTGCCGGAGGTTTGTTGATTGATTTATTCTTTTGGCTCGAGACCGTAGAGGCTGAGCAAAGTCTTGCCAGAACTGCTTCGGCATTGGCTGCAATGTCGCCTAGTTGTTCGAAGGTCGTGACTTCAATGTCAATGACCCATCGTAGAATTTCTATTCTCAAATTTTCTTTGCAGATTTGAACAGAGTCCCCGTAGCTCGGTGGATGTCTGCATCTTTCACGGAGATTCCTCCACCTTCTTATGTAGTCAGTGACAGACTCATTATCTTTTTGTTTGGCTGCTTGTAATTCGGGCTCGGTGACTTCCTCTTTGGCTGTCTCCATATTCATTATTTGTTTCGCCTTCAGCTCGTTCATCTGCATGTGCGGCCTCATTTGCACCATCTTCGGAGATGCCTTAGTTGCCCCCTGACGTGCCCGGGAGACTGTGTGCTCGAGTGGTTGAGGGAGGATACCCCTTGTATGATCATGTGCTATTCGGGGTATGACTGACTGCGCTAAAGCTTCAGGTGAGCCAGCACTACCTCGTGTCGCCTCATGTAGACGTCCTACCAGTTGCGGCATAGGTGGACTTAGATTCATTTCATTCAGCTGCCTTTGCAGCATTTCAATTTCCTGCTGCTTCTGGTGTAGCAGTGCCATCACAGTGGGGCCTTGCCAAGAGGGGCCGGAAGTGCTATCTTGCGCCTCCGGTTTGACTAGGGTGAGTGGCATCCCGTCATCGTTGCTGGACGCGCCCAGTTTCTTCGAGATAAACTCCCTGGGTTTCATGCCTTCGAGCCTGGGAGGAACATGGTATTGCATTCCCTTGTTGGCTGGTGGGCGTCTTGGTATTCTCCCAGATCCGGCAGCATGGTGGGAGGTAGAAGCTTTAGCTTGATTTGCCCCTTTTGGCATAAAGCAAATTTCTTCATTTTCTTCATTAGCAGCTTGAGCCACACTGGACGGTGCTGACAGCATGTTGCAAGAGAGAGCAACATGTCTTATTTTAGCTTTTGTATTCTCATTTTCCTTCTCCCATATGGCTGGCCTCTGCCCCTGTAGTGGGTCATTCGGTGCATGGAACACCCCTGCCTTTTCTTTAATTCTTTTTGTTAGCCCGTGAGACTTATTGTGTCCTTGACGGGCATGCTTCTTGACCTGTATAGGCTGGCTCTTGAGCTGCTCATGCTTATCAAGCCCACTTATAGTAGCTTGTGGCCGCTCCATGGCTGAGCTAGCTTCTTCATGTTCCCGCGACGGGGTTTGTTTCTTCTCTTTATTGTCAGTTGACCCTTTGATAGCCATTGGAGGGGCTATTTGAAGGCAGGTAGAGACTGCAAGAGGCAGAGTGGGCCAGTCCATGGCTCCACTAACATGGGCTCTCGGAGCCGGAAGGGATACTGATCTTGTTCGTTCCTTTCTTGATGATGTTTGCCAATTTCTTTGCTTTTCTTCAGGCACTAGGGCACAGTCTTCATTGTTGTGCTGACTACAAGCCTCTGGCACTTCTTTGGGCGATCGTTGGCATACAGATATCATGTTAATTGATGCCTCCTGTGTAGGCACTTCATGCGGGCATGGAGGATCAACTCTGTCCTCCCCCATTTGTAGCTCTCCTCTTTTTATTAAGCCTTGGGCGATGTCTTTAAATATTTGGCAATCCTCAATAGGATGCCCCAGGATTTGATGGTATGGGCAGAAATGAGGATCATCTCTTCTTCTGACGTCATCAGGCCTTTTTGGCTTCGGAAGGATGACTTTGCTATATTTGACAGCCCACTCGAACAATGCTCGGGTCTTGTCCCTGGGGAAGGCATAGAGCTTCTTTGCTTTGTTCTGCGGAGGAGGCCTCTCTCGACGTCTTGCAGGTTCATTGAGAGGAGGATTGTGCATCCATTTATGCCTTTTCGCCGTGAGACTGACCGCATGAACCGCTTTCAGTATCGGCCGTTTATTAACCTGCTTGGCTTCATGACTTGAGTCAGCAGAAATGGAGGGATATCTCGTGAAGAAATCTTCAACCTCCGTGGCAATATCACTTAATCGGTCAAATGACCGGATTTCTATTCCGATCATCTTTTCCAGAATCTCCTTCTTCAAATTTTGTTTGCATATTTGTATTGCATCTTCTGGATGCGGAGGGCGCCGACACCTCATGCAGAGATCCTCCCATCTCTTGATATATTCTGTAGCTATTTCATCATCTTTTTGTTTGGTCTCCAATAACTCGGCCATGGTCACCTCCATCTCAGCGATGTGGAATCTTTCGGTGAATTTCTGCTGCATGTCTGGCCAGTCGTGGATAGACCCGGCTGGCAGGTCAGAGTACCATTCAAAAGCAGGTCCTGTCAATGAAGGCCCAAAGAACTTCAATAGGTATGACTCGTCTGCCGCCAAGTCGCCCATGACTGTCATATAATGTGCAATATGTTCTTTCGGGGAGCCTTGCCCATTGTATTTGTCAAATTTTGGGAGTCTATTGATGCCGGGTGGCAATCTTTTGGCAGCATGATGGGCTAGATATGGTACTTCATATATGTCAAAGGGGGCATAGTCATCACCACCCCTCTTTGGCAGTCTTGCCTCGATCCTCTGCTCCACCATCAACTTATTCAGCATAGATGGCTCTTCTAGTTGAGGGCAGAGGTGGGTGGGCTGCATCAATAATGCGGCCGAAGTCATAGCATTGGATGGCAAAGGTTCTGACAGGGGGGCCTGCCGCTGCATCTGAAGGGGCATTGGCTGTGCTGGCTGGAGCCGTTGGGAATAATGTTGAGGAGTAGCCCGATTCTGAGCTGTAGTTTGTAGAATGGCCTGTGAAGGAGCACCCCCAGGGTTGAAACCTTCATGTGATGGCTCGGCTCGTGCCCCCGATTCCTCGGGCGCCATAGCGTGCCCAGTCTTTTCATTCAATTTTCTCTTCAGCAGTTCTACCTCCTGCTGGTATCTTTGCAGCGTCATCAGCACGGCAGGGTCCATAGTTGTTTCGCTACTGATGCCCTCGAGTGCCTCACCAAAGGTGCATCCAGATAGGGGTACCCCTTCTTCTTCAGATGCCATTGTCTTGGCATTGAGAGTAGTGTTGTCTTCATCAGCAACCCACTTGTCCTTAGAGACTTGCAGTAACCCAGCCTCAATTTTGCCCCGTCCTGTCACCGGGTCTTCTCTTTCGGCAACCTCGGCCAGCCGTTCTGGTTCATTTAGCAGGGCGCCATGCCCGCTCATCACCCCTGTCATATTACAGGTGAGGATTTGCATTCTTCTGCTGTACTTTCTGACTCCCCTATGGGCCTGACTAGGGAGAGTTGGCCCTTCATTTGTTGAAATTCTTTTCATCTTTTCATTTTGTGAAGGCCTTTCAAAGCTTCTAGCCCCACCTTGCTTCTCTTTTTCATTCGCCACCATGGGTGACATTTTGTCTTTTTCTTCTTTTTCGGCCCTGACGACACGAATCAATCTTCGCTGGCCCAGGGAGGAATTCTTGAAGTTACAGAAATATTCCCGGACCCTCTTTATCATGTCTTTCTGATGACACTCTGGAGAAATGGCAGGAGACAGCACTTGGACTCGGACAGACGGCATATGTGAAAGCCGTATCATCTTGGCAGCTTGATTGAAGTTTCTTGAATATTTGGAAATATCAGCCTGCCTTGCGCAGGCCCTGGCGACAGGTGGAGGAGTTGCAATCACGGTTTCTTCTACATGCATAGCCCCTTTGCCCCCTCTATTGGGAACATCCACAGAATTTTTGAAGCCTGGTGAGGCTGGTGCAGGGCCTCGAATCCTCTTGGGAACCCAGATTTGCTTAGACTTCGGCAAGTTCGGGGTTGGCCTCCCATGCTCGTTGTCATTAAAATTCACCCTTCGGCTTGTCAGCACTTGGAAGGTGTTATGAGTGGGCACAGTCGGGATGACCCGATCTGGCAGAACTTCGGCACCGCGGCCATTGAAGTAGACTTGGATGCCCCCGATCAACATGGACTTCCCAGAGGCTGAAAGTTGGCTCTGAGGATCAGCAGCAATTCTTCTCCTGGAGCACTTCTTGTTGCCCCCAGTGGGCTCCTTCTTATGTGCCGCAATCGAACAAATAGTATGGTGGACGTGGCAGCTCACGACCACCGGGTCCTTCGGCACAGCTTCCTTGACATGGCCCTTACTTCGGCGAGCCACAATTTTGTCATTCTTCAGCTTTGCAGGTTCATAACTCTCCACGTCCAGGAGATTCGCGAATGCAACTCCCAAGAAGTTGGGGAAGCCAACGACTGGGGGAAGGTTGCCGAAGGTAGTGGGTAAGGCAAGGTAGCCGAATGCAGCATGGTTGACCATGATTTGGGGACAGAAAACAACTCCATCCAGTCCGCTCGCCATCACTTCAACCTAAAAAGAGGAGAAACAAGACGAATGAATAATTAACATTTGAGGTAGTTGGGTGGGGGCCCCATGGTCCCTCTATTTTGGCGAAAAGATGAAGGGAGGTTGAGTCCCACCGGGCGTGGGAGATGATTTTTTATTAAGAATATTTTTTATTCTGGTTATGGGTTTATTTGGTTTATTTATTAAAGGTTTATTTGCATGGGCGTGCCAGTCACTGAGTGACAAATTTATTATGCGCACCGTCCGACTAACCAGACGATTATGGGTGATCGTGTCGGGACTCAAAACCCGCCGTACCATGAAGGCTACGACGTTAATTACACCTCCCCAGAAGAGAGGAAACCCTTGATTAATCGCCAAAATAGAGAGGCCATGAGGCCCATAGATTATGCAAAGATGTGATTGCATGCAAGCACACAATATGGTAGTATTTGTTTATTAGGCCGGCTCCCGGTACAGGGCGGAGAACTTAGATCCGAGAACCATCATTACACATAGTGAGAACCTCCGGTCGGGCGTAACCCGACTTTCCGCTAATCACCATTCGATATACCGGAGAGTCAGATCATGCAGGCATGCAAGGTGATTAGTGTTATTGTTTATTGCTTATTTAGTCATTTATTTGTAAATTTAAGGAAGACTTTGGCAATCCCTGTCACTCGCAGGGTTGTCGATTAGTCATTGCCTTTTTATTTTGAGACTGCACATAGCGTTACGGTGCATACATATGGGCCTGGGGTGGGCCGAGTATGACCGTATTCGGGCAGACTCGTGTATCATCGGGACAATGTATGCCAGAGTATGGCAAATTTGATATTTGAGAAATGAAGGGACACGGTTAAAACCCGGTCAAAAAGGAATTGAATACAACGGCTTATCGGCCCAGGACAAGATCATGCCGTGACCATAATGGGGTTAACCCCGAGATCTAGGTACGACCTGTCAGGGGGTCATCAATATTCCCATGCCCGGGGTCTAGAGGAGGTGAGAGCTCCGGAGTGAACATGATCATGTTAGTTATTCTTTATTTATTCTTGTCATTATTTTTAAATGCATGAATGTACTTTATTTATTATTTGTTTATTTCTTTTATTTCTTTTATTTATTATCCTTTTATATTGGATGCATGCATTTTTATTCCTTTTATTGACATTTATTTGACATTTATTTGACAATTATTCATTAATTAATTATTTGTTATCATTTTTTTATTGTTATTCTTATTATTTTTGTTGTTGTTTATTTATCACCTTTATTCCTTTATTATTATTGTTGTTGTTGTTTTATTATTATTATTTATTTAACCATTATTTATTTATTTTTTTTATTAACATCTTATTATTTCTTTATCTTTCTATTTCACCCCCTTTTTGTATAGCTTTCCCCCTTTTTTATTGTATAAGAGATGGCATGCATATGAATATATGGGTGTGATTTACGTGAAGTGTATGCATAGTTTTATTTGCATGTGTTTCTTTGTTTAAGAATGTGTGTAACGTGAGTGCGTGTGTTAAGGACGTGCATACAGTTAAAACGGCGTGGTTCCTATAAGATGTTAAAAACGGCGCGGGTGGCTTTGGGTTGCATGCTTTTTGGTTTCGTTAAAACGGCGCGAGGATTGTGTTGCACGCCGGATAACGGTGTTATTCTTTTTATTCATTTCATTTCATTCATTTTATTATTATTATTGTTTAGTTGTTGTTTGTTTGTTTTATTATTATTATTATTATTATTATTATTCATTTTTTTTATTTATATTCTCGATTTTACAAATAGTTAATCCGGCAACATCTCCCTTAAACCCGGGGTGTCTAGGGAAAAGTGGAGGCATACCCACGGAATGGGGTAAGCTCCTTAAAGGCCGAGAGGTCAGACACGCTGACCGGCGGACCCGGGTGGACGGAGACCCTGAGGGCGAGCCTACGGGGGATACCGATGTGCCCATGGGTTATCCAAATCGGGGCAGTGTTCGCCATTAAGGCGGTTTAATATTCACTCGGAGAGTGACTATTTAAAACAGCATGAGGAATAAAGCCTTAAAACGGCGCGGTTGAATCGGCGTGGAACGCTCAGGGAAAGGGCTTAAAACGGCACGGGAAACCGTAGGTGTAGAGGGGAAGCCTTAAAACGACACGGTCGCCGTTAAACCGGCGTGGAACGCTTAAGAAAGGGCTTAAAATGGCGTGAGAACCGTAAGTGTAGAGGGGAAGCCTTAAAACGACACGGTCGCGGTTAAACCGGCGTGGAACGCTTAGGAAAAGGGCTTAAAACGGCATGGGAATCGTAGGAATAGGTTAAAACGGCGCCAGAAACCGTAGGTAAATAGAAAGGAGCTTGTTAAACCGGCGCGGCCTGATTGGGGCGCGCCGGGAAGGGCGCGCCGGAAAGGGCGCGCCGGTAAGGGCGCGCCGTTTTAAGGCGCGCCGTTTTAAGGCGTTATCGCGCCGATTCAGCCTGATTTCGTGGAAACATGAGTTTCGTTGGTTTATTTATGGACTTATTAACATGTTTTGGAAGATTTTGAAAATTGATTGAGGTGATTGTTCATCGGATCGGTCCCAAGCCGTTCAAAGTCAAATCACGGGCTCACGCGAGGTTCATACTCGAGCGCGGCGATTGTTCCGAGTTTACACTCGTTCGAGCCGGAATTTCGGCAGCATCTCCCCATCCCAAAGGATTATCAGGGAGAAGCGGGGAGTACTCACGTAGTGGAGCAACCCCTAAAGGCCGGGTGGCGCAACGGCGGCCGGCAAACCCGAACGGACAGGAAGACCCCGAGGGCTAGCCTACGAGGGGCACCAAGTCCGTGGGCAGAAAGTAGACGGATGGCGCGACTCACAGCGGGAGCGAAGACCCCGAGGGCTAGCCTACGAGGGGCACGCGACCCGAGTCGGTACCACGTCCAAGTCGGGACGATCGATAGAGAGGGAAACCCCGAGGGCCAGCCTGCGAGGGGCACCCATCTCACGACCACCACAAAGTCCCTTAAGGACTGTGGATTTTGGTCTGTTGGGATCAATCCCTGTTGCTGTTCACTCATGGCCCATAAGAGGCTCGTTACTAATGAACGACCCCTCCGTGGACAGAGCGATATCGAAGTAGAATCATGGGGGATGTTCCCCTCTCCACGGTTACCAAATATCCTCGAAGAGACGGTAATACGGCATGATTATAAATCATGCTAAGCGAGCCTCGGATGTATGGGTATGGGTATATTGGTTAGCAGGGTAAAAGGGTAGCTATCAAGCTAACAGAGGTTGAAGCAGGGAAATCGGACATTGTATTTGCAGGGATGACCTCGGCCCCTTTTATCCATGACTTGAAGCAGAAAGATGACGGGAGGAGAATCCCAAAATCAGCTAGAGAGAGACTTGTATGTATGCATCTCCATCGGTGAAAACTTCGACATCAAGCGGAGAAGAAACCCCCGAGGGAGAGGGGAAAACACTGTAGCCCATATCGTGGTAGGGCATGCCGGCATCGGGGAAGACAAGCCGGAAGAAACCATTCACGCAGGGTAAACGCACGAACAAGGAGAAGATGATTGGGCCAAAGAAAGTGAGAACGGCGCCGCGTTCGAACACCTTACATTCACCACCTTAGGCACAGTAGACGGGGGAGTGTGCATATGTTGACATCTCATCACGGCGCCGGCACTGTTGCACGGCGCCGTCCCACTGGCCGAAAGAAGCAATCACAGGGATGAAGGAAATGGGATGCAGAGAAAGAAGATAGCATTGAACCACTTGACCATTGATATATATATTCATTCATTCCATGGAAGAAAGACATACAAAGTTTATTCCGGCGTCGGCGTTGTCGCGCGATCACCGTTTACGTTGATAAAGAGGAAAGAAGTTACATAGGTAGAGATAGAGGATCACAAAGATGGTGAGGGGGGGGATGGCTCATATCATCGCCCTCACCCCCTTCTCACTTACATTGTATCGGAGAAGAAACCCAAACGGAGGGGGATCGACCGAGAAATCACGATGACCCACCTAAATAAACAAGGAAGCAGACGATCTTCTTCTCCGGCACTGGGAGGTTCGTGCAAGGCGGAGGACGGCAGCCGCAAGAGAACCCTCAGAGGAAGCTTTTCTCTCAAGAAACCCTCCCCTTCGAAGCTCTGATTGGTGGAGGCTCTTCGGCCGATCAGGACCTCTCTCTCCCCCTCCTTTCTTTTTTTTTTAATTTCTTTTCTCCTCTCCCTTCTTTGTTTCGAAGGCAGGCTATATATAGCCTTTGTTAATCCGGCGCCCTGGAAAGGGGGCGCGCCGGATTTAACGGCGCCGGGGAACGAGTCCCCGATTGAATTAGCGCGCCGGATTTGGTGGCGCCGTATTAAGCGGCGCCGATGACCCTTCACGCGCCGTTTTAACTTGTTTGCTCGGCGCGGGTCAGCCGATGGGTCCGGGGATGGTTCCGAAAGTTCCCGTTGACTGTTCCTCTCGCCCTGGTCCTTGGAAAACCTTGACGGGGCGTTGACGAAGTTCTCGGCATGATGACTGGCCTTAATCGGAACTTCGTGTGCGTTCGGCTCGAGCATGCGGGTTTTCCGCTCACATGGTCTTGACACCGTAATTTGTGATGCCGGGCCGGCTTCACTTGTATTTGTAGCTTTTGATTGCTTCTTCAGGGATGATCCCGAATACTCTCCCGAGCTCCCGGGTCTTGCCTTAGCGGCTGTTCATTGAAGCTGAGCATCTTTCATTTTCTTCTTTTCTATGGTCTCATCTTTTGTTCGGCTTCCGCCATTCTTTTCCTTCTTTTCTTTCTTTTCTTCTCTGTCGGCACAGGAGCACCTGATCAGAACTTAAGACCTGCAGAAACAGAAGTTAGGAAATGTTAGGAATATTTTCAGTGTCAACAGCACCTCATGGCCAAATTCCTCCATCTTTTTATATAATCCAGGGCGGTCTCATCTTGCTTCTGCCTGGATGCATACAGCTCAACTATTGTGATTTCCCTTTCAGTGACATGAAATCTGTCTCGGAACTTCCGCTGCATATCGGACCAGTCAGCTACTGACCCGGCGGGCAAGCTGGAGTACCATTCGAAGGCCAACCCTGTAAGGGACGAGCCAAAGAATTTCAATAGATATGCTTCATCAGCCGCCAGGTCGCCCATAACTATGGTGTAATAGGCTATATGTTCCCTGGGGGAGCCTTGGCCGTTGAACTTTTCAAACTTCGGCGGCTTGCTGACGCCTGGTGGTAATCTCTTAGCAGCATAATGTGCAGGGTATGGTACTTTGTAGATGTCATGAGTACCGGAATCTTCCCTGACTTTCTCAGATAGCTACATCTCAACGATCTTTTCTATCATCAGTTTATTTGCCACAGCCGGATCCATTGGTTCTGGAAAGAAATATGCCTGCTGATGACTGAAAGGGGTTGTCATGACCGTTGTGTGCAGCGTCGGCTGGGATGTTGGCACAGCAGGCTGTGTTTGGGATGTAGAGGGCTGTGCTGCCACCTGCGGTGGAAGAGGTTGATTTTGTGCCCTGCCTTCGCTATTCAGCTGAGGGACGGCTGGGACGGCCACTTCGGTTGAGCTGGAAGTCTGTCCCACCGGCTCGGCCTGCTTAGAAACAGGCATCTGCTCATTTCTTTCATTAAACTGTCTTCTGAGGGAATCAATCTCCCGTTGATACCTCATGAACATTATCCGGATCAGGGGATCCATAGTTGTGGGAATTTGCATTTCCCCTGAAGTCCCTTCAGTGGGATCCAAGAGAGGATTGTCTTCTTCTTCGGTAGTCACCACATTTACTGACATCGTGGTGACCCTTCGGGCCTCATTGACGGCCGAGAGGTCGTCTTGACTGGCAACTGTTAGCTTATCTTTTGCTGCCTTGCTTCTTCTCGTGATGGCACCCGGTCTGGATGCTAGGTTAATCAACTCTTCTGGCTGTTCTGGTAACATACCATATCTTCCGGTGACGCCGGCCATGTTGCAAGCAAGAATCTACATTCTTCCCTTCTGCCTGCGAACTCTTCTCTTGACCTGTCCGGGATATGTCAGACGGTCAAATATAGACATTCTCTTTTCTTCCCTTTCTTCCTGGTAGATGTCTTCTTCGTATCTGGCCCTACGGCCATCTTCATAGTCATTGGAGTTAGAGGACGACGCCTCTAGCATTACTCCTTCTCTTTCTTCTTCTTCCTCAGTGCCTAGGGCACGAGATAGTCTTTGTTGCCCCAGGGAGGAATTCCCAAGGCAATGAAAATAGTCTCGAACCACCCGGTTCATCTCTTCCTGGCTCTGCCCTTGTAGCTTTGCACGGGGCAGCAGCCTTTCCTGGGTCCTTGGCTGATAGACCAGCCTTGAGACTTGAGCAGCCAGGTATTCCGACCTAGGGTATCTGAACACATCAGCCTGTCTGGCGCAGACTTGGGATCTTTGCGGAGCAGCAACAACAGTAGCTTCCTCCATCATGCCTTCATCCTTCTTTCGAAGACCTCTGCCCCTCCTCCCGGGGTGGGCGACAACAACATCCTTTTCTCTCTTCTCCCACCTTCTGCCCCAAGCCCTGGGACAGATGGCAGCAACATCTTTCTCTCGAGCTGGTGCCCAACCCTGGATCTTCTTTGGCAGCCAAACTTGTTTGAAGTTGGTCGGCCTGGGCGCCAGTGGCCATTTGCCTTTGTTCTCCCAGTCGACCCTCCTGGTGGCCAACACTTGGAATCTGTTGTTGGTATGAACTGATGGAATGACCCTGTCGGGTCGTGCATCTCTGGGGCGGCCATTGAGGTTCACCCTCATGCTTCCCACCATCACTGTCTTTCCCGAGGCCGAAGTGCGACCTCCAGTTGCAGCGGACCGGCTCCTCCGGTCGTTTCTTCTTCTCCTACCAGCAGTGGCGGAGACAGTAGTCTTCTTCCCCAGGTGATGGACCAAGCAAGAAACAGAAGTAGGGACAGCTACCATCTTCTCTCCCTCAGCTTTCGGGGCCGCCACGGCCTCTATTGTGGCGACGCCTTCAGCTTCATTATTGACTTGTAGCAAGTCGACAAATACGAGGCCCAGGCAGTTGGGTAGACCCACCGCCGGGGGCATGGATCCGAATCCCATCGGCACCGCCAGGTACCCTCCATGGACGTGGCCGTTGACCACTTGCTCGCCGAAGAGAACGCCAGCTAGTCCAGTCTCCATCTGTAGCTTCTGCGAGTAAGATTAACACACAGTTAGAATTTTGAGAGAGGTCGCCGGCCTCCCGCTTTGGCGTAGAGATGAAGGGAGACTAGGTCCCACCGGGCGTGCCAGACTTGTGGACGCGCTTTTTTTTTCTTTTTTTGGTTTCTGGCTATTTTCTCTTCTGTTCTTTTTTTTTGTCTGTCTATCTATCTCCTTGCCGCCTTTTTTTTTGATTCCTCGAGAGAAAAGGGGTCTTTATAGCCCAACCCCTCTTCCCATCTCGGCATGATCACCTCGGCGCGCAAACGACGAGCTCCCGACGCGCCTTAGTCGAAAGCAAAAGGCTTCCCGGCCCCACATGATACAGCTTCCCGGCGCCCCTCCCCCACATGGGCTTTGGGCTCCCGGCGCCATAGACTGGCGAGCCCGTTTAGAGCTTTTAATACTTTTCACTTCCTCATCAGTAGGCTTGAGCTGTTGTAGCTGCCTAATCTGCCTTTTCATTTATCAGTTCTTCGAATCTGTCAGAACAGGTGAAGGCCCCTTAATTAGTAAGTTGACATAGTCTCATCAGAATATTTCTGGAGATTTTCATCAGTCAGGAGACCGCAGTTCTTCATCAGTACTGCCATCTGAGCGACGACAATACCGGACATCAGCTTGAGCGGGAAGGGCTTCAGCCGGGTGCCAACTTTAGTGACGACTATTCTGTAATTCTGGCTTTGCAGGAATCTCTGAGAGCTTCATGTATGGTTCAATCTTCTCTTTGGTCTCATCTTTATTCTCAGTTATATTTCAGGTGTCAACAGGAGGGTGTCCCCTACTCTCTCTATTCCCCTCCCAACCACCTCCACCCTCCTACCTACCTCCATTAAATCCTCTACAGCTTCCCACAAGCCATCATTACTTCCCCCTAGTCCCAAGAGACCGTCCACCAATCCACACCCCACCCTCCAACCCCTAACTACCCATTTCCCTTACCCAAGCATCACTCCACCTTCCCAAGGCACCCCTTCCCATCCCCAAGACCACCATTGATCACCCCACATTAAGGGAAATTCAAACTCACATTCCCTCCACCCACTTGTGCCCCCCTCACCTTCCCCCTTCTCCCTCCAAGCCCAAATTCGCAGCTCCTCTCTCACCAACTGCAAACACCCCATTCCAGACCCCATTCTCCCTCTCGCACACCTTGGAACACCCCCTCCTAGACCCCCTCACAGCTAGGGCTCTCCCCACACTCATCCACCACCACTTCTCCTCCCATATACCCCATTTCCCCCCATCATCTTCAACCTACAGTTTTCAGTTCGCGGGCAGCAGAGGAGTGCCCAGTTGCAGAGGCTGCCACGTCTTTACCTGGAATCTTTAGAAGGCATACCATATATCGTTGGAAGCATCTCCCAGTCAGCTTTCCAACGGTGGTGGTCCCGGTGACTTCCAAGATCGGAGCTGCTCGGGGGAGGCGATCTACTACGACTGCACAAGACTTCTCAGGCAGAGAACCAGAGCCGGAGTGGAAGCTCGACTGCGACGATCCTGTTGGGAATCTGATCAAGCGTTCTGTTTCAAAAATCTTATAGTACGAGCCTTCTATCATCTCCAAGAAGCAGAGCCCCATTTGGTGACCAGACCTGAAAGTTATCAATTTTCTTCCCCGGGTACGTGGTTCTGCTTCCACTCAGTCTGCACCGACCCTCCATCAGTGTTCAGAGTCTACCGGCCGACCCGGACAACAGTTGGCATCCTCGTTGGTCTTTCATCGAAGAGGACTCGTCAACGGTTCCAACGACTCTAGCGGCACCTAATTCTGAGCTCGGAAGCGATCGTGGCACCTTATTCTTCCTGCTGTTGGGAACCTGAAGCTGTCAGAGCCAAGGTTCAGCCACCCTGTTCTATCCCATACTCCGACCAGCAGCGGTCCCTAAAGAAATCAACAAAATTCTAGCGTCATCCCCATCCAGCTACAAAGAATCTACAATTGGTCTCGTCTGTAACAAAATTAGGGGTTGGCCACAGCATCCAAATACCTGACCGTCTGTCCTGAGACACAGGCAGCAGGCAGAACCGGCTTCGGTGTCTTTCTTTGCTCATAGTTCAAGTTCCCCTCCCCGCTTGGTGGGCTGAAGGCCCCTTCCCTGCGTGGAGGTCATTTGAGTGTTATATTAATTAACCCCCACCCCGAGATCCCCCCTCCTGCGAGAGGTGTAGTTTTGTAAACGTTTGAGCAGATTGAAACTTCACCGGCGCGGCGTTCGGGTGCATACCCACGCCTCCCCGCTCGCCATCGTCTCCGGCCGAGATCGGCGTCTTCACGCTGATCAGGTGAGCTCCTGAACACCTTTCATTGCTGAGATTTAATTGCTTAGTTTAGTATTGCTTTTAGTTGCTCCGCCGGCGGTGAGAGAGTGTCCGGTCTCAAATTGCCATGAAATTGAGTGACCACCGCGGGGCGAGTTGTGAGAGTGACCACTTAAACCACGCCCTTGGCGTACCGGCCGCCCGTGAATTGGGCATCCCTGACCCATTTGGGGTCCTCCATAAGCTAGCCAACCATTGGAGTATCAAGGTCCCGACTCGGACCCTCTCCGTCATCGCTAAGTCACCTACGGGCACTAGTGTGTGTTTCGCGATCGTGTTCACTAATGTGAGTCCGCTGCTCAATTTGATTGCTTGCAATATAGGTCCATAGGTGGTTTCACATCAAGTGGTATCAGAGCAAGTTCACAACTTGTCTCTATCAAGTTGGTCTAGGGCATGATTATGCATTTAGAGTCCTCGGTTGCATCTCTTTGTCCACTAGCATGGCCACCTCTTACCGACCTTACCAATCGGCCCTCTCCATAAGTCCAAACCACCAAATGATGCCTACCCATAACACACATGACCTCCCTGGCCATGTCAACTACCTCATGAAGGCCTTGACCTATGCCAATGAGCGGCTTGATAACATATCGGGTCGACTCAACCAACTTGGAGAAAATGGGCCCGCCCCAAGGAGGGATGATAGAAGGACATGTCCCCCACCTCCCACTTTTGATGGAACTCATCTTAATGACTATTTAGATTGGGAGGCATCAATGGACCATTACTTTGAGAGGAATTCCATGTCCGAGGATAGGAAGGTTCGATGTGCGAAAATGCAACTAACCAAAAGGGCTCAAACTCATTGGTTGAAAATTGAAGGCTTAAGGGTAATTAGAAGGGAAGCTCCCCTCACAACATGGGGGGACATGAAGGAACAACTTAGGGCTAGATATATTTTCCCCTCCCATTCCAAACACCGAGTCCCAAAGAGCATTTCAACTCCTTCATTTCCCCTTGGCCAACCCAAGACCCTAATCACGCATTCCCCACCATTTTCCACCTCTCCTACTCCAACCACAACATCTACACCCTACCTACAAGTCCTCACCACAATCATAGCTCCACAAACCCAATTGGGCCCCATGACCACCCCTCCACCTAGGCCCATGATGACCACCACCCCCAACCCAAATTTCCCCACCAAACCCATATCCCACAAGCCCCCTTGAACCCCACCACTATCCCTCCATCACCCCCAAAGAAAGATGCACCTCTCAAGGCCTTCGAACCTAAACCCCCTCACCCAACCCACCTCCCGCTTCCTACACCAATCTTTCCCCAACCTAGGCCTCCACTACTTCCCCTTCCTATCCCAACCCAAGTCCACCTTTGCCCACCACCCCGAGTGCGTCATGCGTCGGCTTTCACAAAACCACCCACCATAGATCCTCATACCCCATTAGCATTAGAAGTTGTGGCCCACACACACACTCAAGTAGAGAAGGATGTCAATCTGGATCCACCTCCCACCATTGTGGAAATTCAAGAGCCCACAATCCCACCATTCTTCCCTAGTCCAACTCCTCAAGAGCCACACATCCACACACTTGGCACCCCCACCGTGAATGAGGCCATACTGCAATGGCTCAAACAAGGACCCACCCTTCCTAGCTCACCCCCACCTCTCTCACCTTTGAGATATCCATCCCAAATTATCCCCCTCCACTCCTACCACACCACAATCTAATCCTACTATGAGGTAGAAGGTTGGGATGATCTCCTCAAAGGTCTAGAGTGGCAATTATACTTGACTTCTTTGTTGACCCTAGGGGCGGACCGACCAAAGAGCCTTGACCTCATCCATCCATGCATTGGGTCTATCACCTCGGTTTGCACTATTGGTTGCTACACTAGTGACCTCCTTTTCCTTCTCCCCATAGTGGAAGAGCCCATCCCGGTCCACTCCCCTACCATTGTGATTCCTAGAACCTTGACCAACCAACCCACCCCATACACCGGCCCAACCATTTCACTAGAAGAGGGCGACTCACCACCATATGAGGATCTTGAGGACATGGAGTACCCCTATCTAGGTGACCCTTACCATGATCCCTTCGACCGTTTCCTATGGGAACCTAGATCTCCATGTAACCCACTCACCTTATTCACCACCCACCTTACCCTACCCTTACCGCCCATGTTAACCCAAACCCCTCCCTTCCTAAAATCAGGTTACACCAAGGGAGCCTTGACCATAGGCAACATATACCTTGGGATTGATGAATTGCCTCACTCCATGATGTCCCCCTTCTTAGATCCCTTTGATCCATACGAGTGGAAGCTCAAGGGCCACACCACATCCATGCACATGGAAGTCATCTCTAGGATAGAAATGCATGTGCTTGGGCATACCGCACCACTTGACATGATTCATTACTCGGGTCTATTCATTCATATCACCCACATGTCAAGTAAGAAGCATGAGTGGTCCATATTTAGGTGTAATGACCCTCCTTCATTCATCGTGAGTCTTAAGCATGTTAGGAGTATTCATGGATGTCCGGGTCCTCCGGCACTTATCACACCCACGCATGAGAGGGACACCTATGGATGCCCCGGTCCTCCCAAATCATTCAATGTCCTCATAACATCAATGCACGATAGGTCTATATGTGGTTGCCCTGGACCACCTTTGCACACCACACATTGCCCACTCACACCGCATCAATGTGCATGGCATATAAGCAAGTATCAAGTACCAAGCGGTGAGATTCACAAGAAGCGAGCACAAACTCGTAAGCACCACTTGAAATTCCAAGTTGGCAACTTGGCGATGATGGCTTTGGGATGGCTCTACCTTAGGGTCACCTCCAAATTGAGGGCATGAGGACTTGGACTTTGCCAAGTTCCGAGTGGCTTTGGCAACCCGGCTTATGGGTTGGACTTTCGAATGGGTTTTGGGATTCACCCCACTTCCCACGTGGCAGATCCGGCACCCTCTAAGGGCACCGCGGTGGATCCTAGTGAGTGCCTTGAGCTTACACTTATTCTTGCGAGAGACACCCTCGGAGTGCCACCCCAAATTATCCTGAGAGTCCGATGTGAGCACACGGCGGCAATACTAGGTAAGCAAGATCTCATCGCCATCATGAGAGTGTGTCCGAGCCACTTTGAAAAGCTGAAGCGCCATTCCCCGGCTACGGACGCGGGTTGAGTTCGGAGATCGTGGCACGGTTGGAGCTGCATTTGGTACACTACTTCCCCGGTGGACCCATACTCGACGGGGTCGAGTTTTTCCCACCCCGGGGGTATGATGGGGACATCCCCAGCCACTTCACTTTTTGGGATACTCTTGTTGCTCGCCATCAGCACATCATCATTTGTGCCCGTTAATCTTGAGTCATAGCATGTAATTTTTATTTCATTTGAGTCATGTATGTGTAATCTTTCTTTATTTGAGTCCGTTAATAGGTTAATGGGTCAGTTTGTTAGTCAATTGGGCCCAACTAGTGGGCTAGGCCCAAGGGCGCCCCTCCCTTGGAGTTATTGGTCATTTACTTGTTTGTCAAGGTTATTTTGGTCTTAGGAAAAGTATGGAGTCTATAAATAGTCCCTCCCCTCTCTAATTTGTAACAACCCTTTATGATCAATCAAAAAATTGAGTAAACTAGTGTGTTATTGGAGAGGATTCTCCACTTCTCTCTCTCTCTATTGGGGTGGATTCCCCTTCTCTCTTATTCTCTCTTCTCTCTCTCTACAAAAAGGAGGGCGCCCCCTACTCTCTCTCTTCCCCTCCCAACCACCTCCACCCTCCCACCTACCTCCATTAAATCCTCAACAACTTCCCACAAGCCATCATTACTTCCCCCTAGTCCCAAGAGACCCTCCACCAATCCACACCCCACCCTCCAACCCCCAACTACCCATTTCCCTTCCCCAAGCATCACTCCACCTTCCCAAGGCACCCCTTCCCATCCCCAAGACCACCATTGATCACCCCACATTAAGGGAAATTCAAACTCACATTCCCTCCACCCACTTGTGCCCCCCTCACCTTCCCCCTTCTCCCTCCAAGCCCAAATTCGCAGCTCCTCTCTCACCAACTGCAAACATCCCATTCCAGATCCCATTCTCCCTCTCCCACACCTTGGAACACCCCCTCCTAGACCCCCTCATAGCCAGGGCTCTCCCCACACTCATCCACCCCCACTTCCCCTCCCATATACCCCATTTCCCCCCATAATCTTCAACCTACAGTTTTCAGTTCGCAGGCAGTAGAGGAGTGCCCAGTTGCAGAGGCTGCCACGTCTTCACCTGGAATATTCAGAGGGCATACCATATATCGTTGGAAGCGTCTCCCAGTCAGCTTTCCAACGGTGGTGGTCCCGGTGACTTCCAAGATCGGAGCTGTTCGGGGGAGGCGATCTACTACGACTGCACAAGACTTCTTAGGCAGAGGACCAGAGCCAGAGTGGAAGCTCGACTGCGACGATCCTGTTGAGAATCTGATCGAGTGTTCTTCTTCAAAAATCTTATACTACAAGCCTTCTATCATATCCAAGAAGCAGAGCCCCGTTTGGTGACCAGACCTGAAAGTTATCAATTTTCTTCCCGGGTACGCGGTTCTGCTTGCACTCAGTCTGCAGCAACCCTCCATCAATGTTCAGAGTCTACCAGCCGACCCCGACAACAGTTGGCATTCCCGTCAGTCTTGATTCGAAGAGGACTTGTCAACGGTTCCAACGACTCTGGCGGCACCTAATTCTGAGCTCGGGATCGATCGTGGCACCTTCTTATTCCTGCTGTTGGGAACCTGAAGCTGTCAGAGCCAAGGTTCTGCCACCCCGTTCTATCCCCTACTTCGACCAGCAGCGGTGCCCGAAGAAATCAACAAAATTCTAGCGTCATCCCCATCCAGCTACAAAGAATATCAAATTGGTCTCGTCTGTAAAAAAATTCGGGGCTGGCCACAACGTCAAATACCTGACCGTCTGTCCTGAGACACAGGCAATAGGCGTAATCGGCTTCGGTGTCTTTCTTTGCTCATAGTTCAAGTTCCCCTCCCCGCTTGGCCGGCTGAAGGCCCCTTCCCTGCGTGGAGGTCATTTGAGTGTTATATTAATTAACCCCCACCCCGAGATCCTCCCTCCTACGAGAGGTGTAGTTTTGTAAACATTTGAGCAGATTGAAGCTTCACCGGCGCGCGTTCGGGTGCATACCCACGCCTCCCCGCTCGCCATCGTCTCCGGCCGGGATCGGCGTCTTCACGCTGATCAGGTGAGCTCCTGAACACCTTTCATTGCTGAGATTTAATTGCTTAGTTTAGTATTCCTTTTAGTTGCTCTGTCGGTGGTGAGAGAGTGTCCGGTCTCAAATTGCCATCAAATTGAGTGACCACCGCGGGGCGAGTTGTGAGAGCGACCACTTAACCCACGCCCTTGGCGTACCGGCCGCTCGTGAATTGGGCATCCCTGGCCCATTTGGGGTCCTCCATAAGCTAGCCAACCATTGGAGTATCAAGGTCCCGACTCGGACCCTCTCCGTCATCGCTAAGTTGCCTACGGGCACTAGTGTGTGTTTCACGATCGTGTTCACTAATGTGAGTCCGCTGCTCAATTTGATTGCTTGTAATATAGGCCCATAGGTGGTTTCACATCAACGGTACCCAAGTGAACACAAGTCCGACACCTCCGAAACAAGGCAACGACGCTTCCGTCTCATAGGGAAAGGAGACACGACTCATGCCACGAAAGTAGTTACCGATAAAACATTCGACAAACACAACAAGCATCAACTTAAACAAGGAAACACAGTCCTCAGCTGACAGCTCGACAACATCAGCTTCCGTACCAAGAACAACAAGACTGGCACGCAGAACGCCAACGATAGCACTGGACCACGAGCACAATCAAGTCAGTCCTCACTCAGACATTACATCTGATTCGAGTCGCATGCCAACTCTACCACGATAGAAGAGTACAGCAAAACTAACTGACAAGACCTCGGTCCACACCATTCCAAATCAGACTCACAGGGAACTCCACCCAAGCTGAGCACAACCACCAACAAACAACAACAGCAACAACAGCACCTGCAGAATCCCGGCTCCGTTCTCGACACAGAATCACCGGATACAACTACAAGTTGGGTCACCTCAAGGCACAATTACAGCTGAACACACGGCTAACATGCACAAGTCATGCTACGAACAGCTCACCAACAAGGACCCACAACAGCAGCAATGACAATCTTGGGGAACCCATCTCGAGGACTACGATCACGTCCCGAGAACACGACATCCAAGAAAAGATGACAGAAAAAGGAAAGGGTACTCAACCAGTAAATATGCCGACAGATTCCCCTAATCCTCACAACAAGCCAGTGCCAACAACCATAATGTCTCCAACAACGGCACAGCAACCAACAACATCAAGGCACACATAGCCAAGATGAAGTCACACCGAGGAAACAAACCTCTCGGTCGACTAGAATCTCCCAACTTCACTATCCTGAACCGTGGGTTGTCAGCCCACACGCTTCCGTTGCACGCTCAACACACGCACACATGCATCAAGGGCAACTCGGCGTCCGCATCTCAGTACACACTCGGCGCCATCGCAACTCACAAAATCGTAATGTACCACGTCTTGAGTACTGATCCTGCTAACAACTGATCACAAGTCGCCAAAGTGCAAACCATGAAGAGCACCAGCATCAGCACAAGCACAAAGGAATGCTAATCTCAACTTATCTTCACGTCCTGGAATGATAACTGAACCTTCATAGCACAACAGTCGCCAGACACGGCACATCGGACAAGGTGCAAACGGCCCCCAAACAGAAAATCTGGGTCCAAAGCCAAACAACCGTCGAACAAAGGTAAATCATGCTCAGAATTAACACTGTCCACACTTAAGCAGACACAGGACAAAGGCTTCACCAAGACAGCACTTCCAAGGCTTACCTCGAAAAGACGCCACCAAGCAAGAGGATAAGAATCAAGCTCGATCAATAGTAGCTCACTAGGAAGGAGAATCTTCGGTTCACCCGAGCATTCTTCAAAACAAGGCATCTAATCGACCACCACAACACAAGCTTAACACCTCAGGGGCTGAAAAAATCTCAAACTGGGACGACCAAGGCAGCATAAGAATGTGCACAGCCATTACACCAACGAGAAAGTTACCAGCCACCTGAACAAATTACAGAAACATCTCGAACACCGCACCATAGATTCATGCCTGCCGACGAAATCTGTCAAGTACAGCATAACCGAGACAAACACCATAACAAAAAAGAAAGCACTCCGTCACATCCTGACGAGAGCAAAACCATCTCGCACAGTGCCAACACAGCACGAACAAGACCACAAATGGAAACAAAGTGACAAATAATAACAAAACCAATGCCAACGCTAATGCCGACAGCTGGCTGTACTGGACCTTAAGGACTCTGAATACTGTAATATCTCGAATTCCCATGTACCTCACACAATCACAGCTCTGATACCAACTGTGACGACCCAGGGTCCGGATGCTGAGTAAACCCGATAAAACTTGGATCTTACGAGGCCTCCCAAGAGCGAAAAAGCTCCAAAGGGATAAAAGGAATGTGTGTGGAGTACATTGAAGTCCCAGATAAAGCAGTAAGTAATTAATATTTCATTGATTAGGTTTGCTAAAGTTGCAGAAATAAAATTACCTTTTCAATTAATAGTTTAAATTAACAGAGTTCAGTCCAAATTAAAGACAAGTACAGTCCAACAGAAAGGAAAACGTACACTGAAGTCGGGGGAAGCCCGACACAGAGAACGGTGGCAATAATGAACTGACGCACCGCGCCACGAACCACGAGGAAGAAGAAGACCACACCTGAAAAGCAGGGGTGTGCCTCGTGTCACTGGCTCAGTAAGGGTCACGCAGATCCCCACTGAAAATAACGCAGTAGCATGCTAAACAGTAAAGCAGGAAGAACATAAGTAACAGCAGTACTAACTACAACAGTAAAGCTGCAAAAAGTAGGAGTAAGCAAGAATAAGAACAACTAAAGAAAGAGTAAAGCCGTACTAACCAAAAACACGGCCGCCGACAAAACCATGGCTCACTAAGCTACTCCAAACGACAACAGAAAGGCAAACCCTGATCTGACAAAGTTAGGCGTTACCTATCCGTCGACAAAGTACAAGCTCCATGGCTGAAGCCTACCAAAATAGGTAAAAGCCCTATTAAAAGACCTACACAGTCAAAGCCATGAATGTACACAACTAGATCATTGTGTACGTCACACAAGACTGGACCGCATGTGAAGTCAAGAACAGACCACCCGACGAGTCACGTCAAACATGACGAGAGCCAGTCATGAAGCATAAGTCACGCGATGATAAGCACGAGAGTCATGCGTCATGTGACAAGAGCACCTCCTCACTAGAAGAATATCCAGATGCATCCACTGACGTCTTACACTGCACCACAAGTATCTCCCACACGTCTGGAACGACGGTAATTGAGACACTCACTGAACCAAAGTACAAGGAACAACAGTAACGAGTGACTAGTCAGGGTCACGCCTGTCGGTGCTCGCCCCAACGCCCCTGACCACGTGTGCATACATAAGCTCAATTCCTTGAGTCATGCCTCTATCTAATTTTCTCCCCCAGCGGACGCTACTGCAAGGCAAGGGAGCCCACGGAAACTAGCTTATAAACCGTCTTTCGGGAACTGCCCCGCCAACACTCCTAGGTGGGCCGACACACTGGAACGTGTCGTCGGGCTATGACTAGTGGACGCTCACTAGACACAGAAACTCCAAAACATCAGTGCAGAAGTACGGACAGGCCAAGCACGCACTGTCGCACGTACTACAAAGCACAAGACACAAGGTAGCTTACCAGACTGCCACCAGACTTTGGAAAGACAACTAGACCTACTGACACAACGATCCTTGAGTCACAAGACTCAGGGTCAAGATCGTCGTACATCACATCTCCCGCTATTAATTAGCCTAATCCCTAAGCCAAGGTCACGGTAAAACACTGATAAAGGAAATGACATAGGATCACCCGATCCAAACCTCCACATAACATAAACCACGGAGACCTGAGGAATCACTAAGACCCTCAAAACATATAGATACGTAGACCGAGGTAAGACAATATCTCATGGCGTCCAACATCATCTCTCGATCCCTACAGGGCCATCGAGACAACTACAAAGTCACATGTCAACCAATGGGTCACACTGGGTTGACCAGACACCAATAATGACTCTAAAATAGTACGGAACACTATGGAATACAATGGCACTCCCGGCCACCCCACAACATGGTCACAGCCCTCATAGGACATCCAAGACATCCACGGGATTACGGGCAAAGCACAAGGTAAGGCCAAGACAAATGGAGGCCAAATATCAAGAAAACAAAGCTCTAGGAAGTAAACAGTCATATGCCAGGCCGCTAGGTAAACCAAACAGTCAGTTAATGAGCCGCTACCTTCACACAGAGAACTTAGACACTGGGCAGTCAAGAAAAGAGCCGCACCAATAGAACCGGCCTATAAACAAGCCGTCCCACTGAGCTAAGCAGTACAAAACATGGCCGCTTCACTTAGAGACTCAAAGGAATAAATATCAAATCCAATAGGGGTAGGCGGTCTATCACAGGACCGTGAAGGAGACAGTAGCGGTCGTCCATATGACCGCTAGAACCGGTCAACCCCCAACCGACTTAAACCAGTCAAACCCGCTGGCGGTCTCTCATAAGATCGCCAGGGACAAATAGCGATCAAGGCTAGGATCGCTAGCCCAACCGACTTAAACTTATTAAACCGACATAAATAATGGTTAGCGGTCATGTCTCAGACCACCAACCAAGCCTTAGCGATCTATCGCACGACCGCATTGGCCAAACCGACATACTCAATCTCGTTAGCGATCTATCGTGCACCCGCTATCAGAGATTAGCGGTCAATTGTTTGACTGCAAACCATAAGAAACGGTCTATCGCGTGATCGCGAAGACCCAAACCAACCTACTGTTCGAAAAAGCATAAACGGTCACCCAAGGACCGCTAAAGATAGAAAATGGTCTCTGAAAGGACCGCTAAATCGCTACGGCGGGTAAAACAGAGGATTGGCCGATCTCTGCCGTTCCACGCCCCGTACGCTTCTAAACGAAGGGGAAATAACCCTAATCACCATGTAAGCCTTCCACAGACCGGAAGGGGTCTAAACAACATCAAAAATGTAAGAAACGGGCGATTCCACCAAATCAACCCCAAATGAGTCACATGGGTTCCCGGGCTTCTACCGGTCCCAAATGACCACCAAACGCCACAAAACCAGCGGAAATGGAATGCTGACTTGCCAGAGTTTCCAACGAAACTAATCTAGCAAGAAACTGTCGTCGAAAGAGGTGAACCTGTCTCACTCCCCGAACATGCTTTCGCCTAAAACAAGGCTAAACCCGCTCGTTCTCGCACCTGATAGCTCCAAATCGCGAGGAAATAGTACAGGAGTAGGGCATCCATCTCCCTACCTCCACCGAAGTTCTAGCGCGTCAAAGTGACTAAACCGCGCCAAAAACCATCTTACGAGCCCGACCGTTGGCTTCGAATCCACCGAACGAGATCGTGCCAATCCCACTCTCCATCCATCATGCCAGCACGTTCCATAGCAGCTCCACGCCGTCGCCACCTCATCTCCGGACCTCCTCTGTCTGTAGCTGGAGCAAAGGGGGAACAAGGAGAGAGAAAGGGAGAGAGAGGGATGTGCGCGCGAATGAGGAGAGAGGAAAGAGAAAGGAAGAAGAAAAATAAAAGGAAAATAGAATTTTCCTAATTTTTGTAATATCTAATTTTTGGTCCTAAAATGCACTAATCTAGAAAAATACGTAAAAATAGTCTAAACGATCCTCGAAAAGAATGCAACGTAACTGTAGCATCCTCGAGTCGATGAATTCAACAATAAACTCACCACGGGATTCCGTAACTTGTACGAGAGAAAAACCCATGCGGATCGTAAAACATAACTCAGGACCCACAAAAGTGATCTTAAACTCTCCGATAAAGATTTGAAAGACTCAGGGTCTTACACCATGTCCTCGAGGGGATCCTTGAGTTGGACATAGTCCACAATGCCGTGGCCATGGTCACGGTGGAAGCGGTAGTTCCTTCTCTGATTCCTCATTTGAGGATTGGACCTTTTCTTCTGGGGCCAACAAAGGCAGGGTTCCTCACGGTTCTCCATGAGGATTTGCACGGGATAGGATGTCAGAGGAGTGGAGTGCCTAAAGGGATTTCACCTTCGGCCCATTTCGATCGTAGTGCTCCCTACCATGGCACTCTCTCTTTCTCCTCTCCCGGCGAGGAGACTCAGCTAATCACTTGCAGTCGGATTGATCAGCTCTGATTGCTCGGCCTAACAGAGCATTGCTCTCATCGCAGTTGGCATGCTTCTGGGCCAGGGCAAGGAGCTCCATCAGCATTGTAGGTGACTCTACTCCGAGTGTCTTTCAGAGGATGACATCCCAAGTGTCTAACATCAATGTTGTCATGGCGATGTTGATGTCCAAGCATAGGATGCGGAGGGCCTCCTTGTGAAAGCGGGTAACAAAGTCCCACAAGGGTTCCTCGCGACCCTACTTGTGGCAAGGAGGCTCACGACAGTTTTGACCTCCTTTTTGTAGCTGAGGAAGTTTTCCTTGAACAGTCTCTTGAGTTGCTAGAATGAGGTAATAGTCCTCGCAGGTAGTGACTCAAACCACGTCCAAGCATTTTCCCACTAGGTGGTGATGAATGCTAGACACTTGATAGCATCTGAGACCCGATGGAACACCATGATGGACTCCAAGTTGTACATATGGTTGGTGGGGTCAGTAGTGCCATTGTATGGAGTGAACGGCGACAATTGAAACTTGGGGGGATCAACGCTTCCATAATCTCATGGGAGAAAGGTGCATGGTAGTCGGAGTCATCACCGATCAACCCCTTGGTCCGTGCCGCCTGGAGAATGTCATCCAGATATTGGACCTTATCTTCGAGATCGCGCTTGACCTCCACGTAGGGCCGTAGCCACTGTGTAGCACCCTGATTTATTAAAGAATAAAAATTTTGAGAAAATTAATAAGAAATAAGATAAGTCAAAATTTGACTATTTTATAAAAATCTGGAAAACTTAGAATCTCGAAGTGGATCAAGCGTTTAGAAAAATTGTCTTCTATGACCAGCCCAAATAAAATTTGTAACCAAGTCGAATTAACAGATTAAGGCCCAAAACCACACTTAGCCTAATCGGACCTTAAAACGTGAAATTCGAGCCCAATACTCGACCGTTTAAGCTAAACCTAGATGCAAATGAAATGCTAGGGTTAACTCTTCGTTTCCCCTCTGGTTAATCTTCGAAACCCTAACCCTAGGAGGAGTATTTGGCGGCAGAGTAGTGGATTGACTCGGTCTCGCACGAATCTCGCATGTCCGCGATGCTAGGACTCTATCTTCGCGACTAGGACTCCCTAGACCTAATTGAACCTATAAAAATGACCCTTGGCAACCCTAGAATCATTTAGTTGCTGTGGCGGCCGGAGATGTGCTCGATCGAGGGAGAATTCCGACGTTTACCGGCGATGTGTTCTTAGCGCGGCGGCATCCCTCTTCTTCCTTCATCCTTCGATTTAGGTTGGTGATAGCAAACCAAACCCTAACTATTATACATCAATAGAAGTGTTGTTCTGCCTTCTTTCCATTGATCTAGAAAGCCCCAAATTTCATCTAGTATCCTACTAGGATTTCGAGTTTTAGTGGAAGCATGCTAGAACTAGGGTTAACTATGTTCCATCTCAAGTGAAGTAAGGATTACAGGCACTAAACATTAAATTGATTATGCCATCTTATATAGCTTTTTATGCTCATTTTTTTATCTATAAAAGCCCTAATTTGCATGTCTTATATTGTGCGAATTTAACTTTTGTTCACCACCCTAGCTAACCCCGCCGGTGACGGGCAAGGCAAAGGGGTGGCAGATTGATATGATTTGCGCAGCTGCACGATAGACCTCCCATCTAGGGCAGGCGGCTAGTTCCTGACCGTCCATATCTTTTTCTTTTGATCGGTCTCATAGTTTGCGCGGCATAATCCTAACCACCCTGTCATTAAGCTGCCAGCCCAAGACCGTTCTCTGACCCCAGCGGCACACTACGGACCGCTCAACCCTAGCAGGCCTTCGGACCTGAAAAGGGGTGAACGGCCTGTCGTGTGACCGTCGAGGCCCGTAAGCGGCTCTGACTGGACCGCCCAATTAAACAGAACTGCTTGTTTACCCATTAACTTAGTAGATTTATGGCTAATGATAGGTTAACAACCCATAAGAAAAAGGAACATTTGTGAGAACAGATTTCATAATGTTCGACTATTCTTTCATCATGGCCTTGATTTATTTCAATATGTTAATTCAAACATGATTTCATGATTTGACAGTCGTTCTACTCCGGTAGGATTGACTAACTGCTATACTAGTTTCCATTGATTGATAGCCTAATTTCCTTGTAATGTTTGGGACTCTCCGCCGGATATTCCTTCCGTCGGACTAGGACCTTCATTATGGGACCTCCGTAAGCCCCCGCGAGCCTGGGATTCCCACTAGGACGTCGGGCAGGTTGTACCACCAAGGCCTGAACCTGTGTACGTGATCGAGTCGCTTGGATTATCGTGTTGTGGGTCACGGCTCAACTTGGACCCCCTGAGGTTTGCGCGGCCCGAAAGGGACCGTCTTTCTCAGTGGGCGGCCCATTAAGAACCGTGCAACCCTGGCCAGGTGCCACTTACATTGGTCGATTAACTTTGTTTTATCTTTGACCAAATCATGTTTGGATCGACCGATAAAGCCCTAGGCTGACCAGTGGAGAGTGGGCTGGACCCTGGTTCAGCGCTGCCCCACTTATGGCAGCCCGGAGCCCATTTGGGTAGAATTCCAGCTTATTAAGTCAAGTTATGTGGAACGGACTGACTAGAACTGTCCATGTTATAGAACGGATCTTAATGGACCGTTCATCTCCTGAACGGCCCTGTAAGGCCCGTTTACCTTGTTCTTGGGTTTCCAATACTTCTAGCTTCGAGCGGCCCATTTATGACCGTTCCATATCCAGAGCGGCCCCAGATGGACCGTTTATCCTTGACTTCGGTGAGGCTGATCCTCAGCCCATTTCTATCTTGAACGGTCCAAAGCAGACCGTGTATTGTTTGAGCAGCCCAGGTTAGACCGCTTATCATCCAGAAGTGATTTTTTCTTTTCGCGAATATTCGTGTTGAATCCAAGGACCTGATTGGTTCTTGATAACTTAAATTTTCTGGTCAAAGTATCTCATTAACTTGCCCTTGGAATTCTTCGAGGTAAGTCATACCTTGACATTATTGGCCACTTAACTTGATTAATGTCTAGACATAACTTGAGATCTTGGATCCAACAAATCAATGCCAACGCATCATAATGGCCCGGTCTAGCCCTGGGAGGAGCGCCCGAAAAGTACTTGTGCCCCGGGGAGTTTGAATGATATGGTGAGACATTGCACCGAGTGCATGACTAGCATGATGTCTACGATAATAATCTAGTACTTGAGTTTTTCTTGACTTGGTTAGTTCTTGCTTGTTGGCCAATCTCCAATTATATCATGATCTTACCTTTTTTCTAGTATATTACTTTGTCATATCATCATTTCTTTTCATTCTTTACTTTTCGAGCACATAAATACAATTAAATGGTTAATTACTTAAACTTACCTGTTATCATCTACTGAGTGTTCGCTCACCCAGTTGTTTCCCCTTTTTAGGTAGCTCAAGTGAGGATTCTCAGACTGATGGGGGCGGGCAAGAGTGATGGCATTGGAGTGAACCAGTTAGAAGCGTAGAGCCAGTCATAGTTTTGTGTCTATTTATGCTTTCAAAGAAAGTGTCGTGGAAGGAGTTGTAATTTGAATTCAGCAATTGAATTAATGTTAAGTGGATGTTGTCAAAAGACTATTTTAGGGAGTTTATGTGATTGGAATCTAGATTATTTAAATGTTATCTAGTGAATGGAGTTGTTTTCTGTTTATGGTGTGATGTTGATCTCTTAGCTTTAGCACATCATGTTTATAAATCAACATATTATTATTACCTTTTTCTATTGCCAGTCCTCATATTCCGCGTCGGGGTGTGACAGTTAGGTGATATCAGAGCCTAGGTTTCTAATATTCCTAAGTTTTCTAAGTTCTAGGATTCTAAGTGATGTCGTAGAACCCATAACCTTGTTATAAGTCTAAGAATCCAACCTAGTGAGAAGTGGGTAGAGACTTGGGTAGAGTTAATAGTCTAATTCTAAACTCTTCCTCCTGAATGATCCTAAAATAATTTCTTCTACGTGTAGGACGTCCTAATGGTGGCCGAACGTGCGCAATGGCGAGATATGCAGCGAACAGTTCAAGGACTTACTCGGGCCTTGCAGCAAGTGGCCCAAGGAGGAGCGGCGAACCATGGACCTGGCGATCTTCATCAGAATTTTCGTGGGATGAATCCCTCGTGTTTTGGAGGCTCGACCAACCCTGATGAAGTCGAGCACTAGCTAAAGGAGATGGAGAGGATCTTTGAAGTGATGCAGTGCAACGACCAGGAGCGTGTCCTTTTAACGACCTTCCAGTTGGAGCGTGATGCAAGAACATGGTGGGATGCAGTAAAGGCTACCCTTGGAGATAGACAAGTTTCATGGAAGGAGTTCAAGGAACTCTTCAATGGTAAATATTTTTCCGATAGAGTACAAGAGAAGAAAGCGACCGAGTTTACTGCTTTGAAGCAGCGGAATCCATCTGTGGCTGAATACGAAGCTCAGTTCTCTCGGTTGTCTCGTTACGCCACTCACTTGATATCTATGGAGAAGATGAAGGCCAAGCATTTTCTCAATGGGCTAAAGTTACATTATATTAATCAATTGGCACCAATGGAAATTCAGACGTATGCGGAAATGGTAAGAAAAGCTCAAGTCTTGGAAGATACCTTGGAAATGACGTAGAGAATCCATGGGAAGAATGTTAAGAAGGAACAACCTACTGGGTCCGGGAACCCTAAACCTGGCAATGGCAAGAAGAGGCCCAATGGAGGGTCTAGTTCGTGGAAGGGTAAGGTCCCGAAGAATGAAGACAAGAAGCCTGGCCCGATCGTGCCGTTTGAGGGCATGTGCAAGTTTTGTGACCGTCCAGGTCATAGGATGGAAGAGTGCTGGCGCAAGTTGGGCGCCTGTTTGCGTTGCGGTAGCAGGGACCATCGTATTCATGAGTGTCCCCTTTTGTCTGATCAAGCTACCCCGACTAAGCCGCAAGGAAATAAGAAGCAGCATGGTAAGCTCCAAGCCCTACAAGAAGATGATGTAGGAACCACCGAGGAGGGTGGACTTGTTGAAGGTACTCTTGATATTCATGATAAGCCAGCATTCGTTCTCTTTGATATCGGTGCCACTCATTCTTTTGTTTCTCAAAAATTTGCTAAGTCTTTTGCTGTGAAGCCGGTCTTGATAAATTCTCCGTTAGATATTTCAACCCCTATTGGTTATAGTTCAGTAATTAAGTATTTATATCCTTCTAGTAAGGTTATGATTAATAAACAGAACTTGCCAGCTGATTTAGTTTGTATGGATATGAAAGATTATGATGTAATTTTAGGAGAGGACTGGTTGGCTAAGAATGAGGCCAATGTTCATTGCAGTTCTAGTTCTGTGTCTTTTTCTGGACACCCTGGACTCTCTTTTATAGGGGTTAGGCACCATAAGTCTGTGCCACTTATTTCGGCCCTTCGAGCTGATAAGTTGATGAGGAGAGGATGTCAGGCTTTTCTAGCCTTTGTTTATGTGACCCCTGAGAAGAAGGTTGAGATTAAGGATATCCCTATCGTTCAAGATTTTTTGGATGTCTTTACTGAGGATTTGCCAGGACTTCCACCTGAGAGAGAGGTTATCTTTTATATTGATTTAGTTCTGGGTGTGACCCCTGTTTCCAAGGCTCCTTATCGTATGTCCCCCGCGGAGCTGAGGGAATTGAAGCAACAGCAAATGGAATTACTTGAGAAGGGGTTCATTCATCCAAGTACATCCCCGTGGGGAGCCCCAGTATTGTTCGTCTGGAAGAAGGATGGTTCGATGAGGTTGTGTATCGATTACCGGCAATTGAACCAGCTGACCATCAAGAACAAGTACCCATTGCCGAGAATTGATGAATTATTTGATCAGATAGCAAGAGCTCAGTATTTTTCTAAGATTGATCTTCGATCAGGATACCATCAGTTGCGAATCAAGGATGAGGATATCTATAAAATGGCATTTCGTAGTAGGTATGGGCATTTTAAATTTGTGGTTATGTCTTTTGGACTAACAAATGCACCTGTAGCTTTCATGCAGTTGATGAACAATGTGTTTCGGCCCTATCTTGATCAATGGGTTGTGGTGTTTATTGATGACATCTTGATTTATTCCAAGAGTGAGGAGGAGCATGCTGAACATTTGAGAATGGCGTTGCAAATATTGAGAGACCATCAACTATACGCCAAGTTTAGTAAGTGTGAATTTTGGCTACAAGAGGTGTCCTTTCTATGGCATATTATTACCAAGGAAGGTATTTCCGTTGACCCTTCGAAGGTAGAGGCAGTGAAGATTTGAGATAGGCCTTCTAATGTAACAGAAGTTAGAAGTTTCTCAGGCCTAGCAGGTTATTACCGGAGATTTATTATGGATTTCTCCAAGATTGCGGTACCTTTGACAAGATTAACCTGCAAGGAGAATAAATTTGATTGGTCAAAGGATTGCGAGAGAAGCTTTCAGACCTTGAAGGAATGTCCAACTACTGCCCCTGTGTTGGCTTTACCGTCAGGAGAAGGAGGTTTTGTGGTATATACTGATGCTTCAGACATTGGTCTAGGTTGTATGCTGATGCAGCATGGGAAAGTGATAGCCTATTCTTCTAGGTAGTTGAGAAAGTACGAAGAGAACTATCATGTTCCTGATTTGGAACTTGCAGCGGTGGTGTTTGCCTTGAAGATATGGAGGCACTACTTGTATGGAGAGTCATTTATGGTGTTCTCAGATCATAAGAGTCTGAAGTATTTATTTTCCCAGAAGGAACTCAATATGAGGCAGAGGAGATGGCTTGAATATTTAAAGGACTTCGATTTCTCTATAGAGTATCATCCTGGAAAAGGGAATGTAGTAGCAGATGCCTTGAGTCACAAGCCAATAGCTAAATTGTCGCATCTTATTTTGCAAGAATGGAGGCTGTTAGAGCAGTTAGCTAGTTTGGATCTTAATGTTGACAAGGATCGGGTTACGATCACGTAGATACAACTCAGACCAGAATTGTTAATGGAAATCAAGTACTTGCAAAACAATGACCCAGAGTTGGTAGAGATCAAGGAGAGTTTGAGTAGCAGACCTGATTTCATGGTAGCTGATGATGGTCGATTGTTGTTTCAAGGAAGGACATGTGTACCTGAGGTAGCAGAAATCAAGAATAAGATTCTCAAAGAAGCTCATAGATCTAGATACACTATTCATCCTGAAGGCACTAAGATGTTTAAGGATTTGAAAAGATCCTTTTGGTGGCCGAACATGAAGAAGGAAATTACAGAATTTGTAAGTAGATGCTTGATGTGTCATCAAGTCAAGGCTGAGCATTTTCGCCCTACAGGGAAACTAAAACCACTTGATATACCCCAATAGAAGTGGGAGAGTATTTGCATGGATTTTATTATGGGTCTACCCAGAACTCGCAGTGGATTTGATGCAATATGGGTTATCGTTGACCGATTGACGAAGTCTGCTCATTTCTTGTCCATTAAGTCTAAGTGGACAGTAGATGTCTTGGCGGCTTTATATATGAAGGAAGTGGTAAGACTCCATGGGATTCCAGTCAGCATTGTCTCTGACAGAGACCCCAGATTCACCTTGCATTTTTGGAAAGGACTGCAAGAATCTTTGGGAACCCGTCTGAATTTCAGTACTACTTTTCATCCACAAACAGACGGACAGACTGAAAGAACCAACCAGATAGTGGAGGATATGCTTAGAGCCTACATGATTGACTTTGGAGGTGGTTGGAGTGACCACTTGGCTTTGATTGAATTCGCCTACAATAACAGTTATCAATCTAGCATTCAGATGGCTCCATTTGAAGCTTTGTATGGAAGAAGCTGTCGATCCCCATTATGTTGGGATGAGGTAGGAGAAAAGCAATGGCTGGGACCAGATCTCATTTCTGAATCCTCTAAGAATATCCGTATTATCAGAGATCGATTGCAAGTAGCACAATCAAGACAGAAGAGTTATGCTGACAACAGAAGGAGAGCCTTGGAATTTCAGGTTGGTGAACATGTGTTTTTGAAGGTTTCTCCCATGAGAGGGATTCACAGGTTTGGTATTCAAGGTAAGTTAAGTCCAAGATATGTTGGTCCATTCGAAATTCTAGAAAGAGTAGGGGAGGTTGATTACCGTTTAGCACTACCACCTCAGTTATCAGGAGTACACAATGTCTTCCATGTGTCGATGCTGCGAAAATATGTGTATGACCTCACTCATGTTATTCAGCATGTGAATTTGGAACTGAAGGAAGATTTGACTTATGAAGAAAGACCTATCAAGATTTTGGATCGAAAGTAACAGCAACTCAAAAATCGTGCCATTTCTATGGTTAAAGTGCAGTGGAGTCGGCGTGGAACTGAAGATGCTACTTGGGAGTCAGAAGATACTATACGGAAGCAGTATCCCGACTTATTCTAGGTGAGTTATCTCGCTCCCCGTTCTATTAAGTGCAGTGAATTTAGAGGACCAAATTCTTTTAAGTGGGGGAGTGACGAGGATCGTCAAGCATCAAGGGCAATTATCCAATTACATTTCTTTTAAATGTTTTGTGTTAGTGGGCCACTCTAGTAGGCCTACATGTGTGCTTTTCCATTTTATAGAAAATAAGATGTGTCAATATCTTGTAATAGTCTTTTATTTTGGTCTTCCCACCAGAAGCACGGTTAATCATAAATGTTAGGTGAGGTTTTGATATTATTAGTCGTAGATGTTGTGTTAGGTATATTTTGAACAAGTTGTCTGTCATGTGATGTCTATAAAAGGGTCTTGTAACCCCACTCTCAAAATAATGAAGTCTAAATGAAGTGAATCTAAACTTTTGAAAAGATGAGGCCCATACCCTCTCTATCTCTCTCTTTCCCAACTCCTTCCTCTTAGGGGTGCGACGCCTCTCTCTCTCCCTCTCCCCTCTGTTGGGTGGGACGCCCAGGTCTTCCCCTTCCTTTCCCTCTTCTTCCTCTTATTCTTCCCTACGTGACTATCTCTCCCTCCCTATTATCTCATCTTCCGTGAACTCCCTCTCTCTGCAAACACCTCGGATGGCGTCCTTTTTCCCATGCTCATCCCTCCCTCTCTTACGCACTCACAAATCACCACCAGGCATCCATCGCCCTCTCCCCTCTGTGGCTTCGATCCCAAAACCAGCACCACCATGAAGCCCATGGGCCACCTCCCCTTCCCTTTCAGTCACAGCAGCCACCAGGCCCCCTGGCCGCAGCCCACTCCACCCAGCACAGCCCTCACCTGCCACCTTCCCCACCTCCCTATCATCTCTTCCCTATGAGACCACCACCGGCTGAACAAGAACGCCCAGCACCGCCTGTCCCCGAATCCATGCACGTCCTCATCCCCCTCTACGAGCTCGCCTTTGTCCCCTTCGCCCGCCGCCTCACCGGCCACCCCTCCGGCCGCGCTCCCCTTCGCTGCTACGAACCCAACCCCACCCTCCGCCGTGAGCCCGACGTTGTCACCGCCCACGAGCAGGCCGCCATGCAGACCCCCGGGCGTCCCCTCCAGCATCAACTGCACCACCTGCCCATCACCCTGCCCCATGCGGAGAACCCTGCACAGCCGGACATCGCCAGCAGCACCCGTCCCCTCCCTCGGCAACGCCATCGCATGCCCCCCCTGGCCGGTGATCACACAGCGCTGTCGACTGGTCCTCTGCCACAGCAGACCAATCCGCCCCACTCCAACAGCGTTCTCCTCATGGCCATGGTGTTTCAACTCCCCCTGCCATGGCCTGTCACAAGTGGCCACTACAGTGTCGCCTGCACACTCACCCTCCAGCCGCTCGCACTCACCATCTGCAACCCGGTCACCTCTGCATGCAAACAACCCCCCCACCTCACTCTATTCCCCGCTACCCCCCTGCATGCAGAACCCGTTCTCCCTTGCCTTCTACGACCACAACGCCCCCCCCCCCCGTCCCGTGTTCCCTCTCTC
Source organism: Amorphophallus konjac (assembly GCA_022559845.1). Classification (NCBI taxonomy): domain Eukaryota; kingdom Viridiplantae; phylum Streptophyta; class Magnoliopsida; order Alismatales; family Araceae; genus Amorphophallus; species Amorphophallus konjac. Next base: position 55,738,608 of record CM040122.1, read on the forward strand.
TCCCACTCTCTCTCTTCAATTAGTTGTGAGCCGTTAATTCTCTCTCTTTAACCGCGGCAAGACCCCATGCTGACGGAGGAAGAGTTGAAGGCCGAGAAGGAGGACTCGCGCGTGGTTACTCATTCACCTCCACAGCTGAACGTGCAATTGTCAGAGACATAAAAGAGTGATGTGGATATAAAGAAAGTTTTGTATGGAAACATTGTCCTAAGTGGTGGGCCAGTCATGTTCCCCAGTATAGCTGACCTTTTCCTCCCCTTGTCGTACGTGATCTGCCATCTCACTACACACATAGATGAGGTGTGTGATATATATATGAACTAAGTGTGATGTTAACACATTTGGCTCTATATATGTGTCACCTTGCGATGATGGGATAAATGTGAGCCAACCCAATAATAACCCAAGGTTTCCCTTGATATACATATACATACGTAACTATGTTTTCTTTAGTGTTTGAGATATGTATGTAAGATCTAGTTACATTGTTTGAAGCCATGCAATAATTATGAATAAATGTTATGTTGAAAAAAATAAGAGAAATGAAGAAATTAGAAAAAAAAATGTTGAGAGAGAGTGAAATAAAATGAAATAGAAAAGAAAAAAAGGGAGAAATTATTTTCAAAAAAAATGGTGAAGAAAAGGATGTGAAAACAAAAGAGAGAGAGGCTATTGAAAAAAAAAACAAAATAATGATAAATTCATAAGTTGCTGATTTTTTGTCCCGCATCAGGGAGGGTGTAGCACCCCGATTTATTAAAGAATAAAAATTTTGAGAAAATTAATAAGAAATTCATTAAGAAATAAGATAAGTCAAAATTTGACTATTTTATAAAAATCTGGAAAAATTAGAATATCGTAGTGGATCAAGCATTTAGAAAAATTATCTTCTATGACCAGCCCAAATAAAATTTGTAACCAAGTCGAATTAACAGATTAAGGCCCAAAACCACACTTAGCCTAATCGGATCTTAAAACGTGAAATTCGAGCCCAATACCCGACCGTTTAAGCTAAACTTGGATGCAAATGAAATGCTAGGGTTAACTCTTCGTTTCCCCTCCGGTTAATCTTCGAAACCCTAACCCTTGGCGGAGTATTTGGCGGCGGAGTAGTGGATTGACTCGGTCTCGCACGAATCTCACATGTCCGCGATGCTAGGACTCTATCTTCGTGACTAGGACTCCCCAGACCTAATTGAACCTATAAAAATGACCCTGGGCAACCCTAGAATCGTTTAGTTGCAGTAGCGGTCGGAGAGGAGCTCGATCGAGGGAGAATTCTGACGTTTACCGGCGGTGTGTTCTTAGCACGGTGGCAGCCCTCATCTTCCTTCATCCTTCGATTTAGGTAGGTGATAGCAAGCCAAACCCTAACTATTATATATCAATAGAAGCGTTGTTCTGCCTTCTTTCCATTGATCTAGAAAGCCCCAAATTTCGTCTAGTATCCTGCTAGGATTTCGAGTTTTAGTGGAAGCATGCTAGAACTAGGGTTAACTATGTTCCATCTCAAGTGAAGTAGGGATTACGGGCACTAAACATTAAATTGATTATGCCATCTTATATAACTTTTTATGCTCGTTCTTTTGTCTATAAAAGTCCTAATTTTCATGTGTTATATTGTGTGAATTTAACTTTTGTTCACAACCCTAGCCAACCCCGCCGGTGACGGGCAAGGCAAAGGGGTGGCGGATTGATATGATTTGCACGGCTGCACGATAGACCGCCCATCTAGGGCAAGCGGCTAGTTCCTGACCGTCCATATCTTTTACTTTTGATCGGTCTCGTAATTTGCGCGGCATAATCCTAACCACCCTGTCATTAAACAGCCAGCCCAAGACCGTTCTCTGACCCCAGCGGCACACTACGGACCGCTCAACCCTAGCAGGCCTTCGGACCTGAAAAGGGGTGAACGGCCTATCGTGCGACCGCCGAGGCCCGTAAGCAGCTCTGACTAGACTGCCCAATTAAACATAACTGCTTGTTTACCCTTTAACTTAGTAGATTTATGGCTAATGATAGGTTAACAACCCATAAGAAAAAGGAACATGTGTGAGAACAGATTTCATAATGTTTGACTATTCTTTCATCATGGCCTTGATTTATTTCAATATGTTAATTCAAACATGATTTCATGATTTGACAGTCGTTTTACTCCGGTAGGATTGACTGACCGCTATACTGATTTTCGTCGATTGATGTCCTCATTTCCTTGTAATGTTTGGGACTCTCCGCCAAATATTCCTTCCGTCAGATTAGGACCTTCATTACGGGACCTCCGTAAGCCCCCGCGAGCCTGGGATTCCCACTAGGACGCCGGGTAGGTTGTACCACCAAGACCTGAACCTGTGTACGTGATCGAGTTGCTTGGATTATCGTGTTGTGGGTCACAGCTCAACTTGGACCCCTGAGGTTTGCGCGGCCCGAAAGGGACCGTCTGTCTCAGTGGGCGGCCCATTAAGAACCGTGCAACCCTGGCCAGGTGCCACTTACATTGGTTGATTAACCTTGTTCTATCTTCGACCAAATCATGTTTGGATCGACCCATAAAGCCCTAGGCTGACCAGTGGAGAGTGGACTGGACCCTGGTTCAGCTCTGCCCCACTTATGGCAGCCCGGAGCCCATTTGGGTAGAATTCCAGCTTATTATGTTAAGTTCTGTGGAACGGACTGAATAGAACCGTCCATGTTATAGAATGGATCTTAATGGACCGTTCATCTCCTGAACGGCCCTGTAAGGCCCGTTTACCTTGTTCTTGGGTTTCCAGTACTTCTAGCTTCGAGCGGCCCATTTCTGACCGTTCTATATCTAGAGCGGCCCCAGATGAACCGTTTATCCTTGACTTCGGTGAGGTTGATCCTCAGTCCATTTCTATCTTGAACGGTCCAAAGCAGACCGTGTATTGTTTGAGTGGCCCATGTTAGACCGCTTATCATCCAGAAATGATTTTTTCTTTCCGCGAATATTTGTGTTGAATCCAAGGACCTAATTGGTTCTTGATAACTTGAATTTTCTGGTCAAAGTATCTCATTAACTTGCCCTTGGAATTCTCCGAGGTAAGTCATACCATGACATTATTGGCCATTTAACTTGATTAATGTCTAGACATAACTTGGGATCTTGGATCCAACAAATCAATGCCAACGTATCATAAGGGCCCGGTCTGGTCTTGGGAGGAGCGCCCGAAAAGTACTTGTGTCCCGGGGAGTTTGAATGACATGGTGAGACATTGCACCGAGTGAGTGACTAGCGTGATGTCTACGACAATAATCTAGTACTTGAGTTTTTCTTGACTTGGTTAGTTCTTGCTTGTTGGCCAATCTCCAGTTATATCATGATCTTGCCTTCTTTCTAGTATATTACTTTATCATATCGTCATTTCTTTTCATTCTTTACTTTTTGCGCACATAAATACAATTAAATGGTTAATTACTTAAACTTGCATGTTATCATCTACTAAGCGTTCGCTCACCCAGTTGTTCCCCCTTTTCAGGTAGCTCAGATGAGGATTCTCAGACTGATGGGGACGGGCAAGAGTGATGGCATTGGAGCGAACCAGTCAGAAGCGTAGAGTTAGTCATAGTTTTGTGTCTATTTATCCTTTTAAAGAAAGTGTCATGGAAGGAGTTGTAATTTGAATTCAGCAATTGAATTAATGTTAAGTGGATGTTGTCAAAAGATTATTTTAGGGAGTTTATGTGATTGGAATATGGATTATTTAAATGTTATCTAGTGAATGGAGTTGTTTTCTGTTTATGGTGTAATGTTGATCTCTTAGCTTTTGCACTTCATGTCTATAAATCAACATATTATTATTACATGTTTCTACTACCAGTCCTGATATTCCGCGTCGGGACGTGACACACTGCGTCATCTCGGGGTTGGAGTACAGCAGGCTGACGGGGTGCCATGAGGGCTGGCTGTGCGGGCGAGGAGTGTGGGCGGCGAAGAGAAGTGAAGGTTCGCGCACCCAACATGACTTTACCATGGTCGGTGCGCCTCCGTTCTGGGGAGGTTCCATCAGAGTGCAGTCCATCTCTACCTGTTGATTTAGGAGGCCTTGGTATGCCTCTGCCAGCAACTAAATCTGGCAGCACATCTCCGCCAATTCATTCGCGATGAGATTCAATGGAGCAAGGCTGTGGGATGGGCGCGAGGAGGAAGAGACTTCTTGAGAAACCCGTCGGGATCCCGGTGCCCCTTGGCGGTTGTTAGTGTTACGATAGTTCCCACGGGGTGCCATAGTTTTTCGATCATTTCCTATAGACGGCGCCAAAAAGTGTAGAGGTTAAAAAGTTTCCTAAACCTCGTACTACACTTTTACAATTTGTTTGGTGAGGAAGAGAGTCTGGCTATCACAAGAAAATCTGTAACCACTGAATGGAGTGTCAGAAGGAGCCCTGAGTGTGATCCCAAGAGACAACTCTCCGATGTTTAAGTCAGTAATGGGTGTTAAAGCAAAAAGAGAGAGTCAGAAAGGAGGAGAAGAGAGCTAGGGGAAGCGAACAAGTGCTCGACTGAGGGGCGAGTTCTCGAAGAAGGAACCTGGGCTCGAATGCGAAGGAGAACTCTATGTCGCTATCTCTCTCTCTTTCCGTGTTTATGTGTGAGATTCCTTCTCTGGATATGTGTGTCCCCTATAGGTCTACTTGGAACCTATTTATATTAGTTGTGTCGGTGTCATACCTTTCCTGCATTAGCGAGTGCGTAGGTAATGGAGCGGTGCACTGCTTGATCATGAGATCATCTGTTGCCTGCTCGCCTGCTCTCTGAGGAAGGGCATCGTGACGGGCATCTTGACGGCGTGGGCGTGATCCGGTGCTCATCGGAGTAAGCCTCTTGATCGTGGCCACAATGTCCACCCGTTGGCAAATCTCACGACTTCCGGGACGCACGCGTGCGGGAATCATGTATGTGGGCTAGTTAGTCCTGAGTGAGTCTCAATTGGGTCATGTCCTAGACCGTCAGTCAGCTGACGATGGCCACTATGGGTCAGGCGACATTGGGCCGTAGTAGACGTGACGATATTGGACCGTAGTGGGGCTGACGTTATTGGGCCGTATTGGGTCTAACGTTACTGGACCGTGTTAGGTCTGACGTATTTTTCTCTCCTCCGAAAGATTATGGGAGTTGAAAACTTCCACCTTTAAACATCGTATCTGTATCCTTCCTATAAACTTCGAATAATTACTAACATGTTCGGGTCTCCATTTACCATTTGCGTTCCACGTGCAAACATATTTCTTATGGTAGTGATTATACACAACTCAACCTATATATAACCTATAACAATGTCATAAACATTAGCACATGCCTTACCATATTAATCTATAGCAATCAGCATGAGCAAAAGAAGTACATAAATATAATGAGAAGGGTATTTCTTGGATTGACAAAAGATAAAAAAAGCCATTCAAAGCACTCTTCCACGGGGGGTCACCCTCTCGATGAGCAGTTTCAATCCCAGCCCACCTACCCATGAAATAAAAACTCAAACCTTAGCATCATCTACCATGCATATACATCGATAAATTAATCTCCGGTCACCATCGAGTGCCGTGAGGGATTGGGGGGATGAACCCCACACCCATCACGCTTCTTCGTGGCATCCGACCCAACAAAATTAAGGGGCTGTGGATTCAACTGATCCGTCACCCCGCCCCCCCTCCTCACAGAAAGATAAAAAAAACTGGGGGCCCTCTTTATTTTTTTCTTCTCAAAATCTCACCAAATCCAATAGGACCACTGCTGCACGCTTTGGGTTTGCGTTCACGTCATGATGCGTTCCCCGGATTTTCCCTTGGAATTGGGGCATCCCATCCCATAATAATCCACCCTCGTGTGTGCGTGTGAGTGTCTGTGTGTGTTCGTACCACCCCGGAATCGAAGGCACTCGCACGCGTGCACCGCGCACGTCCTCCACGGTAGGTTGATGCGACATCCTCTGACCTGGGGCAGTACATGTGTAGTGACAATCTTTGAAAATAAATTATTTTTGACAGGCTATTTCCAAGTTCTTACTACTTACTCGAGCATTCTTATTAATTAGGAGGATTTTTCCCATAATTTTATGATAAGTCTAACCATACGAATGACATTTTCTACTTTACAACCTACGATGATGATAGAAAATAGTAATGCACGGGTAGAGATATTCTACTAGATCGAAGCACAGAAATCAACGGGAATTAAGATCAAGAGGATCAAACACAGGTCGAAGCGCGTATTCGCTTTCTTTAGAGTCGTTCCGCCCCTACTCCGGTGCAGATAGGCTTCGCGACGGAACTTCCCCCAAGATACGACGACCCAGAACCGGTGGCGACGCGAAGGTGCACTCCAACTCGCGTTGCCGGGGGCGAACACCACAAAGACCGATGGCTCTTGCAGGAGGAAGAAGACGAAGGGAGAGAGGAGTTCGTGAGAGATAGCTTTCGGGTTAGAGAGAACCGAAAACCGTGCCTCTCACAGAAAACGACTCTCTTCAAATACCTTCTTGGGAAGCGACCCTAGACCGAGTCACATACAACCGCCCAAAGAGAGGAATCCGAAGAGACGCGGAGAGAATCCAAGAGACGCGAGTCAAACGGTCACAAAACAAAAGAAAAGAAAAAGGAAATAATCTAATGAGAATCACACGCACGCACGACACGGCCACGGCAAGGCAATTCGCGCGTGTGTGAAATAGAGAATACGGGCCAAGGAGCCCACTAGCCCAAACGGGCCAACCTCCATAGTCTCCTCAAAGGTATACACAATAAAGACACAAGTCCCAACTAAAAAACAAATGGAAACTTTTTCCATTTTCCAATGTGGGACTAAGCAATATAAAGAGAGACTTAAACCTTTTAAAATTTAAACACAAATTCCAACATTCGCCCACCAAGAAAAAATTTTAAAAGGTTTAGACACGAATTTTCAAGAGCCTGAGATGACACGCATAAGTGAAGGTGTCTTCCGACTTGAACCTTCACATAGTGATGTACTTCCCCTCCTCCACAGATCTAAGTGAACTATGTCTTGAACTTAGACCCTTATGAAGAAGGTTTCACACAACACACATATCATTAGTCAATAGTGGTGTTCTCACGGGGTAGCACTTTCTGGCCATGTGCTATGTATCTTGTTTCATGAGCGCTCTAGGGACTGGCCCAAAAAATCCCATAGATTGCGGCCACACAATCACACTCACATAGGTGAATCCTCCAAGGTGCACTGAAACGTATCTACACCTCGCCATATAGGCCTTTGGACTCATTAAGAGTTGTAACCCACCCTTTACCGTTCCAGAATAAGCACTTCATCATAGGGATGGACATTGAGACACCAGTCTCCAACAAGTGCTTTCTACAATACACCCATTCATCTAGCTTTCACATTGAACCTGTGTTATGGGATCTCCAAACATCAGGTTGGATTACTAGTGATGGTGTTTAACATGGGCTTAAGCCCCATCCCCCTCGATGATTGTTCAACCAAATTTCTATTTAATCCCTTGGTTAGAGGATCAGCAAGATTCTTTACTGATTTCACATAGTCTAAAGAGACTATTCCTTTGATCAAGTACTCTCTCATAAATTTTAATTTTAATCTTATATGAGTACTCAATTTATCATTTATTTTCTCACTTTTAGCCTTAGCTATTGCAGCTTGGCTATCACAGTGAATAGAGATGGCAGGAATTGGCTTACTCAGCAATGGAAGCTCAACCATAAGGTTCTTCAGCCATTCTGCTTCTCTCCCAGTCACTTCTGCTGCCACTAACTCGGCCTCCATGGTAGACCGAGCTAATATAGTTTGTTTGGTGGATTTCCAGGCAACTGCCCCACCACCCAGCATAAACACAAAGCCAGTGGTACCCTTCCCTTGGGCTTTTCCAGTCACCCAACTGGCATCACAATATCCTTCCATCACAGGAGGATATCTACCATAATGCAGTGCATGAAATAAGGTACCTTTTAAGTATCTGCAGATTCTTTCAAGTGCATGCCAATGAATTTTGTTAGGACAATGTGTATATCTACTAAGTCTATTCACAGCAAAAGAGATGTCAGGTCTACTGCAATTTGACAAATACATTAAACTACCAATCAACTGTGAATATCTAAGTTGTTCAACACATTCACCATGATGTTTTTTAAGTATGACACTTGGATCAAAAGGAGTACTCACAGGTTTGCAGTCATATAGACCAAACCTACTCAACACCTTCTCAACATAATGAGATTGTGATATGGAATAGCCCTCAGGTGACTTTAGAAGCCTAAGCCCCAAAATCACCTCTGCCTCTCCCAGATCTTTCATGTCAAACTTTCCACTCAGAAACTGTTTAGTTTCATTTATCAACATCAAGTCATTGCCTAATATCAATATATCATCAACATAAAGACACAAAATAATGCAAGTATAATCAAACACTTTAACATACAAGCATTTATCAGATTCACATATAGAAAAACCATTAGAACAAATGACTTCGTCAAACTTAAGATGCCATTGCTTAGGGGCTTGCTTAAGTCCATATAAGGACTTCACCAACTTGCATACTTTATGCTCTTGGCCGGAAACTATAAATCCCTCTGGCTGATCCATATAGATCTCCTCATCAAGTTCACCATTCAGGAATGCAGTTTTCACATCCATCTGGTGAACTTTTAGATCATATATAGAAGCCAGTGCAACTAGCACTCGGATTGTAGTCATCCTAGCCACGGGAGAATAGGTATCAAAGAAATCTATTCCCTCTTTCTGTCGGAAGCCCTTAGCAACTAATCTAGCCTTATATTTGTCAATGGAGCCATCTGGTCTCAATTTCTTTTTGAAAATCCATTTACAACCAATTGTTTTAGCACCAGGTGGAAGATCCACCAGTTCCCAAGTGTGGTTGCTTCTAATGGATTCAATTTCCCCATTAACTGCTTCATTCCAGAATGTAGAATCACTAGACAACATGGCATCTTTAAAGGTTAAAGGATCATCCGCTACTAGATATGAAATGAAGTCATCTCCAAATGATTTTTCTATTCTAGTTCTTTTACTCCTTCTAGGTTCTATGTCTATATGATCATGCGGAACATGACTAGAAGTGCTAGATGAAGGAATGAAAGATGAATCTATACATACAGTATCTTTAGCTTTAAAAGGAAATATATCCTCATAAAAGATTGCATCACCAAATTCACAAATAGTATTAACAGAAATATCAGAAATATCAGATTTAATGATGAGAAATCTATAAGCGGAACTATTTTCAGCATAACCAATAAAAGCTCCATCTACTGTCTTAGAACCAATTTTCCTCTTCTTATTTTTTGGAATTTTTATTTTGGCTAAACAGCCCCACACTCTCAATAATTTATAATTTGGTTTTCTTTTAAACCACATTTCAAAAGGTGATTTATCTTTTGCCTTGTGAGGAACACAATTAAGGACATGACATGCAGAAAGCAGAGCTTCTCCCCACATATTCTCAGGTAATCCTGAGCTACATAACATGGAATTTACCATGTCCATCAATGTCCTATTTTTCCTCTCAGCCACTCCATTTGATTCAGGTGAATATGGAGCTGTCAACTCATGGATGATTCCATTTTTGACACAAAAATCAGTCATGGTATTAGACATGTATTCACCACCCCTATCAGATCTCAATCTTTTAAGTAATTTTTCAGTTTGTTTTTCAGATAAGGACTTAAAAGCCATAAATTTTTCCAGAGCCTCATCCTTAGTTCTAAGTAAATACAGAATACAAAATTTGGAAGCATCATCAATAAATGTAATAAAATACCTTTTCCCACCTCTAGTTAAGGAACCTGTCCCTTCACAAATATCAGAGTGTATTAACTCTAATATAGAGGTGTTCCGATCAACGGACTTAAAAGGCTTCCTTGGTTGTTTAGCTTGCACACATACGTGACATTTATCAGCATGCTTCACATCAAACTTGGGAATTAAATCTAAATGCATCATTCTTTTTATGGTATTAAAATTAACGTGACCAAGTCTAGCATGCCATAAATCACTACTTTCTACATGAAAACTGACTGAAGAATAAGATTCATTAAACGAAACATTGTCTGAAACATTAAGCACAAATAAACCATTACATAAATATCCTTTTCCTACAAAGTTTCCATGCCTAGTGATTACAACTTTATTGGATTTAAACACAAGTTCATAGTCTTGCTGCACTAACAAAGACCCACTAACAAGATTCCTCCTAACATCTGGCACATGCTGCACTTTGTAGAGGCTTAAGGTCTTCCCCGAAGTAAGCTTCAGGTCAACACGTCCTTCACCCTCTACTCTGGCAGCAGTGGAGTTACCCATTGTCACGCTCCTGCCTTCGAGGCCCTGATAAGAAGAGAACAAAGCTCTATCTGAGCAGACATGGACATTTGCTCCCGTATCTACTAACCAATCTGTTGGTAGACATGCCACATGAATTTCAGGATTAAAGGAAATAAACCTTTCATCAGATGTGGTGCCAACAGTCAACACATTGACCTGTTGATCAGTAGCAGCAGACTTCTTTCCTTTGTAGGGTTTGTTGTTTCTGCCTTTCCTTTCATAGCACTTATACGCTTTATGTCCAGGCCTCCCACATACATAACATGTAATCTTCTCTGATTCCTTCTTGATCTTTTTCTTCCCTTTGATGTCATTGGATTTTTTGAAAGTTTTATTGAAGGAATGAGAAGTAGGTTTTTCAATCAAATTGGCTTTAGATTGGAATTCATGTTCAGGTGGAGGATTTCTAGTTTTATTCCTGTCCCTATTTCTCTCTTCAACCTGAATAGCAGAGATCAACTGTTCAACAGTCATCTCATCACGTTTGTGTTGCAGAGATAGAGAAAAATCATTCCAGGAAGGCGGTAGTTTTGTTATCAAAGCACAGACCTGGAATTTCTCATCAATAGACATTTCGCACCTTTGAATGTCCAGAACAAGGGACTGGATTTCATGGGCTTGGTCAACAATGGATGCGCTATCTTTCATCTTGTAGTCAAAATAATTAGCCACCATAATTTTATCTAAACCAACATCCTCGGAACCATATTTTTTCTCTAAGGCGAGCCACAGGTCTTTGGCGGATTTAGCAGTGCAATAGATATCATAGAGTTTATCAGAAAGGCACGTGAGGATGCTACCAGTACACAAGTAATCCCTCTCCTTAAACTTGGCTACATCTACCGACCTAGCGGGTTCATTTTCATCATCCGCAGGGGGGGCAGATTCAATGACGGAGAACAGAGCCAAAGAAGTCAACCAATAGCGCATTTTTTGTTGCCAACGTTTAAAGAATGGGCCAGAAAATTTATCGGGACGAGCAACAATCTCTGGTGCCATTGAAATGATCTAATAGAAAGGAACGACTCTAAACTGATAGAAAATAGTAATGCACGGGTAGAGATATTCTACTAGATCGAAGCACAGAAATCAACGGGAATTAAGATCAAGAGGATCAAACACAGGTCGAAGCGCGTATTCGCTTTCTTTAGAGTCGTTCCGCCCCTACTCCGGTGCAGATAGGCTTCGCGACGGAACTTCCCCCAAGATACGACGACCCAGAACCGGTGGCGACGCGAAGGTGCACTCCAACTCGCGTTGCCGGGGGCGAACACCACAAAGACCGATGGCTCTTGCAGGAGGAAGAAGACGAAGGGAGAGAGGAGTTCGTGAGAGATAGCTTTCGGGTTAGAGAGAACCGAAAACCGTGCCTCTCACAGAAAACGACTCTCTTCAAATACCTCCTTGGGAAGCGACCCTAGACCGAGTCACATACAACCGCCCAAAGAGAGGAATCCGAAGAGACGCGGAGAGAATCCAAGAGACGCGAGTCAAACGGTCACAAAACAAAAGAAAAGAAAAAGGAAATAATCTAATGAGAATCACACGCACGCACGACACGGCCACGGCAAGGCAAGGCAATTCGCGCGTGTGTGAAATAGAGAATACGGGCCAAGGAGCCCACTAGCCCAAACGGGCCAACCTCCATAGTCTCCTCAAAGGTATACACAATAAAGACACAAGTCCCAACTAAAAAACAAATGGAAACTTTTTCCATTTTCCAATGTGGGACTAAGCAATATAAAGAGAGACTTAAACCTTTTAAAATTTAAACACAAATTCCAACAGGTGATGGGTTTAACATTTTAAGAATTTTACATAAATACTCTCGTAAAATATCGTATTTATATTTATCCCTTTACTTTTACCGTATTATCAACAAGAATACCCTTCATATATAGTATATTGTTGCAATTATATCCCTCTAGTTCCCCGTCGTTAGTGGAAGGCAAATATGCGATCAAATATGCTACGGCGACCGTTTGATATTGTGATATACCACAAATTGCCCTCGGAGGGAGACACATATATAGGAAAGTAGGTTGTCTTCTTCGTCTTCTCCTTGACCTAATGAACATCACAGTCAGTAGCCGGCGCTGATAGTACGGACTGTCATCTTCCTTCTCATATCCCTTCCAACCCTTCTTCATTCCTCTTCCTCTTGACCTAATGGGTGATCTCATGTTCATCCGCAAGGAACGATCGAACTGACGATGGGCAAGCTCTGGACGGCGAGCACCTAGCAACCTCGAGAATCATCGACGAGCAATGAAGCTCGAAGCGAAGATCTGACAGGAGGGCAATCAGTCGACACGCACCAAGCAACGATCTAAAAAGAGGATCCATAGAAAGGAATATCAAAATGAGTGACATGAGTACCAGATAGTCAACAATGAGATGGCCATTAAATAATGTGGAGTGCTATAAAATTCCTAATTACTATTGTAGGAATAGATGTAGGGTTTATATATCAAGTAGCCATGGCACCTTCAAGAAAGACTGTAGAGCAAGTCGACACCAACATTGAGGTTCAAAACTCCTCGACTGAGCAAGCTCTTGCCAGGGGAGTCTCAGGAGAGTAGTTTGACGCCTTGATTAGGTAAGTAAACACTCTATAGGAGATGGTTTGATAGGTTAACACCTCATACTTAAGATAAATCATCAAGTGTTAAATGGAAATCCCTTTGTTCACTTTATTATATTAATTTTAGTGATAACAAAAACCTTGGGTGATAATGACAATAAAAGGGAAAGAATGCCTAAAATTCTTTAAGTGTAAGATAGTCACAAGCCTATTCACTTAGGTGCACAAAACTCAGGTAGGTGCTCACACAGGCGCAGAAATTCAAACAGGCACTTACATAAGCGCATAAATTCACTTAAGTACATAAAATTCACATAGGTGCTCACATAGGTGCAAAAATTCACATAGATGCACTAAAACTTAACATAGTCGAAATACTTAAAAGCTAAGGTGACTCAGTCTTTGGACTTAGCCACCTATCTTAACATAGCTAACTATCTTAAGTCACATAGGTGTAGGAAATGAAAGTTACATAGTCGAAGAACTTAAAGCTAAGTTGACTTAGTCATTTGACATAGCCGACTATCTCAAAGATAACTGACTATCTTTAGTCACAGAGGTGCACTTCCATTGCCTATCATAACCTCGCCTATCTACAAACAATGCTTAACATAGGCGCATCCCATTGCCTATCTCATAAACATAAGCGCACAGATAATCGACTATCTCATCCTTCAAACGTCTATGTGATAAGCATAGTCGGTAGGATATCGACCATCTTAATGTTAAAAATAGCTGAACTAAAACATCGTCCATCTGAACATAGTCGAACTATATCAGCAGCTATCTCATCTTACCTTTGACTATCTTCATATAACTTGAACTATCAGCTATCTCAAAGGCTATCACCTATGTTATCATAGTATCTGTGATAGCTGACTATGTCAAAATAACTTAGTCAATCATTCAAATTAAAATTCACTTCTAATCGACTATCACAAATGATCTGATGACTATCTCAATGAAATCTAAAATTTAAATACATTTAATGTAGTCGTGTAGATATTTATTGCTGCCAAAGTAGTATGAAAAAGAACATGAAAGCTATGTTTCTTTTTCCACGATATATACTTATCTAAAGACCTGGAAAGCTCAGTCTTCTTAATCTATTTTCATGAAGATAGGGACATGAAGAGACAATGACAAGAACAAGAGTACAGATATAGATCGAGGCAACCAAAAAGAAGGAATATTCTATGGAACACTTCCTGATGTTATAATTTCATGGAGTAAACAAATGTCTTCTACAAAGATGACTGGCCTATGAAGAAACGACATCCTAGGAAAGGACATTTACTTTAACGAAGATCTTCCTATTTCTCACGAAACATACAAAGTCAAAGGAGCCACCCTATGAAAGATTTGGTTCTATCTTTTCCCTCAGAAAAAGGATCACAGGTATCAAAGATAGAAAAATCTTCTCTGGCAGACTACTACTCACTCAAGATAAATTTGAAGCTCTCTAACGGGTCTAACGACTAGAAAGATGAGTCTAAACATTTCCTAACTGTATCTAACGAAACCTACATCAGAGAGAGCTGCACAAAGTGATGTACAGAGCAAGAAGAAAACATAGAGCTCACACACAAGCTTAACCAAGTGAGAAACCCAATTTCTAGTGCAAGTCTACATTTTCAAGAGTTGAGAAATCAAAAGTCAAATACTTCTCAACAAATCTTCTACTACAAGCTCAAGTGAAGAAGAAGCAAATCGCGCCACATTCTCTGTTGCATTCTTCTTTGTTTCTTTAGAAAAAGTCTTTCACGCAACTCTAAGTTCTTTTCTTCAAAAAGGTTTTTCTGAGTAGTTCAAGATAGATGCATTTTTACTCTGATATTTTCATCTTAAACAATTTATATTTCATTGTACACAAGTCTGTCTATCAAGAGGCAATATCTGTGTAAACCCACTTGAACAGTGGTTCCCTTCTCCTTGAGGGGAGAAGTCCCTTGCTTGCGGGCAAGAGTGCCTATAGGAGGCTTAAAATCCTGGTTTCCCTTGTTTGTGGGCAAGAGTGCCTACAGGAGGCTTGAAATCCTGGATTTGGCTGTGCTAGGAAATCAATTAGGGCTCCAATGAGCGAGTGCCTGTGGTGTGGCTGAACATCTGATCAATAACCGCTAGTGTAACTATTCTTTGTAGGGAGATGTGGAAATCTCAGTGGTTGTTAAGTACTGGACGTAGGACTGATTGGGTCAGGGCTGAACCAGTCTAAAATATCTGTATTCATCTGTGTGATTACTTTTTGTGCCGGATTTCTATTCCACATCTATTTACGCACTATTATACCATTTTCTAAACCATTGTTTTACTATGATTAAATTTTATTTAACCATTTATCCCCCTCTGGGTTAAGCCATCTACTAGGCAACAAGTTCTTGGCCTCACACTACTTAATGACATGATTGCCCCTGATGGATCGGCTCACACCGAACTTCCCACTTGCGGCTCAGCCCACCATCATGGTAGCCACCCAGGGGGCTACTCAACCTCCAGCATAGTTGAACCATGTGGCTCCCACTAGAGAACCTACTGCTTCAACCGATCCTCACACCCCTATGGACTTGACCGGTGACTCCTCCTCTTCTTGACCAGCCAAAGGGAACCCCTTCCATGTGCCAAGGACTCAAGTTACACCCAAATAAAATTACCATGCCGAATGGGGCATTGGGAAAAGAATGCCACTTTACACCTTCTTGAAACGTGCTATATTAATGGGTTAACACTTAACACATTAACACGTTCATAGCTATTAACATGTTCATTTGTTAACGTATGTTCACCATTAGCACATATTAACATGTTAATGAGTTAACTTATTTATAGCATTAATAGGTTAATGTGTTAATTTGTTCACAAGTAACATCCATTAACATACTAACACATTAACATATTAACATGTTAACTAGTTAATAAAGGAACGTGGAGAAGAGAGAGAGAGAGAGGTAAGAGAGGAGGGCTTCGATGGTTAACCTGTGAGATCACAAAGACTCTCTCGGTTTCTATTTATAGGCTACATTAGTAGGGAACCCATGCTCATCAGGAGCTCTCCTCCGTCAACCACCTCCGCCCCTTATGGAATCGCCTCTACCTTATCCTTATCATGGAGAGAATCTCTCCCACGAGGTTTATCTTCATCCAGAATAACCACCTCTTGGCTCATGCCCGCTTGTTTTGACTTCTTGGCTAATCTACTAACATCTCCCACTTGGCCAATAAGACCAAATGAATTCTGAATACACTCCTACTATTTATGAGATGTATCATCACTTTCATTATTCATGAAAGTTTTCTTTGATTTATACATTTCTAAGTCCCATCAAACCAATATGTTTGATAAAGTTCTCTATCGAAATACACTTTATTAAAGGATTAACAATCATATCACCAGGGCGAATGTAAGTCACTTTTATTTCCCTTTTCTGTACAATATCGTGAATGTAATAATATTATATTTCTATATGTTTTCCTCTAGTGCTATTCGCTCCACTATTGATCAGACTTATTGTTGCCTGATTATCACAGTGCATCTCAATTAGTCCATCTACTAAATTGGGATCCATGTCTTTGAGGAACCATCTTATACATACTACATGTGTAGTAGTCATATTAACATCAATATGCTTAGCTTGTTGTGTGTGCATCCTTATTTCTTGCTACCCCAAGAAACAGTAGCACCACCAAAGATGAATAAATGTCCCAAAGTAAATTTTTCGTCATCTTTATCATCTTTGGAATTAGCTTCAGAGTAACCAAGTACCTCAAGCATATCAGCTTGATAAACTAACTTATTGTGCAAAGTACCTTTCAAATATTTTAAAATCCTTTTAAGGCTTCCCAATGTGCTAGATCAATACTACTTTGATATCTCTTGACTAAGCTTACTGCATATGCTATGCCAGTCTGGTACATAACATAACATACATCACGCTTCCAACTGCTTGTGCACATGTTACATCAAGCTCGCTTTGTCCTTCTCTTGGACATTGTTCTTTACACAACTGTTTGCCATGGACCAATGGTGTAAGTCCCAGATTGCCATTCTGCATCCCAAATCTTCTTTCTAAGTACTAAATGCAAATACTTATTTTGATTTATACTCAATATTCTAGACTTTTTATCCTTCAGGTTTTGTACACCAAGGACATATGATGTCTCAACCATATTCTTCATCTCAAATTTTCCACTCAGGTTAACTTTGATTTTATTCAACATTTCCATGTCATTCTCGACGAGTAAAATATCATCCACATACAAGGATAATATTATATACTTACTCCCACTCTTCATGATATATACATAATTCTCCAATTGATTTGGATCAAACCCAAGTTGAATAATCACATTATGAAATTTGAGATAGCATTGTCTAGAAGGCTGCTTTAAGCCAAAGTAATTTCTGTAGCTTACAAATTTTATCCTCATATCCATCTACTTGAAATCTCTCAGGTTGTGATATGTATATATCTTCCTCCAACTCTCTATTAAGAAATGCAGTCTTGACATCCATTTGAAAAAGCTCCAAGTCTAAGATGTATAACAATTGTTAAAATCATCCTTATAGATGGAAACTTAACTACAAGAGAATAAGTTTCTTGAGTTTATACTTGTCTTCTGATTATATCTTTTGGCAACTAAGCGGGCCTTATATTTATCAATAGACCAATCAATAAGAACTTTTTCTTAAATACCTACTTGCATCCTATATCATTTCTATTCTTAGGTAATTTACATAGTTCTCATACAATGTTGCTTTTAATGGGATCAATTTCATCTTTCATGGGTTTCAGCCACAAGTAAAATTCTTGAGATCTCATCGCATCAATATAATCATGGGATCAATGTGATTTTTCTCATTTCTGTCTATTGTATGATACGAAGGCTCACATGAATACAAGCGATAATCATCCATCCATACTGGTGGGGTTCTAAGTCTCTTGTTACCAATTATAGGTTATTTATTCGATGCTTCATTCATAAATACTATTGGTTCATTCTCAATCTCTTATTATAATTCTTCTTTAACTTCTAGATCATCACCTATTATACATAGAGGTTCAGTCTCCTCTTTATCTGGTTCATTTTCTACCAGATCTTCTATAACGTCCCAGATTTTCGGATCAAGAATCCGTGGGTCTCGGAGAGTTTTCGTGGGTCTCGGATCAAGTTCTATGATTAAATTAGATTTTTGACTATCGAGCCTTTAGATCCCCGCGTTGGATAAACCGTTATGTTTTCAAGCTCTGGGACGTTGTAGATGCCTTGTGTGTTTTTTTAGGATTGTGGGGATGATTTTACCCCATTTTTCTATTTTCTAGAATTTTTAAATCCCCAATATTTTTCTATAAATATATCCCTTTCACCCCCCTCTCCCTCATTCTCTCATTTCTTTCCCTCTCTCCTCTCGGTTCTCTCTTTCTCTCCCCTTCTCTCCGACGGAGCTTGAGCGGGATGAGATGGAGGCGATGTGGGGGGCGGCGAGTGGTGAGGATGGAGCAGGGAATGAGGCGGTGGCATGGTGAAGCCCATTCACGAGTTCGCAAGCCTAGTGACGGTTCGAGGCTCGTTTCGCGTGGAATCGGCATCCTCAGTGTGGAAAATCATAGGTGGAGGTCGTGGGACGGATCCTTGGCCCTTCCTTTCCATTTGCCCACATTTTGTAGGCCGAGGTGAGGCCGAGCATGGTTTTATTTCACGTGGGGGTTAAAATGCATGATTTTTGGATGAGCGACGGATTCATCGATTCGATTGCATTTTTGTGATGTGTTTAGGCCCTTTCAGGACTTTAGAGGATAGGGAATGGTTCCCCCGTGTTTTCCCCATCACCCGGGATGATTGCAATGTGGTTTGGCGCCCCACTACTGGGTTCGGTCTGTGCATCACGGGAATTGGTCGACCGGCCCAGTGGGTTCGGTTGACCGGTTGGCGTTCGCCACGGGAGGGGTGTTATGCCTGGTTTCGTCGACCGACTAGCCTGGTCCGGTCGACCATTCAGGGTTGAAGACTGCCCAGCTGCGGGCCGGTCGACCAACCCCTGTTAGTCAACTGACCCTTGTAGGTGGGTTGACCGAAAGGCAGTTGTCTTGCCCATTTTGGCCTCCGGTCGACCCGGTTGTGACCCTTTGGTCGACCTTTGGTCCCATGAATGTCCCAGACACCCCGTAGGGATCGGCTTCATGCTTTTGGGTGTCCGGAGTAAATATGATACCTCTGTGTTAGTTTCCTCGGAAAGCAATTTTTGTATGGGCCATACGTATGGCCAATGACCGAAAGTCCTTTGACCCAGCCTGGGGTTGGGGGCTTTTTAGTCTCCCTTAGAGAGGGAATGGACTCAGTGGGTTGAGCTGTCTTAAGGATTCTTTGACCATGGTTTCTGACCTTTAGATTAGGATGAAGTGACAACATGGTGACGTATTGTACAACGGTCTTGGCCTGAGTCGCGTGACTCAAGGACTGTTGGTATAGCAAGTCTAGTTGACTGTCCAGAGTTTTGTGGCACTGAACCACCTGGTACTTCGCGATACTTGCAAATGGGTGCATGCGTAGCCTGTTAGTCCTTCGGTGGTTTCTTCTCTGTTGAGAGTTCCTTTGTCCAGTGACTTTCCCCCACTAGTCGTAACTTTCCTGCGCACGCGTGTGCAGACCCACTTGGGAGTGGTGGAGAGCAGGCCCAGGAGAGACAGTTTTAGGCTGATTGTCGTATGGCCTCCCACTGTGGCTACTCGAGTCTGGGCCAAGAGGAAAACTAGCTAGAGGGCCTGACGTAGCGTATTTAGTCAATGTGTGCACACGTGGTCGGGGACTTCGGATGCGTGCTAACGAGCACAATCCCGACTAGACCCTTGTCATTGGATACTTGTACGGTGTCTCAATTTTCGCCTGGGGCAAGTAGGGAGACACCTGAGGCATGGACTAAGCCATCAGTGGATGCATTCGGTCTTGCTTCTAGTGGGCAACGCTCCTGTCACGCGACACGTGACTCTCTTGACCTGAGTTTTAGTTTTTCATCTGTGAGATGTGGTTCTTCGGGTAGCTTCTACGTGCTTTTCCCAAAGTAAAGGTCTAGGGTTTCCGGTAGGGTTACCGCGATTTTATCCGTAGACAGTGTAGGGTTCATGATGACGAGGTCGTGATTGTACCCTTAGCCCGCATGGTCTTAGTTGGGCCTTTGTCTGTGAGGACGGGCATTCACGACCAGGATGTCGTGATTTTCCTTTCAGTAGTGTAGCCGTAGTTTTACTGGTGATTCGGGGGTCTCAACAATGAGATATGGGTTTCCTTTCCGTGCCGTTAGGAGTAGCTTAGAGAGCTATGTTTCCACCACCTCTTTCTATTTTCGTTGCTGTTATGCTCGTTACTATTACTGTTGTTATTGTTATTGTTGTTATCACTGCTATTTATCGCCGTTGTTTAGTGGTGGGGATTCGCAAGACCACTACTGAGCCAATGAGATGAGGCTCACCCCTTTCTTTTCAAGTGTTGCGGTTCCTCCTCGAGGTTCGGAGGTGCAGCGCTGAGGTTCGTCGTTGCTGGCTCGCTAGAGCCGAGGGCCTACCCGGCACTTGAGTACGTTTCTTTCCCTATAGACTATAATTAAAAATGTAATTTTATTTTATATTATTTAAAAAGTTAATTATATAGTTGTTTCCTGCATTATTTTAAATTTAATGTACCTCCACACACCTAAATAACCCTTCTGAGCCCTCCGGCTTGTGGGTGGCGGATCAGGATTCAAATGGTATCGGGTAATCCCCGGTATCCAGATCTTGGGTCGTTACATCTTCTAGGAAAGTAGAATCTCTATGTTCAACGATTCCTTTTTCTTTGTGGAAGAAATTGTAACTAGATGACTATTTGGCCAACAGAAATTTCTAATTTTTCCTTCGCATGATAAACACTCGTCTTTTGAAAGGCCGAGATAGGTCGACTTGACACACGGGGATTCCGAGGAGTTGACAGGGAAATGCGAAAGAAGAAGTATGGTGGTGTCAGGGGTAGTCGGATGGAATGCGGGCGTGCCAATCGAATTCTTGACGATCACCTGCGGACCAAGTTTTTTGCTGGGTAAGTGCCGCCAGGGCACGGCACGTGGGCACGAGATGTCGTGCGACATATAGAGAGATGAAGGTTCCACTAGTACGAGTGGAGGAGATTGTGGGGGCTCATGTACTGGATGTCTTCCCCATCGATTGCAAGCAATCGATGTTTATTTTACATCAGGCAGAGCCCGAACACCTTTGTTTCTACTGTCGAAGGAGAGAGTCAGGGACCAAGGAGCCGCGACGTCGGGAGAGCTTGGTCCATGCAACCATGACAGCGCAACAGCAACATAACAGGGGCGAATAGGTGCAGAGAGACTGGTCTCAGTGTGGGCACTGGAGAGGGTACGGACTCTAGGTTTATGAGAACAGGGCATTGACTCGAAAGAAAGATCAGTGAACGCTGGCTCGACAAGGAGCAGGCAGGTTCTGACTTGGGCGTGGCATGGCTGACATTGGCTCGGCAAGGAGCAGGTAGGTCCTGGCTCGAGTATAGGGTCCATCTGGCTAGAGGAGTTGGGAGCAAGTTGGGACATGGATGGCAGTCTGCTGGACGGTGTTAAGACTGGCAATTGGCAAGGATGGGAATCAATTCCAAAACTGGATTACATCCCTATATGCTGTGAAAGGCATTATATGGGGGTGTGAGAGCCCGATTACAAGTGTGTGCAAGCCACGGGACAATTCTATCATTTGTGATGGCCCCCGGGTCATTGCGTTGTCATGCAGGTATTTCCACTTTTGTACATAGTGTCCGTAGGAGCACTTGTGACTTGACAGGGTGCCTCGTGAGAGGGCTTGCAAGTCCATTGATGTTCACCTCTCAACTGTTGTTATATGTTGTCACGTGCCTTACTCAATTGAAGAGTTAATGGGCGCGGCTCGTGCAGAACACTCGGGCACCGTGGACAATATTATGACTGAGGCAGTCAGAGTTGTAGGCACCATTGTGACTGGAGTGACCAGGTGCCATTAGCACTGTTGTGATTGGAGTAGTCGGGTGCTATAACCATCGATGTGGTAGGCGCGACCAGGCGCCGTTGAAACTAAGGAGTAGCTGAAGCAACCCGGTGGCACGAACACTACTGCTACTAGAATGGCTAAGTGCCGTTGGGGCCGGAGTAGCTGGGCGCCATCTGGACTGGGTAGTCAGATGTCGTGGGCACAGTTGTGACTGGAGTTACAGGGCGGTCGGGTGCCATTGGCACTTTTGTGACTGGAGTTGTAGAGCACCTGTTGAGGCTAGAGTAGCCGGGCACCGCTTGGACTGGGTAGTCGGGTGCAGTGGGCACCGTTGTAACTGAAGGAGCTGGGCAGTAAGGTGTCGTTGGCATTGTTGTGACTGGGGTTGTAGAGTTCCGTTGAGGCTAGAGTAGCCGGGCGCCATCTGGACTGGGCAGTCAGGTGTAGTATGCACCGTTGAGACTGAAGGAGCTGGGCAATCATGTCACGTCCCGAACCGATAACAGCGGGAAGCGATGCTCGGAACGTGGCAGCGAAACGGTCATGATAAATAGAGCAATAAATAAATAAACACAATAAATAATATTCAACACATTGAGGCCATTAATTTTAGAAAAATATGATTTTATTGATATTGAAAATTTAAAATACAATGTGGACTCAATAAAAGAAATAAAGAAGAGAAAATAGCAAGATCCACTATACTATCTAGACTCAGGAAAGTAAAAAGACTCGAGTCTCAAGGCTCCAGGTTCACTCGATCACGCTGACCCGAACCCAATTGCAAGCGTTCCATCTACCACGTTACCTAAAAAGGATGGAAATAAGGGGGGGTGAGCGAGAAGCTCGGTAGGAGTTACTCTCTATCATCAGGCAGATTTAAGTAATTAACTGTTTTATGAATGCATGAATAATGCGAGAAACTCAAATAATCAAACTAAATAACCAAGAAGATCATAAGATAATCGATAGATAACCGGAAAGGGATATTGCAAGTCTAGAGATCAAGCACTATTATCAAGAACTTTTCAACGAATGGCTATTTCAAGTCAAGTCAAGTCAAGTCATGCAAGCAAGTACTTCATGCTTTCAAGCAAGTATCACGAGAGTGTGGAATGTCGTAGACTCAACACTCTAGATAGTACTCGGTGCCAAATGCCACACCTAGTCATTCACCTCCCCGGGGATCAAGTACTTTTCGGGTGCTCTTCCCAGGACCAGACTGGGCCCTTAAATATGATTGCCTTGGCATTGATTTGTTTGGATCATAGATCCCACGAAATCTAGACATCCACGAATAGAATGGCCACGAGTTCCAAGATCAAGCTCATGTAATCAAGGTAGAATGTGTAGGAACATTGATTTTCTTGAGATTCCAACAACAAGCTCATTAATCGAGAGGAATTAGTAATTTAAAGAAATGACTCTTGAATAGATACATGTCGACAGTAGGCCTAACAATAGGTCAAAACTCGAGGCACAATAGCCTAGTTAGGCTAGAGTAGCTTACTGACGGGATCGACATCGGACTTGATCTTCCGTCTTAAAATATTTGTAATTTTTTTTATTTTACATAAAGGTCTTTGAAGTTAGTCTTTTGATATCCCTAAGTGTCTTTAAGGGAGTTATAATGAGTCACATGTGTCTTTTCATATTTCTAGACATCAAAGAGTCTTAGAGTTTTTAAGGGAGTTATAATGAGTCATAGGTGTCTTTTCATATTTCTAGACATTAAAGAGTCTTAGAGTTTTTAAGAGAGTTATAATGAGTCATAGGTGTCTTTTCATATTTCTAGACATTAAAGAGTCTTAGAGTTTGTCCTTTGATCTTCTTTGTGAAGTCTATAAAAAGAGTCTTGTAGTCTTTATTTGAAGCAATAGAATAAAGAATGAAAATTTGAGTCCAGAAAATTTAATTTCATTTGGTGAGAAGCCATCAGAGAGGAGTGAGAAGCTGCCCTCCCCTATCCCCCCCTCTCTCTCCCTTTCTCTCTCCTACGCCCCCTCTTTCTCTCCTCTCTCTTGGTTGCCCCCCTTCTGTCTCCTCCCCACAGTCCACCTCATCCTCACCCATTCTGCCACATCATCACCCTTTCACCTCCCCAAGGTGTATTCATTACACCCCTTCACATCCCAAGACCCCATTAAATCATCCCATCAATTCCCTCCCCCTTCCTAGATGACTCTTCCCTTTCCCAACACACCTCTCCCTCTCCCCCATGCAACCTCTCACTGTCCCAAGGGAGAACACCCCTCCTCAAGCACCCTTTCCCCTCCCCTAGCCCAGCATTAACCCCACTCATTAACCAAAATTCAAACCCACCTCTCTCTCCCTCCCAACACCAAATTCGCAGCTCCCCCTCCCACCATCTGTTAGACCCCATGCCAGACCCCATTCTACCCCTCCCACACCTTGGATCGCCCCTCCCAGACCCCCTCACAGCCAGGGGTCACCCCCACACACATCTACCCCATTTCCCCTCCCATCTACCCCACTCTCCATCACCTATCTCCACCCTATCATGGCAGTTCACAGGTAGCAGCCCAGGCACCTGTTTGCAGAGCCTGCATCATCATCTCCGCGAAGTTCCTGGTGGCAAACCCTATACCGTTGGAAGCGTCGTCCAGTGTACTTCGCAACGAAGGTGGTCCCGCCTCCGTCTGAGTTCTTGGCTGCCCGGAGGAGTCTTCACCGCCGGACTGCGCAATTCCTCCCTGGCAGACACCCAACTGCAGCTTACAGAGGCTACCACGACCAGTACCTTGAAGATATTGGAGCGGCGTTTGGCTGAAGACTTTTGCTATGAGTCCCCTTTCATCACCAAGAATCAAGGCTCCGTTTGGATCTCAGAGCAGTAAGTTCTGAACTTCCTCCCTAGGGTGCATTGGGTCAGTCCCCTCTGGGATTGTCCTGATACCCTGTCACTGTTCGGGGTCTCCTTGTCTGCTCCGACCTCCGCCGATAGCCTCGTGGGTCTCCATTCGAAAAGAACTTGTCCACGAATGCAACGGTTCAGGTCTCGCTGTCAACTGGGCACGGGAGTGGTCGTGAAAGCCTCCCCTTCCAACAATAGTGGTCTAGACACTGCTAGAAGCAGAGTGCAGCAGTCCTGATCCCGACCCTACCCTGGCCATCGTCGTCACCACTCCAATAATTCTGACATCCTCTTGGGCCAACCCAAAAGGTTTTGGTGCTAGTTTCGTCAACAACGGAGTTTGGGAGAGCCTGTGGCAATGTCGACAGCGTCTGTCTATCAAGCTATTCCTGAAAGCTGGCAGAACCTGCGAACTTCATCCACTCGGCTTTGCTTAATTACCCATCCCCACCTGGCCGGCTTACAACCCCTCCCTGCACAGTAGTAGTGTCTATTTTTAATCTGAAATTAACCCCCACTCCGAGATCCCCCTCCTGCGAGAGGCGTAGTGGTGTATCATTCTAAAATTTCAGGTTCGAGCTACACCGACGCAGCGTGCGGGTTCTACCCACGCTTCCCCGCTCGCCTCGTCTCCGGTCGGGATCGACGTTTTCATGCCGATCAGGTGAGCAACCGACCACCCCTCTTTGCTGGAATTACATTTGCTTGCTTAGTCTCGCATCTAAGTGCCGTCGATGGTAAGAGAGTGCCTGATCACGAATTTGCTTATATTTGAGTGATTACTGTAGGCGAGTTGCAAGAGAGCCATTACATCCCACACCCTCGGCGTGCTGGCCGCCTGCGAGAGTGGGCATCCGTGGACCCTTGGGGGTTCAATCCCAAGCTAGCCAATCCCCGAAGCAGCGAGGTCCCGCCTCGGACCCTCACCACCATCACCGAGTTGTCTATGGGCACTAGTGTGCGCTTAGCGGGTGAGTCCGCTCGAGTGATGATATCGGTCCGTTGAATTGTGCTTTTTTGCTAGGTCCAAGGGGTTGTTCGATCTAGTTGCTGCATCCCATTAGTGTCTCATCCCATCGTGGTGCCCCTCCATCGAAGTGGTATATCAAAAGACGTCGCGGGACGTTCCGATTACGTCGGTTCGGAACGCGGCCTTTCTAGCGTCGAGGAGACCTTCGGGTCCATCCTTTGCCTCGTACCACTCGATGCTCGGGTCGCCACATTCATCCTAGGTTGTGTCACATCACTTACACATATCAAAACTATGAAAACATCAATTTTTGAAAAATTGGAAAGTGAAATGGTCAGCAAAGGACCGCTAAGATAGGTACACGGTCTAATCAGGACATATAAACGGTCTAAGCTGGACCGCTAAAAGGCTAGCAGGGTCAAAGATCCAACCCAGAGTGAACAAGTATAAAATGGTCCAAGGTGAGCCGTGATCAGGACTAGACGGTCCTGGTTGGGCCACTTGAAGGAGTAAACGGTCTAATCTCAACCGTGTACACAGAGTCCAAGGACTAAAGCCGACGCACAGCCGGTTAAACGTGGTCACAGAAGGGCCGTTCAAGAAATATGGCAGTCATGACTGGACCGCTTATTGACATAAATGGTCTCAGAAGGGCCACCATCAACAGGACAGTCCCGATTCCAGGATTTAACAAAATACACGATTCGATCGAGTCAAAAAGGTTTAGGCTTGTGGGTACAACCCGCCCGGCGTCCTAGTGAGAATCGCAGGTTCGCGGGGGCTTACGGAGGCCTTGGAATATGAGCACCTAGTCTGGTGGAAGGAATATCCGATGGAGAGGTAATTCAGTGTCCAAGAATTCAATAGTTCATAATCAACGGAAAACAATGTATTCGGTCCAGTCGCCACCACCGGAGTGGCACGACCTTAAAACAGAACTAATAAGATAACAATGTGATAATGGAACCAAGAAACTAACATTAATTTACTCTACTCATTTTCAATCATAAGATATCAAGAATGATGATCATGGAGGAATAATCATGAAGAAGATTAACTTAGATCATTAAATTCCATTTTTCCTAGTTAACAGGGTGATATTTAACATGAAAGTCCTACCAGCAAGTTATATAATATGGATTAACAATGCATAACACCGTAATTAAATGAACAACATAGGGTAGAAAACGGTCACAGAGCAGACAGCTAGAAGCCCTAACGGTCAAGGGTAAGGACGCTTACACTAGCTAGCGGTCAAACTTACGGTCACTAGAGAAACAGTGCAAAAATTGGATCCATGCGATCTATTGGGCGACCGCTAGACACATAAGCGGTCTATCGTAAGACCGTTAAGCCTAGCATAGCCCTAATACGAAGCAAACGGTCAGTCGCGGGGCCACTAGACCATGCAAACGGTCTATCGTGTGACCGCTTGAAGCCTGGCGGTTCCTATTAGGACGTTTCTCCTAACCCGAGCCCCAAATCACGAAGAACATGACACCGGTAGAATAAAGCATGATTAAAACATGGATATAGCATAAAAATTGGGTAATTTACTATTAAAAGATAGATAGCTCAAAAAAGCACAACGTCATAGCATGGCCAATTAAAATATTGGACTTCGATTAGTCTATATAAATCAACGGAATTGATGAAAGTATGAAACCCTAATCGCATGTACTTCAAAAATCATAAATACACATGATATTGATGGCTAAAATTGGGAAAAATAGATTCAAATGAAAGGTGACAACGAGATCTACATGTTCACATTGTTTAATTAGGTTGGTCCTGAGAGAAACCTACCTTAATCGAAGAGAAAGAGGAAGACGAAGAACACGCCGGAACCCTAATCGCGCACCGCCAAAGTTTGAAATTCTCCTAGGATCGACCACGAGCCCTCGCGCCACATGTTGGGATGTCAAATAGGTTCGAAGGGTTCCAAAATCCCTCTACTTATAGACTCAATCGTGGCTCCTAGAGATCGAATTCGGCCAAAGAGTCCTAGTTGGGAAAATCGGCGAAAAACTCGGAAGCTATCCAAATCCACCGCCGCCGCCGCCAATCTAAGGATCTAGGGTTATGGTTTTGAAGGGTAAATCGATCTATTAGGGTTAACCTTTCGATTGGACTTGGTTTGGGCTCGATTGATTAAGAATTGGGCTCCAATTTGATCGTTAAACATTAACCTATTAAAACAACGAATTTAGCCATTAATTCCTTAATCTAGCCCTATTAAATTTTTATTAGGGGTCGGCACAGTTGACATTGTTGTAAAACACTTCGTTCTCTACAAGAATATAATTTTATCATATTTTTAGAAATTAGTCGAAACTTTGGCCGACGGGTGAAATTCAATTAATTTAATTTATACCTATCCCCGTAACCGACGCGTTACATCGGAACCCGGATGGAATGACAAGTGAGCAAGGGCTAGCTAGGGCGTTTCCCATAAGCGACGCGCCGCAATGGCGCCCGATTGCGGTGTCAAATAGGCAAGGGTTCTCGTGTGGGGTTGGACGCACACGGGTAAAGAAGTAAGTCCAAAAACATAGGATCCGTCTAGCTACTTGGAATATAGGAACTTTAACGGGTAAGGGTTTAGAATTAGTTAAGTTAATGAAGGACAAGAGGGTTAACATAGCTTGTCTACAAGAAACTAGGTGGAAAGGACATAAAGCTAAAGATATTGATGGATATAAAATTTGGTATACGGGTAATAATAACTCTAGAAATGGTGTTGCTATAATAATAGATGAAAACTTAAAAGATAGAGTTGTGGAAGTAAATAGATTGGGGGATAGACTAATGGTAATTAAACTTATCTTAGGTTAGGATATTTTGAATATAATTAGTGCATATGCACCTCAAGTCGGATTAGAAGAGAGCATTAAAAGGTAATTTTGGGAGGCTATTGATAGTTTGATCCAAAATATCCCTAGTGAAGAGAGAATCTTTATTGGAGGGGATCTTAATAGTCATGTGGGTATAGATAATAGAGGCTATGAGAGGATTCATGGAGGGCTTGGTTTTGGCAATACAAATGATATGGGTAACACTATTCTTGATTTTGCTATGGCCTATGATCAAGCAATTATTAATACCTTTTTTAAGAAGCTGGACGAACACTTAATAACATACAAGAGTGGAACACATATAAGTCAAATTGACTATTTTCTCATTAGGAAGGTCGATGGAGTTTTATGTAAAGATTGCAAAGTTATTCCTGGTGAGAGTCTAGCCCCTCAACATAGGTTGTTAGTAATGGATGTCACTATCCCGAAATTCAAAAGAAAGATCATTATAAATAAGTATTCCTATATTAAATGGTGGAATTTAAAAGGTAAAAGTTTAGAAATATTTAAAAATCATCTATTAAAAGAAAATATTTAGAATTTAGATCAAGAAACTAATGTAATGTGGAATAATGTTACAAATTGTATAACGAGGGTTGTAAAACAATTCTTAGGCGAATCTAAAGGAAAAAAGAATTTAGAAAAAGAGACTTGGTGGTGGAGTGAGGAAATCCAAAATACCATTAGAGTAAAAAAGGAATGCTTTAAAGTTTGGCAAACTAACAAAAATGCTCAAACCCTAGAAGCCTATAAAATCGCTAAAAAGAGAGCTAAGAAAATAGTTAGCGAAGCTAAATCAAAGGCATTTGAAGATTTATATAATAAATTAGGAAACTGAGAGGGTGAAAAGGACATATTCAAACTTGCTAAATTAAGAGAAAGGAAAACTAGAGATTTAGATCATGTTCGGTGCATTAAAGGTGAAGATCAAAGGGTTTTAACTAAGGATCTTGAGATTAAAGGGAGGTGACATAGCTATTTTCAGAAGTTACTTAATGAAGATTCCATCAAGGATTTATCTTTAGAAGGTACCCAAGAGTCCACAATATTTAATAAATATCAATATTTTAGGCGTATTAAAATGTCAGAAGTGGAGGATGCTTTAAGAAAAATGAAAGTGGGCAAGGCCTTAGGACTAGATGGCTTACCTATTGAAGTATGGAAAGGCCTAGGAGATAATGGTATTCAGTGGTTAATTAAATCTTTTAATAAAATTTTAAAGGAATGAAGAATGCCAGAAGTTTGGAGAAAAAGTGTTGTAGTTCCTTTCTATAAAAATAAAGGAGATATTCAAAGTTGTAATAATTATCGTGGAATTAAGCTTATGAGTCATACTATGAAACTTTGGGAAAGAGTAATTGAAAAATGCCTCCGTTGTATGACTATTGTGTCGGAAAATCAGTTTGATTTTATGCCAAATAGATCTACTACAGAAACTATTTTCTTACTACGGCAGCTAATGGAAAAGTATAGAGAGATGAGAAAAGATTTGTATATAGTTTTTCTTGATTTAGAGAAGATGTACGATCGAGTACCGAGAGAATTGATTTGGTGGACATTAAGAAAGAAAGGAATCTCTCAAGGATATATTGATTTGATTAAGGATATGTACGGCGGTGCTATTACTAGTGTTCGAACTATTGCTGGGGAGACTGGTGAATTTCCCGTTTCTATAGGTTTGCATCAAGGTTCTGCACTAAGTCTGTATCTCTTTGCCTTAGTTATGGATGAAGTAACTAAATAATTGCATGAGGATATCCCTTAGTGTATGCTATTTGCAGACGATATTGTTTTAATTGATGAGAGTATTGATGCTCTAAATGCTAAGTTAGAGCGTTGGAGACTTGCCTTGGAGTCTAAAGGTTTTAAAATTAGTAGGAGTAAGTCAGAGTTTATGCACTATAATTTTAATAATGGGAGAGTGGTTCAGGAAGACATGGTCCTAATTGAAGGACATAACATTCCGAAGAGTAGTAGCTTTCGATACTTAGGGTCTATCATACAATAGAATTGGGAGATTTATGATGACGTTACACATAAGATTAAGGCAGGCTGGTTAAGATAGAGAAGTGCATCAGGTGTCCTTTGTGATCGTCGTATGCCTGTGAAACTCAAAGGGAGGTTTTATAGAACGGCTGTGAGACCTGCTTTGTTATATGGTACCGAGTGTTGGGCAGTACGAAAGGAACACATCCATAAAATGTGTGTAGCAGAGATGAGGATGTTGAGATGGATGTGTGGTAAGACTAAGAAAGATAAGATTAGGAATGAGCGCATCCGTAAGGAGTTAGGGATAGCTCCAATTGATAGTAAAATGAGAGAAAATAGACTCAGGTGGTTTGGACATGTGTTTGATCGCCCTAACTCAGCGCCGTTTAAAAGATATGACCAAATCTTAGTAGATGCTAGTAAAAGAGCTCGAGGAAGGTCTAAAATGAGATGGTGCGATGTTATTAGGAAAGACATTAGTTCCTTGAGTTTAAATATGAATATTGCACTTGATAGAAATCTTTGGCGGAACATGATTCATGTAGCCGACCCCAATTAATTGGGATAAGGCTCTGATGATGATGAAATTAAAATCATCATAGAAAATTCAATTGCACCTTGGAATATGAAATTCTTTTTATGCTGATTGTAGAAAAATAATTATTTCTTTTTATTGATATAATTTGGCCACTTTCAAAAATAAATAATATTCTTTAATTAAGAAAATTATTGAAGTCATTAAATAGCAAGGAAATAGCTTTAATTCTAATACATATTTTAAAAGTTTACTTTTATATTTTATTACTTAACCAGGGTGTTACATCCTCCCCCATTTTAAGGAATTTGGTCTCCAAATTCATCGATCGTCATTAAACTAAGATGATCTTATCTATTCAAAATAACATGGTAATTATATGACTAATGGAATGTAAAAGAATTTTAACTATAGTTAAGGATAAGGGAGAATGATACCTTATATAATTCTTCATTTGATAGAAATCAGTTCCAATTTGCTTGTGAAAGTAGCTTAGGGAAATTAGCCATTATATGATCATTATTTCCGCAACGAAGACACGCTCCGCTCCTTCGCCAACACTCCTTGATTAGATGACCAAATTTGTGATAGTGAAAATATTTCATTTGCGAAAGGTTATTCCTTTCCTTCTTATTACTCTGAATTTCTTTACGACGGACTCGCCACCTTCTAACAGAACTAGAATTTTGCTTACGCGTGGACCCTCTCGCTTTCATGCCAAAAGGAGCTTAATTACCTATAAAATAATTATAAGGTTAAAAAATTTTATTACCCTTACGCGTCGTGGTACGTAATCTTATACATATTTTATTACTTATCCGGAAGCACTACCCAATCTCACCAGGTGACAAAAGGGATGACAAGAATCACACGACCTATTACTTAAGGTAACCTATACTTATGGGCAAGAACCTAGGACTCAAATAACTGAGGCTCTGATACCACTTCTGTCACGCCCCGAACCGATAACAGTGGGAAGTGATGCTCGGAACGTGGTAGCGAAACAGTCATGATAAATAGAGCAAAAAATAAATAAACACAATAAATAATATTCAACACATGGAGGCCATTAATTTGAGAAAAATATCATTTTATTGATATTGGAAATTTAAAATATAATGTGGACTCAATAAAAGTATAATATCCTGGACCTTTTGGATCATTCCTCGTGGGTCCCGGATCTGATTTCTCAGAGTGGCTGGCTCCGTTACGTCCGAAATTCCATTTCGGACATCTTTCGTGTTCGGATCGGCGCGATCCGGAGTTGTTTCGGAGGCCCGGAAACGTTCCGCGGTTTTTTCGCGCGTGATTTCCGATTACTGGTGTGTGTTTTGGTAATACCTTCGGAACCTCGTTGCGGGTGAACCGGGTCGTTCACCTAGGCGTGAGTGGTACCGTTGCGATCGGTGCGTTCCGAGGATCGCGAAAATGTAATTTTTAATTTTTTGGTATTTTTTAGAATTTCTGGATTTTCTATAAATACCCTCTCTTTTCTCTCTCTCCCCCACCCTTCTTCTTCTTCCTCTTCTTCTTCCTCCCACCGTGAGCACCCCCTCTCCCTCTCTCTCTCCCATTTCGACGCGGCGGGGTAACGGCACGGCGACGTGGGCGGCGGCAAGGTGATCTCGTGTGCGTGCGGTGTTCGTGGGAAACGTGAAGGAGCGGGGTTTCCAAAAGTGTTCTTCGTGATTTGAGCTCGATTCGGCGGAGTTTTCACTCCATTGAGGTAGGGGGACGAATCCCTATGCTCATCCCGTCATCCCCCGCGTTTTCTAGGCCGAATGGGAGCCGAGAGGGGTGTCTTTGAGCGGGTTTGGGCAAAAGCATGATTTTGGGAGAGTTCGCCCGATCTATGTTTTTAGGCCGCGATTCGGCGTTTTGATGGCTTAGAAGCATGCTAGGGGTCCCTAGGGGTCTTCCCCTTTGATTTCCCCCTCTCCTATGGAGCCATGTGGGCGTGGTTGAAATTTTTGGGCGTTTCACGCAGTTTCACCCTCGGACGGGTGTGACGGTCCTTCCAGTGACCGTCACACCATGTGACGCGCCTGGATGGGTGCGTCACAGTCCTGTTTTCATCCAACTGGAGTCTGTGGGCTGTGACGGTCTCACGATAGACCGCCACAGGTGCTGTGACGCACCTGGGCTGGACCGTCAGGGACGTTCGACCGTTGGCTTTTGACCGTTGGTTTTTTACCGTTGGGGGTTAAGACATGTGACGCACCAGGCTTGGCGTGTCACAGCCTTGTGACGCCCTTGTGTGGGTGCGTTAGAGTGGACGCATTCCCACCCTGTAACGCACCAGACTTGGTCCGTTATAGTTTGTGACGCATTGAGTGGCACGCGTCACAGTTTGTTCCTTCGTGCCTTGTGACGCACCAGGCTGGGTGCGTCAGGGTCTGTGACGCACCAGGGTAGGCGCGTCATAGTCGTTGTTGCACGGAGGGTCTGACGCCCCTACGTTGGGCTGTCATATGGCTGTGACGGTCCATCCTTTGACCGTCAGAGCCTATGACGCATCTAGGGTAGACCGTCAGGCTCAGGGTTGCCCCGGGTGGTTTGCAACCCCGTTTCTTTTCCGACCGTGGTCATCGTGCGACGGTGCTAGTACGTGGGACGGTCCCCGTACGTCGTCGGATGCGGACGTTGTTTTCCGTTGGCTTGAGAGTCTACTCCCTAGTGACCCTCCACTAGTCGTAGCATGCCTGCACGCGAGTGGACCCACTAGGGAGTGGTGGAGAGGTTACCCTGAGGACGGTTTTAGACTGGTTTCCGTCAGGCCCCTCGTCGGTAGCCAAAGTCCGGCTCCAGGGGAAAACCAGTTAGAGGCTAGACCTAGTGTAGATCGGATTAAAAATCCTCACTTTTGGGAGTGAAAAATAAATAACAATGATGACAACATGTATAAGATGTGATAAAGAATATAGCACGAGGTGCTAAGGGGAGTGTGTGATCGCCAGAGACACGAGTGCCTCAAAAATATAATAATGAAAACATGGGAGAGATGATCGCGAAAAATACCTCAAAAGTGCGGGGATGTGAGTGCTTCCTTTCTCTTCAAATCGGCCGGCCGATGAAGAGAGTTCTTCCTTTGATTACCCTTGCAAAACAAAGACAACACCAATAAAGAAATTGCATTAGATATGTGGTGAGTGTAGCATCAAATCCTAAATAAAGATGAGCATGAAATCATGGTGAAGAACACACCTTAAGGGTGTTGGCCCTTAAACCCCTATGCAAAAAGGGTGTGGGAGATGAATGAATGCATGAAGATGCAAAAATATGAATAGGAAAAGGGGAAAGAGTGCAAGAGTGCACTAAGGGGAGATCTCAATGTGATTGAGTATGAAAAAAATCAATATAATAATAATGATGCATGCACTATGAACTAATGAAAATAAGAGAAAAGGGGGAGATAGAATAAAAATCTGATTGTGCTCTTTGGTTTTGATGCTTGATGGGGAGAAAATCTTCAAAAAGGATGAAGATGTTGATGTAGAAATCCTCCTTAGCCAAAAGCCTTCCTTCGGTTCCTGTAGAAAAGAAAGAAGAAAAAAGAGAAAGAACAGAAGAAGATAATCGAAAGAAGAAGGAGAAAGAAGAAGAATAGAAGAAGAAGAAGAAGAAGGGGAAGGTGAAGAAAACGGAAGACAGAAGAAAATAAAATAAAAGAAAACAGAATAACAGAGGATCAGGAAGAACCGAAGAAGCCACCAACAGGAACAGCCAAGCCCTATTAATAGGATCAAAACAAGATAAGCATGGCAAGAGTCCAATAGGGAAAGGATAAGAACGGGAAGGTGATCAAACAAGGCAGGACTCTTGGGGGAAAGGCCGCGTTCGAGCAAGAAACGAAAGTGAAACACGACCTGGGTAAGGGCGTCAATTATAGAATTGACGACCTACGCGAAGGCGTCTTTTAAAACACGACTTAGCTTAGGACGTTAATTCAAAAGTTCAAAATAGGGCTATTTTTCATTTCTCAATATTATTTTCTCATTTTTTAGGTGAAAGTGTATCTCGTCGCCCTGATTCTAACGACTATTTTTGTGAATTTTTCTGACACCCGGAAGGCCACCAAATCACCTCTGGAAGGGGTTAAAAAATAATATTAAAATATTCAATTCGAAAGTCACGCCCTTACATACGGCGTTATTCAATTTTCGATTTTTTTTATTTTTTTTTAATTAAAAATAACGTCCACGGTTAAGGCGTTAATTCCCGAAAAATTCCGAAAAAATTCTAGAAAAATCCAGAAAAATAGGAAATTCAAATAATGGACGCCCTTTAATATAGTCGTTAATTTTTAAGAAACGCCCATGTATAAGTCGTTATTTAAAAGACGCCCCATGTCAAGTCGTTATTTCTGAAAAATACATAAAAATAGAGAAAAATGCCCAAAAAATCCAAAAAAATCCAGAAAAATAGGGAAAAATAGGAAAAAAAAAGAAAAGGGTGAAAAAAGGGAGAAATCCAAGAAACGCGAGAAAAACCACTCAAATAGAACTAATTTGAGGGTCAAATTGGGGCATTACAAGACAATATGAGATGTACTCATAGTAACGTCAATTTTGGCGTGTCTACAGCTGCCCCGCCTTGGCGTCTGCTTTTCAAGGGAGCAGAGCAAACTGAAAAGTAGATGCCAAGGTGTGATGAGACACGCAATCAACATCACTTGATGAGAATCGAAATCAAAAGCTCGAGATGAAGCAATCTCGGGAAATTCAACGAAATCAACAATGTTTGGATAAAATGGGGAGATGTGCACGCGGTGCACGAAGGAGATAAAATAAATGATGAACTTCCAGCGCGGTGGAAGTACCCCAGGTCACAAACCTATAGGTTTCACCATTGGGGAGCGGTTACCAGCCAGTGGACGTGCTGCAGCCAAGGTGGATCAAAGGAAAGGAGATAAAAAAATAAGATGATAAAATCCAAACAAGGAGCTTTCGAGAAAATCACCCAAAACAGCGACAAAACAAACTGAAGATACAATTCGGCATGGAATATCTCATATTGAAGATTAAGATCAATTTGACTCTAAATCAGCTTATCAGAATGATTTTCCAATGTTAATTCAAAGTCCTACATGAATGCATGCTGGGTTTAAAGGGAAAATAAAACAAATGAAAATATAAGATAATCAAGGATAATATTGTTAAACTGCCAAGACTGGGTCAAGAAACTGATTCTGCGAGCTGATACTAGGCCGAAGCCCGTTTATCCACGCACCAATTCGTAAAAAGGAACCATCGTCCCCAATCTTGGACGGCTCAACGGCCTATCCGTGTGACTAAGATGCCTCTGGAATCATCATTGTTTTTGATGAAGGGGAACTCAAATCCCAGATTTACCAAAGCCACAAGGTCCTTGATATAATCTAGTAACATATGTAACATATAGTAGAATGCATACAGGGAGATGGTGATATCAATAAGCATGGGAACTGAGAAATGAGCTGCAAGCACCGTGGGACTTTGATGATGATGCCCAGTCGGCGGGACCAAGAGCTTCTTATCCTGCGCTCAAAAATTCATTAGCCAAGATATAAAAGATAACAAACAATGAAGAAGGCATTTAAGCATAGCAATCATCAATATCATTCAAACATGTAATGAATAGCATAAGTCAAATCATAGCATTGTTTCTTGTTTTATCACGAGGAGACAATCTGGCTAATCAAGATTTGGAATTGAATGATCAAGATCTGATAATGCCCAACGGCAGAATTAATCAAGAGAAATCAGCAGGAGTTGATTGAATGATTTGGAGATGAATAGGAGATATAGTAATCAGAATGATATAGGGAGATGATAACCAAAAGATGCCTAGGGTGGCATGTCATGAAAATATCGGGAAAGAATCAATAGCTTGATAGCAATAAGTGGAGAGAGGACCCATCCCGTGCTTTTGGTCTCTGCAAAGTTGTTCCTGCAAAACACCATCAGAAAATACAATGCAAATTTTTGGATTTTGGAATATGCAAATTTTTATGAGTTTTTGGAAAAGATTCAAATTTTTGTGGAGATTTTGGAAATATTCAAATTTTTGTGGAGATTTTGGAAATATTCAAATTTTTGTGGAGATTTTGGAAATATTCAAATTTTTGTGGAGATTTTGGAAATATTGTTAATGCAGCATCAAAAGGTGTTCTGAACCACTGGCTAGGGGTCCTTGTTCCTTCCCTTTTCGCTAAAAACTGCCCAGAGCTGGACGTGCATTGAAAGCGGCATCCTATAACCGACCGTCTTTGATTAACGGTGCCCCTACCAAGGCCATACCCGAGAAACATTCGGTCTTGGAGGGAGAAGAGAAGAATAATTGGAGATAAGCTTTATACAGGATGGGAGATATCGGGACTTGAATTCTTTCCAAGGTGTTTCCCCTCAAAGAGGTAGTCTGTTGTGCCGGGGCTTTGTGCCTTTGCTTTTCAGACCCTTGACATGCATACGACCAGGGTTTTCCCTGCGGGGACTTTGCCCTCTTGACATGCCATAATTCATGATTTGCAATTACCAAAATTTTTGATTTGATTTTCATAATAGCCCTTTTTTGGCGAGATGTATATCATGAAATTCATATGAAAAACTCATATTGATTTTGATTTTGGGTCAAGACTGCCCCTGTTTGAGACTCCTCTCGTATTGGGGATTACCAAAGTTGGTCATCTCATCCGTCAACCTCTTGCACCTGCATTCGGCCGAGTAAAGAAGAGAAAAAGACTTTCAGAAATTCATGGCATGGCCAAGGTAGGAACGGTGTTTTATCAAGGAGCCGGCTAAGGACGCCGTGAAGTGTGTGTGGTGCCCAACTAAGGGTTGCTCTTAACAAGCGGGGAGAGAATGTTGAATTCCCAGTGTGGGGTTATTTTTAACCAAAGGTGCTGCAGAAGCAAGCCTAAAGACTCTTTTTGAGGATGATTTAATTAAACAAAAGCTTAAGATAAAGGTTTAAAACACCACTCTTAATCTTGTTAAGAAGCACTTCATTTTGAAAATCATGTGGAAAGTAATGAGATAATGATATCATAAAAATACATACTTACGCCAATATGTTACCTTGCGACCTTTCTTGAAATAATTGCCATGAGAGGCGGGGTTGATCATCATGGGATTTGTCCTCTTTAGCAGTCAAAAGGATTGGAAGCAAAGGGTTTGAAAGTGGCTTAACAAGAAGGAGTGGTGCCAAGACCAGACTCAGACGAATAAGGAAAAAAAGGAAGAGAGGCGAAGGCTAGAACTCCCTCACTAAGGCGCGGAGACCCT
This sequence comes from Amorphophallus konjac, assembly GCA_022559845.1. Classification (NCBI taxonomy): domain Eukaryota; kingdom Viridiplantae; phylum Streptophyta; class Magnoliopsida; order Alismatales; family Araceae; genus Amorphophallus; species Amorphophallus konjac. The sequence continues at coordinate 55,777,028 of CM040122.1, forward strand.
GATCACATGGAACAGTCTACAGAAGAAGTGAAGAATTAGAAGGATGAGTGAGGACTAAAGCCTCGAAAGCAGTGAGAGAATGGGCAGATGCCCAAGGCAGTGGATGTGGAAGAAGTTGGGTCAGACCCAGAATTAGGAGGAATCAGAAGAAGAAATTGATATATAGAAAGAGACGGATCTGGAGGGTCCGGAGGCGGAGGAGAATCGTGAGAGGAGAAATCATCCGGAGGCTCCGGAGGGATGACAAAAGAAGGGACGCAGTGCCCTGGGAAGAAATAGGGAAAAAGATGATGAAAAAGGAAGAAGAAAATGAAGGATGTGATATCCCGGAGGAGTAGAAAGATGAATCGTAAGAAAGATGGATGATCCGGAGGTTCCGGAGGAATGAGATGGAAAGGGGCGTGATGCCCTGGGAGAGAAAAATCCGGAGGTTCCGGAGGAATGAAATCAGAAAGGAGAAGGTGGAAAGGGGCGTCGTGCCCGAGAGAAAAGTCCGGAGGTTCCGGAGGAAGCAAATAAAGAAGGTGGAGAGGGGCGTCGTGCCCAAAGGGAAAATCCGGAGGTTCCGGAGGAATAAGGTGGAAAGGGGCGCGATGCCCTGGGAGAAAGTCCTGAGGTTCCGGAGGAATAGAATCAGAAAGGGCGAGATGCCTAAAGAGGAGGAATAAGACTCCTGGAGGTTCCAGGGAAATAGCAGGAAAAGGGACGCGATGCCCCAGGGATAGTGGATAAAAAGATGAAGATGAATAAGATGGGAAGTGCGGAATATCCGGAGGTGCCGGAAGGCGGGGAAGATACGGGTTTGGAAACCCGGGAAGCAGGAGGTGCAAATGCATATGAATGCAATAGAATGGACGTGATGAATGCAGTGAATGCATGAACGCAATGAAATGCAAAGAAGATGAGGAATGTGAAGGGTGAGAGGGTGAAATCCTCCTCTTTCCCCTGGGAGTGGCCCATGAAGAAAACGTGATAGACAAGAATATGGATGAAATAATGGAAGGCTCAGCGGTGGCTAATGGTGTGAAGGTTGATGGTATAGTGGGTGGAGGTGTAGTTGGTGGAGGGTTAATGGGTGAAGGTTTGGTGCGTAGAAAATGCCGGACGGGGTGAGCAGTGTTAGGAGTGGGAGTGGGAATGGGAAGAGACTCAATAGGCGCCGGTGCGGACGATTGGAATATCGACACATCGTCGTAACACCAACTAGTCTCATAAACAGGGGTTGAATTGGGAGTGGTTTCCTCCTGAGCAGGGGGTTTATCGAATGAAAATGGGGAAAGCGAAAAGTTAAGGAAACTCGGAAGGGGTGCCTGCGGAGCTTCATCATCATCGTATATTGCCTCGGATTCTTCGAATGCCGGCTCTTGCTCACTTGAACCGCCGACACCGTAATCATCCCTCCTGTCTTTCCACTCTCTCTCCATCTTTGTAATCTCGTCCAAAGCGGCATGGAGAGGATTGACTGGAGTAGGAGGAGCCGTGACCCTCTTTATTTGTTCCTCCATCAAAGTAATCTTATCAAGAAGAGATTGTTGGAGGGGTGTGACTTGAACAACCGAGGGCTGGCAGGGCCTTGAAGGAGGAAGGGCCGCATAAAAAGGCCGTGGAGGGGAATTAATGGGCCGGCCCATGGAAGAACCCGGATGGGCCGGATTACAAGGAATAAATGGGCCTCGGGGCCGCGGTGGAGGAGGAATAGAAGGAGGCGTGTGATGGGCCACCCGAGGGGAAGCATGAATAGAAGGAGATGGGTAATGGGCTACCCGATTAGAAATATGAGTGGAAGAAGGAAGTGGGTGATGGGCCACCCGAGTGTGAATAGAAGAGGGAAGTGGGTGATGGGCCACCCGAATAGAATTGGAAGGAGGGAGAGATGCTTGAGATGTACCCTCAACGGCAGCCTTAAGGGCTTGGATCTGTTGAGGGGTAAGATGATCTAACGCATGAATGATCTGGGAGACTTTCTCATCATTGGGACGAGAGGATCCCGAGGGAGTAGTGGCTCGAAATTGAGTTGGAGAAGGGGGACCATAAGAATGGACACTGCCCATGGGTCGGGCATGACCATGAGAATAAGGACGTGGTCCCTTGAAAGAATGGTGAGAATGCTGATTAACATGTTGAAATTGAGGATATGAAGTGCTAGGTTGTGCATCCTCATGAATTGAATTTAACATGTTTCTATCATGGTAAGCCATTATATAATCAAAATTCTCAATAATTATGCAAATAAGCACACAAGTTGGAATGATTACCGTGATTTTGATTTGTTTAATCCTTGGTGAATTAATGAATTTTAATAAAGTTTGGAAAGATTCACACAAGGAGAGTCCTAGTTTCAATATGATTCACTTCAATGCCAACTAGGAACTCTCACTCACCACGTGTTAGGCCAACTATATCGGGACTCCAAAAGGGTACAACCTGCCCGGCGTCCGTGAGGGAATCCACGGGTGCGGGGACTTATGGAGGCTTGGTTTAGGAATTTCCAATCCAAAGAGACGGAATGCTCAATGGAGGGTCGTTCCTTCACCAAGGGGGTGTGTGGCTCCTAGTATAAAGAGATAAGGCCTCTCAAACCAATGCAAAATGAATGAATGAATGCAAGATATAAGCAGAAATATGATACAGTGATAAACAAAGGAGTTCGGTGAAAACACAGGAATAAGACGCCCTGGGGCAGGGCGCTATAAATCAAAAGACGCCCTGGGGCAGGGCGCTACCAATGGAAAAGACGCCCTGGGGCAGGGCGTGAAACACTGTGGGGAGATGCCAACCAAGTCAAGAAACGCCCCGTGGTGAGGCGTTACAAATAAAAGGACGCCCTTGACCAAGGGCGTCAAATCATGAAACAACGCCTTGGTGTGAGGCGCTAATCAAGAAAGAAACGCCCTGGGGAAGGGCGTGAATTCAACAGATCACCAAATATAATAAAAACGCGTCCTAACAGAAGGCGTTAAACAGGGAAAAGGCGCCCTATGCTAGGGCGTTAACAAAAAACGCGCCTCTGTCAGAGGCGTTAATTGCCTTATTCCAGAAACTCTTCACGGCCAGCAGTAGCAGAGAAACACTCACAGAGTCAATCACAGTCAATCAACAAATATGAATATCAAAACATAATCATGCTCATCAAATTTTATTTTTTTTGGATAAAGTGGGATTTCAAAAAGAAATCTATCAACTGACAAATCACAAGTGGGACAAGAAAACAATGGAGGGTGCCCGAGGGGCACAAAGGAGGGGTACCGTGGGTACCAATAGGAAAGGGCACGCGAGGGTGCCAAGGGGAAAGGGGTAATCAAATGAAAAACGAAAAGTGTCCCACCGTGATCGCCAATTTGTAGATCGGATTAAAAATCCTCACTTTTGGGAGTGAAAAATAAATAACAATGATGACAACATGTATAAGATGTGATAAAGAATATAGCACGAGGTGCTAAGGGGAGTGTGTGATCGCCAGAGACACGAGTGCCTCAAAAATATAATAATGAAAACATGGGAGAGATGATCGCGAAAAATACCTCAAAAGTGCGGGGATGTGAGTGCTTCCTTTCTCTTCAAATCGGCCGGCCGATGAAGAGAGTTCTTCCTTTGATTACCCTTGCAAAACAAAGACAACACCAATAAAGAAATTGCATTAGATATGTGGTGAGTGTAGCATCAAATCCTAAATAAAGATGAGCATGAAATCATGGTGAAGAACACACCTTAAGGGTGTTGGCCCTTAAACCCCTATGCAAAAAGGGTGTGGGAGATGAATGAATGCATGAAGATGCAAAAATATGAATAGGAAAAGGGGAAAGAGTGCAAGAGTGCACTAAGGGGAGATCTCAATGTGATTGAGTATGAAAAAAATCAATATAATAATAATGATGCATGCACTATGAACTAATGAAAATAAGAGAAAAGGGGGAGATAGAATAAAAATCTGATTGTGCTCTTTGGTTTTAATGCTTGATGGGGAGAAAATCTTCAAAAAGGATGAAGATGTTGATGTAGAAATCCTCCTTAGCCAAAAGCCTTCCTTCGGTTCCTGTAGAAAAGAAAGAAGAAAAAAGAGAAAGAACAGAAGAAGATAATCGAAAGAAGAAGGAGAAAGAAGAAGAATAGAAGAAGAAGAAGAAGAAGGGGAAGGTGAAGAAAACGGAAGACAGAAGAAAATAAAATAAAAGAAAACAGAATAACAGAGGATCAGGAAGAACCGAAGAAGCCACCAACAGGAACAGCCAAGCCCTATTAATAGGATCAAAACAAGATAAGCATGGCAAGAGTCCAATAGGGAAAGGATAAGAACGGGAAGGTGATCAAACAAGGCAGGACTCTTGGGGGAAAGGCCGCGTTCGAGCAAGAAACGAAAGTGAAACACGACCTGGGTAAGGGCGTCAATTATAGAATTGACGACCTACGCGAAGGCGTCTTTTAAAACACGACTTAGCTTAGGACGTTAATTCAAAAGTTCAAAATAGGGCTATTTTTCATTTCTCAATATTATTTTCTCATTTTTTAGGTGAAAGTGCATCTCGTCGTCCTGATTCCAACGACTATTTTTGCGAATTTTTCTGACACCCGGAAGGCCACCAAATCACCTCTGGAAGGGGTTGAAAAATAATATTAAAATATTCAATTCGAAAGTCACGCCCTTACATACGGCGTTATTCAATTTTCGATTTTTTTTATTCTTTTTCAATTAAAAATAACGTCCATGGTTAAGGCGTTAATTCTCGAAAAATTCTGAAAAAATTCTAGAAAAATCCAGAAAAATAGGAAATTCAAAGAATGGACGCCCTTTAATATAGTCGTTAATTTTTTAAAAAACGCCCATGTATAAGTCGTTATTTAAAAGACGCCCCATGTCAAGTCGTTATTTCTGAAAAATACATAAAAATAGAGAAAAATACCCAAAAAATCCAAAAAAAATCCAGAAAAATAGGGAAAAATAGGAAAAAAAAGAAAAGGGTGAAAAAAGGGAGAAATCCAAGAAACGCGAGAAAAACCACTCAAATAGAACTAATTTGAGGGTCAAATTGGGGCATTACAAGACAATATGAGATGTACTCATAGTAACGTCAATTTTGGCGTGTCTACACCTAGGACGTACGATCTGTGTGTGCACACGTGGTTGGGGGCGGTTGGACCCACGCCGACGTACGTGACCCCAGCTAGTCACTTATTTGTGGTTACTTGTTCGGTGTCCGTGCCTCAGGTAGGAGCTACCACGTTAGGCAGTTCACCTGCGGTGCGGTGTAAGACGTCAGGGGACGCTACAGACTGTGCTTCTACTGGGAGGTACTCCTGTCGAGTCGGGAGTGACAGACTGTCAGTCATGCGACTTCGACCTTCGGGTTTTTGTCGTGTTGGCCGTGGTGTTCCGGTCGTTCCACCGTGGCACATGTGTCGGTTTACGTGCCGTGAGATCGGTGTTTTGTAGATGGTAGGACTTCCCTTTTCGAGGTACTCACTTATTGCTAGCGTAGCGGTTTCTCCGTTTGCGAGGTAGGGTTCGAGTGATCCCTACTGAGTCTTGTTCCGAGACTCATTCCCTGCGTGTTTTCACCGTGTTTCAGGTGAGTCGCGGCCTCAGGGGAGCGCGTCTGAGGCTCAGCGTGGTTCCGGTGCCCACCGTTAGTGCCAGAGGTCAGAGCCGGGGTATGTCCCATGTAGCTGTACTTTTCTTTCTTGTCTCTGTACTAGTTGTGAACTACTGTTGTTGTTTATTTTATTATATCTTGTGGATCATGTATCATGTAAAATATTAATTTATTTTTTGCTTAATTATAGAACTGTTTAATTTCTCTAATTATTTGTGATACTTGTGTAGTCTCCACACCATCCTTTTAACCCTTCCGAGTCTTCGGACTCGTGGGTGGCGGTGCGAGTCTCGGGTTATCGGGCCTTCCCGGTAATCGGATTCTCGGGTCGTTACAAAAAGAAATAAAGAAGAGAAAATAGCAAGATCCACTATACTATCTAAACTGAAGAAAGTAAAAAGACTTGATTCTCAAGGATCCAGGTTCACTCGATCACTGTGACCCGAACCCAATTGTAAGCGTTCCATCTATGACGTTACCTGAAAAGTATGGAAATAAGGGGGGAGGGTGAGCAAGAAGCTCAGTAGGAATTACTCTCTATCATCAGGCAGATTTAAGTAATTAACCATTTTATGAATGCACGGATAATGCGAGAAACTCAAATAAGCAAACTAAATAACCAACAAGATCATAAGATAATCGATAGATAACCGGAAAAGGATATTGCAAGTCTAGAGATCAAGCAATATTATCAAGAACTTTTCAACGAATGGCCATTTCAAGTCAAGTCAAGTCAAGTCATGCAAGCAAGTACTTCATGCTTTCAAGCAAGTATCACGAGAGTGTGGAATGTCGTAGACTCAACACGCTAGATAGTACTCGGTGCCAAATGTCACACCTAGTCATTCACCTCCCCAGGGATCAAGTACTTTTCGGGTACTCCTCCCAGGATCAGACTGGGCCCTTAAATATGATTGCCTTGGCATTGATTTGTTTGGATCATAGATCCCACGAAATCTAGACATCCATGAATAGAATGGCCATGAGTTTCAAGATCAAGCTCATGTAATCAAGGTAGAATGTGTAGGAACATTAATTTTCTTGAGATTCCAACAACAAGCTCATTAATCTAGAGGAATTAGTCATTTAAAGAAATGACTCTTGAATAGATACATGTCGACAGTAGACCTAACAATAGGTCAAAACTCAAGGTACAATAGCCTAGTTAGGCTAGAGTAGCTTACACATATCAAAACCATGAAAACATCAATTTCTGAAAAATTGGAAAGTGAAATGGTCAGCAATGGACCGCTAAGATAGTACACGGTCTAATCAGGACCGTATGCATAATATAAACGGTCTAAGCTGGACCACTAAAAGGCTAGCTGGGTCAAAGATCCAACCAAGAGCGAACAAGTATAAAACGGTCCAAGGTGAGCCGTGATCAGGACTAGACGGTCCTGGTTGGGCCACTTGAAGGAGTAAACGGTCTAATCTCAACCGTGTACATTACAGAGTCCAAGGACTAAAGTCGACACACAGCCGGTTAAACGCGGTCACAGAAGGGCCGTTCAAAAAATCTAGCGGTCATGACTGGACATTTTATTAACATAAACGGTCTCAGAAGGGCCGCAATCAACTGGACCGTCCCGATTCCGGGATTTAACAAAATACACGATTCGATCAAGTCAAAAAGGTTTAGGCTTGTGGGTACAACCCGCCTGGCGTCCTAGTGGGAATCGCAGGCTCGCGGGGGCTTACGGAGGCCTTGGAACATGAACTCCTAGTCCGGCGGAAGGAATATCCGACGGAGAGGTAATTCAGTGCCCAAGAATTCAATAGTTCTTAATCAATGGAAAATGATGTATTCGGTCCAATCGTCACCACCGGAGTGGCACGACCTTAAAACAGAACTAATAAGATAACAAGGTGATAATGGAACTATGAAACTAACATTAATTTACTCTACTCATTTTCAATCATAAGATATCAAGAATGATGATCATGGAGGAATAATCCTGAAAAAGATTAACTTAAATCATTAAATTCCATTTTTCCTAGTTAACAGGGTCATATTTAACATGAAAGTCCCACCAGCAAGTTATATAACATGGATTAACAATGCATAACACCGTAATTAAATGAACAACATAGCGTAGAAAATGGTCACAGAGCAGATCGCCAGAAGCCCTAACGGTCAAGGGTAAGGCCGCTTAGACTAGCTAGCGGTCAAACTTACGGCTGCTAGAGAAATAGTGCAAAAACCAGATCCATGCGGTCTATCGGACAATCGCTAGACACATAAGCGGTCTATCGTAAGACCGTTAAGCCTAGCGTAGCCCTAATACGAAGCAAACGGTCAGTCGCGGGGCCGCTAGACCATGCAAACGGTCTATCGTGCGACCGCTTGAAGTCTGGCGGTTCCTGTTAGGACGTTTCTCCTAACCCGAGCCCCAAATCACGAAGAACATGACACCGGTAGAATAAAGCATGATTAAAACATGGATATGGTATAAAAATTGGGTAATTTACTATTAAAAGATAGATAGCTCAAAAACGCACAACATAGCATGGCCAATTAAAAGATTGGACTTCGATTAGTCTATATAAATCAACATAATTGATGAAAGTCGGAAACCCTAATCGCATGTACTTCAAAAATCATAAATACGCATGATATTGATGGCTAAAATTGGGAAAAATAGATTCAAATGAAAGGTGATAATGAGATCTACATGTTCACATTGTTTAATTAGGTTGGGACTGAGAGAAACCTACCTTAATCGAAGAGAAAGAGGAAGACGAAGAACACATCGGAACCCTAATCGCGCACCGCCAAAGTTTGAAATTCTCCTAGGATCGACCACGAGCCCTCACGCCACCTGTTGGGATGTCAAATAGGGTCGAAGGGTTCTAAAAGCCCTCTACTTATAGACTCAATCGTGGCTCCTAGAGATCGAATTCGGTCAAAGAGTCCTAGTTGGGAAAACCTGCGAAAAACTAGGAAGCTATCCAAATTCGCCGCCGCCGCCGCCGCCGCCGCCGCCAATCTAAGGATCTAGGGTTAGGGTTTTGAAGGGTAAATCGATCTATTAGGGTTAACCTTTCGATTGGGCCTGGTTTGGGCTCGATTGATTAAGAATTTGACTCCAATTTGATCCTTAAAGATTAACCTATTAAAACAACGAATTTAGCCATTAATTCCTTAATCCAGCCCTATTAAATTTTTATTAGGGGTCGGCCCAGGTGACATTGTTGTAAAATACTTCATTCTCTACAAGAATATAATTTTTCCATATTTTTAGAAATTAGTCGAAACTTTATCCTACGGGTGAAATTCAATTAATTTAATTTATACCTATTAAATTCAAATCATCATAGAAAATTCAATTGCACCTTGGAATATGAAATTCTTTTTATGTTGATTGTAGAAAAATAATTATTTCTTTTTATTGATATAATTTGGCCACTTTCAAAAATAAATAATATTCTTTAATTAAGAAAATTATTGAAGTCGTTAAATAGCAAGGAAATAGCTTTAATTCCAATACATATTTCAAAATTTTACTTTTATATTTTATTATTTAACCGGGGTGTTACAAATCAGATGTCGTTGGCACCATTGTGATTGAGGTTGTAGTGTCTCGTTGGGCAAGAGTAGCCAGGTGTCGTTTGGATTGGGCGGTCGGGTGCAGTAGGCACCGTTGTGATTGAAGGAGCTGGGCAATCGAATGCCGTTGGCACCATTGTGACTGAGGTTGTAGAGCGCCGTTGAGGCTAGAGAAGATGGGCGCCATCTGGACTGGGCAGCTGAGTGTAGTAGGCACCGTTGTGACTGAAGGAGCTGGGCAGTCGGATGCCATCGGCACCGTTGTGACTGAGCTTGTAGAGCACCGTTGAGGCTAGAGTAACTAGGCGTCGTCTGGACTGGGCAGTCGGGTGCAGTAGGCACCGTTGTGACTGAAGGAGCTGAGTAGTCGGATGTCGTTGGCACCGTTGTGACTAAGTTTGTAGAGTGTTGTTGAGGCTTGAGTAGCAAGGTGCCATCTGGACTGGGCAGTCGGGTGCAGTAGGCACCGTTGTGCCTGAAGGAGTTGGGAAACTGTCAGTCGGGCGCTATTGGGACTAGCAGTCGGGTGCTCGGGGCACCGTTGTGACTGAGGAGCTGGACGTCACGAGACCCTGGCGATCAGACGTTGTTGGGACTGGCAGTCTGGTGCCTGGGGTACCGTTGTGACTGGGGGAGCTACGCGCCGTGAGACCCTGGTGGTCGGGTGCTGTTGTGACTGGTAGTCGGGTGCAGTAGGCACCGTTGTGACTGAAGGAGTTGGGCAATCAGAAGACCCTGGCAGTCGGGTGCTATTGGGACTAGTAGTCAGGTGCCGGGGGCACCATTGTGCCTGAAGGAGCTGGATGTCACGAGACCCTGGCAGTCGGGCATTATTGGGACCGACAGTCGGGTGTCGGGGGCAACATTGTGACTGAAGGAGCTGAGCGCCATAAGACCCTGACGGTCAGGCACTGTTGGTACTGGCAGTCGGGTACCGGGGGCACCATTGTGATTGAAGAAGTTGGGTGTCGTAAGACCCTGGAGGTCATGTTTGGGGCACATTTGTAGAGGCAGGGGCTTAACACTTCCTTTTGAGTCAAGATTCATGAAGTATGCCCAATGTCCAGGTGATAGGATTCAGGGCACGCTCATCGAGGTGACATCTAGGCAGTGACCTTTCATCGAGGCGGGTTCTGGATAGGGCGCTTTCATCAAAGCGGCAGCTGGATAGCACACGATCATCAAGGCAGGGACTAGGCATGGTGCATTCATCAAGGCAGCACCTGGGCAGGATGCGATTGTGAAGCAACATCCGGATAGAGCACGCTCATCAAGGCTAGGACTTGACACTCTATCTTACATCAAGACTTGCGAACATGCTCTTATCCGATGTGGAAGCTTCTGTCTCCACTAACGTCGTATGAGAGATAATCATGTGGCATACTCTCGGCATGTATTTAGCCAAACAAGCCAGCCAACAAAGCCTTTCGAGCTCCGCGCGCTAAGTGCTCCTTGCATGTGCTGGATTTGGGTGTCCGTTGTGCACTACTGGATGATCAATCGATGGATTCATGCCCCTTAGAATTCCCAAGGGGAATTTTATAGAGGAGGTTGAAGGGCCGGGGGGTTTACTCGGGCTGGGGTGGCAGGGGCAACCTAGTCCATTTAAAGCGCCCCATTTACGTGAACTAGGTTGAGGTTTTCCTTTTTTTTCCTTTTTTTTTAAATTTTGTGTGAGAGGGGGAGGGGTGTTTACGTGGACCAGGCTAAGGCAGTCAGCCTGGTCCGCGTAAAGCACCCCTTTACGCGAGCCAGGTTGGGGGCTAGAGAAAAAATATATATTTTATTGAAAAGTAGGGTTTACGCGGACTAGGTTGGGGGTATCATCCTGGTCCATGTAAAGCCCCCCCTTTATGCGGACTGGGTAAAGGGAAATGATTTTTTTATTATTTTTTTCTAGCAAAAAGAGGCTTTACGCGAACCAGATTGGGGGATATCAACTTGGTCCGCGTAAACCCCCTAGGTGGGTTTACCCAGACTGGGTTGAGGGTGGGAGAATTGTAAAAATATTTTTATTATTGAAAAGACGAGGCTTTATGTGGACCAGGTTGATGGGGGTCATCCTGGTCCGCGTAAACCCCCCTAGGGGTTTATGCGGACCGGTTTGGGGTTGGACAATCGGTACTTGAAGGTGGTCTGATGGGGACATCGAAGCAAGGCCGCTCATATTTTATTTACATTTATGTCCTTTTATATATGTATGTATACCCTTGTGTTATATGGGTACACAATTGTGAGTCTTAGTGGGTTTTTGTGCAAAATATCAGTAGGACCTGCAAGGGGGCCCTCACTCCTTCCTCATTGGTCCAAATGGCACCATTTGGGTCCATGTGGGGCTGGTCAAAGTCCTAGGTGGCATCTATAAGATCAATTGGACACATGAGAGATAAGTGGTTAACAAATTCAAAGATGCCACCTACCTTACACCTACCTAGTCAAGGGGGTGCCCCCCATTTTTGGTCCAAATTTAATTTTTAAAAAAATGCTATTAGAACTAATTAGTTCTATACCTTGTATACCCCTTCCCAATTTAGATCTGAGGGTATATGTGGTCATTTTCCTTTTATTATATAAGGCTTGTATTTCTTTTTTTCATGAATTAATGAGAAGAAAAAATTATGAATGCTTGGAGCAGATTTGCGCCCCTCTCTCTCCCACTGGTTCCTTCTTCCTCCCCCTACATTTTAGGGTGTAGACCCCTTCTATCTTAGCCCCTCTATCTCTAGATTCATCTTTGGTGCCGCCGCCGCCGTTCGTGCCGCCATCCAGCCGCCGCAAAGCCGCTTCCGAAGTGCTGTCCAGATCTCCGTTCTGCTAGATAGAGGTTAACTCCGAGATTTTTAACTCCCAACTCCGACATCATCTGAAGCTGAGATTTTCAGGGTTGGTTCCTCTATTGATTCCCAACCTCTAGTAAAAAAATCACGTCATTTAAACTTCTTTTTATATTTTTTCATTTTCATGCTTTCCAATCCACCAGATCTGCCAGATCTCTGTCCTGTGTCACAGCCACTCTGAGTTTCGCCATTTTAACCCCCGTATAGATTTTTGTTTGAATCCCCAAATTTATTGGAGGTTATTCCACCCTCCCCATCCTCCACAAATTTTCGTCAAATTTCAAAAGCCCTCTACCTATTTTTAGAGATTATGTCTTTTCCCCAAATTCAGTTCTGTCTCTACTGTCCAGATCCAATCTAGAGTCAGTATAAAACCCACAAAAAATCGAAACTTCCATCAAACCCTTCATAATGTATATCCCCGTTTTCCTCTCTTCGGCCTCTACAACTTTCATGAAGAGCTCATCTTCTGATTCGGAGGTCTACATCACGGTCAATGCCAACTCTCAGGAAAACTTAGTTCTGTCCTGAGTTTTCAGATCCTGTGAGCCAGTAGCTTGAATATTCGACAAAGGCCATCAACGGGAAATTTAACTTTCTTTCTCCAGTCATAGATCGAAGGATTTCAAGTCAGATTTCCATCGGTACCTCTTGTGCGTCGATCCAACGTCGGCAGTGACCGCAACGGCGGATTTCGTCGGGATGCGCGGGCTTGAAACAGTAGTTCAGATCCGTGGGCAGCAACTCCGACGAGTGAAGAACGGAGCCGCCCGGCCTCCGATCGGTGAATCAACGTGCGGCCTACCCAGGGAGCGCCCCTCCGGGCATCCCCAACATAGTGGTGCCACCCCGGTCCCATGCGGCCCCAATGACCAGCACGTGGGCCCCACGATCATGCGTACGCGTGCAGCCGAAGCTACGCAAGAAGCTACCCGTCAACCCGAACCCGCTACTCTCGGGTCCCATTGTGTCGCCCTTTACCTCCCTACGTGGAGTGGGCAGTAATTTATCTTGCTGTAATTATTGTGTATTTACTGTTCCGGGAGTACGAGATCGGCCGGGAAGTCTTCCCTACGCCCGATAGTGTGGAGGTATCGTATTCGCTCCCATCTCGGCATTTGCTTTATTTCGTATATATTTCTTTATGCCGCTGCTAGAGAGCATGCTAGGATCGTAGCTCACTATACTTTTCATATCACTGCTCCTGTGAGAGAGAGTGAGACCATCCCGTGACCCGATCCGGGCACGAATTTGTGAGTTGACCACCTTAGCTCTTTGCCGGTTTCTCAACCGCGCACGTCCGACGCTTCCCTCATTAGGGACGATCGCGAGCTTGCTTAGAGTCCAAGGATCACATATCCATTTGGAGTCGAGTCACGTGTCTGTCCCGCATCAATTTGGTATCAGAGCGCCAGTTGAGTCTAGGGTGTCTAAAAATAAAAAAAAAGGTGTCATTTACGTCTAGTCATTGTCAAAGTCGGTCGAGGTTGCACTTGCATCCCATTAATCGGTATATAAAAAGGTGTTGTCCGAACGTTAGACTACGCCTATCGGGAAGGCCGCACACTTGCGCGAGTGATCTTCGGATCGATTAACTCCGCCACGTACCGAGTCTTGGTTTAAGTCTAGGTGCATCATCTTTGCCTTAGCCCGTGTCTCCTAGTCCCTGTGTCGTTGCATGCCCACTCGGCGAGGTACCCAATACCATCGCCCTGCACCTATGGCCAACCCACGGGATACCATCTCGGGAGACCTTCATTCCTTACGCGAGGCAATCATGGCCCTCGTAGACCGGATGGACCAATCCGAGGTAGCCTTCAAGAGCTTCTCGGATCGTATAGATGGTCAGTTTAACGCCATGGAGGAACGGATGGAGTCATCCGATAGATCCGTCCAAGGTCTGGTCAGACGGTTGGATAGGATGTCACACGGAGACCCTCCTAGGGTGGCCCAGGGCCCACCCGCACCCGTTCAGGCGGCTGCCCAAGGCCAAGCCCTTCCCATAGCCCAGGCCCAGCCCACCGTTGTGGCCCAGGATCCGCCTGTACATGCTCCTCCGCCACCACAGGCTCCTCCGCCCGCCCTTCCTCGGGTTCCCGAACTACCGCGCCGTGACCTTGGTCTCGAGGACTATGGTTCCGATAACGCCTATGAGGGGTATGGTCAACGCCGTCATGGCCTCCAGCCATAGAGAGATGAGGAGGACGATAGGGTCCTCAAGACCGTGCGAGCGGACCCTCCCATTTTTTACGGGTCTTTGGATCCGAAAGTCTATTTAGATTGGGAGTTCGGCATGGACCGATACTTCGATTGGTATGATATGTCGGAGCGTCGAAGGATCTGATTTGCTACCATGAAGCTCATGGGACATGCACAAACCTATTGGAAGAATGTAGAGAGCCTGTTATTTCAGCGGCTAGAGCCCCCGATTGATACATGGGGTGAAATGAAGCTTAAGCTTCGGCAAAAGTACCTTCCTCCCACGTACCGTCAGCGACTCATCGATAGGTGGCAGAGTCTTAGCCAGGGAGACCGGTCTGTCTCTGAATACATCGCTGAATTTGATGAGTACTTTCTGCGATGTGGTGTCACGGAGGAGAGTACCATGCCCGTTTCCCGTTTTGACGTGGTTTGTGGCCACACTATCAGTATGAGCTTTTCCGCCGCAATGCCAAAACATTGGAAGAGACATATCAGGTTGCTCTCGAGTTGGAGCAATTTGAGGGAGAGTTCGAGCCTAGCCATCGGTCGGGCCCCACCCCTCTTCGTACTACCGAGCCCCGTCACTCTTTAGGCCCACCTCAGCGGGCCCCCATGGCTCGATCTCAAGAGTCCACACGTCAGGAGCATTTTGCTCCAAGGCCTCACCCTCCCCCACCACGGGATCTACCTCCACCCCAACCACAGGCACCCATTGCCCGTCCTCTGGCACCGGCACCCCCACCCCTATTGCCCACGGCAACTACAGCCCCACCTCTATTGCCTACGCCCCCTGCCCGTCGGGAGGATAAGGGTAAGGGCCCTCTTATCGGAAAGGCCAGTAGGTCACGGGTGCAGTGTTTCCACTGTCATGGGTTCGGCCATATCGCCAACCAACGTCCCACTCGTGCCACACTAGCCCTAGGGGTTGGAGAAGCCTCACCTTCTGGACTTGTACATGTCAACTACGAGGCCGACCCGGAACTAGCTGATGAGTACGAAAGTCTGGAAGAGCCTACCGACACTCAGGATGCGGCACTTGGATGATGGCCACCTGGTGGGTGATGTCATTGCATTATGTCTAGGGTAATGCATGAGTCGGTTTGTTTCTTATTTGTAGGGTTTGCTTTGTGTGGCTTATTTGTGTGGTTTGCATATGTGTGTTAGTACTTGGTGAGTCTGCATGTGTCTTGTGCAAGTTCTTTGTCAGTCTCTTATGAGTGAGAGGCGAGTGGACTCACTCGAGGAGTATGGGCTCAGCTCGACATCTATGTCCCGGATCTAGTCACCTATAGGGACCCAGCGGTGATTCCTAGTGAGTCTTTGAGTCGCCTCCTTCCCCTTGAGAGTGACCCCACCCCGGAGTGTTCCACCACTAGCCTCTTCCCATAGCAGTATGCGCATATCGAGTATATACGGAATGAGCAGGTGACGATCACTTGGAGTGGAGCGTACCCATGCTACTTGGTACGGTGACTGATCCGCCGGAGCTACTCGAGCAGTCACCCCCCTGTACTCGACGGGGTCGAGTTCTTTCCACCCGGGGAGAATTGATGGGGACATCGAAGCAAGACCGCTCATATTTTGTTTGCATTTATGTACTTTTTTATTTGTATGTATACCCTTGTGTTATACACAATTGTGAGTCTTAGTGGGTTTTGTGCAAAATGTCAGTAGGACCTGCAAGGGGGCCCTCACTCCTTCCTCATTGGTCCAAATGGCACCATTTAGATCCATGTGGGGCTGGTCAAAGTCCTAGGTGGCATCTAGAAGGTCAATTGGACACATGGGAGACAAGTGGTTAACAAATTCAAAGATGCCACCTACCTTACACCTACCTAGTCAAGGGGGCGCCCCCCATTTTTGGTCCAAATTTAATTTTGGAAAAAATGCTATTAGAACTAATTAGTTCTATACCTTGTATACCCCTCCCCAATTTAGATCTGAGGATATATGTGGTCATTTTCCTTTTATTATATAAGGCTTGTATTTCCTTTTTTCATGAATTAATGAGAAGAAAAAATTGTGAATGCTTGGAGCAGATAGAAAAAATTGTGAATGCTTGGAGCAGATTTGCGCCCCTCTTTCTCCCTCTGGTTCCTTCTTTTTCCCTCTACATTTCAGGGTGTAGACCCCTTCTATCTTAGCCCCTCTATCTCTAGATTCATCTCTGGTGCCGCCGCCGCCGTTCGTGCCGCCATCGAGCCGCCGCGAAGCCGCTTCCGAAGTGCTGTCCAGATCTCTATTCTGCTGGATAGAGGTTCACTCCGAGATTTTTAACTCCCAACTCCGACATCATCTGGAGCTGAGATTTTCAGGGTTGGTTTCTGTATTGATTCCGAACCTCCAGTAAACAAATCACGTCATTTAGACTTCGTTTTATATTTTTTCATTTTCGTGCTTTCCAGTCCACCAGATCTGCCAGATCTCTGTCCTGTGTCATAGCCACTCTGAGTTTTGCCATTTTGACCCCCTTATTGATTTTTGTTTGAATCCCCAAATTTATTGGAGGTTCTGTCCACCCTCCCCATCCTCCACAAATTTTCTTCGAATTTCAAAAGCTCTCTACCTATTTTTAAAAATTGTGTCTTTTCCCCAAATTCAGTTCTATCTCTGCTGTCCAGATCCGACCCCGAGTCAGTATAAAATCCACAAAACATCGAAACTTCCATCAAACCCTTCATAAAGTATATCCCCGTTTTCCTCTCTTCGGCCTCTACAACTTTCATGAAGAGATCATCTTCTGATTCGGAGGTCTACATCACGGTCAACGCCAACTCTCAGGAAAACTTAGTTCTGTCCTGAGTTTTCAGATCCTGTGAGCCAGCAGCTTGAATATTCGACAAAGGCCATCAACGGTAAATTTAACTTTCTTTCTCCAGTCATAGATCTAAGGATTTCAAGTCAGATTTCCATCGGTATCTCTTGTGCGTCGATCCAACGTCGGCAGTGACTGCAGCAGCGGATTTCGTCGGGATGCGCGGGCTTGAAACAGTAGTTCAGATCCGTGGGCAGCAACTCCGACGAGTGAAGAACGGAGCCGCCCGGCCTCCGATCGGCAAATCAGCGTGCGGCCTACCCAGGGAGCGCCCCTCCGGGCGTCCCCACCACAGTGGTGCCACCCCGGTCCCACGCGGCCCGAATGACCAGCACGTGGGCCCCACGATCGTGCGTACGTGTGCAGCCGAAGCTACGTAAGAAGCTACCCATCAACCCGAACCCGCTACTCCCGGGTCCCATTGTGTCACCCTTTACCTCCCTGCGTGGAGTGGGCAGTAATTTGTCTTGCTGTAATTATTGTGTATTTACTGTTCCGGGAGTACGAGATCGGCTGGGAAGTCTTCCCCACGCCCGGTAGCGTGGAGGTATCGTATTCGCTCCCATCTCGGCATTTGCTTTATTTCGTATATATTTCTTTATGCCGCTGCTAGAGAGCATGCTAGGATCGTAGCTCACTATGCTTTTTATATCACTGCTGCTGCGAGAGAGAGTGAGATCGTCCCGTGACTAGATCCAGACACGAATTTGTGAGTTGACCACCCTAACTCTTTGCCGGTTTCTCAACCGCGCACATTTGACGCTTCCCTCGTTAGGGACGATCGCGAGCTTGCTTAGAGTCCAAGGATCGCATATCCATTTGGAGTCGAGTCGCGTGTCCGTCCCGCATCATGGTCACTAAGGGGTTTATGCAGACTGGGTTTGGGGCTGGACGGTCAGGGCTTGAACATGGTCTCCTCAGTGACCACGTTCTGAATGCGGTCACCGGGGTAACCACGTTCTTAAAATTGCATCTAGTCGGGGTAAAAGGGGGGGTTTACCCGGACTGGGGTGATGGTCCTGAACGCAGTCACCAGGGTGACCGCGTTGTGGACTGAACGTGGTCCCGAGGGTAACCGCATTCAGGACTGCCGGCTGGTCCACGTAAAGGGGGTTTACGTGGGCTGGTTTGATTGGGGGCTTCCTGGTTCAGGTAAACCTCCCCCCTTAGGGTGTTTAGGCGGAGCAGAATGGTTGGGTATGACCTAGAGGAGAGAGAAAGGTCATGTGGCTCCCATTGTGGATTAAGGTGGCCTGGTTTGAGAGAGACAAAGAGGTGCAGGTCCCACCTGGGAGTTATATAGGCTGGGATTTATTTTATTCACTCAGTTTTGATAGGCTGGAGTAGAGGGTTTAAATGGGCCATGGCTGAGTGGGCCCGAGATTTAGGCGGGCTAGCATGATTGGCTGGGTTCAAGGGTTTGGGCAAGCTAGGTGAGCCAGGATTTATGAAGGTCAGGTGGACTAGGGTTTACAAGGATAGGGTGGAGTGGGTGAAAGAGAGAGAGCTTACTTGAATCTGGACCCGGAACAGTCGAATTCAATGTCTGTCCAGGCTCTGTCTTGAACGTGGTGGACCCATGTGTGATTTGACTGTTGGGTTATCGAGCCGCTGGTAGAAGGCGTGTCGGGAGTTGTTCCCTGCCCTTTCTGTCATGCGTCACGTGACACGATGGGTGGCTGTGAGTCTCGGGTTGGCCCAATAACTGGGGTGTCGGCATGATGATGCTATTTGTCAGGTAGTCGGGGGTGACCATCGTTTCTTGGTGGAGAATCATGATATGGTGAGTGGCTCCGGAATCCAAGTCGGACTCAGCGGTTGGAGTTGTCGACGTTATGCCGTTGATGAGGTGTTCAAGAATGACTTGCTTCTCCGAAGGGTGCCGTAGGACACGACACGTTGTTCTGAGTCCCAAGTTGGCCCGGTTGTTGAGGTGTTGGCGGTGTGATACCGCCTGTTGAGTATTCGGGATTGGTCTCCGAATCTTTACAGAGTGTCATTTGGTACCGCAGGTTGTCCCAAACATCTGATCCGATCCAACCATCGGGAAATTGGTTGGCATGGTGCCATTTGCTCGGGGATGATCCCCGCTTGTTATGTTGTGTCGTTTGTCACAAGGAAATGTCCTAGTTTTTGGGCTCAATTCGGCTAGTAAAGTGTATTTGGCATTATGCCGTTTTGCTATGTTTAGGGAATATTTCCATGTGCTTAAATCTCGATTAATTCAAGAAAATAAGTTGGTGTCAACAATGGCTTATCACAATAACCTATGAATCTACACTTCAATGTTATGAAGTCCAACTTATCTCTAAGTTGATTTTGAATAAGAACATGGGCTACCGATCCTCATTTATTAGTGTGACTCAAGTTCAGTTTCCTCCCATTAAATTCATAAGGTGTACTTTCTATAGACTTGGTGGATATGCTACTCAAAGTATAATTTACCGTGAGTAATGTCTCTCTCCAAAATTTCCTTGGGGAACATGAATATGATAACATATATCTAACAATATTCATCAATATTTTATTCTTTTCTTCTGCCACACTATTTTGTTGTGGTGCATAAGATATAGTTACATGCCTCTTTATTCCATGCTCTTAACAATATAATTCAAATTCTCTTGAATTGTATTCCCCACCTTTATCAATTCGTAACACATTAATGTTTCTACTCAGTTGCCTTTCTACTTCTACTCTATATTTCTTAAAGTAACTAAGTGCTTCTGACTTAGCAAAAATAAGGCACACATTGGCATATATGGAAAAATCATCTATGAACGTTATGAAATATTCCTTGTTATCATATGTTCTCACACTTAGAGGGCCACAAATATCCAAGTAGACCAACTCCAATGATTACGTTGATCTATGTCCTATTGTAAAAGATTTTTTAGTTATTTTCCTGACCTAACAATGTTCACAAAGTGACAGTTCTAGCTTTGAAAGGGGCAGTAAGTTCATTTTTATCATTTGTTTCATTAGGTTTACCAAGACGAATCAATCTAAAATGCCATATATCACATTTAAACAATGAACATAATGAATGATTCAAAGTATCATCATCATTATTGATTCTAGTGTCTTTTACATTGATAGCAAAAAGATCATGCTCAGGGACAAACTTCTCCATAGCAAGGACTTTCTTCTTCTTTCCAATAGACACATGTTTATTGTAAAAATGAACTTCTGAATCATTCTTCATAAGAGTAAAAATAGAAATCAAATTTCAGTTGATGCCTGGCGTAAAAAACACATCTTTGAGGACCATCACGGTGTTCCCAAGATCTAGTCAATATGTGCCAACATCGTCTACGTCCGGATAGGTGTTGGTTCCCATATAGATGTGTTGCACCCATAGTTTTAGGTTGTTGAATGTCACCAGCCCTTTCTTCATCTTTGCCATGTGACAAGTTGCACTAAAATCAACCTACCATTCATTAGAGTCATTCATCACAGCATTGCATTCAATCACGCTAACAAATTCTCTTTTACATGTTCCAGTTTGTTCTTGGTGTTTACCCTTATTTTTATGCTTTTCTTATAGGCGATTTGCCTTAAAATAACTATACTTCTCAGGTGTAACAAGCACCATGATAAACCTTCTTCCCTTTTTGTTGTCATCTATACTCTTTGAATAATTGTGACTTATTTGGCACAATGGATTGGTCTTGACTTTTATTGGTGTTTGGTGCTGGCTCCTACTATCTAGTTACCTAGCTATAACATCTTACTTAGTTGACAAGTAGGATAGCAAATTAGTGACTTTCAAAACAATACTACTCATTCTCAATGTTGTGGTAACCATATCAAGGGAGGAGGGCAGACTATTTAGAATAGTTGTCACCTACATTTTCTTTTAAATAACGCTTCCAGCACATTTTAGGTCCTTAGCCGTGATAATTATTTTGTTCAACGCTATCACCCTCTTGCATTCGACAAGAGTTATATCGATGTAGCTGGAGCTGAGAACTCACCTCAATCGTGGTGTCATACTTCTCCTTGATAGCTTTCTACATCTTCTAAGTAGTCTCATCAGTTTCAAAAAACTTAATGAGATTGTCATACATGAACTTGAGTGTAAGAATTTTGGCCTTTTTATCTTCGGATGTTCATTGTTCCACTAGTTTCTTTTCAATTTTTGAAGAATTTTTCAGACACCTTTGGGGCTTGGCCATCAGTTACATGTTCAGTGTTGTCATGTATAATGTCATATCTTATTTTTCGATACCACATGTTATAGTTAGTACCGTTCAATTTCTCAAGTTTTGCCAATTCTGAAACAATGTGTTTACTAGTCATTTGAATACTAAAGCTGAAACAATAATATAAATTAATATTTACTAAAATTTCATCCTTTTAATGAGTAGCATGGACAAAGTGATTTTTATATTTTTTTGTAAAACTAGTAACTAATTATGCAAAAAAATTCTTGTTTTAATGCTAATATAATCAGCATAAGAAATGACATGCCATGGTTTATATTAATGTCACAATATAATATAAGTTTATAATTTATTTTTATTAAAAATAATTTGTTTTCATGAAATGTCACTAAATAACAAACAACAATATATGTGTGATCAGAAATATTAAATTTTAAATTTTAATCATGCATAAATTCCTAAAGACATGACAAATTATCTATATGCTTTAAATATAAACAAATAGGGACGTGAACGCAAATATATACCTTTTTAGGAATTAACAAGGTAAACTTCTATTATGTTGATAAGATATAAGTGTAATTAACATTTTAGGAGGGTATAACTATTATCAAAAAACAATTTTGACATATTCTCTTAATTTTCACACCAGTGATATAAACATAATATCTTTTCAAAAGTTATGTGCATGTGCTAAAGTAGGGCCATGTATAACAATTACTTTTACATTCTAGTACAGAAGCTATCACATGAATTTATCTATGAAACCTTTTCAAAATTAAAATACATTATAAAGTAGCAATATGCATTGTTTTAGTTTCCAAAATCCCTTAATAGAAACATATATGCAAAAAATGAAGTTTTGGTACAGAAATAATTATGGTTTTGCGTTATATGTAATGTAATCACTATGGACTTCGGATCGTAGTTTCGCGGGTTGCGAATTGAGTCCGTAAATATTCAGAATTTCAATAATGGATCCTCGGATCCTTAACTAGTAATTACAAAAATTTCTTTGAATATGGCATGCCCCGACGGGTGGTCACACCTTTTCTGAAAATTTTTTCATGCTAAAAATATATTTTTAAGAATGTTAAAATACAAAAATCTAATTATTCAAAATTTCTTAAATAAAAAATAAAAAAAACTAAAACCTAAACCCCCCATTTCTCTCTTCCCTCATTGTCTCTCCTTCCACTCCATCGTTCTCCCCCCCTCTCCTCTCCTCCTCCGGCAGTCGACGCCAGGCATGGAGGGATGAGATGGCTGGGTGACGGCGGTGGTGCGTGGCGGGATCGAGGGTGAGCTCGAGAGGAGGTGCGGCCATGGATTCACATAAGGAGCGGTGTTCGATAATGTGTTTCGACATCTCCGACGTGTTTAGGAGAGTGGAATCTTCGTGAAAGGTCGGGGGTGGATTCCACACCCTTCCTTGTCAATTTCTCCTAATTTTGAGCCGATGTAAGGCTGTGAGATGGTTTTATTTTGAAATTTTGGAAAAGGCATGCTCAGGTAGTGTGGCAATTTTCGATCAATCTGAGTTGTGATTTTTAGTTAGTTTTATTTCATTTCATGCCTAGGATGTCCGGGGAGTGATCCCCATTATTTTCCCCATTGTCTAGAGGCGATTGGGGCATAGAACAGCACCCCGGAGGGGTGTTCTATCTGGAAGACACCCGCAGTAGGCGGCCAGATCGATGGCCGCTGGGGTCTGGGATCTTGCCCAATTGGGTAGCGAAAGATCTAACCCCCTAGGATGAGTGCCCATTATACAGCCACGTGCCCGGGTCTGTGGGCTGCCATGATGCTGTCTGCTCAGAGCATAGTTAGGCAGCTAACTGGGTGGCCGCCCAGAGGAGAGGTGTCTGGGCAGCCAGCCGTTTGGCCGCCCAGGTGTTGGACAGCAGAGAGTTAGCTGCCTAGTGCTCTCTATTCCTGAAGTGTTGGACGGCCAAGAGAGTAGCCTCCCATGGTATTTGGCAGCCATACTAGTGGCAGCCCCATCCTTCATGTTTCTAAGGGTCCCTTGTGACCCTGTGTTCTTTAAGGGTCATTCCCGCATGAGTCGAGTAGGTCGATAATTATTGTTTCTGTTACTCGGCCCTATATAGAAGCTTAGGGCGATATTGTGTTCCAGCCGTGCGTGTGTGGGTGAGTTAGGGAGTTCCATTCCACCTATGTTTTACCTTGAGAGGTATCCCTAATGGTACCCCCTAGTACGTTGAGGATGTCCGTCTAGGGTGAGGGCTTTCCCATGAGATGGTTTCGAGCCGGTTGCTGTGGGCCCCTATGTATATAGGTGTGAGGAATCTATCTACGTTCCCAGAGATGGCATGAGGAATCTCCCTACTCTAGAGCCTGAGTTCGGGCTAGGGGAAAACAGATCGTTCATGATCTAGACGTGAGGAGTCTATCTAGTGTGTGCACACATGGTTGGGGGCTCAGACACCATGTTGACGAGCACAGACCCCAACTAGTCTAGGTATTTTGAAGTGTGTGTCTGTAAAGGGTGTGTGTGAGTATGGGAAGCATGTGTGAGTGTGTAAGGTATGTGAGTCTCTCTACCATACCGGCTAGAGGTCAAGTTTATCGAGGGCGAGGTTGTTACTTTCCGATGGTGTTGTAGTGGTTTCCTTTCCAGTCGAGACCAAGGTTTCTGGACATCGAGGTCGTGGTTCTCCTGAGGGTGGAGGTGGCGTTTATCGACCGAGTAGTGATAGTGTAGTTTCCCAGCATCAAGGACGAGGTCCTCCCAATAGAGGTGTCGTGGGTCCACGATAGCGTAGTCGTGGTTCTTTCGCCAACTAGTTCGGTAGTTGTCCGACCTTTAAGGTCGAGGTATCCCTGTAGAGACTAGGAGTAGCTTAGAGCATTGTGTTCCACCGCCCGATGTTGCTACTATTGTTACTGTTATTGTTGTTATTTATTGTGGTGGGGATCCATAGGACCCCTCCTAAGCCAATGACATGAGGCTCACCCCTTTCCTTTCAGGTGCGGAGTTTTTTCTCGCGTCTCAAAGGTCCAGTGCGAAATCCAAGGTGTTCTTAACTGCCAGCGTGCTAGAGTTGGGGTATGCCCCGAGGCTGTGTACTTTTATTTTTCTTTTAGACTATATTTTTTGGACATGTACTCTGCACTGTAAATTGTAATAAATGTAATTTTAATTCTACAATTTTAATTTTTGTATTCATTTTCAAGTCAAATGCACTTTCGTAGTGTTGACTAACCCTTCCGAGCTCCGTGGCTCGTAGGTGGCGGGCCAAGATTCGGGTTGCATAGGTTCCTTTCTGGTACCCGGATTCTGGGTCGTTACATATGGTATTAGAGTGAGGTTGTGGATGTGCATAAAAAATTGAGATGAATACTAAGTCCAAAAGTCCAGAGTGTCCTGTACAGTCTACAACTGGCATATGGTATTGTGTCTTATTTATCGCACAACTTTCTCTTTGTGTGTGCTCGAGAAGCAGAGATGGCATCGAGAAGGCAGACTCGTCCCTTGTCAGAGTTGTTTGCGAGGGCTCAGGATGAGCAAAGTCATGCACTAGCACCTCCAACAGTCGCGGCTCCAGGGGTTCCAGGTCAGGTGGATTTTTGGGCAGGCTTGCATCAGTTTTATGTTTAGCAGTGGGACTGAGAGACTGGCGAGGGATCTTCAGCTCGGGGAGACCGTGCGTGAGTTTTGAGGGAGTTTGAGTAGTTCTTTCCACCTCAGTTCGAGGGTTAGCCCAATCCCGATGTTGCGAGATTCTGGTTGGATGTTGTGGTGAGAGTGTTCTGGGCTAAGGAATGCGAGGATTATGACTGAGTGCGCCTGGCGAGATATCAGTTGTAGGGTATGGCTTTTGATATAGTGGGCTTAGGATTGGGAGATGGTAACGCGGAAGCGTATGTCGTTACTACACACACGCTAACAATCTTAAAATCAAAATCGCACAAAATGATCAAAAGAGAGCGTAGTACTATGGCAAGTACGGGTCGAATCCACAGAGAAGAAGAGATTTTTAGACTTAAAATTTTTGGAGTCCTTTAGAAAACACTTGTGATTTTACTTTGCTTAAAGAAAATAGTGAAATGAAGAACAAAGCAAACACTTAATTAAAAACACCTATGATTATACGCATATGCTATAGAAATTAATTACATGAAGTGAAAAGAAGAGATAGAATAAGGGGGTAGAGAGGAGAGAAGATTAAGAACTAGATCAAAAGAATAAATCTCTTCATTAACTTAAAAGAAAGAGTACATGAAGTGCAAGATAAACTTACAACAAAGAGGTGACAAGATTATAATGAAGTAAAATAACACAAAAATAATAACAACAAGAGGAGTCTGAGATGTGAAGATGGTAGCATCAATGGTGATGACGGCGCCGTCCTCTCTTGGCCTTGGATCACGAACCACTTTGCGGAAGATATCGTCTACGCCGGGAGGAAGTCACCTTTGTCATTGAAGTCACCTTTGGAGGGTGAATAACTTTGAAGCCAAGATGAATTAGGGGATGCCCAAGAAGAAGAAGTTGAAGAGGAGGAAGAGAGGAAGAACATTTATGAAGAACTCAGAGAGAAAAGAAGAGAAGAAAGACTTCAAAATGAAAGAATAACAGATTCTAGCACTTCGGATGAACAGTAAATTCATAGGACAATAATGTGAAAAATGGGGAATAACATAAAAACTTGAAATAATTAGAAGATGAGACAGAATAAGAAGTTGTAGAACATTTAAAAATAAAGAACTTTCATGAAGACAGAAGGAGGAGAAAATGGAAGGAAGAGAGAGAAATAATGGGAAGAATAGAGAGGAACACTGATTCATAGATGAACAGGACAACACAGTGAAAAATAAAAAATAACTTGAAAATTAGAAGATGTATAGCATTTAAAAATGAAGAACTTTAATAAAGAACACATGAGAAGAATAGGAGCAGAAGGGGGAGAAATCGACGACCTAAGGTGAAGGTGGGAGAGGGAGAGAATTGTCAAAAGAAGAACTCTCTTTCTCCTCCTTGTCATGGGCTATTTATAGGGAAAGTTGGATAGATGGAGGGTGAAGATTGTATCAAAAGGAGATGGATGGTTGGGATTTAGGTAGAATATGATGCATGGGGAAGAGGAAAAGTAGGTGGACACCCCCTTTCTTGGACTTTGGACACCCAATTTTCCAAGGCTCATCATATCTCTCCTTTATTTCAAACTTTGAATGTCATTTTCCTCCTTTTCAAACTTAAACTTTGAATTCCTCCTTTTCAAATTTTGAAATCAAAATTTTGAACTTTCTTTTCCCTCCAACCAAAATATTTTGAATTCTTTATTTTACTTAGTCAAAGTGGTGATGACAGTTTTTTACCCCTGGCTTCTTTTACAATTACCTTCGGTGTGTTGCACACACATAATTACAATGTAGTTCATAAAAATTACCATAATGTGCACATAAATCTTAAATGCTCATAGGTATGCAATGGAGAATTAATGTCCATGACCCTCAACTTTAATTTATCAAATAATATCACCAAATTAATCAATTTACGTGAAAACTCTAATTTAAATGCGGAGTTGAGGTTAACTATGAAATATGCATAATTACCTAATTATATGCACATAAAATGGTGTACATGTAATGAATTACTATAGAAAATGGACACTTATCACACCCCCCCAACTTGAACATTGCTAGTCCCTTAGCAATGTAAACAATTATAAAATTACGACTAGCAAACACTCATGTGTCACAGATCATGGCAAGAACATTATGCATAATGATTTAGAATTTTGAGTATTACAAGTTCAAGTAGAATGTATTTGGTATAAATTTCATCAGTCCATGTTTTTAGACCTTTCCTCAGGATACACTCAAAATTAAATATCTCTTTGTGTATGAGTGATATAACTTGACTAGTGACTACCAAACAGTCTAGATGAATGAGTCTTCTACCTTTCACTTAAAGATGATTTTTAATTCTGCCCACCTCTTGAATTATGCTTCTCGAATTACAGGTAGCTTCACTCTGCCAGTTTATACTTCCTTTTTTTTCTTTTTTTTTCTTTTTTGACACACGGTGCTGCACATCCCTTCGCCGTTTGACGCGAACCTCAACTCTTGCCTTAGGAGAAGCAGGCCCGGTTACTAAGTTTAGGGGTATTTTCCATATTTTTTTTCTTTTTTTCTTTTGGCAGGTAGCTTTTTCCTCAGAATTACTTTCACCGAATGGGCATAATATCCATCATCACCTAAGTGTCAAGTAAAATTCCCATTATCTTAATGTTTATCATCCACCAATCTTGTTATTGTGCATTTGTGTGCAAGTTCAATAGAATTTTCAGGTGTATTCTGAGAAAAAGGCTAAAGACATAACCAATTAATTCATCCCTTTAACTTGCAAGTTTCACAAGTAAGACTCTAAGTCCTATCATTCTAAGAAAAGTTTCTCATTATGAAATATGAACATGAAACACTTGTTAGAGGTGTGATGGAAGGTTGTAATTATTTTGAGAAAATTAGAGCTCAAGATACCCCCCAACTTAGGTGACATTGTCCCTAATGGCATGAATAAGATATGAAATAAAATAAAGCCATAAAAAGTAGAGGGAATGATAGATACGACCTGAGAGAGAGATGCCGTTATCAAAGAAATATTGCTCCATGCTCCATGCTCCTTAGACAAAAGAAGAAAATCGATCATAATTTTTTTTTTTGAAAAGAGACAGGATAATTGGGTTGCCTTCCAAGAAGCGCTAAGTTTAACGTCTTCAGCCAGACGTAATATAGCTCACAATGGGTCACTCAGCTTGAGAGAGTCCTCCTGTAGCATTGGAAGATTTTCAATGTAAGGTTTCAAACGTTGACCATTGACAGTGAAAGTTTGACCAGTTTTAGGATCAAGAATTGTTACTGTACCATGGTCAAATATTTTAATTATCACATATGATCCATCCTATCGAGATTTCAATTTACCGGGGAATAATCACAGCCTAGAGTTAAAAGGCCAGACTTTTTGGTTGATTTGAAAAAAATTTTGTGAAATATATTTAACATGGAATGCTATAGTCTGGGCTTTATAAATCTTGGCATTTTCATAGGCTTCATTCCTCAACTCCTCCAACTCATTTGGTTGTAGGGCCCTATGAGATCCGACTTGGGCCAAGTCAAAAGTGAACTGCTTAATAGCCCAATAGGCCCTATGCTCAAGCTCAACGGATAGGTGACAAGCTTTCCCAAAGATTAACCTATATGGAGACATGCCAATGGGACTTTTATATGTTGTCCGATAGGCCCAAAGAGCGTCATCCAATCTTTCAGACCAATCATTCCTATCGGGCCTAACAGATTTCTGTAGGATATTTTTGATCTCCCTATTGGATATCTCCACTTGACCACTTGTTTGGGGATGGTAGGGGGTGGCAATCTTATGAGTGATCCCATATTTCTCGAGAAGAGCTCGAAATTGGATATGAGTGAAATGAGAACCTCCATCACTAATGATCGCCCTCGGACACCCGAACCTTGAAAGTATATTCTTTCGGACAAACTTCATGATAACTTTGTGATCATTTGTCCGGGTGGCAATGGCTTCAATCCACTTAGACACATAGTTGACCGCTATAAGAATGTACTCATGTCCGAATGATGGCAAAAATGGCCCCATAAAATCAATTCCCCAAACATCAAAGATTTCAACCACTAGAATGGGGTTAAGTGGCATCATATCTCATTTGCTTATGTTCCCCACAGCTTGACACCTAAGATAAATCTTGCTAAATTCATAGGCATCTTTGAAGAGAGTGGGCCAAAAAAATCCACTTTACAACACTTTGGTAGTTATTTTCTTTCCCGAGAAATGTCCCCTACAAGCTAGAGTGTGACAAAAGTTCAGAACACTTCGGTGTTCCTCCTCGGGGACACACCTCCTAATTATTTGATCTGGACCAACATGAAATAATTCGGGGTCCTCCCAAAAGTAGTGCTTAACCTTTGAAAAGAATCGATCCTTCTCCTACCTAGACCACCCTCCTAGAATCTGTCTTACCGTCAGGTAATTGACTATGTGAGCATACCAGGGGGTTGAGTTGTGAGAGATGGAAAGAATTTACTCATCATGGAAGGAATCAGACATAGTAGCACTTTCAGGAATCACAATCCTAGACAAGTGATCAGCTACAACATTCTCTAACCCCTTCTTGTCCTTGATCTCAAGATCAAATTCTTGTAACGAGAGAATCCATCTAATCAAACGGGGTTTAACATCCTTCTTGGTGAGCAGGTATTTCAATGCAGTGTGATCCGAATAAATAATGACTTTGACCCCCAAAAGATATGAGCGAAATTTTTCTAGGGTAAATAAAACAGTCAGAAGTTCTTTCTCTGTGGTGGTATAATTCAATTGAGCATCGGCGAGGGTGCGACTCGCATAATAAATTACCACATATTTTTTTATCAATTCTCTGGCCTAAGACAGCTCCTATGGCATAGTGATATGCATCGCACATGATTTCAAATGGGAGCGACCAATCAGGAGAGTGTAAGATTGGGACTTGAGTGAGGGCCGCTTTAAGAGAGTGAAAAGCCTCAAGATAAGACTCATCTAGCTGGAATAGAGTGTCCTTGGCTAGGAGCTTAGTGAGCGGACGAGTAATGGTAGAGTAGTTCTGAATGAATCTTCTATAAAAACCTGCATGGTCGAGAAAAGAGCGGATTTGCTTGACAGACGAAGGGGGAGGAAGATTGGAAATCAGATCAACCTTAGCCTTGTCTACCTCTATTCCCCTTTCAGAAATAACATGGCCCAACACAATACCTTCTCTTACCATAAAGTGACTTTTCTCCTAGCTTAACACAAGGTTGGATTTAATGCATCGTGCCAGCACCTTCTGTAAGTTCTCCAAACATCAATCAAATGAGTCACCGAAAATTGAGAAGTCATCCATGAAAATTTTTAAAAAATCTCCCACCATTTCAGAAAAGATTGCCATCATACACCGCTGAAAGGTGGCAGGGGCATTACAAAACCCAAACGGCATTCTTCTAAATACAAACATGCCATACGAACACGTGAATGTAGTCTTTTCCTGATCTTCCGGATAGATAGCAACATGATTATACCCTGAGTATCCATCCAAAAAGTAAAAATATCTTTGCCTAGTCAATTTTTTCAAAATATGATCTACAAATGGGAGAGGAAAATGATCTTTCTTTGTCATTGAGTTCAATTTTCTGTAATCAATACAGACTCTCCACCCCGTTTGTAGTCTTATCGACACCTCTTCACCCTTCTCATTTTGAATCACGGTCAGCCCAGATTTCTTTGGAACAACTTATGTAGGACTGACCAACTTACTGTCAGAGATGGGATATATAATTCCGACATCTAACCACTTCATCACCTCTTGCTTAACCACCTCTTTCATGTTCGGATTCAACCGGCGTTGCATCTCCCTGCTCGGTTTGGCATTGTCTTCTAAATAGATATGGTGTATACAAACATCCGGACTTATCCCCTTGAGATCCACCACCGTCCAACCTATTGTCCCCCTATGCTCCTTAAGAACAGTTAAGAGTTGGGATTCCTGAGCAAAAGTGAGATTGGAGGCAATGATGATAGGTAGAGTGTGGTTAGATCCCAAATATGCATATTTAAGGGAGTCTGGTAGAGGTTTCAATTCAAGAGTAGGCAGATGATCCAGAGATGGAAGAGTAGGTTCAGATTGTAATGGAGGAAGTGACTCTACCCTAGACCAGGGGTGCAAAAGAGAGGAGAATCCTGAAGCATGCTACCCTCTTCTAGGGTGTCCTCAATGTTATCCGAAATCACATCCTCAAAGATATCAATGACATTGCATTCATCTCCTTGATCCGGATACTGAGAAGCCTTAAAAACATTCAGAGAAATTTTTTCGCCTCCAAATGATATGTCCATCATTCCCGTGGCACAGTTGATGTTGGCCTTAACAGTTGCTAGAAAAGGACGTCCCAAAATAATAGGTGTGTGCTTTAAATCTTGGGACGAGACCATATCAAGAATGAGAAAATTCACCGAGAAATAACATTCATACACTTTAACAATGACATCCTCCAACAGACCCCTTAGTGTTTTAACCGACCTATCCGTCAATTGGAGGATGATTGAAGTGGGTTTTAACTCCCCTAGATCAAACTGCTCATAGATAAAGGTGGGTAAAAGATTCACGCTAGCACCTAAGTCTAGCAATGCTCGATCAAAAGTGACTCCACCTATATCACATAAGATTAAAGGGGCTCCGGGGTCCTTCAATTTTTTTGACAAATGATTCATCAAAACAGCACTCACATCTTCAGACAAGCGGATCTTTTGAGTCACCGCCCTTGGCTCCCTCTTTGGAGTACAAAGCTCTTTCAAAAATTTTACATATGCCGGCACATGTTTGATTGCATCCAAGAGTGGAATATTGGTATTCACCTGTTTAAATAATTCCACTAATTCTTCCTATTGTACCGGTGGTTTCTTGTGAGCTTTCGACTTTAGAGCATCGGGAAAAGGGACCTTAGGCACATATTCTTGGGGTCCTTCATCAACTTTCGCCTTCCCTTTATCCAGCTTCTTCTCTCCACCCACTGACTTTTTCTTCTCTTGCACAATCACAGGATACTCATCCTCACTATTACTCTCCTCGTGGGCGTCTTGGCCCGAACTACTACCCACATCCTTAGCCTGATAAGGATCATTAGGAATTTTCCCGCTCCTAAGGGTAGAGATGGCTTTGGCATTCTCAAACTGAGGACCTACAGGAGCGGGCGGCTGAGGTTGATTGGGCTGATTGGGTTGAGGAAGAATGGGAGCTCTTAGAGGGAAGCCTGAAGGTTGTTGATTGCAGGGGTTGGCAATTGCCTGACTTGGTAATTGTCCCATTTCCCTTCTCATGGTGGCTTCAGCCAATTGGCCCAATTGGATTTCCAACTTAGAAATAGTTTGTTGTTGGGCATGGAAGGTCTATTGGAAAGATTGACTTTGGGCTTGCATGGTTTGTTGGAAGGATTGATTTTGGGCTAGAATTAGTTGTTGTAATTGATGGAATCTATCATCAGAGTCCCGGTGGTGTTGCGGAGGAGGTTGATAGATTTGTTGGGAATTAGACGATTGTCCGTAATTGGGCTGAGGAGGTTGGTATGGGACCTGACCCTGGTTAAATCGGGGAAGTGGTTGTTGGACTTGCGGTCCCCGACCATGAACATTTCTTTGAAATGGTGGTTGTGCTTGAAATTGGTGTTGGATGGGTGGTTTGTGAGTTTGAGACGTAGAGGGGATGGTGGGCTGATTGGGAGATTGTTGATTTCTCCGATTGAAATTGGGGTGATTCCTCCAGCCTGGATTATAGGTGTTAGAAAATGGGTCATAGTTGGGCTTAGAGAACCCCTGTGCTGCTTGGACTTGCTCTTGTATAAAAGGTGGTAACTGGGCTGCTGTTGGACAATCTGACACATGATGGTCCGGACTAGCACACAAAGCACACACCTCATAGTGTGTTGGGTCTGGGTATGGGTTAGACATAGATGAGATGGTGGTTTCTTGTTTATTTTGGGCCAGGAGCTGGTCTAACTTGTGGGCCAGCATATCAACTTATTCTAACTTTTGGGCCATAATATCCACCTTGTCTAATTTTTGATGGATGAAATTCACATCCACTCTAGCTTCAGGTTCCACACGATACATCCCAGCACGTTTAGAGGGCCCAATGATTCTCTCATTTGAGGATAATGAAGTATGGTTGATTGAATACTCACTCAACATTTCAAATAAGGCATATGCCTCATCCTCACTCTTACTCATAAAGGTCCTGCCACATGATGCATCTACAATCTGCCTAACTTGATCATCTAAACCCTCGTAGAAAGCTTGCACTATTTATCATTTGGAAAGTCCATGATGTGGACATTTTCTGAGGAGTTCCTTTAATCTCTCCTATGATTCATGTATTTGTTCATTTGGGAGTTGCGTGAATCCTATGATTGCACGTCTCATGGTGTTGGTTCTACCGATGGGGTAGAATTTCTTAAGGAACTCATGCTGCATATCTGCCCATGTGCCAATAGGTTTCCCTAAGATCCCTAACCAGTATTTGGCTTTGTCCTTAAGTGAGAAAGGGAATAAGGTCAGGCGGAGGACATCATCTGTGAAATTTTGAATTTTCACAGTGGAACAAATTTCTAGAAATTCATCCAGATGTTTATAGGGATCTTCATTGGTCTTCCCATAAAAAGATGGGAGCATCTGAATGGTGCTAGATTTGATCTCATAATGCAAAGCAGGGACATTAGGCAGTTGGATACAAGTGGATGGCTGATAATTGGAAGGAATAAAATATTCCTTCATCTGTTTGGGCACCCCTAGTTGGTGTTGTTCAGCCATGGGTTGGATTTGACTTTGGGCCTGATTAAAAATGAATCGCTCAATCTCACTAATGGGATCAACTAAGTCAAGATGTTGAGATATTCTCCCTTGCATAAACCAAGGTTAAAGATGAGAGATGTTAGAAAAAAAAATTTATGATTTTTTTTATTTTTTTTGACTCAAATTAGGACGAAGAGAGAGAAGATGATATTTTTTTATTTTTGTTTTTGTTTTTATTTTTATTTTTTTTATGCAAACACAAACAAGTTGTCACACAAATTACTTAATGCCCTAGATGTGACCTAAACCTACAAATTAGGTTTCACAAAATGACTAAAGTGAAACTTAAGTTCACCCTTAATATTTCCACTGGCCAGGTAAGGGGTGGGGTAGTGGGAGGTTCCCCCTACTTTCGTAGGGACCTAATTATGCCAAACCACTAGCCCGCTTAAGGCGTTTGCCGTCCGACCGTCTTGCCTTAAGCACCGATTTTCATAAGAGAGCAAGCCCAAATAACACAAGAACCACAGTGTGAACCAAGGGCCAATGTCTACTAAATTTTATTTAAGGTGTAGGTGATGCAAAGATGCATGGGAATTGTGGTTTGTGGGTTAAGGAAGGGTGATGAAATCCCCACCTTATCTTACTTATGGATGTTGCCCTTAGAATATTTTAGAAAATGATACGCAACAAATCAAGTTCAAACAAGGGGTTCTATGCAAGCATGGAAATGCATGAGCATGCTTTTGAAAAAAATTAGAGTACTCACCTTGCCTCCCGTAATCTTCAATAATGTAATTAACAATAATTAAACAACAAATAAAAATAAATTCTATCATAAATGATGCATGACCTAAAACATGGAAGTGTGGGTTCTACTCTTGCAATGAAGATTTTTATTAAAATTCAAGTGATGATTTTTTTTCTTATTTAGTGAACCTATCTAACCATAAGATATGAAATGTAGAGAAATGAAATTAAAATGAAGGAGGAAAAGTTTGGATACTTACTTGAAAAGCGTTCCCTCGTTCTTTTTTGAAATGAATGACTAAATCACAAAGATGAAAGAAATAAAGGTAAACTTACCTCTGATTTTTTTTTGAGTTTTCAAGTTACTTTTTCTCCCTTTTTTTTCTGTAAAAAAAAAAGAAAAGAG
Organism: Amorphophallus konjac; assembly: GCA_022559845.1. Taxonomy (NCBI): domain Eukaryota; kingdom Viridiplantae; phylum Streptophyta; class Magnoliopsida; order Alismatales; family Araceae; genus Amorphophallus; species Amorphophallus konjac. The sequence goes on from CM040122.1 coordinate 55,811,694, forward strand.
AACTTTATTAGTACACTATAAACACATAGAAATCAAAGTTCTTAAGTCAAAAATCATCATTCTTCCTCGACAACGACGCCAAAAATTGATAACGCGGAAGCGTATGTCGTTACTACACGCACGCTAACAATCTTAAAACCGAACTCGCACAAAATGATCAAAAGACAGCGTAGTACTATGGCAAGCACGGGTCGAATCCACAGAGAAGAAGAGATTTTTAGACTTAAAAACTTTGGAGTCCTTTAGAAAACACTTGTGATTTTGCTTTGCTTAAAGAAAATAGTGAAATGAAGAACAAACCAAACACTTAATTAAAAACACCTATGATTATACGCATATGCTATAGAAATTAATTACATGAAGTGAAAAGAAGAGATAGAATAAGGGGGTAGAGAGGGAAGAAGATTAAGAACTAGATCAAAAGAATAAATCTCTTCATTAACTTAAAAGAAAGAGTACATGAAGTGCAAGATAAACTTACAACAAAGAGGTGACAAGATTACAATGAAGTAAAATAACATAAAAATAATAACAACAAGAGAAGTCTGAGATGTGAAGATGGTAGCAGCAATGGTGATGACGATGTCGTCCTCTCTTGGCCTTGGATCACGAACCACTTTGCGAAAGATATCGTCTACGCCGGGAGGAAGTCACCTTCGTCATTGAAGTCACCTTTGGAGGGTGAATAACTTTGAAGCCAAGATGAATTAGGGGATGCCCAAGAAGAAGAAGTTGAAGAGGAGGAAGAGAGGAAGAACGTTTATGAAGAACTCAGAGAGAAAAGAAGAGAAGAAAGACTTCAAAATGAAAGAATAACAGATTCTAGCACTTCGGATGAACAATAAATTCACAGGACAATAATGTGAAAAATGGAGAATAACTTAAAAACATGAAATAATTAGAAGATGAGACAGAAAAAGAAGTTGTAGAAAATTTAAAAACAAAAAACTTTTATGAAGATAGAAGGAGGAGAAAATAGAAGGAAGAGAGAGAAATAATGGGAAGAACAGAGAGGAGCACTGATTCATAGATGAATAGGACAACACAGTGAAAAACAAAAAATAACTTGAAAACTAGAGAGAATTAGAAGATGACGAAGAAGAAGAAATTGTATAGCATTTAAAAATGAAGAACTTTAATAAAGAACACATGAGAAGAATAGGAGCAGAAGGGGGAGAAACCGATGACCTAAGGTGAAGGTGGGAGAGGGAGAGAATTATCAAAAGAAGAACTCTCTTTCTCCTCCTTGTCATGGGCTATTTATAGGGAAAGTTGGGTAGATGGAGGGTGAAGATTGTATCAAAAGTAGATGGATAGTTGGGATTTAGGTGGAATATGATGTTGTGCCCCTTAGGCACAAGCATGTGCTATGTTGATTTGATGATAGCAATGCTATCTTGTTTTGATGATTGCAACACAGTGAGTGCATTATGATATTATGTGTTCTTAATGATGATGGCATGTTGATTTGAATGCTTGAGTGTGTCTCAAGTCTGCAGCGTCAACGCTATGAGTGTGTCTCAAGTCTGCAGCGTCAACGCTGTGAGTGTATACACAGCATTCTCAAGTCTGCAGCGTCAACTCTATAAGTCTATACATTGCTGCTTTGCATTGGACTTAAAGTCCATACATTGACAAGCCTGTACAATGGCTGCAGCATGCTCGCATAAGTCTATACACTGCATTGATGTGTTTCTGTGCACATTGCATTTTCCTGTTTGCATTAGTGCATTCATCACTTCTATCATCATAGTCTGGACTGAAGTGGGTCGACACCCCTTCTTGATGGGTCGACCCCCCTAGAGAGCATGTCTATACACTGTGTCCAGAACATCTTCAACTCTGTACATTGCATTCATTCATGCTTTGGAGTCTGCACATTCATGTGCACAGTTCATGGACCAAGTCTAGACATTGTTGCATTGCTTTCACTGCATTGCATTGGCTAAAGTGTGTACAGAGCTGCTTGCATCGTTCATAACGTCCATGCATTCACTGAAGCTTGCTTAGCTGAAGTGTGTACATTGCACTGCACGACTTGAAGTCTGTACATCGCATGTGTGCTTCATGCTAAGTCTATACAGGCTAAGTCTGTCGGTCTTGTGACTTATGCATTCATCAAGTCTATACGCTAGAAGACGAAGTCTATACAGCGTCTCACGTTGCAGCCAGCAAGTCTGTACAGTGAGCGTTTCATTGGTGAAGTCTATACACTCACCAGTTGAACTTCATAAGTCCATACATTGGACTGTGCACCTGTACATCACTGTAGCTGCATCATCTTGGTCATCGTCTCACTCGAGTAAGTCTGTACATGATTTCACTGTTAAAGTCTATACAGACTTCAGCGTCTCATGCAGCGTCTCTGTTGAAGTCAAAGTATGTACAGCCCTTTCGCTTGGCAAGTCTATACATTGACCTCAGCTTTCAAAGTCTGTACAGCCTTTCATGTGAAAGTCCATACATCGCCCTTGGAGTTCAAAGTCTATACATCGTGTTTGGACTAAGTCTGTACAGCCATTTACATAGTGAAGTCTACACATTCGTTCGCATTGCATGAAGTCCATACAGTGGGTAAAGTCTGTACACTGTCCATGTTTCATACAGCGTCAACTCAGTGTTTCATGTAGCATCAACTCTGCAAGTGTGTACATTGCTTGGCTAAGTCTGTACACTGCAGCTCACATCTCTGTGAAGTCTATACATTGCATGTTCGTTCAATCAAGTCCATACATTGAGCAAGTGTATACATTGGACGAGTCTGCATCGTGCCTCAGTCATGAAGTCTATACATCGTCTGTCTTCATTGAAGTCTCACGAAGTCTATACATTGCATGAAGTATATACATTACACGAGCTGAATGCTTACTAAGTCTATACACTCACTCAGTGCTCACACTTGCTCATCTGCTGCTGATAAAGTCTATACACTGTCTTCAGATGATGACAACAATGAAGAACAGGGTCGACGTTGGGAGTTCAATGCGTCCACGCTTCAGTTGAAGAGGATTTCAGAGCTTCACCTGGCTGCGTCAACTCCATGCTACAGCAGCGTCGACGCAGTAGTTAATAAGGCAGAGTCCATAGCTCACTGGAGTACTGTAGTGCGTCAACGCCATTGCAAGACAGCATCCACGCAGCAATTGAGTCTGATATACATTCAGCTCTGGAACACCACTGCGTCAACGCTATAGATTAGCAGCGTCGACGCTGCACGGCTATCTGCCGAAGACCTTGATCACTGGATTACCGATGCGTTAACGCAGCTGGCTGATGGAGTCAACGCATCAGACTTGAGTTTCGTAGGAAGAAGATATCAGAAGGCTGCGTCAACTCCTTGGAGCAAGAGGGTTGACGCCATCTAATTCCAGTTGCTGAGCACGTTAAGGCACGTGATCCGAGGATAAGAACAGTGTCCAGATGAGGACACGTGTACTGACAGCCTGCTGGATGCTGCCGTGTGGTCCGAACTCTTAGGGCGAGAACTGTTGAAGCCACACGCGCCCTGGCTGCTGCTGCTGCTATATATACGAGCCTTCTTCCACAGAAGAAGATTGATCGAGATTCAAGAGGCGAAGCTTGAGCAGAGAATGCTGTAGCAGCAGAGAGCCACCACGATCCAGATAGAGAGAAGAAAAAGAGAGAAGAAGCAGAAGAGAAAGAAGAAAAGGAAAGAGATAGGGAGCTCGAGCAGAGTGTGAAAAGAAGAAGAAGGAAGAGAGAGAGAAGAGAAGATCAGAGAAGATCGTTCCTATTGGAAGTTGGATCAGATCCACTCCAGTCAGCTCTTTAAGAGCCACATTGTGCTTCATTGTTTACAGCCTTCCGATTGCTGTTTGTTTCCCATTTTTGTTTTCCTTTCATACATTTCTTCAAGCTGTTAGTCAGCGGGTTTTGCAGAGGTGCTGCCTCTGGACGGCTAAGATGTATTGCCCAGCGGTTTGCATGGCAAGCTGTGATGCCCAGCTGTTCAAGCTGTGAGTCAGCAGGAAGTCACACTCAGGTTGAGTGCGGGGTGGATGTAGGTCTGGAGGACCGAACCACCTAAAAACTCCTATTGCATTGTGGTTTGATTTTATTCTATTGGGCTTCCGCTAGATGAATGCATAGGGGCGCTCCATGTGTTTGGCTTCTGGTTGAGCAGAAGAGTTAATTAGTTTTCTTAGAGTATTTTAATTTGTCAAGAGAGCGAAATTCTAGTTGAGCTATATTTTGTTAGCACTCTAGTGATCTCACTGTGTGTTTGTTTAGTTCGGCAACTGCCCATTAGCTTTCAAGTTTGTTTAGTTTACGAACTAGCATTTTTAGTGAGCATAAGATTTTAATTGGGCGAATTTTTAAAGGACATATTCATTCACCCCCCCCTCTGAATACTTGCACCGAACCCAACATATGATGCATGGGGAAGAGGAAAAGTAGGTGGACACCCCCTTTTCTTGGACTTTGGGCACCCCATTTCCCAAGGCTCATCATGTCTCTCCTTTATTTCAAACTTTGAGTGTCCTTTTCCTCCTTTTCAAACTTAAACTTTGAATTCCTCCTTTTCAAACTTTGAATTCAAAATTTTAAACTTTATTTTCCCTCCAACCAAAATAGTTTGAATTCTTTATTTGACCTGGTCAAAGTGGTGATGACAGTTTTTTACCCCCGGCTTCTTTTGTAATTACCTTCGGTGTCCTGCACACACATAATTACAATCTAGTCCATAAAAATTACCATAATGTGCACATAAATCTCAAATGCTCATAGTTATGCAATGGAGAATTAATGTCCATGACCCTCAACTTTAATTTATCAAATAATATCACCAAATTAATCAATTTATGTGAAAACTCTAATTTAAATGCGAAGTTGAGGTTAACTATGAAATGTGCATAATTACCTAATCATATGCACATAAAATGGTGTACATGCAATGAATTACTATAGAAAATGGACACTTATCAAGAGAACTTTTCAATCTCCTCCCCTTTGATAGATTACATGGCAGGAGTTCACGGCAATATTTGGGTGTGCCTTCATCCCCGAATACATCATGGCGGAGAGGGTGAGCCAGTTCTTCGAGTTGCGGTAGGAAGATATGTTAGTGCTTCAGTATAGGGCACGATTTGTTGAGCTGGGCCAGTATGCTCCTTAGATTATGGCAAATGAGGAGATGAGGACTCGACAGTTTATTCGGGGTTTGAGGCCAGATCTTTGTCAGGCAATGATAATGGCCCATGTTATGGACTTGGATGCGTCTTATTAGACAACAACGACTTTGGAGGTGGAAGTACTGAGGACCCAAGAGTAAGCCAGAGTGGGGTAGTTCTAGAAGGGTCATTCCTAGCAGTGATTTTCGTAGTAGCCAAGTAGTGTTCAGTAGCCTCCGAGCCGATCGGGACCATCCACTGTGGCATCCTCTAGTTTGGATACCACTTCTTTGAGGTCGAAATTCAGACAGGTATATACGAGGAGTGGATCCCATAGGAGATTTCAGGGACAGGAGTAGGTACCACTAGGGAGCAGGCACCAGAGGCATTGTCTGAGGTGCGACAGCTTTCATCCAAATGGGCCTTGTACGGTGAGTGCGACAGATTTGAGATGCTTCAGGTGCGGTCAGGTGGGACATATAGTCAATGAGTGTCCTCTTGGGCCACGTCAGCCGCAGCAGTTCCAGCCGCAGCACTAGTATGGCAGAGATTTCAGGGGCATGTGACGTGCTCAACCCGGGCGGAGGCGGAGACATCCTACCTCGTGGAAGGTATAATTGCCAATTTTAATTATGTTGTTTGGATTTTTACTAGCTCCCGATGTTTTTGTATTTCCTTTATGTGCATGCGTGTACGTATCTGAGGAACTTTCTTGCGTATATTAGGGAGTATGTTGTAAGAAATGTCCTATAAGTTGGTGGTGGACCTGCCTGCAAGACATTTTGTGATCACCCTTGTTAATTTTAAGGTAGTATTGGCATCGGTAGGTAGGGACGGTACAAGTTCTGTCGGCCAGGCTATGTCTTTTACAGCCAGAGGATTGAGATATGGCCTCGATAAGACCAGGTTTGGGACCAGGTGTAGCTATGGATTGTGAGTCCCAGAGTGTATTTTCGGCCTTCGAGAGGAGTCCTTCTGTGGTCTGGACTAATTAGAGTGTGCAGCAGAAGCGTGGTGGGACCATAAGCCACGGCCCCATGATTGAATTAGTGGTAAAAGAATAAAGAATGTCCCAGTGGTGAGTGAAATCCTAGAAGTCTAAGTAGGAGTTGGTTTATCAAGAGTACGCCTACGCCGAGATCCATGCTATGGTTAGCAGCATCATGTTATGCCTGGTGGGGCGTTATGAATCCTAAGCGGTGTTGTGGACGTGTAAAATTGTACGTCCGTATGTCCCGCCAAGCCCCGACACTAATGGCAAAGTCAAGGAAAGAAGACCCAAGGAGACTGGCCATCCAGGGCTCCGGGAGAATACTACCGTCCGGCAAGTCCCCACATTTGCGCGGGCGCATTAGATGACAAAGAAAGCACAGGGTACCCTCCTGAATTTATACACTGCTATGGACCCACCCTCAGGTCCCTAGCGGTGAAGAATGTCTCAAAGAAGTACGCGGCCATGAGCCACTGAAGAGGGGGTCAACGCTTCTGAAGGGTCACCCTTTGCGCCTTTGCCAACGGCACACTTAGTGTGCCCCCCTTCTAACGGCACAATACCCTGGTGTCCCCAGCGACGCACTACTCAAGTGCCCCCAACGGCACACCCCATCGTGCCCTTTTAACGGCACAATACCCTGGTGTCCCCAGCGGCGCACTACTCAAGTGCCCCCAGCCCCATCATGCCCTCCAGCGGCACAGTCTCAAGTGCCCCAGCCGCACACCCCATCGTGCCCTTGAACGGCACAGTCTCAGTCCCCTCAGCGGCACACTCATTTTGGGCCCTTCACCGGCATATCCAATTCAAGCCCCAGCGGCACACTGGCAATGCCCTCCCAACGGCACGCTGGTTAGTGCCCCCAGCGGTACACCCGCGAGGGGCCTCCAGCAGCACACACCCTCGAAAGCCCCTTCAACGGCACAACATCCCATTGCCCTTTCAACGGCACAGTTTTCGTGTCCCCCAGCGGCACACCGTCTGAGCCCCCAGCGGCACACCTCAGACTAGCCTTCAATGGCACAGTGCCTTGGCCCCTTCCAGCGACACAGCGTGAACCCTCCGAAACGGCACAGATCGGCAGATGATTCAACGCTCATAGGCAGACCCCTTGGCGCGCAGCTCGGCCACTTCAACGCCAACTAGCACCTGCCATGGTGTCGCCCTCTGGTTGGACGAGGCAGATCCTCACCTGACGAGGAGGAGATAGAAGTCAACCTCGGATGGCAGTGCCATCATGAGGTCGGCCCCTTCCAACGGCAAACATATAAAAGCCTCTCACGGAGAAGAAAAAAAAGGCATGCGAAATACCCATACGAAGAGAGCAGTAGAAGAGAAAGAAGAAGAAGAGAAGAAGAAGGTAGAAGAGATATGGAGAGACAGAGAGGAGAATGATGTGCGTAGGGGGAAGTGAGGAATGGACTGAAGGGAGACACCCTCCCTCGTTCCAACTCTCCCCCAGTTATTTTTTTCCCTGCTCCGCCTTCCCCTTTTTTTAGTTTCTCTTCTCTTCCCTTCGTTTTGGAGTGTGTTGTGATGCACTTGGCCTTCGGGCCATGTTCTTTGATATTTGAAGGCTTGCATGAATAAAAGTGGCTTTTGGGGTGTTAACCCTCGTTGTGCTTGTTGTTTTCTCCCCGTCATTGGCCTGTGATCTCTATTACATGCTTCCTCAATTTTCTAACTCCATGATTCACTGGCTTTCCCATGTCATTGGTTTGCTCAAACAGATGACTAGCATTTCTGGTTTGACGATGCAAGGCTAGCCTCCTCCTCCTATTAGTGATGTTCAGTAGTATAATCCCTCCTTTTTTTCCTTTTCACTGCCTCCGTCTATGGGTTTGTTGGCATTCGCTACCCCTACCCTGTAACACCCCAACATGTCTGAAACTGAAAGATAGTTAAATATCTTATAGTTAGTCGATATAAATTTTATGTTACCTTAATTAAAGTCTAGTACCTTGAACGGTATTGTTTAACGAACCTTATTAAATAAATTAAATAGCTATCTCACTTTAATAATGTATAACTTTTCATAGGAATGTCAGAATATAATCAATATTAGGCCCGTTGGATAGAGAATTCAGAGATCTACAAGTTTCATGTTGAACACTTTTTCAAATTTTGACGTTTGGAAGGTCAAAAATAAGATAGAGTGAACTAGTTCTTAGAAATTATGTTATTATTAATTTTTTGGGGGTTTTATTATAAAAATACAAAACAAACCAAAAAAAAATACAAAACCCAAAATATCTCCTAGGTAATCCTCCACCCCTCCTTCTTATCCTCTTCTTCTCATCCCCTCCCCTCATCTTTATCCCCTCCTCCTTCTTATCTTATCTTCCCCTCCCCCCTATATATACCCCCCTCTCCCACTCTTTCCCTTCCACTCCAACACCCCCCTCTCCCCCTCCAACTCTCTCTCTCTCTCTCTCTCTCTCTCTCTCTCTCTCTCTCTCTCTCTCTCTCTCTCTCTCTCTCTCTCTCACACACACACACACACACCTCTCTCTCCCATCTCTATCTCTCTCTTAAATATTTTTATTTTCTCTTTTTTATTTCTCTCTCTACTCTCTCTCTACTTTATCTCTCTACTCTTTCTTCACTTTCTCACTCTATTTTCTCTCTCTACACTCTCTTTATTATCTCTCTCTTTTCTCGCTCTATTTTCTCTCTCTACACCCTCTTTATTTTCTCTCTCTAATCTCTTTATTTTCTCTCTTTCTATCTACTTTCTCTCTCTATTCTCTCTACTCTCTACTTTCTCTCTCTAAATTCTCTCTATTTTCTCTCCCTAGTTTTTCTCTTTAAATATCTCTCTCTACTTCTTTCTCTACTCTCTCTAACTTTCTCTCTCTCTCTCTACTTTCTCTCTCTAACTTTCTCTCTCTAGTTTCTCTCTCTACCTTCTCTCTAGTTTCTCTCTACTCTCTCTCTCCACTTTCTCTCTCTACCATCTCCACTTTCTCTCTCCATTTTCTCTCTCTAAATTTCTCTCTCACTACCATTCTCTTATTAATAAACGGAGAAGATAATACAGTATTAGAATAATATAAATAATTAATAAACACTTAGACGAAGGATTTGAAACTTATTTGGATAATTTCGCCCTTCTTTACGTATCTGGAACGGGAAAATTATCTTTTCCTACGCAAGGACTTCTACGGGAGCTCGGGTGAGATACTAAGTTTAATTCGGAAGACCACCCTAAAGGTAGGCATGATAAACCGAGTGCATGTTATTTGTTATTTACATTTATTTGATTTGATTTTATTTGAAATGTGATTTACGTCATTGATTTATTTAACCCAATGATCTATGTTTAGAATCAGTTATTTATTTAGTTACCATTCTGTAAAAATATTATTTTCCTCTCTAATCTCTCTCTAATTTCTCTCTAATCTCTTTCTACTTTCTCTCCCTACTCTCTCTCTACTCTAATCTCTTCGAATGTTATACATATTTAGTTAATAATATTAAAATACGATCCATTTATTTTGTAAAGTTCAATGACAAGTTTTGAGTATTGAGACGATTATATAATAAGCATCATAATAAGAATAAAAATTTGATTAAGCATATGGACTGTGTCACTTTAAGGAGGTGTGGGGCGACAAACCGTAGTTAGCTTCCGCTACGGGATTAGGCCCATTTCCGAGGACAAACGGACTTCTGAAAAATCCGGAACCCAGAATAAGAAAATTATCTGGGGAATGGTGGAGTATTAACTCCCGATCCTCCGTGGTTGATCAAGGCCGACAGGCTCCAGCGTTTAGACCTTTTATCTTTATGTCGACGTATGGATGCCTAGGTATGTGTTTGCTACTGCTTTTAGTGACGGGATGCATGTCCAATATATGCTGCCAAATAATATGAAGTTCAGATTTGATATATGACTTTGATATGATCTGAAAATAAGTTCATCTGTATAAGCTCTGATTTAGCTAAGATATGTACTATGCCATAAGTCAGATAAGATTTGTTATACGCATTTGCTTATTATATTTCTTTCGCATTCATAGTATATGTACAATCCAGTGATATTGTGATTAGCTTTATATATATCATGGATTTGCACAGTTTAGTATATGATAAGCATGTGATTGGTTTTGATGCCTACTGAGTCTTTAGACTCACTTTCGTTGCCTAACCATTTCAGGAAACTGACCAGTGTGCGTCTTGACTCCGACGGACGGTAGGTCGGAGGATGATCCCGGGTCGAATTTGGATTCCGTTGCGTAGAATAAATAGATTTAGTTTTCCTTTGAATAATGAATGTAAATATGACTTTTGGATAGAGATATGCAGTACTCTGTATACGATGTAAATTATGAGTGTTGTATCTTATGGAAATGGTATGGTTATATTTCTTTTGGAATATGTGATGGTTTGGCCTTTAGTGCCTTGCAAATATTCGGCCCACAACACTTCCGTACATCCGCTGTGACGTCCCCGGACACGATACGGGATCGCGGGAAGGGGACGCCACAGAGAGTGGTATCAGAGCTATACCCTAGCCAGAAGTGTGGGAACTAAGTGCCATGCAGGGTAAAGTGCTACGCTATGGGAGCCACCTCTTGAGTCCGTAATGGAGCAAAGTGCTACATAGTGGGAGCCACCTCTTGAGCCTGTAGGGGCCACCTCTAGAGTCCTACCTGCCTGGGGGCTTGATTGCGTGCTATATGTGCCCAGCGATGAGGACGTCACCTATATAAGAGGGGTGGATTGTAACACCCTCAAATATAGCTAAGTTGTACTCTATATCATCAAGCCGCCTTTTCAAGTATCGACTCAGTTCTTGGAAAGAACTCCGAAGTTAAGCGTGCTTAATGGGGAGTAGTACTGGGATGGGTGACCTGCCCGGGAAGTCCCCCATCACCCTTAAAAAGGGATAAAACCGTGAGGTCGGTAGGCCAAAGCGGACAATACCTCGACGGTGTAGAGTACGGGGCATGACAGAATGGTATCAGAGCAAGTTGTGAGGCTTGAAACTATTTGCAGTCATCTGAATTTATATACTATACCATAAGATCATTTGATGTCAAACCTAAAATCATATTAATTCAGATTAGTTCTCCCTCGCAGGAGATGGCAGAGAGTGATAGGGTTGAGGTTAATACTTCTCACGAGGAGTCTGCGCCCTCAAATGGGACATCATTATGCATTGCTATGCAATTACAGGCCCAAACTCAGGCAATGATGCAAGCCCAGTTACAAACCCGTGTGCAAGAACAACCGAATAGGGCAGCAGGCGCTACCCTAATGGAGAAATTCAGACATATGAGTCCTCCTCCTTTTAAGGGGGAGAGTCACCCGGAGATTGTGGAAAACTGGGTGAGAGAGATTGAGAAGATTTTTACGGCCATTAGATGTGCAGAGCAGAATAAGGTGATATTATCTACATTTATGCTAAAGGACCGTGCGGACGAGTGGTGGAGGTCTGCACTTAGAACCACTTTCAGAAATAGAGAGACGGAGATTGGCTGGAATGATTCCATGCAAAAGTTCTCCCTCAGCATTTGAAAGATAGGAAAGAAGTTGAATTTTTAAATTTGACTCAAGGAGGTATGTCAGTTGCCGATTATGAAGTAAAATTTACTGAATTAGAAAAGTATGCCCCTCATATTTGTTCTGATGAGCTTAAAAGGGTGAAGAAATTAGTTAGAGGTTTGAGAAGCAACATTAGAAGTAGAGTTGCAATCCTTGAGCCTCAGACTATGGCAGCAGCTTTGAGGACTACTTTTATTGCAGAAACTGAATATGAGGAATTCTTAGTAGAAAGACAAATGGATATTGCAAAAAGGGGTAATCTTGGTTCAATTGTGAGGAAAGATAAGAAGCCAAAAATGACTTTTCCAGAGAGAGTTCAACCAGTTAGGAGAGATAATATGCCAGCTTGTCAACAGTGCGGGATGCCGCATAGAGGTAATGAATGTTGGCGGGCTACAGGTAAATGTTTTTCATGTGGTCAGACAGGGCATATGATAAGGGATTGTCCCACAAGGCCAAGACAAGATCAGCAACCACAACAGCAGCGGAGAGTTCAAGCCAGAGTATATGCACTAACAAGGGAAGACACCCGAGATGCCAATGCAGTAGCTGAAGGTATTCTTCTTATCGATGATATGCATGCAAAAATTTTATTTGATCCGGGTGCTACACATTCATTTATTTCTCTGAGATTTACTGAATCATTGAAAGATAAATAAATTGTGAACATTGATGAGATGTCCATTAACACACCAACTGGGGAGATAGCTAGAACGACTTCTGTTATTCCTAGCATTGATGTGGTGATTCAGGGGAGGATTATGCCAGCATGTGTGTATCTGCTGGAAATGACTGATTTTGATGTCATCTTGGGAATGGATTGGTTAGATACAAATTTTACCCTTCTAGATTGTCATGGAAAGAAAGTAATTTTTTAAAAATCTGGGGAGCAGACATTTCACTATCAATGTCCAATGCACCGTTCTAGTAAAACACTAGTTTCAGCACTTAAAGATTTGAAATTGCTTAGAAGTGGATGTCAAGGTTATTTGGCTAGTATAGTGGTTATTCCTTCTAATGAAAATAAGAAAATCACCTCAGATATTGATGTTGTCAGGGAATTTTCAGATGTGTTTCCTGATGAACTTCCGGGTTTGCCACCACACCGAGAGGTGGAGTTCACTATTGAACTCTCACCGGGTACTTTACCCATTTTCATTCCTCCCTACAGAATGGCACCAGCCGAATTGGCAGAGTTGAAGAAACAATTGCAAGAACTACTAGATAAGGGGTTTATTCGACCAAGTGTGTCACCTTGGGGTGCTCCTGTTCTGTTTGTTAGAAAGAAAGATGGGTCACTTAGATTATGTATTGACTATAGGAAATTGAATCAAGTGACCATTAAGAATAAGTACCCTTTGCCAAGAATTGATGATTTATTTGATCAGCTACGAACTGCCACGGTATTTTCAAAGATTGATCTCAGATCTGGATACCACCAACTAAAGATAAGAGAAGAAGATTTCTCAAAAATTGCTTTCAGAACACGATATGGGCATTATGAATTTTTGGTTATGTCATTTGGGTTAACTAATGCACCAGCAGCATTTATGGATTTGATGAATAGAGTTTTCCAACCATATCTGGATACATTTGTAGTGGTGTTTATTGATGATGTGTTGATCTACTCTCCTACTATTGAAACTCATCAAGAATATTTGAGAATTGTGTTGGAAACTTTAAGGAAATATCAACTCTATGCGAAATTCAGTAAATGTGAATTTTGGTTGGATAAGGTCCAATTCTTAGGGCATACCATTTCTGGTGATGGAGTGTCTGTTGATCCAGCTAAGGTTGATGCAGTTTTACATTGGGAAAGGCCGAAGAATGTCAGCGAGATTAGGAGCTTTTTGGGTCTTGCGGGTTACTATCGCATATTTATTGAAGGTTTTTCTTCTATTGCAGCTCCTATGACAAAATTGACTAGGAAAGGGGTTCCTTTTGAATGGTCAGATAAATGTGAAATGAGTTTTCAGGAATTAAAAACAAGGTTAACTATAGCCCAGTGCTTACTTTACCTTGTGGGTCAGGAGGATTTGTGATATATACAGATGCCTCTAGAAAAGGACTAGGATGTGTCCTGATGCAGAATGGCAAAGTAGTAGCTTATGCATCCAGATAATTAAAGACCCATGAGATGAATTATCTAACACATGATTTGGAGTTGGCAGCGGTGGTACATGCTCTGAAGATTTGGCGCCATTATTTGTATGGTGAGCAGTTTGAAGTATTTACAAACCATCAGAGTTTAAAATATATTTTCTCTCAGAAAGAATTAAATTTAAGGCAAAGACGGTGGATTGAATTTTTGAAGGATTATGATTTCACCTTGAATTATCACCCAGGAAAAGTAAATGTGGTAGCAGATGCACTCAGCAGGAAGAGACTAATGGCAATTCAGTTGCGCCAAACTTGGAGAATGACATCTGATGTAGTGGAGTATTCTCCGATATGTAAAGGGAGAAACCTATTTCTGGCCCAACTAACTATTCAGTCTGCAATGGTTGATCGAATTGTGCAAGCACAACTGAATGATCAGCAGTTACAAAAATTGATTGGCACACCGAGATTTACTCAAAGTGCAGACGGGGCAATCAAATTTCAGGGAAGATTGTGTGTACCTCGGAATGAAGAAATAAAGAAAGATCTATTGACCGAGGCACATAAATCATAATATTCCATTCACCCAGGCAGTACAAAAATGTACAAAAACATGAGAAGACAATTTTGGTGGATTGGTATGAAAAAGAATATAGCAGAATTTGTCAGCAAGTGTCTTACTTGTCAACAAGTAAAGGCGGAGCATCAAAGGCCAGCGGGACCATTACAATTGATGAAAATTTCACAGTGAAAATGGGAGCATATCACTATGGATTTTGTGATGGGATTACCAATGACTAAGAGAAAACATGATTCTATTTGGGTAATTATTGACATGCTTACTAAGTCAGCCCATTTTCTGGCAATCACAAAGACACAATCATTAGAAGATTTAGCCAATTTGTATATTAGAGAGTTTGTGAGACTTCATGGTGTGCCTGTGTCTATTATTTCAGATAGGGATGCAAGGTTTACAGCAAAATTTTGGAGGAGTTTACAACAAGCGCTTGGTACACAGTTGAAATTTAGTTCAACTTTTCACCCTCAAACAGATGGACAATCAGAGAGAACCATTCAAACACTAGAAGATATGTTGAGGGCATGCAGTTTAGACTGGAAAGACAGTTGGGATGAACATTTACAGTTAATTTAGTTTGCATATAATAACAGCCATCATGCAAGTATAGGAATGACACCATATGAAGCATTATATGGTAGACCGTGTAGGTCACCTATTTGTTGGGATGAGGTTGGTGAGCGGAGATTGATTGGGCCACAGATTGTACAGGATTGTATAGAAAAGGTTGAGTTGATTAGAAAAAGATTACTTACAACTCAGAGTAGGCAGAAAAGCTATGCTGATCAAAGAAGGAGAGATCTACAGTTTACTGTCGGGGATCACGTATTTCTGAAAGTTTCACCTACTAGGGGAGTAATGAGATTTGGTATGAAAGGTAAACTCAGTCCGAGGTATGTTGGACCATTTGAAATCTTAAGAAGGATTGGTGAGGTGACATATCAGCTAGCTTTACCACCATCATTGTTAGGAGTTCATGATGTATTCCATGTGTCCATGTTAAGAAAATATATGCCAGACTCATCGCACGTTATAGATCATGAACATTTGGAAATTCAGCCGGATCTTACATATGAGGAGAAGCCAGTTCGCATTCTCGATCGAAAAGAACAAGTGCTGAGAACGAAGACAATTCCATTGGTGAAGGTATTGTGGAAAAGTACCTCAACAGAAGAAGCTACTTGGGAGATGGAAGATGAAATGAGAAAGAGATATCCGCAGCTATTCGGTACGTATTAAGTATATTTTTAAATTTCGAGGACGAAATTTGTTTAAGGGGGAGAGATTTGTAACACCCCAACATGTCTGAAACTGAAAGATAGTTAAATATCTTATAGTTAGTCGATATAAATTTTATGTTACCTTAATTAAAGTCTAGTACCTTGAACGGTATTGTTTAACGAACCTTATTAAGTAAATTAAATAGCTATCTCACTTTAATAATGTATAACTTTTCATAAGAATGTCAGAATATAATCAATATTAGGCCCGTTGGATAGAGAATTCAGAGATCTACAAGTTTCATGTTGAACACTTTTTCAAATTTTGACGTTTGGAAGGTCAAAAATAAGATAGAGTGAACTAGTTCTTAAAAATTATGTTATTGTTAATTTTTTGGGGGTTTTATTATAAAAATCCAAAACAAACCAAAAAAAAAATACAAAACCCAAAATATCTCCTACGTAATCCTCCACCCCTCCTTCTTATCCTCTTTAACTCATCCCCTCCCCTCATCCTTATCCCCTCCTCCTTCTTCTTATCTTATCTTCCCCTCCCCCCTATATATACCCCCCTCTCCCACTCTTTCCCTTCCACTCTAACACCCCCCTCTCCCCCTCCAACTCTCTCTCTCTCTCTCTCTCTCTCTCTCTCTCTCTCTCACACACACACACACACACACACTCTCTCTCCCATCTCTATCTCTCTCTTAAATATTTTTATTTTCTCTTTTTTATTTCTCTCTCTACTCTCTCTCTATTTTACCTCTCTACTCGTTCTTTACTTTCTCTCTCTATTTTCTCTCTCTACACTCTCTTTATTTTCTCTCTCTTTTCTCGCTCTACTTTCTCTCTCTAAATTCTCTCTCTATTTTCTCTCCCTAGTTTTTCTCTTTAAATATCTCTCTCTAATTTTCTCTCTCTAACTTTCTCTCTCTCTACTTTCTCTCTCTAACTTTCTCTCTCTAGTTTCTCTGTAGCAACCATGCTAAATAAAATAAATCAAAATAGATTAAAAGATTTAATAAATAAAAGAAAGAGTTTGGAATAAAAATAAATAAAACCTGATGAAAATAACACCTCAGATATAGACGCTACTTTAAAATAAAACGCCATTACCTAAGGCGTGTTTTGAAGAAAGGATGCCCACACATCAAGGCTTCAAATTTCAAACGACCAAAATAAATAAAAAGGGCAAGTTTGCATAACGTCCTTTGAGTGGACGCGTTTCAACAAGAAACGACGATTGACAAGGCGTCAATTTAAATTCGACGCCCTGACCTAGGTCGTTAATTCAGTTCGAGTTTCGTTCGACCCCGGAGTCTATCCAGGGTAAGTTGATAACTATGAGAAAGAGTTCGAATGTAGTAATAACTCTATCTTGGAAGTATTACTTCCAATCGAACACTAACTCTATTAGGTTCACCTAAATCCTATAAATAACCTACTACTTGAACCGAGAACGCTATTTGGCGTTCGGACTCTTCTAAGGTACGTAAAGAACAGCATGTTCTTTTTCTTTACTCTGTCTATCGAATTTGTGAAGAATACTAATGATTCTTCATCTACTTCTGATTACAGGTTGAAAGCTTCTGTCTTCCGAAGAACAAGTAAGTTCTTTTCCCTTGCTTTCGGTTACGTATAAGAAGACTTATAATATCTTCTTCCTTGTTTTCTTCTTCCTCTCTACAGGTTGCCTGTAGAAAGAAGACGTTCGACTAAAGAACAAGGGTTCTTCGAAGCCTTCTCTTTAACTCTTCAAATCAACCCTGCTCTACTGCTGTCAAACTTCGGAAGACTCTGTTGCAGCAGAGCATCGTTCTGCCATCAAAAGTATTTTCACGTGCCCTTCATCCAGACCATACTAAGGTAGGTTTTCTCAAGCACTGTAGCCCAAATCACCATAACAACTATGTTAAACCATATATATTAGTTCATGCATATAGTTTTCGAGAGTTTTAAATGTTTCTATTGTTGGAAAGAACGCCCTTTCCACGGGCGCTAATTTTATACGCGACCCAGACTAGGGCGCTATTTAAATAAACGACCCTGACAAGGTCGTCAATTCAAAAGATTTGACGCCCTGTACACAGACGTCAATTTAATTAACTGTTAATTACCCATGTTAATTAGTCCATATTCACTTGAATACGATTCTAAATAAATCAGTGCATGATCATTAATCCTGATATTTTCCTGTCATGACCATATCTCGATTTCTGGAAAATTTCAATACCTGAAAAATTGTAAATTCTTGAATTCACGACCCTGTATAGGTCGTCTCTCACTTGACTAACGCCCCTGTTCAGGACGTGAATTGAAAAGTAACGCCCCTGTCCAGGGCGTGTTTTTGATAAATTTCTGAAAATATATATTCTGTAAAAATAGAAGGAAAGAATGGACGACCACTGATTGCGTCGTCAAATTTTAAATAAACGCCCTTCACCAAGGCGCGTTTTTGGTAAAATATTGAAATATTGAAATCTGGCAAAAATGTAAAATGGATAAACGCCCTTACTGAAGGCGTTAATTACTTGAGTAGTGACTTTACTTAAGTCGTTATTTTCCTGTAAAAATATTTTTACCTGTTCTGATAACCGATGGTTTCAGTATATCTATATATATGTATATCGGCACTATATCTCCACTCCGTGAGTATAGTCCCACGTTTTATGATGTTTTATCGATCACCCTCAACTCTCATTGACGTACAAGCTCTCCATTGGACATTCCGTTCCTTTGGACTAGCGAGTTAGTCATAGAGACCTCCGTAAGACTCCTCGTACCTTGGATTCCCTCAAGGTCGACTGAGCTGGTTGTACCCTAAAAACCCATTACACTATTGAATGCCATGTCACTCTAAAGAAACATGGTATACCGGCCCTTATGATATGCAAAGAGTATATCATGAGAATTCTTAATGGGATGATGATATCATGCCATTTGTTGATGTTCTTGTGGACCTCAATTCTATAATAAGAATGAGGGTATCTTACCTTTGATGTATTGTTCATGTGGACCTCAATTCTATATAAAGAATGTCCATACTTGTTTGTCATGGTACCCGAGTTAAGGGAACCTAATTCCACCTAGTTTCATCGTTCATCGTGATTGTACCGTTGTTATCGCCTATCTATGTCCAATGTCGTATTTTTGGATTCCATTCTCTCAAAGTTATCCTACGTGTCTACAAGCTTAAATTGTTGAAATTCCATATTGGCTATATATATATACAAGAGTGGATGTCAAATATACATGATAAATGCATGCGCATATAGGGCCCGATCTGGTCCTGGGAGGAGCACCCGAAAGTACTTGTGCCCATGGGAGTTGACTGATAAGGTATCTGGCATTATACCGAGTGCATGACTAGCTTGATTAGACATTCCACACAAATCTTGTACTTGACTCGTACTTGACTTGACATGAATTGCGTGACCCGAGAAATGGTAATTACTTGCTTGCTTGATACATGATAGCCAAAGTTCTTGACATGACTTGCTAAAAGTACTTGCTTGAATATCTTGTTATCTTTTCTTGAAGCTCATGACTAGTTTATCTTACTGTCTCATTGATAATTCTCTCTCTATCTTGTCGTTTTATGCGAGCATGCATAGCTATAGTACATTCATGAAAGATGTAATTATTTAAACCCCTTGCTAGCGCTTGAGATATAATTTCCTACTGAGCGTTCGCTCACTCCGTGTGTTCCCTACTTTTCAGGTAAGTCCGACGAAGAAGGTCAATCTGATGGGGAAAGTCAAGAGTGAAAGAGCTAGAGCTTTTCCAAGTGTCATCTAGTCTTTTTCCTATTTTCTTGAGTCGACTATGTACTCTTCTTTTTTTTTGAATAGAGTATTGGATTTGTAATAGTCCATCCATTATGAAATAAAGGATTGGGTTATCTTTCTATTTTACGTATTTCTGTTTTGGTGTCGAATACACTACTACTCTGATTGACATGATTGATATAAACTCGTCGCGCATATCCGAGTATCTTCCGCGCTCGGGGCGTGACAGTTTTTGTGGTATCAGAGCCTAGGGTATTCAATTCCTAGGAAAAACCCAAGTCCAAGGATAAGTTTTAAACCTTCAACCAGTGAGATTGGGTAGAACCAAGGGTTAAAGTTAACATAGTATATGAGTCTTTAAATACAAGCACATATTAATCTAGTTATTGTAATTATAGGATAATGGCTGCCGAACGTGCTCAATGGCGCAACATGCAGCGTACACTACAAGGCATGACTCAAGTACTGCAGCAAGTAGCACTAGGAGGTAGACAACGAGCAGGAAGTCTCCACCAGACTTTCAAGAACATGAACCCACCCAAGTTCACGGGTTCTACTGATCCAGATGACGCTGAACACTGGATTAGGGAGATAGAACGTATATTCCGTGTTATGCAATGCACGGATCAAGATAAGGTCTTATTAGCTACTTTTCAGTTAGAAAGGGATGCTAGATGCTGGTGGGAATCAATAGAGGCTACTATAAATCAAGATCAGGTTTCGTGGGAGGAATTCGTTGAACACTTCAACGCTAAATATTTCTCAGATCGAGTTCAGGAAAAGAAGACTGCAGAATTTGCTGCATTAAAGTAACGATCTTTGTCAGTGGCCGAGTATGAGGCCCAATTCTCTAGATTGTCTCGATACGCTAAGCATCTAGTTAGCACCGAGAAAATGAAAGCTAGGAGGTTTCTAAATGGGCTCAGGCCCCAAGCTATTACTCAACTGGCGCCGATGGACATTCAAGTCTACTCGGAAATAGTACGCCGAGCTCAACTATTAGAAGATGCCACGGAACTGTCTGATAGGATTCGTGGTAAGGATAAGAAGGAACAAGTTACAGGTTCGGGTTCCTTTAAACCTAACTTCAAGAAAAGGCCTAGCAATGGAGGAGCATCCTCACAAGATCAAAAGTTCAAGAAGACCAAGCCCTTCTCTATCACCACTACCTCTCCAAATACAGTGTGCAAGCATTGTGATAAAGCGGGTCATAGAGCAGAAGAATGCTGGAGGAAACTAGGAGCATGTCTCCGTTGTGGGAGTCGTGAGCATCGGATTCCCGATTGCCCATTACTTAACGACCAAGCCGTTGACGGAAGCGCCCAGTAACCAAGAATGCTCATCTTCATGCAATCAAGGAGACCGAGCAAGTAGAAGGAGGCGGCTTAGTGGAAGGTACATTGAAAGTTTGTTCCAGGAATGCATATGTCTTAATTGATACTGGTGCATCGCATTCTATTGTTTCTAAAAAGTTTGCTGACCCATTACCCCTAGAACCGGAATGGATAAAGTTAGTTTTGTCTACTCCTCTGGATGATGAGACTGATATTACACATCATTACCAAAACTGCGAAGTATTGATTCATGGTCAAAATCTCCCTATTGATCTCATATGTTTAGATCTGAAAGAGTATGATGTTATACTAGGGGCAGATTGGTTATCCAAGTATCAGGCAACGGTTGATTGCCGCAATAGTAAGGTTACATTCAAGGAATTCCCAGAACTAATATTTACTAGCCCCAAGAGTCGGAGCAAATCCCCTCTTATTTCAGCTCTCCGAGCTAGCAAGCTCATCAGGAAAGGATGTACATCTTTCCTTGCCTTTGTCACAGTTAAAGAAGCTAAGGAAGCTAAGCTAGAAGACATTCCAGTAGTACAAGAATTTCCGGACGTATTTCCGGAAGATTTGCCGGGATTACCCCCGCAAAGAGAAGTGGCCTTCACCATTGACTTAGTCCCTGGTGCTGGTCCGATTTCAAAGGCACCTTATAGGATGTCACCTGCGGAACTCAAGGAATTAAAGGAGCAATTGATGGAACTCATTAAGAAAGGATTCATTAGACCAAGTACTTCCCCGTGGGGAGCGCCTGTATTATTTGTAAAGAAGAAAGACGGATCCATGAGGTTATGCGTCGACTATCGACAGTTGAATCATCTCACTATCAAGAACAAGTATCCACTGCCGAGAATCGATGAATTGTTTGATCAAATTTCAGGGTCCATGTACTTTTCCAAAATTGATCTTAGGTCCGGATATCACCAATTAAGAATCAAGGACGATGACATTCATAACACTGCGTTCAGAAGCAGGTATGGCCATTATGAATTTGTTGTTATACCTTTCGGACTAACGAATGCCCCTGCTGCCTTTATGCAGTTAATGAATAGTATATTCAGGCCTTATTTAGATCAATTCGTGGTGGTCTTTATTGATGATATATTGATTTATTCCAAGACCAAGGAAGAGCATGAGGAACATTTGAGGATTGCATTACAAATATTAAGGACAAACCAATTATATGCAAAACTTAGCAAGTGTGAATTCTGGCTTGAAGAAGTGACTTTTCTCGGACATGTTATATCAAAGGATGGCTTGTCTGTAGACCCATCAAAGGTTGAAGCTGTAAGGAACTGGGAAAGACCGACCAATGCTAGCGAGATCCGAAGTTTCTTAGGTATTGCCGGCTATTACAGGCGATTCATCAAGGATTTCTCAAAAATCGCCGTGCCACTTACGAGGTTAACTCGCAAGGAGATCCGTTATGAATGGGATGAAGAATGTGAGAGAAGCTTCCAAACTCTCAAGGATCATCTTACTACAGCTCCTATCTTAGCATTGCCAATTGAAGGAGAAAAGTTTGAGGTATACACTGATACTTCTGGCATTGGCCTCGGGTGTGTTCTAACGCAACAAGGGAAGGTTATAGCCTACTCTTCTCGTCAATTAAAGAAGCATGAAGAGAACTACCCCGTCCATGACTTAGAATTGGCCGCGGTAGTATTTACACTCAAAATATGGAGACATTATCTTTATGGAGTACAGTTTACTGTATACTCCGATCACAAGAGTCTCAAATATCTTTTCTCACAGAAGGAACTAAATATGAGGCAAAGACGGTGGCTGGAATATCTCAAGGACTTCGACTTCAATATACAATATCATCCCAGAAAGGGTAATCATGTAGCAGATGCCCTTAGTCGAAAGCCGAGAGCACTGTTAGCCAATTGTCTGATTCAAGAATGGAAATTGCTGGAACAATTCTCTGAACTCAATATAAGCATGGACACGGACCCTAGATGTGTCACATTATCTCATGTAAGCATACAGTCAGATTTATTTTCTGAAATACAAGCACTTCAGAATGATGATCCTACATTAGTAGAAATCAAGGGCAGATTAGAAGGACAATCGGATTTCCAATTAACTTCTGATGGAAGATTAATGTTCAAGAATAGAACTTGTATACCGGACTGCCCAGAATTGAAGAAGAAGGTCTTAGATGAAGCTCATAGGTCAAGGTATACGATTCATCCTGGATCTACCAAGATGTACCAAGATGTGAAAAGAATTTTTTGGTGGCCCAACATGAAAAGGGAAATAGCAGACTATATATCACGTTGTCTCACGTGCCAACAAGTCAAGGTGGAACACCAAAAGCCTGCTAGAAAACTACATCCTCTAGATATCCCTAAATGGAAGTGGGAGGATATTGGTATGGATTTCATCATGGGTTTATCTAAATCAAAAAGAGGACATGATGGAATATGGGTTATCATTGATCGATTGACTAAATCAGCGCATTTCTTGCCAATCAAGAGTCGATGGTCAGTTGATGTCTTAGCTGCACTATACATCAAAGAAATAGTCAGATTACATGGTATTCCTATTTCAATCGTGTCTGACAGAGATCCCCATTTTACTTCTCATTTTTGGAAAGGACTACAACATTCGTTGGGAACGAGACTTAACTTTAGCACAGCTTTTCATCCTCAAACGGATGGTCAGATCGAGAGAACCAATCAAGTAGTCGAAGATATGCTAAGAGCATGCATTACTGATTTTGATGGAAACTGGCATGATCACTTGCCTCTGGTCGAATTTGCATACAATAATAGCTACCAGGCAAGTATACAAATGGCACCTTTCGAAGCTTTATACGGAAGGAGTTGCCGATCACCCTTATGCTGTGATGAAGTTGGAGAGAAACAACTGTTAGGTCCAGACATGGTAAGGGATACAACTGAGAAGATACAAGTAATCAGAGAAAGATTGCAAGTTGCTCAGTCTAGACAAAAGGCTTATGCCGACACAAAAAGGAGAGATCTTGAATTCCAACTCGGAGATCATGTATTTCTCAAGATATCACCTGGACGTGGAATACGAAGATTTGGTGTTAAGGGCAAGCTTACACCAAGATTTATCGGACCTTTTGAGATACTAGAAAGAGTTGGCGAGGTTGCTTATCGCATCGCATTGCCACCTCAACTGTCCGAAGTACACGATGTGTTCCACATATCTATGTTGAAGAAGTACGTACACGATCCATCACATATTATCGAACATGGAGACCTAGTAATCCAGAAGGATCTCACATATGGGCAGAAGCCTATGAAGATCTTAGATCGAGAAGTACGAACCCTAAGGAATAAGGTTATTCCCATGCTAAAAGTACAATGGAATAAGAATTCAGAACATGAAGCTACATGGGAGACCGAGGAATCTATGAGGAAACAATTTCCAGATTTATTTTAGAAGGTACGTACTCTACACTCTCCAAATGTAAATATATGATATGGAATTTGGGGACCAAATTCTTTTTAAGTGGGGGAGGGTGTAGCAACCCTGATAAATAAAATAAATCAAAATAGATTAAAAGATTTAATAAATAAACGAAAGAGCTTGGAATAAAAATAAATAAAACCTGATGAAAATAACGCCTCAGATATAGGCGCTACTTTAAAATAAAACGCCCTTACCTAAGGCGTGTTTTGAAGAAAGGACGCCCACACATCAAGGCGTCAAATTTCAAACGACCAAAATAATTAAAAAGGGCAAGTTTGCATAACGTCCTTTGAGTGGACGCGTTTCAACAAGAAACGACGATTGACAAGGCGTCAATTTAAATTCGACGCCCTGACCTAGGTCGTTAATTCAGTTCGAGTTTCGTTCGACCCCGGAGTCTATCCAGGGTAAGTTGATAACTATGAGAAAGAGTTCGAATGTAGTAATAACTCTATCTTGGAAGTATTACTTCCAATCGAACACTAACTCTATTAGGTTCACCTAAATCCTATAAATAACCTACTGCTTGAACCGAGAACGCTATTTGGCGTTCGGACTCTTCTAAGGTACGTAAAGAACATCATGTTCTTTTTCTTTACTCTGTCTATCGAATTTGTGAAGAATACTAATGATTCTTCATCTACTTCTGATTACAGGTTGAAAGCTTCTGTCTTCCGAAGAACAAGTAAGTTCTTTTCCCTTGCTTTCGGTTACGTATAAGAAGACTTATAATATCTTCTTCCTTGTTTTCTTCTTGCTCTCTACAGGTTGCCTGTAGAAAGAAGACGTTCGACTAAAGAACAAGGGTTCTTCGAAGCCTTCTCTTTAACTCTTCAAATCAACCCTGCTCTACTGTTGTCAAACTTCGGAAGACTCTGTTGCAGCAGAGCATCGTTCTGCCATCAAAAGTATTTTCACGTGCCCTTCATCCAGACCATACTAAGGTAGGTTTTCTCAAGCACTGTAGCCCAAATCACCATAACAACTATGTTAAACCATATATATTAGTTCATGCATATAGTTTTCGAGAGTTTTAAATGTTTCTATTGTTGGAAAGAACGCCCTTTCCATGGGCGCTAATTTTATACGCGACCCAGACTAGGGCGCTATTTAAATAAACGACCCTGACAAGGTCGTCAATTCAAAAGATTTGACGCCATGTACACAGACGTCAATTTAATTAACTATTAATTACCCATGTTAATTAGCCCATATTCACTTGAATACGATTCTAAATAAATCAGTGCATGATCATTAATCCTGATATTTTCCTGTCATGACCATATCTCGATTTCTGGAAAATTTCAATACCTGAAAAATTGTAAATTCTTGAATTCACGACCCTGTATAGGTCGTCTCTCACTTGACTAACGCCCCTGTTCAGGACGTGAATTGAAAAGTAACGCCCCTGTCCAGGGCGTGTTTTTGATAAATTTCTGAAAATATATATTCTGTAAAAATAGAAGGAAAGAATGGACGACCACTGATTGCGTCGTCAAATTTTAAATAAACGCCCTTCACCAAGGCGCGTTTTTGGTAAAATACTGAAATATTGAAATCTGGCAAAAATGTAAAATAGATAAACGCCCTTACTGAAGGCGTTAATTACTTGAGTAGTGACTTTACTTAAGTCGTTATTTTCCTGTAAAAATATTTTTACCTGTTCTGATAACCGATGGTTTCAGTATATCTATATATATGTATATCGGCACTATATCTCCACTCCGTGAGTATAGTCCCACGTTTATGATGTTTTATCGATCACCCTCAACTCTCATTGACATACAAGCTCTCCATTGGACATTCCGTTCCTTTGGACTAGCGAGTTAGTCATAGAGACCTCCGTAAGACTCCTCGTACCTTGGATTCCCTCAAGGTCGACTGAGCTGGTTGTACCCTAAAAACCCATTACACTATTGAATGCCATGTCACTCTAAAGAAACATGGTATACCGGCCCTTATGATATGCAAAGAGTATATCATGAGAATTCTTAATGGGATGATGATATCATGCCATTTGTTGATGTTCTTGTGGACCTCAATTCTATAATAAGAATGAGGGTATCTTACCTTTGATGTACTGTTCATGTGGACCTCAATTCTATATAAAGAATGTCCATACTTGTTTGTCATGGTACCCGAGTTAAGGGAACCTAATTCCACCTAGTTTCATCGTTCATCGTGATTGTACCGTTGTTATCGCCTATCTATGTCCAATGTCGTATTTTTGGATTCCATTCTCTCAAAGTTATCCTACGTGTCTACAAGCTTAAATTGTTGAAATTCCATATTGGCTATATATATACAAGAGTGGATGTCAAATATACATGATAAATGCCTGCGCATATAGGGCCCGATCTGGTCTGGGAGGAGCACCCGAAAGTACTTGTGCCCATGGGAGTTGAATGATAAGGTATCTGGCATTATACCGAGTGCATGACTAGCTTGATTGGACATTCCACACAAATCTTGTACTTGACTCGTACTTGACTTGACATGAATTGCGTGACCCGAGAAAGGGTAATTACTTGCTTGCTTGATACATGATAGCCAAAGTTCTTGACATGACTTGCTAAAAAGTACTTGCTTGAATATCTTGTTATCTTTTCTTGAAAGCTCATGACTAGTTATCTTGCTGTCTATTGATAATTCTCTCTCTATCTTGTCGTTTTATGCGAGCATGCATAGCTATAGTACATTCATGAAAGATGTAATTATTTAAACCCCTTGCTAGCGCTTGAGATATAATTTCCTACTGAGCGTTCGCTCACTCCGTGTGTTCCCTACTTTTCAGGTAAGTCCGACGAAGAAGGTCAATCTGATGGGAAAGTCAAGAGTGAAAGAGCTAGAGCTTTTCCAAGTGTCATCTAGTCTTTTTCCTATTTTCTTGAGTCGACTATGTACTTTCTTTCTTTTTTTGAATAGAGTATTGGATTTGTAATAGTCTATACATTATGAAATAAAGGATTGGGTTATCTTTACTTTTGCGCATCTCTGTTTTGGTGTCGAATACACTACTACTCTGATTGACATGATTGATATAAACTCGTCGCGCATATCCGAGTATCTTCCACGCTCGGGGCGTGACATTCTCTCTCTACCTTCTCTCTAGTTTCTCTCTCTACTCTCTCTCCACTTTCTCTCTCTACCCTCTCCATTTTCTCTCTCCACTTTCTCTCTCTACTTTCTCTCTCCACTTTCTCTCTCTAAATTTCTCTCTCACTACCATTCTCTTATTAATAAACGGAGAAGATAATACAGTATTAGAATAATATAAATAATTAATAAACACTTGGACGAAGGATTTGAAACTTATTTGGACAATTTCGCCCTTCTTTACGTATCTGGAACGGGAAAATTATCTTTTCCTACGCAAAGACTTCTACGGGAGCTCGGGTGAGATACTAAGTTTAATTCGGAAGACCACCCTAAAGGTAGGCACGATAAATCGAGTGCATGTTATTTGTTATTTACATTTATTTGATTTGATTTTATTTGAAATGTGATTTACGTCATTGATTTATTTAACCCAATGATCTATGTTTAGAATCAGTTATTTATTTAGTTACCATTCTGTAAAAATATTATTTTCCTCTCTAATCTCTCTCTAATTTCTCTCTAATCTCTTTCTACTTTCTCCCTCTACTTTCTCTCCCTACTCTCTCTCTACTCTAATCTCTTCGAATGTTATACATATTTAGTTAATAATATTAAAATACGATCCATTTATTTTGTAAAGTTCAATGACAAGTTTTGAGTATTGAGACGATTATATAATAAGCATCATAATAAGAATAAAAATTTGATTAAGCATATGGACTGTGTCACTTTAAGGAGGTGTGGGGTGACAAACCGTAGTTAGCTTCCGCTACGGGATTAGGCCCATTTCCGAGGACAAACGGACTTCTGAAAAATCCGGAACCCAGAATAAAAAAATTATCTGGGGAATGGTGGAGTATTAACTCCCGATCCTGCGTGGTTGATCAAGGCCGACAGGCTCCAGCGTTTAGACCTTTTATCTTTATGTCGACGTATGGATGCCTAGGTATGTATTTGCTACTGCTTTTAGTGACGGGATGCCTGTCCAATATATGCTGCCAAATAATATGAAGTTCAGATTTGATATATGACTTTGATATGATCTGAAAATAAGTTCATCTGTATAAGCTCTGATTTAGTTAAGATATATACTATGCCATAAGTCAGATAAGATTTGTTATACGCATTTGTTTATTATATTTCTTTCGCATTCATAGTATATGTACAATCTAGTGAAATTGTGATTAGCTTTATATATATCATGGATTTGCACAGTTTAGTATATGATAAGCATGTGATTTGTTTTGATGCCTACTGAGTCTTTAGACTCACTTTCGTTGCCTAACCATTTCAGGAAACTGACCAGTGTGCATCTTGACTCCGACGGGCGGTAGGTCGGAGGATGATCCCGGGTCGAATTTGGATTCCGTTGAGTAGAATAAATAGATTTAGTTTTTCTTTGAATAATGAATGTAAATATGACTTTTGGATAGAGATATGTAGTACTCTATATACGATGTAAATTATGAGTGTTTTATCTTATGGAAATGGTATGGTTATATTTCTTTTGGAATATGTGATGGTTTGGCCTTTAGTTCCTTACAAATATTCGGCCCACAACACTTCCGTACATCCGCTGTGACATCCCCGGACACGATACGGGATCGCGGGAAGGGGGCGCCACATACCCAGCAGTTAGGATTCATCCACTGATCGAGAAGCTCCTCGACCTTTCCTCTAAAGTCTACAGGGTGCATACACCCACTCAGGTCGCCCAACGGCACACTCTCCCATTGGTCTGCCCAGCGGTGCACCTCCTTTTATTTGCCCAACGTTACACTCTCCCTCCTGCTTGCCCAGCGGCACACACCATGTACCTTGGCCGGCACACTCCTTGGCTTCCTGGCCAGCACACACTTTGGTGCTTCCTTTGGCCAGTACACCCCCCCTTGACCTCTCCTCGACCGGTACACTCCCCAGCCATGCCTTCACCGGCACACGTTGGCCATGGCCTGTCCAGTGCACCTTTGCCAGTCCAGCCTGGCACACCCTAGCCGCTTCCTATCTGGCACACCCCAGTCATGACTCACTGCCCCGGTGCACCTATAGCTTACGTCAGCCTAGTGGTTTTCCCGTTCGGCATTTTCTCCGAGTTTTCTGAAGTTTTTCTCAATGGTGGCTGTCTAGGCACACACCTCAATTGTTGGTTCATGTCACTCCCTGTGGGCATGTTCTCTTTTACTCCCTTACCATCCGGGTCAAGGGGAGATGCTGCTGAATTTTTGTCAGAAATAACAATAAGTTAAAAGATAAAAGGAAGCAACAAACAAATGGGACAAACTACAGTAAAACACTCTAGTCAGACTAAAGGAACTATGCAAGGTACAAGGAATTGGACTGAACAAGACTCAGAGAACTGGATTATTGAACATGACTTGGGACTCAATCACATGAGAAAAATTGAAAGCTTGACCATCTGAGACCCTCCATCAGAATTGCAAGAACAATGGACCTTCTCTCGAACTCTGTTCCACCCAGCTGAGCTCTGCCCGGATCACTTTGATTCTTCATTCCCACCTCTTCCCCTGCGGTGCACCCCTTTCTGCACCCTAGCCCGGTACACCCTCCAGCGGCACACTTTTCTCTCTTCCAGCAATCCACTGCCCACTCCTAAACCCCCTAGCGGTACACCCTAGCCCACTTGCACCTTCCTTCAGCGGTACACTCCAACTGCCTTGCGCGGTGCACTTGTGCCTTCCCTCCAGCGGTACACCCCTCAGCCTAGCCTAGCGGTATACCCTCTAACCCTTACCCGGTATACCCTCAGTCCATCTCCTCACCAGCACACTCTCCAGCAGTGCACTCCCCGGCCCTCAGTGGTGCACCCCTCAGCCTCCCAGCGGCACACTCAATCTTCACTCTCCATCCGGCACACTCCACCATACCTCCAATCAAAAAAAGGAGAATATAATAATAATGATGATGAAAAGGGAGGGAATTTATGTAATGATAATAATAAAAAGGGAGTAGTTCTAATCAAGATAATAAACAAAAGAGAAAATAACAAAGAGGGGAGTGGTAATAATAATAAAAAAAATATACAATGATGAATAGGAGAAAGGCTCAGGTCTATGAATGATAGAAGATAGTCAACAAAAGGGGGTAATATTAATAAGTGAATGATAATAGTAAATATTAACCTAAACAAATCAGGAATACGATGACATGGCTTTCGTCTCTCCTTCTTGGACTCTGGACCCGGGAATATTAATGATGCCTTCGTAGGCCGGGCTTCACCGTCGGGAGTTACCCCTCTCATCATGGTCACCGCCCGACCTTGTCTCGGGCCAATATCTCATCAGGGTCCCCTCTCTCACCGGGATCTGATTCCCCTCTTCGTATTAAAATTGCCATCCCCTGGAAGACATTCGCATGGATTCGTCCCCGTTATCGTCTTGTTTTCCTTATGGACGTCTGTCCAAATATGGAATGGTCCACCAGTGGCCGACATAATCTGAGTGCTCATGCCCCAATATAAGTTTTCAGTGTAGTTTGACTGCCCTTTTTCTTCCTGCATCAATTAGTAATTCTTTCGATCGTGGAGCCCTTATTTCCGGCAATTAATCAAGGGTATTCCCCTCTCTGAGGGGATGTAAATGACGTAGTGACTTTTATGGCATGGCGGGTCTCAGTCCCGACCCGAACCATACAATCGCCTGACTGAGTCAGATCTAGCGTACCATGGGCTTCCTTGAAGCCAGAATAAATCATCACTTTGTGATTGGCACGCCCACGCACTTAATAAACCAATAAATAAACAAATCGAAGGAGATAAATTAATCGATAAAATAAGTGCATCCACAAGTCTGACATGCCCGGTGGGACTAAGATCACCTTTCATCTCTTTGCCAGAATTATGGGCTCCACGGCCCCCTTCTTGTAATGCTAATTCTGTGATTTTCAAATGCAGGTTGCATTCCGGACGTCATGATGGCCCTCGCTTTCGGTCACCAGCCCGTCGAAAGTCATGTTCGGAACGGTTACTTGGCCGTCCCCCTCACCTTCGGGAGCTTCCCTCGCTCGGTTGGCTTCCTCAACTTTTTGGGAGTGGCCTTCACGAACTTGCTGGACGTGGAGGCGTCTGACGGGATCGAAAGCAACGCCTCCATTCAGGGGGCCACTAAAGCTGCTGCCGGCCGACCAGTGGCCGAATCTCCCGAGACCGTCCCCGCGAGGATGCTGAGCTGCAACGTGCACCATGTGCACCAAACTGCCGGCCCGTCTCACCAGGGCTCGACCTCTTATCAGAGGAGGCTCAGAAGGAGCCACGCCACTACATCACCCCGAGGCCGGTTCTCCAGTACCGGCAAGTCTACTGTTATCGGGACCGTCCGAGTGCACCTCACCGAACCACGCTCTGAGATGATCCCGGAGCGCATTGTCCCCGCCGTACCAGTGTGGAACTCTTTCCAGCCACTGGAGAAGATGAAGGGCAAGATGACGCCCACAACTCCGGCCATAGCACCTGTAATGTCCCGGATCTTTGTTGGATCCTTATTGGGTCTTTCGGATCCTTTTCGGTGAGTTTCGGTTCGCTTTTGTAGCTCCCGAGTTGAGTTTTACGATCTGTGTGGGTTTTTCTCTCGTACTAGTTACGAAATCCTGCGGTGAGTTTATTTCTCAATTCATCGACTCGTGGATGACACAGTGGCTATGTACTCGTCGAGCCGATCATTTTGGCTATTTTTGCGTATTTTTCGGAGATAGGGCCAGAAATCGGATTTTTCATAAGTTAGGAAAATTCCTAATTTCTTTTCCTTTTTCTTTTCCTTTCTCTCTCCTCCTTCTCATTTTGCCGCCGTCGTCTCTCTCTCCCGTTTCTCTCCCGTTTTCACCTTCTCGGCTCTGACTACAGACGGAGGACCTAGGGGCGAGTGCTGGGGATGCTGTGGAGCTGGTTGGGTGCGCGACGGGGCGAGGATGGAGTGATTTTGGCGCAATCCCGAACGGTGGATTGAAAGCCGGCGTTTAAGCTCGCGGCGCAGTTTTCGGCGTGGTTTAGTCCCTTCGGGGCACGGTTTCTTCGGTGGAGGTAGGGAGATGGATCACCACTGCATCCTCTACATTTTCCCTGCTTCTATGCGTGGTTTGGCGCTAGAAAGGGCTAGATCGGGCTTGTTTGGGGAAAACCGTAGTTTTTGGGATTTCCAGGTTTCACTGAAAAACGGCAACCATTCGCGGCGTAGTTAGTGTCAAAATGACCGCTGGGATGTCTGGATCCCATTCATGTTAGGTTCGTGTCGATCGGTCGTCATTCGAGGCCGGTAGGAGTCCGGGAACCTCGGTGACTCGTTTAGGGTCAATTTGTCTAAATCGGCCCGATCTAGCGTTTTAATGCGTGCATGCGGGCTTTTTAGCCTCCTAGTGTTGTTTGCCATCGCCTAGCTTTGTTTACCCTGCGTTTCGGCATGAATGGGGCGTGGAACGGGTCGATTCGGCCATTCCTCTGTTTTCCCGCCGTGGCCGGTGTAGCGGTCGTTCCAGGGACTGTCACAGTCCCTGACGGCCTTGCGACAGATCGTCACAGCGTCTGGGCATTTTAAGTTTTTCGTGGCTGTAGGAGTGTGACGGCCCAGAGGAGGCGCGTCACAGCTCTCTAACACGTCCGGGTTGATGCGTCACGCCTGTTTTGTCGTATAGCAATTTGGTTAAGTCAGTTCCCCTGACGCGCCTGCCCTGGTGCGTCAGGCTGTGTAACGCACCTGCCCCAGGCCCTCACACCATGTTTTGGCTGTGTTAGGTGGCTGTGTCGGCTGTCTCTAACGGCCCTACCCCCGTGAGTCACAGTGTTGTAACGCGTCCATCGTGGGCCGTTACGTGCTGTTTGTCCGAGTTTCAGAGTTGGGTCGGTTGGCGTAACGTGCCTTCCCTCGTGCGTTAGGTTCGCGTAACGCGCCTGGCATCGTGCGTTACGCTGTTCGCATTTTGGGTTCGAGCGTGTTGGCTCTGACGCGCCCGCCCTGGTGCGTCAGGCTCGTGTAACACGCCTGTGCTAGACCGTTACAGTCCTGTTGTGGCCGTGTGTTGTGGGTCCATTCTAGGTGATGTTAGGGGCTGTTTTGGGTAGGTCTGTGTGTGCGTGTCTGTCTATGTTGTTCTGTTGTCTGTCGCTCCCATGGTCTGGCTGCTTTCCCCGTGGACGTCGGTTGATGTTCCTATGAAGGCTAAGACTACGTTTCCGAGTCTGTCGGTAATGTCTTGTGTTGCCCTCGGTGTTTGAGGTACGGGTGACAGTGCATGTTTACATGTCTGTACTTCAGTGCCGCATTTCAAGCTTCCTCTTCTCGTCGCCCTAGAAGTCCTGCTGTCGAGGGGTGACCCCGATATACGGTTTGTAAGCTAGTTTCCGTTGGCTCCTGCGGTTACCGTAGCATCCTACGGGGGGAGAAAACTAGCTAAAGGCCTGGCTCTAAGTAGGAGCCAGTGTGTGCACACGTGGTCAGGGGCAGAGGACTAGCGCCGACGGGCATGACCCTGGCCAGTACTTGGTTTGTTCCTGTTTCGCCTCTCGCTTGTCACTTCCCAGCCTTGCAAGTTGCTTGAGACTCTTGTGGTTCCGCGTCGATCTGCGACTCGGCCGTGTTCGCGTTGATGGTACGCAGTGGTTAGTCGAGACACTTGTGGGGTTTGTTGTGACCTGTCCGGGTTGGCCTTTCCCTGGCTGTACTCGAGGTCTGTGTCTTGTCCGGTGCACGACACTCCGATCGTGTTGCCTGTGCCTGTCTAGGTCTTTTCTAGGCCTTCTTTTGCATGCCTGTTGTAGGTGTAGGTTGGGGTGTTTTGTTTGGCTTTTTCCCTTTTCCTTACTGCTCCCTACTCCTCTTTCCCTTTCTAGGCCTACTTGCCTGTTCGGGTTATTCCCCTCGTTTTTACCTGTTCCCTACGCCTGCTTCCCTTTCTTTTACAGCTTTCTAGTGTTGTTTCTTGCTGTTGTCCATGTTGTTCCGTGTTACTGCGTATTTTTCAGTGGGGATCCGCGTGACCCCTACTGAGCCAGTGACACGAGGCTCACTCCTACTTTTCAGGTGGGGTGATGTGTTCGTTCTGCTTCCGCGGATCCTGGAGTTCGAGTCGTAGCTGCCAGCTGGTACCTCCGTCGGGCTTCCCCCAACTTCTTGGTACGTCTTTTCTTTCTGTCGACTGTACTGCTAGACTGCTGTCTTTAGCTTTGGACTTGACTCTGGTATATAATTGTTTAAAATCTGTTAATTAAATTGTAATTTTATTTCTGCTACTTTAGCAGCCCGATCTAATAAAATTTAATTCTTGCTGTTATATCCGTCAGTTCAATGTACAACATGACAATCCTTTTTCCCTTCGGAGCTTTACCGCTCTTGGGAGGCCTCGCGGGTTCCATGTGGTATCACGTGTATTCGGTTGTCCTACCGGGTATACCTGGTATCCGGAATCCGGGTCGCCACAGTTGGTATCAGAGCGTTGTTGTGTGAAGTACATGGGAATCTCAGATATACAGTTTCCAAAGTCCCTAAGTCCAGTACAGTCTTCAGCTGGCGTTAGGTTTCGTGATTTCCGTTTCTTGTCATTGTCGGGTTGTTCTTCCCTGCTTACCCTTGCCAGTCCTTGAATTTCGAGGATGAAATTTCTTAAAGGAGGGGAGGATGTAATGTCCCGGATCTTTGTTGGATCCTTATTGGGTCTTTCGGATCCTTTTCGGTGAGTTTCGGTTCGCTTTTGTAGCTCCCGAGTTGAGTTTTACGATCCGTGTGGGTTTTTCTCTCGTACTAGTTACGGAACCCTGTGGTGAGTTTATTTCTCAATTCATCGACTCGTGGACGACACAGTGGCGATGTACTCGTCGAGCCGATCGTTTTGGCTATTTTTGCGTATTTTTCTGAGATAGGGCCAGAAATCGGATTTTTCAGAAATTAGGAAAATTCTTAATTTCTTTTCCTTCCTCTCTCCTCCTTCTCATTTTGCCGCCGCCGTCTCTCTCTCCCGTTTCTCTCCCATTTTTGCCTTCTCGACTCCAGCTACAGACGGAGGACCTAGGGGCGAGTGCTGGGGACGCTGTGGAGCTGGTTGGGTGCGCGACGGGGCGAGGATGGAGTGGTTTTGGGGGGATCCCGAACGGTGGATTGAAAGCCGGCATTTGAGCTCGCGGCGTGGTTTTCGGCGCGGTTTAGTCCCTTCGAGGCACGGTTTCTTCGGTGGAGGTAGGGAGATGGATCACCACTTCGTCCTCTACGTTTTCCCTGCTTTTGTGCGTGGTTTGGCGCTAGAAAGGGCTAGATTGGGCTTGTTTGGTGAAAACCGTAGTTTTTGGGGTTTTCAGGGTTCGCCGGAAAATGGCAACCATTCGCGGCGTAGTTAGTGTCAAAATGACCACTGGGATGTCTGGATCTCATTCATGTTAGTTTCGTGTCGATCGGTCGTCATTCGAGGCCGGTAGGAGTCTGTGAACCTCGGTGACTCGTTTAGGGTCGATTTGTCTAAATCGCCCCGGTCTAGCGTTTTAATATGTGCATGTGGGCTTTTTAGCCTCCTAGTGTTGTTTGCCATCGTCTAGCTTTGTTTCCCCTGCGTTTCGGCGTGAATGGGACGTGGAACGGGCCGATTTGGCCATTCCTCTGTTTTCCCCCCGAGGCCGGTGTAGCGGTCGTTCCAGGGACCGTCACAGTCCCTGACGGCCCTACGACAGACCGTCACCGCGTCTAGGCGTTTTAAGTTTTTTGTGGCTGTGGGAGTGTGACGGCCCAGAGGAGGCGCGTCAGAGCTCTCTGACGCGTCCGGGTTGATGCGTCACGCCTGTTTTGTTGTATAGCAATTTGGTTAAGTCAGTTCCCCTGACGCGCCTGCCCTGGTGCGTCAGGCTGTGTAACGCGCCTGCCCCAGGCCGTTACACCCTATTTTAGCTATGTTGGGTGGCTGTGTCGGCTGTCTCTAACGGCCCTGTCCCCTTGCATCACAGTGTTGTAACGCGTCCGTCGTGGGTCGTTACGTGCTGTTTGTCCGAGTTTCAGAGTTGGGTTTGTTGGCGTAACGCGCCTGCCCTCGTGTGTTAGGTTCGCATAACGTGCCTGGCATCGTGCGTTACGCTGTTCGCATTTTGGGTTCGAGCGTGTTGGCTCTGACGCGCCCGCCCTGGTGCGTCAGGCTCCTGTAACGCGCTTGTGCTAGGCCGTTACAGTCCCGTTGTGGCCGTGTGTTGTGGGTCCGTTCTAGGTGATGTTAGGGGCTGTTTTGGGGTAGGTCTGTGTGTGCGTGTCTGTCTATGTTGTGGTGTTGTCTTTCGCTCCCGTGGTCTGGCCGCTTTCCCCATGGACGTCGGTTGATGTTCCTATGAAGGCTAAGACTACGTATCCCAGTCTGTCAGCAGTTTCTTGTGCTGCCCTCGGTGTTTGAGGTACGGGTGACAGTGCATGTTTACCTGTCTGTACTTCAGCTCCGCGTTTCGAGCTTCCTCTTCTCGTAGCCCTAGACGTCCTGCTGTCGAGGGGTGACCCCAATATACGGTTTGTAAGCTAGTTTCTGT
This sequence comes from Amorphophallus konjac, assembly GCA_022559845.1. Lineage (NCBI taxonomy): Eukaryota > Viridiplantae > Streptophyta > Magnoliopsida > Alismatales > Araceae > Amorphophallus > Amorphophallus konjac. The sequence goes on from CM040122.1 coordinate 55,848,428, forward strand.
CGGCTCCTGCAGTTACCGTAGCATCCTACGGGGGGAGAAAACTAGCTAAAGGCATGGCTCTAGGCAGGAGCCAGTGTGTACACACGTGGTCAGGGGCAGAGGACTGACGCCGACGGGTATGACCCTAGCTAGTACTTGGTTTGTTCTATTTCGCCTCTCGCTTGTCGCTTCCCAGCCTTGCGAGTTGCCTGAGAGTCTTGTGGTTCCGCGTGGGTCTGCGACTCGGCCGTGTTCGCATCGGTGGTACGCAGCGGTTAGTCGAGACACTTGTGGGGTTTGTTGTGACCTGTCCGGTTTGGCCTTTCCGTGGCTGTACTCGAGGTCTGTGTCTTGTCCGGTGCACGACACTCCGGTCGTGTTGCCTGTGCCTGTCTAGGTCTTTTCTAGGCCTTCTTTTGCATGCCTGTTGTAGGTGTAGGTTGGGGTGTTTTATTTGGCTTTTTTCCTTTTCCTTGCTGCTCCCTACTCCTCTTTCACTTTCTAGGCCTGCTTGCCTGTTCGGGTTATTCCCCTCGTCCTTACCTGTTCCCTACGCATGCTTCCCTTTCTTTTGCAGCTTTCTAGTGTTGTTTCTTGCTGTTGTCCCTGTTGTTCCGTGTTACTGCGTGTTTTTTAGTGGGGATCCGCGTGACCCCTATTGAGCCAGTGACACGAGACTCACCCCTGCTTTTCAGGTGGGGTGATGTGTTCGTTCTGCTTCTGCGGATCCTGGAGTTCGAGTCGTAGCTGCCAGCTGGTACCTCCGTCGGGCTTCCCCAGACTTCTTGGTATGTCTTTTCTTTCTGTCGACTGTACTGCTAGACCAAAAAATTGATGCGCTCGACACCCGTCGTTTAAAAATGTCGTGCCACACAAATTTCAAAATTTATACAACCGCACTCACTCACTTAAATGATTTTAAAAATACGAGTAAAGTGGTAAGAACGGGTCGATCCCACGAGGTAGAAAATTTGATTATATATCAAGTTGGAAAATATCCTTATATTTTTAAAACCAATTTTTATCTTTTGAGTGCGATTATCACTAAAGAAACTTAAATTGCGACTTTGCATAAGAAGAGAAAAGTGAAGGAAATATTTAGCCAATGGATGAAGAACGCCGTCGTTTCCTCGCCGAGCCTTGGATGAAGATCGCTCCACCTTGGAAGTCGACGCCGTGAGATGATCGGAAGATGACTACCGTTTTGGGTGTGTGTGAAGAACTTGTGAAGAGAGGGGTTGGATAGAACTAGGAACAAAGCAATGTTGAAAACATAACAGAATTCTATTGAAAATAGAGGGTTGGAAGGAAAAGAATAACTTAAATTCTAGAAGGAATTAGAAAATTTGGAAGAAATAAAAGTTGTAGAGAATGAAAAGACAAAGAAGTTTGATGAAGAACACAGAAATAGAAAACGAAAGGAAGACAGTGAAAAATATGAAAAACTCAAGAGCTATCAGTGCGGATGAACAGTAATATGGCAGAAATCAGAACAGTGAAACATTAATTATAACTCTCAAAATATATAGAATTAGAAGAAGTGGTAGAAGAAGAAATTTTAGATCTACAAGAGAAGAACAACTTTCATGAAGAACTCAGAGTAAAAAAAAGATGAAAAAGGCTTCAAAACAGAAGAATGCTAGAAGGTATCACCTCAGATGAACAGTAATCACGTAGAACATCACTTAAGTAAACAGGGAATAACTTTCAAACTAGAAGGAATTAAATGAAATAATAGAAAGAGAAATTGAAGAACACTTAAACATGAACAACTTTCGTGAAGACAAGAAAATGAAATGAAGATCAGAACAATAAGTAATAAGGCTAAGAAAGGACTAAATTCTGAAACAAACAATTCATTAAAATAATATCAACTTACAAACTTTGCATCAAAAGCTCTCAAAACATAACTCCTATGAAGCTCTACTAAGGCCTACAAGCAAGAACTTCAAGAATACAAAGCAATCTCTTACAATTCTTCACAACTCCCTTAGCTAGCTACTCCTAACTTAACTACTCCTCATTACATTGGAAGCCCCCCTTTTATAGGGTGTTAAGACAACCCCATTGCATGTGAACATCTCTTGCTTCTTTTGTTGAATTGCTGCATTTGTTGACTCAGAATTATGTGCCAACATGTGTTCCACACTTTTCTAATTTTTTCTAAGTTTTTCTAGCCTTTTTCCTCTTCCTTTCTCTTCCTTCCTCTCTCTTTCTCTCTCCTGGCCGGCCGCGTGCGCCCGCGTGCGCCGCCGCCTTTCTCTCCAGCGCGCGTGCTTCCCGTGTGGGCCCGCGGTGCGCCGCCGCTCCCGCCTGCCGCCGCGTGTCGCGCGGGCGCGGTGCGCCTGCCGCCGCGTGTCGCGCTGCCCCGTTGACCGCGCCTCCGCCCGCTTCGTCGTCCGTGCCGACGCGAAGGCGGGTTCGCCTCCGCCTTCCTTCGCCCCTGCACACAACACACACAATATATATATATATATATAGTATATTGTTATATATCTATATATAAAGCTTATGAAAGCCCTTAAAAATAGCAAATAATATTATTATTATTTACGCTCATAAAAATGTGTATAATCATGAATTCATATGTAAAAATACACACTTATCACACCCCCCAACTTACTCATTGATAGTCCCTTAGCAATGCAAATAATCTCAAAATTTGAGGACCAACAAGAGTTTAAAATATCCATGCCTCATTTCCATTTCATCTTTTATAGAGTCAACTAAAGATTAAGAATCTGGAATAATTATCACAGACTAGCCTTATGTAGGAAATAGGTACATGATCAAGAAGTCAATTTAAAGGTCAATAGCACTTGTGCATGTGTAATACTAAATTCGCAGTCTAGATAATTGCATCCTCCAGTTGCTATTCCGAATAAATGACTTTCAGTTCTGCACTTCTTAATCAGAGCATTCATCATAATAACTTTTTGTCTGCCTTATTACATTTGTGCCTTTTGGGATCTATATTTTTTTCTTTAATTTTCTTTTCTTTTTTTCTATACACACATGATGCTGCACTACCCTTCACTATTTTACGCGAACCTCAACCCGTCTTAGGTGAAGTAGGCCCGGTTACTCAGAATCGGAGCATTTTTCATGGTGTTTTTCTCACAATTTTGTCAATTGTGTTTTTGCACTAAGTTTGATAGATCACTTGGCAGAAAGCTAAAGATCTCTTCCTTAAGAAGTGCTGAATATCAGACAACATACTCAAAATAGCAGAAGGCTTGTCCTACTTGTTTCATTAGCGTGTAACGTGATTGTATTTTTCTAAAGTGCACATGAACTTTAAAGAGATTCTTAAATCAGTTTTCCATGACTAGATTAAATAAATTATCCATCATCCGTTTCCCTACTCTTTTCTATTCTAGATTCCTTTTCAATGGAAACATGAATCATGAAAACTCAATTGGGTGTTTGTAGTTTTTCCAAAAAAAATGAGGTGAAAAATTTAGAGGTTGTATATATGAATGCAAAATGTGCAACATGATTTCCTGTCCCCCCAACTTAAATGACATTGTCCTCAATGGCATGAACAATAGAGATTAATAGAACAATGTAGATGAGAAATTTATGAAGGAACGGGACAACCTGATAGAGTTGGACTTTGAAAATTGTGGCTTTTAAAGAAAAGGTGGTACTTGACTTTGGACGGCTTGGCTTATCTGAGCAGTAGAGTAAGCAATCTCCTTTCTCTCCCCAACTTATCTGGTATTCATACCTGCAAAATAAAAAAACACGAAAAACTTGGGTTGCCTCCCAAGAAGCCATTTATTACCACACAAAAATCACTAAAATTTTGGGTTGCCTCCTAAGAAGCCATTTATTACCACACAAAAATAACTAAAACTTTGGGTTGCCTCCCAAGAAGCGCTGAGTTTTACGTCTTCAGCCAGACCCAAAGCTCTATAACCAACGATTTGATTTTAGAATGAGCCACCAAAGAATTTTATTCTTATGAAAATTTCCTATTTCAGGCCCTGAAGAAAACAGATGTAACTGGTGAGTGCAAGGGTAAGACATATATCGGGGTGGAGGTATTGCAAAAGGACCACCCCAATCAGAGAATAGAGGAGGAACATTGGGAAAAATCATGTCATCGATTATGAAATATTCCTCCTGAGATTCCGTGGGATCAGATAAATCAACATGTAGAGCAAGATTGGACCAATCGGTTGAAATAATGTCAAAAGAATCACCGTGGTCAAGAATTGGCATAAGCTCTACCCTCTCTTCTAGATTGAAATTATCATGCGACACACTCAAATCATTCAATTCCTCATTTAACCCAACTTCATTGTTCAAATAAATATTAATTTCTTTTTCCAGCTTCACTACTTCTTCCTTTCCATCGTCAAAGAGAATTTCCTCAAATTCGGGGAGAGAAATTGGAATAAAAATTTGAGATTCAGTAGACTCTTCCTCTCCCTCTAACTGGAGATCATCCACCTCTCTAGCATTTTCCTTACGAGGGTAATCAAGCATAGACTCCTCAAATTCAATATTAGGAGGGGGAACATGATCATTCATTAGTTCATCTCTTTCCTTTATTTCGTTTACATCAAATTCTTCAATTTCCTCAAACTTTCTAGGTTCCTCATTCAAATTTTGCTGACAATATCTCTCCATAATTCCGTCATCTTCTGAATCACAGTGGATTTGAATGTTATGATAAGTGGAAGTCAAGGATTGATCATAGTCATCATAAGGAAGTTGATCAGTAGAAATTGAACCAGAATAGTTAAGCACTTGCTCTTCCTCAACCCTCTTAATTGTTTCAATCATCTCATCAATTCGTGCTTGGAGAGATTGACTTTGAAGCATCATTGATGGATAGTGTTGATTGAGTGCCAGCTCTGAATTGAGATTTGAGGGTAGAGGAGTTGAATAGTGAGGCTGAGAGTGATGTTGGGCTGGGTCATAATAGTCTGTTGTGCCCCTTGTGCTTTGTTGATGATGTTGTGTTTTAATGATAGCAACATAATTGAGTCACCACTTTGTCTTGAATATGTCTGATCTATTCTGTGGGAGATTACATGAGTGTGCCATGTCTGAATTGTGAAGAATGCCTGTGATAAATTGGTTTGTGCTTGATTTCTGTTCTGTGCATTGCTTCTCTGCTGATAATGTTCATGTTGTAGTTCATCAAGTCTATACATCCGTCTCACTGTTCACATGCATCAAGTATGTACATCGTCCATCTCATGTCATATGTGTTTACTTCATTCAGAACTTGGTACACAAAACAGTTTAACTGTGAGCATGGCATAGATTATACACTCACCATGTCTGCATGTCTGCATGTCTGTCTTTCATTAATATGGGTTCTGTGCAATGAGTGCGTTGACGAAGTTGGAGATTGGGTTGACGCATTGGCTGTCTGTTCACTAGCTGCGTTGACGCAGTGGATCAGCTGGGTTGACGCCATGCTGCTTTGTCTACTTTTTGTTGCTCATTAAGTCTTAAAGTCTGTACAGGGTAGTTCATGCATCACTCTCTTTGCCAAGTGTATACATCGGTCAGCATTGCATCTTGTTCGCGAAGTCCATACATTGGGCCATTCATCAAAGTCCATACATTGCATAATGTCTGTCAAACCAATACATTGCACTGTAGATGCATCGAAGGAAAGTATGCACATTGGTCTGTTCATATGAAGTCTGTACATTGGAAGTGTGTACAGTGTTCAGTTGCCTTCTCATAAAGTCTGTACATCGCCTTCAGACTTTCAATTGTTGAGTCTTTACATGTTTTGAGGTTGACAACACTATGAGCTTTAGTGTCGTTATTTGTTCCATCGCGTGCTGAACACTGCAGCACCTCGTGCTGCTTTCTGTGCCACCTCGTGTCGCTCCATCTGTGTCACCCCTATGTCTTCGAGTCTTCTGTATTCGTGTTGTTTCTTCCAAGACCCCGTGTCTTTCTTGCTTTGTGATTACACTTCGTGCTGTGTTTATGTCTTCGTGTTATTTTTGTGTTTGAGTCTTCATGTTATTTCTGTATTCGTGTCTTCGTGTTGTTTTTATGTTTTCGTGTTATTTTTGTGTTTGAGTCTTCATGTTATTTCTGTATTCGTGTCTTCGTGTTGTTTTTATGTTTTCATGTTATTTTTGTGTTTGAGTCTACATGTTAATTCTGTGTTTATGTCTTAGTGTTGTTTTTATGTCTTCGTGTTACTTATTTCTATCTTCGTCCAGGTTTCCTCTGATCGCGTGTTTTACTACCGTTTTACCTCGTGTCATTCTCTCTTACCTCGTGCTGTTCTCATCTGACTTCGTGTCGTTATCTTTGTAGTGTTAGCTTTGATACTGTATGTACCTCGTGTCGTCTTGTTATCTCGTGCTGTAGTCATCTTATGTACCTCGTGTCGTTTTCAGTATAGTGCACCTTTTGCTGTTCTAATGTCTATACATTCATGTCTAAGTTCAAGTCTACACACTTGTTATCACATCTTAAGTCTATACACTCGTGGCTAGCTGTTCAAGTCAATACACTCGTTGGCTAAGTCTTCAAAGTCTATACATTTTATCCTTCTGATTAATCTCCTATGACTGTATGACAGGTACTGTTCGTGGAGCCTATGCAGAGTGGGGCACGTGATACGAGGTTGGCATCTGGCACGTGATCCGAGATGCAGAGGAGCCTTCACATGGACTGAAGCATTTGGGCGGGAATGGTGGAGAGCACACGCTGCCCTAATCTGCTGCTGCTATAAATATGTGTCTTCTTCCTCTGAAGAGAAGGTGAGGGTAGAGAGTGACTGAAGTAGAAGCAGCCAGAGCTAAGAAAAGAAGTGCAGAAGAGAAAGAAGAGATAGAGAAAGCTGAGAGCTAGATCGAGAGAGTAGAAGAAGAAAAAGAAAGAGAGACAGTGAGATAGAGAGAGTGAGAAGAAGGAGAAGGCAGAAGCAGTAAGAAGAAGAAGAAGTAAGAAAGAAGAAGAAGAAGAAGAAGAAAAGAGAGTTCGTGCTGGGAGAAAGAAAGAAGCAGTAGAAGAAGTTCCTGCTGGACCGTGGATCAAATCCAGGCCAGCCAGCTCCTGCGAGAGCCACATTTGTTTTTATCTTTTCAGCTTTCTGTTGCTGGGTTTTGTTTTTCTTTTGAACTATTCACCTGCTGTATTTCTGATTCTCTGTAGAGAGGTCGGGGTCTCTCCTGTTGGTTCAGGAGAAGGGAGATTGCTATCTCCGGTTGCAAGTAGCTGGGTGCTACTTGTGGGTTCCCTCTGGTTAGAGGAAGGGAGGCTCGTCCTCCGGTTCTGGGCTTGTAGGTTTCAAGTCCAGGGGTCCCTCCGGTTGGGAGGAAGAGAGGTCCGAGACCTCTGGTTTGCAGGTGACTTAATGTCACTTGTGCTTCCCTCTGGGGTTCAGAGGAAGAGAGACTTGGGTCTCTAGGTTCCCCTCCGGTTTGGAGGAAGGGAGGTTTGGTCCTCCGGTTCTGGGCTTGTGGGTAGCAAGTCCAGGGGTTCCCTCCGGGTCTGGAGGAAGAGAGACCGTGTGTCTCTGGTTTCCAAGTGGCTGGGAGTCACTTGGGGTGTCCCTCCGGTTGGAGGAAGAGGGGAGGTTGTTCCCCTGGTCAAGCTGTTTGGCAGCATTTGTTGCAGACTGAGTCTGCTGTGCTAGTGTTACTAGTGGAAGCCTCACTCCGGTTGGGAGTGAGGGGTGGATGTAGGTCTGTTGACCGAACCACCTAAAATCATCGTGCAGTGGTTTGTTTGATCGCCTGCTTCCGCTAGATGCATGCTAGGACCATGATTTAATTGATTATCTACATCCTAGAATTTAATTGAGTTTGCATATCTTGTTTGATCAATTGTCCACTGATCTAGTTGTTATCATCTCATGTGAATTTTAAATTGGGTAGAATTCTTTGAACGATCCATTCACCCCCCCTCTGGATCAGTGTTTATCAATCGTACCTAGCTAACAGTTGGTATCAGAGTAGTGTCTGCATACAAGGTCCAGCGACCTACAGATTCGATCTTGCTGTCTTAGGTGCTAATTTATTTTTAGTGCATAATTGTTCCTGTTGCCTTGAACTTACTCGCTATTTGTTTTTCAATGTCTTTACCACCCGTCTTTAGTGGTTCTGGTTTCAGTCAGTGGTACACTGCTTTACATGCTTACGTAAATTCTGCTGATCCTGATTTGTGGAAATTAATTTCACAAGGTCCTCACACCTTACCAACGAAAGTGTCCAAATGGACCGACAGACACAGATCAAAGGATGGAGAAAATCAGAAAGCCTTTAACCTGTTGAAAGCAGCTACTGACAGAGCCTTATGGTCTTGTCTTCATAATTGCAGCTCAGCAAAGGACATCCTGGATAGGCTGAAGCAATTTCACAGGGTAAACGAGGACAACTGTATGATGGCTAACAGAAGTAATCCAATTGGCAGCAATCAAGGCAGCAGTCAGACTGAAGATGATGATGATGAGGTAAATCTCTTCGAGAATTTTTCTCTAGAAGATTGGGAGAATGCATATGCTGAATTATTTGAATCTCATGAACTGTTAAGAAAATAGTATAAAAAATTAAAGAAGGGTACTGGTTTAGATAGTTCAAGTTCTCCTTGTAGAAAGTGTGTTGAATTGAAAAATATTCATGCTGCCTGTATATCTGATTCTCTAATGTTGAAGAAACAAATTTCTTTATTGAAAACTGAGAATCAAGATCATGTGAAAGAAATCTCTGAACTTGAAAAGAAGCTTAGTCTAGCTAGTCATGATTCTGTTCAGAGCAAGGATTTGCTGAAAGAAATTGAATGTGTTAAGTCTGAATTAAACAAGCTGAAATCTGAAAATGATTCTCTTAAAGAGTTCTCCAATAAAAATGATGAAAAATCAGAGAAACTTAGACAGGAGAACAAATTGCTGATTGAAAAGCTTAATGCCATAAAATCTGTAAACATAGAATTACAGAAAGATTCTGAAAAACAACAGGAAATGTTTCATGAATGTCAGTCTCTCTCAGATGAATGGGTGGTTGATGCTGATCTCCTAGAGCAGAATGGTAAACTGCAAGAGGAAATCAATGAGTTGAAACATCTAAACACCCAGTTGACAGATAGGCTAATAACAATGGAAAAAGGCAAGTGTGTGAGTGTGGATAATTCTGATAGGTTGATGAATGCTGAACAAGAAATTGAGAGTCTGAAAACCATCAACTTAATGTTAAATGAAAATGTCAGTTGTAGTGAACGAAAAATAGCTGGGTATGAGCTTACTATCACATCCCTTCAACAAGAAGTTGATGATCTTTATAAGCCCCTATCTGAAGCTGACAATGAAACAAAACTAAAACAGGAAGTTGAAAAACTCAAGAGTCTGAATGATGCCTTGCATCAACAAGTCATTTCCTGTGAAACAGATCTGTCCAAATATGAAGCTAAAATTGCTGATTTGAATTTTGAGATTAAAGATTTGAAAAATTCTCTATCAAAATTTGTCAAAGGTAAGGACAATCTGAATAAGCTTCTTGGAAAGAGTGATAACTTTGAGAGAAAGGGACTGGGCTATAGTCCGACAAATAAAAGGAGTAATGGGAATGAAACATCTACTGTTTTTGTCAAAGCCACCAATCAGAACACAACCTCTGCTCCTTCTGTCTTCAAATTCACTGCACAAAAATCCACTGTGAAACCCAAAACTGTGGAACAAAATCAAAAATTGAAAAAGGGTGAAACTTCACAGAAGAAGGATAAAGACACTCCTGCTACTATAAAGAAGGCTACACACAATTCACATGATCTCTCACACACTCACATTAAAAAGGGTTCATGTTATTATTGTGGGAAGCATGGTCATCTCATGAGTGAATGTTTTATCATGAAAGAAGACAATAAACAGCATGCCAAGTTCCCCATTCATGTTCATGGTCCATATGGATCTAACCACAATCCTAGTCAGCACATTGTGTGCTTCAACTGCAATAAGCCTGGGCACAAGGCTGCTGAGTGCTGGTTTAGATCTACTTGGGGTAAAAATATTTTTCATAGAAGAAATTCTTTTGCTTGCTCCCACTGTGGGAAAAAGGGGCACACAGTCAAGGACTGTTGGTATGTTCAAAAGAACTATGTTAAACCCCATTTTGTCAAATTCCCTGCAAAACCTTTTGTGAAAATTTCATGCTATAACTGTGGGAAGCCAGGTCATAAATCTGCCGAATGTTGGATGGTTAAGAACAAGCATCAAACTGCTCATGCATATAACAGAAAATCTTATGAACATGTTTATAAACATCACCCTGCTGTTAATATGCATCATAAGAATCAAACACCAGCCATTTCATGTAGATACTGTGGAAAATTTGGACATTCTATGGATGACTGCTCACTGATGAAATTTGATGATAATGTTGCTATGAAAATGTTTAGAAAACCTGTCAGGGCTAACGCAGGACCCAAAGCTGCTTGGGTCCCTGCAGGATCAAGATGATCAATTACTTTGCAGGTGTGCCTTGGAGGGAGAAATAAAAGGGGTTAACCAAGGCACTCAAAAAGGAAAACCCCAGGACTCAATTCAGGTCAGTTCTGAAATCTGTTTCAATTTCGTTATCTGAAATTGTTGTTTTGCTTGGTTGATTTTTGATGTTCTTCTCATGCTGTTGTTTGGACTAAATAAATGAGATTGCTTTGCACTACATATGTCATTTGCATGACCATCATGGTATATGAAATGGAACATTGCTGGAGGGCAGTTGGAGTGTGTCTGGATGCTACTGCCATGTGTGAGGTGGTCCTTGGACCAAGTCCTCTGCTCAGTACCATGGGTCAAGTCAAATAGAGCAGTGTATTGCATATCATGTTGATCTGTTGGTGCTAAACTGAAGTTTTCTGAAATATGAATTGAACAATCATGCTTATAGTAATTCTCATCTGTCTAACTTGCATAAACTGCATCAATTCAGGGGGAGCTTGTTGAGTCTTATGTGAGTCACTGCATATAGTCAAGGGGGAGCTTTATTATATTGTTGTCACTATTTAAGATTCACATTCTACACTCTTTCAAATCATCAATTGACTATTTTGAGTTCATACCTTCTTGAATCTGAAAATTTGGCTGCTAATCCTCTATCTGTTGAAGAAGGAGTGTCTCATTTTGTCTGACTGAAATGACTTTAAACCTGTATTGAGTGATTGTCTCTGCTAGTGGTTTTAAACCTTATTCTCTCTTGCTGATTGACTCTTCCACCAGCCTGTACTCTTCCTTCCTATACCTCTTAGCTGGTGTGACTATGTTGGCTGCATTATTGAGTTGTTGGTCAGCTAAATTTATTGTTCTGATCTGAGGAACTTAAGCTGCATCTCATGCAATTCAGTCTGAGATTTTGGTAGAAACTCCTGTCTTATGGGTTTAAGAATTATCACTGAATCAGACTGATATAAGATTAATGTATTCTCTGCCTTGTAATTAAACGAATTGAATATATCTGTTGATAAGGTTTAATAAACTTTAACCTCTTGTGTCATGTAATCCTTAAAGTCTCTCATCTGATATTTGAAAATTTGAAATCTAGGCTACTTTGGTAGAGATACATAGAGTGAGTGTTGTGGTTAAACATTAACTTGAAAAAGTTGACTAAATGAAAAAATTATGAATTCAGAGCAATGACTCGGTCACTGAGAAACTGAGTTCCTTATCAATGAAATAAAGTAACTCATGTCATGAGGTGCCACAGTTATCTCTGATAAAAATTTAGTGAAACAAAACCTGACAGAGCAATAGCTTATTTGTGTTGAGTAGCTGGGGAGTCTGGCCTCTGATAAAGGTGCCTTCTCATGTAAAAAGACACTCATATTGCTAACTCTGCTCTCAAAGTGAGAGGCAATGTCAGTTATCACACTGAGTAACTGGGTCACTTCAAATAAGACTTGTTGTGCCTCATGTAAAAAGGTGTTGATCAACTTAAATTGCTCAAGAAAAAAAATATAATGTGCTTCAAATAAAATTATCTTCAAAAAATCTGTCAACTCATGTTCTTGAAAAAGTGTTCAACTTCAGTACTAACCTGTGTATCTTTCAAAGGTGCAATTGAGATCATATGTGTAAGATAAACGATGATTGTTTTTGAGTGTTTTTCTGACTATTTGGTTCACTTTTATTAAAACTTGGATTCAGATATGAGCATTGAGTTTAATTTGGCAAAGTTGGTATACATCAAAATTAAATCAGATTGGTTAAGTTGCCACTTCATAACTCCTTATGATAGAAGAGTCTACATCTTTTAAGACTTATTGAAGTGATGTATGCATTCAAATCCCTCATGATCAGATTCTTGCATGATCAACAAAGTGAACTTCTCTCTTATCAGTTGACTGATTCCATCTGCATTTTTCTGACCATACAAATGTGAGGTGCCACTCCCATTATTACCTTGTTCACTTGCAGCCCTCTGAACTTCAGAATCCTTATGGTGGTGGATTTCAGATTGATTCCTGAGATGCATTTCTCTCCACACTGTTGGAATCTTCCATCTTGTTCTGTAATAAGTTCTGATTCTGTGGTATTTTCACCAGAATTCAGATTCTTTGAAATGGCTGATTTCAGATTGATTTATTGGATAACCAGAGTCCATTCTTGTGCTTCAGGGGGAGTTATGGTTTATTTACATCTAAGGGGAGAGTAGTCAATCATGCATGTTGATAAGGGGAGAGCTGTTTCATTGTCATAAGGGAGATCTTCATTTTTAAGAACCATGACTCATTCTCTACTTTTATGTGCTGTCTTTGTGTGCTGCATTTATGTGCTACATTTGACTATCAAACCATTTCCCTTCTTTTTGATTATGTCAAAGGGGGAGAATAGTTTGATGAGTCAGTGTGACTCATTATGTTGCCATCATCAAAAAGGGGGAGATTGTTGTGCCCCTTGTGCTTTGTTGATGATGTGGTGTTTTAATGATAGCAACATAATTGAGTCACCACTTTGTCTTGAATATGTCTGATCTATTCTGTGGGAGATTGCATGAGTGTGCCATGTCTGAATTGTGAAGAATGCCTGTGATAAATTGGTTTGTGCTTGATTTCTGTTCTGTGCATTGCTTCTCTGCTGATAATGTTCATGTTGTAGTTCATCAAGTCTATACATCCGTCTCACTGTTCACATGCATCAAGTATGTACAGCGTCCATCTCATGTCATATGTGTTTACTTCATTCAGAACTTGGTACACAAAACAGTTTAACTGTGAGCATGGCATAGATTATACACTCACCATGTCTGCATGTCTGCATGTCTGTCTTTCATTAATATGGGTTCTGTGCAATGAGTGCGTTGACGAAGTTGGAGATTGGGTTGACGCATTGGCTGTCTGTTCACTAGCTGCGTTGACGCAGTGGATCAGCTGGGTTGACGCCATGCTGCTTTGTCTACTTTTTGTTGCTCATTAAGTCTTAAAGTCTGTACAGGGTAGTTCATGCATCACTCTCTTTGCCAAGTGTATACATCGGTCAGCATTGCATCTTGTTCGCGAAGTCCATACATTGGGCCATTCATCAAAGTCCATACATTGCATAATGTCTGTCAAACCAATACATTGCACTGTAGATGCATCGAAGGAAAGTATGCACATTGGTCTGTTCATATGAAGTCTGTACATTGGAAGTGTGTACAGTGTTCAGTTGCCTTCTCATAAAGTCTGTACATCGCCTTCAGACTTTCAATTGTTGAGTCTTTACATGTTTTGAGGTTGACAACACTATGAGCTTTAGTGTCGTTATTTGTTCCATCGCGTGCTGAACACTGCAGCACCTCGTGCTGCTTTCTGTGCCACCTCGTGTCGCTCCATCTGTGTCACCCCTATGTCTTCGAGTCTTCTGTATTCGTGTTGTTTCTTCCAAGACCCCGTGTCTTTCTTGCTTTGTGATTACACTTCGTGCTGTGTTTATGTCTTCGTGTTATTTTTATGTTTGAGTCTTCATGTTATTTCTGTATTCGTGTCTTCGTGTTGTTTTTATGTTTTCGTGTTATTTTTGTGTTTGAGTCTTCATGTTATTTCTGTATTCGTGTCTTCGTGTTGTTTTTATGTTTTCATGTTATTTTTGTGTTTGAGTCTACATGTTAATTCTGTGTTTATGTCTTAGTGTTATTTTTATGTCTTCGTGTTACTTATTTCTATCTTCGTCCAGGTTTCCTCTGATCGCGTGTTTTACTACCGTTTTACCTCGTGTCGTTCTCTCTTACCTCGTGCTGTTCTCATCTGACTTCGTGTCGTTATCTTTGTAGTGTTAGCTTTGATACTGTATGTACCTCGTGTCGTTCTCTGTTTATCTCGTGCTGTAGTCATCTTATGTACCTCGTGTCGTTTTCAGTATAGTGCACCTTTTGCTGTTCTAATGTCTATACATTCATTTCTAAGTTCAAGTCTACACACTTGTTATCACATCTTAAGTCTATACACTTGTGGCTAGCTGTTCAAGTCAATACACTCGTTGGCTAAGTCTTCAAAGTCTATACATTTTATCCTTCTGATTAATCTCCTATGACTGTGTGACAGGTACTGTTCGTGGAGCCTATGCAGAGTGGGGCACGTGATACGAGGCTGGCATCTGGCACGTGATCCTAGATGTAGAGGAGCCTCCACGTGGACTGAAGCATTTGGGCGGGAATGGTGGAGAGCACACGCTACCCTAATATGCTGCTGCTATAAATATGTGTCTTCTTCCTCTGAAGAGAAGGTGAGGGTAGAGAGTGACTGAAGTAGAAGCAGCCAGAGCTAAGAGAAGAAGTGCAGAAGAGAAAGAAGAGATAGAGAAAGCTGAGAGCTAGATCGAGAGAGCAGAAGAAGAAAAAGAAAGAGAGACAGTGAGATAGAGAGAGTGAGAAGAAGGAGAAGGCAGAAGCAGTAAGAAGAAGAAGAAGTAAGAAAGAAGAAGAAGAAGAAGAAGAAAAGAGAGTTCGTGCTGGGAGAAAGAAAGAAGCAGTAGAAGAAGTTCCTGCTGGACCGTGGATCAAATCCAGGCCAGCCAGCTCCTGCGAGAGCCACATTTGTTTTTATCTTTTCAGCTTTCTGTTGCTGGGTTTTGTTTTTCTTTTGAACTATTCACCTGCTGTATTTCTGATTCTCTGTAGAGAGGTCGGGGTCTCTCCTGTTGGTTCAGGAGAAGGGAGATTGCTATCTCCGGTTGCAAGTAGCTGGGTGCTACTTGTGGGTTCCCTCTGGTTAGAGGAAGGGAGGCTCGTCCTCCGGTTCTGGGCTTGTAGGTTTCAAGTCCAGGGGTCCCTCCGGTTGGGAGGAAGAGAGGTCCGAGACCTCTGGTTTGCAGGTGACTTAATGTCACTTGTGCTTCCCTCTGGGGTTCAGAGGAAGAGAGACTTGGGTCTCTAGGTTCCCCTCCGGTTTGGAGGAAGGGAGGTTTGGTCCTCCGGTTCTGGGCTTGTGGGTAGCAAGTCCAGGGGTTCCCTCCGGGTCTGGAGGAAGAGAGACCGTGTGTCTCTGGTTTCCAAGTGGCTGGGAGTCACTTGGGGTGTCCCTCCGGTTGGGAGGAAGAGGGGAGGTTGTTCCCCTGGTCAAGCTGTTTGGCAGCATTTGTTGCAGACTGAGTCTGCTGTGCTAGTGTTACTAGTGGAAGCCTCACTCCGGTTGGGAGTGAGGGGTGGATGTAGGTCTGTTGACCGAACCACCTAAAATCATCGTGCAGTGGTTTGTTTGATCGCCTGCTTCCGCTAGATGCATGCTAGGACCGTGATTTAATTGATTATCTACATCCTAGAATTTAATTGAGTTTGCATATCTTGTTTGATCAATTGTCCACTGATCTAGTTGTTATCATCTCATGCGAATTTTAAATTGGGTAGAATTCTTTGAACGATCCATTCACCCCCCCTCTGGATCAGTGTTTATCAATCGTACCTAGCTAACATAGTCATCAGAGGTTGGGGCCCAAATATGATTTTCATTATTCCCTTCTTCTCCCCCCAACTTAGACTCCTCATTATTTACCTTGGCCATTACAAATTGAGATTCATTAGCTTCCCCCCAATTTTCCTGATAGGGCTGTTCCATATTATCCTCATCATCGAAAATTATTTGAGAGTTGTTGAATTGAGGATTGATAAATGGATCATTCAATGTGATATTATAACCAGGAAATGAATTTTCAAAGTTTTCCGTGGGGAGACTAATATGGTGGTCCATTTCAAGCTCTCTATCACATTGGTCAAGCTGGACTTGAATGATTTGGCTCTGAGCTTGAAGGGATTGCTGATTGGCCAAGATGAGTTGAGTCATTTGATTGAACCTGTCCTCGAAATTCGACTTTGGAGGAGCTGGATAGGTTGGGTGGCACTCAGACTATGGTAAGTAACAATCAGAATAGAAATCAATCTGGTACTGAGGTGATGGAGAGTAGATGGGTTGTCCTTCATATGGCGCTTGATTGTAAGGATCATTTGAGTAAGAAGCCCGACCTGAGAAGTGTGGGTTTGAAGTACTTTGCATAGGGTCTTGATATGGTACCCAAGAAGAAGATTGCTGGTTGTCCCACCCAGGATATGGGTTTGTGTAGGAGATAGAGGTGGAAAAATTCGATGGAAATTGGTGTGGCTCTTGGGTAAGAGATGAATTGTAAACCTCATTGTAGAAGAGTGAATGATTTTGATGATAATAGGCAAATGAAGGAGTTGAATTCAAATTACCCGCATGGTTGAACATGAAAGAATCTATAAATGGGCCTAAATAAAATTAGATGTGCCCATGGAAAAGACCCAAGAAAGAGTGATGTTTTTTTTTCTTTAATGAATTTTTTTTCTATTTTGATTTTGTTGTTCTTTTATGCAAAGATAAATAAGTTAGCACACAAATTACCCTAATGACCTAGATGTGCCCTAAATCTACAAATGGGGTTTCACAAAATGATTAAAGTGAAACTTAAGTTCACCCTCAGTATTTCCACCAGCTAGGTAAAGGGTGGGGAAGTGGGAGGCTCCCCCTACTTTCGTAGGGACCTAATTATGTCAAACCACTAACCCGCTTAAGGCGTTTGCCGTCCGACCGTCTTGTCTTAGGCACCAGTTTTCATAAGAGGGTGTGGACGCACTTTTTATCTGTCAATTATTTTTTTTATTCGCTCGTTGGTTTATTAAGTGCGTGGGCGTGCCAATCACCGGAGTGACAATTTATTCGGACTCCGAAGAGCCCATGGTGTGCTCGATCCGACTTCGTCAGACGATTATGTGGTTCGTGTCGGGACCAAATCCCGTCATGCCGCAAGGCTCACGACATCATTTACATCCCCCATACGAGGGAACACCCTTGATTAATTACCGAAATTAGGGGCCCTGCGGCCGAAAGGAATAATACTAATTGCGCAAAAGGGAGACATGCATAAATCACACCAAAGTCCACATTAGGATGCGAGCCATTGGCCATGTCGGTTACTCGTGGACCTTTTCATATCCGGACACAGGTCCGTGACAGGAACGCGTCGGAAAACCGGAGCAAATCCGTTCAAGTGTATGCCGAGTGCACGATAATTTTAATAAAGGCTCGAAAAGACCCGAGGACGAGAGACGAATCCAGTCTAGTCGGAGTGTCGGCCCAAGATCAGGTCGGGGCTTGGCCGTATCGGGATGGTTCCCAAGGTCCAGACCCGGCCTGAGAGGGCGGCATTATTGTTCCTTTGATATCGGGTTACGGGGAGAAATGGTCTGCAATGTGGACCCTAGCGTCTTTTATCTGGGATTTTCTTAGTTATATGTTCTGACCTCTGCTCCGCCGTTTATTACTTCCCTATGCATTTTTTTAATGATTCTTTTTTTATTTATTACTATTATTATTATTTTCTTACCCCCCCTCCTTTTTTACTGTCGCTGTCACTGCTCCACGTTCGGAGTTCTTTGATTAGCATAATTTTCATTAATTCATTTGCTATTACTATTGTTATTACCATGCTATGCATATATATATACGTACGTATTGTACCGGCGAAGGGAGATGGGGTGTACCGCTGGGGAATGGAGTGTGTCGCTGGGTGTAAAAAGGGGTGTGCCGCTGGGGGTAACATGGGTGTACCGCTGAGGGTAACGAGGGTATACCGCTGGGGCTCAAAAGGGTGTACCGCTGGGGGTTAGGAGGGGCGGTAGTGTGTGCCGGTGAAGGGCCAAATAAGTGTGCCGTTGAAGGTTGTTGGAGTGGAGGTAGGGTGGCCAACAGAGCGTACCGGTGGAGGTTAGGCTGGGTAACGAAGGTGTGCCGCTGGAGGTTGAGAAGGGTGTACCGCTGAAGGTTGTTTGGGGTGTGCTGCTAAAGGTGGGGGATGGTTGTGCCGCTGGAGGGGATGAGAGTGTGCCGCTAAGGGTAAGCAAGGGGTGTACCGCTGAAGATTGTTTGGGGTGTGCCGCTGGGGGACCAACGGAGTGTGCCGGCGAAGGTTGGGACAGGCGTGACGAAGGTGCACTCCTCTGTTATTTATTTTAAGGCTTTTCTTTTCTTATTTTCTTAATTTTCATGTAGTCTTATACAAATTTCCTTTGCTTTGTTCTGTTCAGCCTTGTCTTATAGGTCAGACGTTCGGTCTGCCGGGTTGTTAGGTGGTCCAGTTCTCATCATGCTACCGGCAATGCCTCGATTAGTCGGAAAGTTTTATCGTTGATTGTTTTGTTCGTTTGTTGCTTCCTTTTGCCTTTTAAACATTTTTTTGTTGTTTTCTGACAAAAATTCGGTAGCATCTCCTCTTGACCCGAGCGTAAGGGAGGTAAAGGGAACGCGCCCACATGGAGTGGCGGAACCCAACAACTGGAGGTGGGCGCCCGGAGGCGGCAACACCTTTGATAAGACCTCGGAAAAGTTGAAAGCAATGGGGTGAAAGACTTCCCTGGGACTCACTAGGGTGTGCCGGTGGAGGAGAGTCAAGGGTGTACCGGGGAAGGCTATTGAGGCCGTGCCGGCGAAGGCTGCCCAAGATGTACCGGGGAAGCGCCACAGGTGGGCTGTGCCGGGGAACGATACCAAGGGGCGCACCGGCGAAGAGGAGTTGAGGGCGTACCGGTGAAGGCTCTTAGAGCCATGCCGGGGACAGAGTGCCAAAGGTGCACCGGCAAAGGCCGTCAAGGCTGTGTCGAGGGGGGGGGGAACCAAGAGTGGGCTACCAACAGCTAGATGTTCAGAGAGAGAAGGAGGGTTGAAGGCCAAGAGTGGGCTACTGATGGCTGGGTATTCCGGAAGAGAAGGAGGGTTTCTCTCCCGTCAAACAGATAGGTGCAACTGATGGCCATAGAAGAGGGCAAAGAATCCATGAGGCTATCCATGAGGCTAAGGATCATACGGGAGGAATCACATCACTACGGAGAGTCCAAAAATGCCGGAAAAGTGGGGAAAACGAACAACACAACACATGTAGTGGGATAGATAGGGAGAGGCCAGAAAAGACCCAAAAGAAAGGGCCCGAGACTTCCATTCATAAAGAAGGATGACCGCGACCGGCCATACACATTACGATATACATCAAGGCCGAAGCCACAGGAGAGGGGAGAAGAAGAAAAGGAGGAATATGGAGGGGAAACAGGAGGGGAGTAGGGGTCAAGCAGAGGCGACGGCTCCCTGCCCTTCCCCACTCCCACTGCTACACAGACCCTCTCTCTCTCTCTCTCTTTCTCTTACTCTCTCTCTTTTCTCTGATCTCCGGGAAGCCTCCAACGCCAGAGCAGCTTCTTCTTCCTCTTCCCTCTTCTCCCGGTGGTCGGCTCTGCTCGTCTCCGTTCCTTTCTTCCTCTTCTTCTCCCTGTCTCCCCCCCTTTTTTTTGTTCGTCTGGGAGTGGGAGTGGCTTTATACTCTCAGTCGCGGCGGGGGGGGGGGGGGGGGGGGGGGGGGGCGCGAAGGCGGGAAGCGGCTTCGTCATGATTACGTTTGACCTCTCCCGTCCTGGACGGCGAGGCGGTAGTTTGCGTGGCCCAACCCCTGGACGACACCTCGGACAGGCCACTGTGGGCCGAAGACGCGTAGGGCATGGGCACCACGTCGTCCGGCTCGTTGACATGTCTTAACGCTGTATCGCTGGCGGGCTCAAAAGGTGCACCGGAGAGGGGCCAAAAGGGCGTGGCGCTGAAGTTTGCACAAGCGTGCCGTTGGAGGGGGCAAAAGGCGTGCCTTTGATGGCCCAGAAGAGTGTGCCGCTGGGACAAAAGGGTGTGCCGTTGAAGGCCCAAAAGAGTGTGCCGCTGAGGCAAAAGGGTGTGTCGTTGAAGGCCCAAAAGAGTGTGCCGATGGGGCAAAAAAATGTGCCGCTGAACCCCAAAATGGGTGTGCCGCTGAGGGCCCCTGGGGTGTGTGCCACTGAAGGCCCAAAGGGGCGTGCCGCTGAGGGCCATGGGGCGTGTGCCGCTGAAGGCCCCTCTTTTGGGTGTGCCACTAAAGACCCCGCTTGGGGGCGTACCGCTGAAGACCCCCCCCCCCAAGGGGGGTGTGCCGCTGAAGACCCCCCCCCCAAGGGGGGTGTGCCGCTGAAGACCCCCGCTTGGGGGGTGTATGCCGCTGGGGCTAGCATGGACAATTTTGGGCCGCGGGTTGTGGCCCGTTTGATTTCTTCGAGGCCCGTGAATCGTGAGTCTGTCGGTGGTTGATCCCTCTTCACTGTCGTGACTCCTGGAGAAGGTTTCACGGCAGTCTCTCCCTGGGCTTGTTTACTCGACGTCGTTGTTGATGCTGGGCCGAGTAGGATATCATGGGTGTGCAATTTTTGGTGTCCACAGAGGGTAAACCCAAATAACACAAGAACCACAGTGTGATCCTAGGGCCAACGTCTACTGACTTTTATTTATGGCGTAGGTCATGCAGATATGCAAGGGAAATGTGGTTTGTGGGCTAAGGAAGGGTGATGAATTCCCCACCTTATGTTATTTAGGGGTATGGCCCTTAGAATATTTTGAAATGAAATACATACCACAATTTCAAACAAAGGGTTCTTATGCAATATGCATGTCAGAATAGGATAAGTAGAACGTACTTTACCCCTCACAATCTTCAATATGCAATGACATGAATTAAACAAAGAAAAATGTTATGCTAAATGATGCATGACCTAGAACATGATGAGTGTGGTTTCTAATCTTGAAATGATTTTTTTTATTTTGGTGCAAGTATTTTTTTTTTAATTAATGAACCTATCTAGCCAGCAAAATTTCTTTTGTTTTGATGTTTTTGATTTTTATAGAGTTTTTAAGAATTTTTCAGATATTTTTTTTGTAAACTTTTCAGAAATTGAAAAAACAGAACCCGTTCCTACGTTTCTGCCCTTTAGCGACGCTTAACTGCTACAGTACCAGGCTTTCAGCAACGCTTCATTTTCTTGGAATTTCAAGTATGATTTTTCTCTTTCTTTGATTTTCTGATTTATTTTTTTTTCCTACAAAATAAAAATAGAAAAATTAATATACAAGTATACACATCAAACACAAGAATATCCTAACATTCTAAAATTCCTTCCCCAGTAACGGCGCCAAAAATTTGATGCGCTCGACACCCGTCGTTTAAAAATGCCGTGCCACATAAATTTCAAAATTTATACAACCGCACTCACTCACTTAAATGATTTTGAAAATACAAGTAAAGTGGTAAGAACGGGTCGATCCCACGAGGAAGAAAATTTGATTATAGATCAAGTTGGAAAATATCCTTATGTTTTGAAAACCAATTTTTATCTTTTGAGTGCGATTATCACTAAAGAAACTTAAATTGCGACTTTGCATAAGAAGAGAAAAGTGAAGGAAATATTTAGCCAATGGATGAAGAACGCCGTCGTTTCCTCGCCGAGCCTTGGATGAAGAGCGCTCCGCCTTGGAAGTCGACGCCGTGAGATGATCGGAAGATGACTACCACTTTGGGTGTGTGTGAAGAACTTGTGAAGAGAGGGGTTGGATAGAACTAGGAACAAAGCAATGTTGAAAACATAACAGAATTCTATTGAAAATAGAGGGTTGGAAGGAAAAGAATAACTTAAAATCTAGAGGGAATTAGAAAACGTGGAAGAAATGAAAGTTGTAGAGAATGAAAAGATGAAGAAGTTTGATGAATAACACAGAAATAGAAAATGAAAGGAAGAAAGTGAAAAATGTGAAAAATGCAAGAGCTATCAGTGCGGATGAACAGTAATATGGCAGAAATCAGAACAGTGAAAAATTAATTATAAATCTCAGCATAAACAGAATTAGAAGAAGTGGTAGAAGAAGAAATTTTAGATCAACAAGAGAAGAACAACTTGCATGAAGAACTCAGAGTAAAAAGAAGATGGGAAAGGCTTCAAAACAAAAGAATACTAGAAGGTATCACCTCAGATGAACAGTAATCACGTAGAACAGCACTTAAGTAAACGGGGAATAACTTTCAAACTAGAAGGAATTAAATGAAATAATAGAAAGAGAAATTGAAGAACACTTAAACATGAACAACTTTCGTGAAGACAAGAAAATGAAATGAAGATTAGAACAATAAGTAATAAGGCTAAGAAAGGACTAAATTCTGAAACAAACCATTCATTAAAATAATATCAACTTACAAACTTTGCATCAAAAGCTCTCAAAACATAACTCTTATGAAGCTCTACTAAGGCCTAAAAGCAAGAACTTCAAGAATACAAAGCAATCGCTTACAATTCTTCACAACTCCCTTAGTTAGCTACTCCTAACTTAACAACTCCTCATTACATTGGAAGCCCCCCTTTTATAGGGTGTTAAGACAACCCCATTGCATGTGAACATCTCTTGCTTCTTTTGTTGAATTGCTGCATTTGTTGACTCAGAATTGTGTGCCAACATGTGTTGCACACTTTTCTAATTTTTTCTGATTTTTTCTAATTTTTTCTAGCCTTTTTCCTCTTCCTTTCTCTTCCTTCCTCTCTCTTTCTCTCTCCTGGCCGGCCGCATGCGCCCGCGTGCGCCGCCGCCTTTCTCTCCCGCGTGCGTGCTTCCCGTGTGGGCCCGCGGTGTGCCGCCACTCCCGCCTGCCTCTGCGTGTCGCGCGGGCGCGGTGCTCCCAGCCGCCTGGCCTCCTCCTCCACGCGCCTGCAGCACGTTGACCGCGCCTCCGCCCGTTTCGTCGTCCGTGCCGACGCGAAGGCGGGCTCGCCTCCGCCTTCCTTCGCCCCTGCACACAACACACACAATATATATATATATATATAAAGCTTATGAAAGCCCTTAAAAATAGCAAATAATTTTATCTTTTTTTTTCTTTTCTTTTTGAACAAATCCCTGGGCTTTTGGCCCAGTTCAACATATAATTTTATTTTCTTTTTTTTCTTTATATTTATTTCTTGTCACTTCCCTCGTATCGAGTGCCTGCATAAATAAGTAAAAATCATTATTAAAATTATTTAATTCCAGACACATAAATATTTGACTTTAAATTAACAATAAGTGTGATACGTGCATATTTATTATTATTTACACTCATAAAAATGTGTATAATCATGAATTCATATGTAAAAATACACACTTATCACTAGACTGCTGTCTTTAGCTTTGGACTTGACTCTGGTATATAATTGTTTAAAATCTGTTAATTAAATTGTAATTTTATTTCTGCTACTTTAGCAGCCCGATCTAATGAAATTTAATTCTTGCTGTTATATCCGTCGGTTCAATGTACTACACGACAATCCTTTTTCCCTTTGGAGCTTTACCGCTCTTGGGAGGCCTCGCGGGTTCCATGTGGTATCACGTGTATTCGGTTGTCCTACCGGGTATACCTGGTATCCGGAATCCGGGTCGCCACAGCACTACAGCACCAACCGACCTCTAGGCCGACTAAGGGCAAGCAGGCATGGGTTCCCAAGGCAGCCCGACTCACTTCACCAACCTAGGCAGGGCCCAGCACCTTTCGCTTGGCAAGCTCTCAACAGGGAGACTGGGTCAAGACATCGGCCCCCGTCTACCAGCCAGCACTGGCCACAGTGGCCCCACCGGAGAACACCCACCGTCGACACCACCGATGTCACTATCAGGCTACCCGTGCGGAGCCTGCAACCAATGTGCCCGTTGCTGTCAATATGGCAACATCACCGGCTTCTCCTCCAGATCAAGACTGGGAAGGGGTGGAGCAGGCTATGAGAAACTACTTGCGGGGCCCGGGGAGCACTCCTCTGGGTTGCCAAAGACTGCTGGGGGCAGTAGCCTCCGCATTTGAGGAAGAACAAACATGACCCGTGCCTAGCGCTGAGTCAAGGAACTGCTCTGAGGAGCGTTACCAGTCCCCGCTGAGGGGAGAAGTGAGGCCACGGAGATCGGTCTTTGACAGATTGGTCTTTCCGGGTAGGCCATCGAGAAGAGTGGCAAGGAGAGGTAGAGACCTAAGGGTCTATACTTGCAACATGGCAGGAGTATTTGGCCGGTATGGGGCCTTACAGACCGAGCCTAAAGAAATGGCCAGACTTGCAAGAAGGCCAGGACCTCTCACCAGAAGGGGGAAAGCAACAACTGAGAAGACACAAGCTCAGACTGGAGAAATTGACTATGGGGAACCGTCAATGGCCCTGGCTGCCAATGTCATTACTGAAGGCACCATGGGAGGACCATCCACATCGTCCGAGGAGATGCCGGTTGAAGAAAGAGGGGGCACCCCTAGCCCCTCCATGAGCGACCCCGCAGTTTTACTTATGATGCTGCAATATCAGAGGGAGATCGAGTTGCTAAGGAAGCAGTTGACCGATACAGCTGCTCAGCCCTCGACATCCGGGCAGACTGAAGCGTTACCAGAGACCCCTGGAGGCAACGGTCAGGCCTCGGAAGCTTCTCCACAGGCGACGGTGTCTCCACCGATCCCCCGCTATACCGGGGGAATACCCCTGCACCAGCCGCAGCATACAACTCCGACGCCGCCACAGAACCTGCCATTCCAGGGATCTACCATTGCACCTCAGGCGATATTGTTAACAACGCCGCTGGCGCAACCTGCTCATTCCTACCCGAACCCGGTTGACCCGACAACGTTGAACAGACTGATGCTTGAACAGATGATAGACATGAAGCTGGCGGAGAGGAGCGATGGTGATCACACGCCCTTCGATGTGTATCGAGTACCTTATCCATCACACTATGCTGCTAGGAGGCTCCCGGCCGATATCACCAAGCCACCGAAATTTGAGAAATTTAATGGGCAAGGGTCTCCCAGGGAGCACATTACCTACAATGTGAATGTTATGGGGGATCTAGCTGCAGATGAGGCCTACCTCCTCAAATTCTTTGGCTCAACACTTACCGGGCTTGCTTTAGAGTGGTACTCAAGCTTGCCCGCCGGGTCCATTGCAGATTGGCCCGACATGCAGAAGAAATTTAAAGAAAGGTTCTACATAGCTGAACGGGAGGTAACCGTGGCAAAACCATATGCCACGAGGTAAAGAAATGATGAGTCGGCACTCGACTACATAAAGAGGTGGAGGAACCTCATCATGACATACAGACGTCCCCCGCATCAGGAGGACACAGTGCAAATTTGTAAACAGAACCTAAAGAAAAAAATCCTTGAAAGGATGATTGGCACCGAGGTGCGATCATTTGACCGTCTAAACAACATAGTGGTAGAGATTGAAGCGTTCCTTGCTCGATACTCTTCTGCTCCAGCTACATCAAGCCAGAGGGCCAGGCAGGCCGAAAAGAGACCGATACCGCCAGAAGTCCACACATTGGACTTCGAAGCTTTTAAGAAATAGAAAGAGAAAGCCAAAGAGACGGCCAATCCTCCTCCAGCCAGGTCTACTGAACGATGGGAAGGTCCGTCCCTGCAAGAGAAAATGAGGAATAAGTTGTATTCTTTTCCTCGAGATAAGTCCCGGATCCTATTTGAGTGGGCCACCAGATACAATAAAATCACATTCCCAGAACCGAAGAGGCCTGGTGACTTAAAGAAAAAGGATGATCCTCGTTTCTGCCCGTACCACCAGATGCTCGGGCACACCATCGAAGAATATTACACCTTCAAGGATGTCATTGAATCCTTGATCAAGAAGGGAGAGCTGGACATGGGGGAGCACAAGATAGACCCTCCGCAGTCGCACGAGATGCCGAGCCTTGGTACTAGTGTCAACATGTTGTCTCTATATCATCAGCTACCTGAAGAATGGGCGGAGGCTAGCACAAAGGCCACTTATCAAGCCTTCGTGATGGCGCCGGCTCAAGACCAAGGAGGTTGGCAGACTACGACGACAAGGAACAGAAGAAGAAGGCAAGCTCCCCGGCCCACACCGGAGGTTCACATAAGGGGTGTCACACCCCTACCAGCACTGCCACCAGTGACGCCTGTTTGGCATGATACTGCCCCCGGCTAGTCATGAGGCGCCCTACTCACAACAAGAAGAAGCATATCCCGATGCGGGTGCACAAAGAGACCAGTCCTGCAGTGAAAAGACTCCAGGCCATTATTGATGGGCTTGAAGATTATAAACAGCCCGAGATCCGGCTTGTGGAGTTGAAGGAGTATATCCCTTGGAAGGAGTTCGAGTCACTTGAACTAGCTCTAGAGGCAGAAGCTGAGGTGAAGGAAGAACCTCTCTTGTGGGGTAAGCCTCCCCAAGGGCAGTTGCTAGCCGTTGAGGAAAAGAAGGAAAATAAGAAGAGAAGGCCCAGAAATAAGAAGAAGAGCGGGGTTGTCCTTTCTTGCAACACCCTCTCAGCATTATTTGACACTGCCCTCTCCCTGGGAGAAGAAGAGCAAGAAATGTCCATCGAGCCGTCAGAAGTGAATCAGGCTGAAGCATCTACCTCTCAGCATGCCACCAGGTCGGGAAGGAAGTGGGGGTGCCCGCCTCAGGCCAACCACAACATCCTGCTTAGGGGAGAACAACTGTATCACATCCCCGAACCTAGTGTCCAAGGCATGGAGATTCCCCCTCCCTCGGGTCTCTACCCCGGAGAGCCGGTCGGCCAGGACGCCCCTTCGTTTATTGAATTTCTCACGACTCAAAGGGGAAGGCAATCATGTCCCCGCGAGTCCCAGCGGACCGAAGAGGCAAGCAGCCCCTCGGCCCCATTGGTAGTAATTCCTTCTCGGTTATGGGAAGAATCTGACAACATCCCGAACCTTGCCGAGTTCATGCAAGAGAAGGAAGTGACCCAACAGGCTCCGCAGGCTCAAGTGATACCTGACCCGGTGAAGGAGGCACCCGCTGAGCCGGCTCCTCAGGCCCGGACTGGGGTCAGGCGTAGTAGAGCCAAAGAGATGAAGTTGCTCGAGGTCCGAGCAAGCAATAGAATAGTCAAGCATCTGAAGAAGATCCCAGTCAGGTTCACCGTTTGGGAGATCCTGTCTTTAGATGAAGTGACACAGCAAGCCGTCATCGCGGCACTTCAGACGCCAGCATATGTGGAAGCTTGCCTTGCAGAAATGTCACCCGAAGTAGCTGTGGCCTTTACAGAAGAAGACATGCTCCTACCTACCTGCAGTCACAACAGGCAACTCTACATGAAGGGGAAGTTGAACGGGCATCCCATCAATAGAGTATTGATTGACCCTGGGGCAGCAGTGAACATACTCCCTTATCCGGTGTACCAGAAACATTACTTTGACGTACACTTAATTGAGGTCAAGAATGTTAAGATTGTTGGCTTCAACCAGAAGTGCAAGGTCCCCATGGGGGTTGTAGAGTTTAACCTCTCCCTCGGCGACTTCACAACCAAGGTCTAGTTTCATGTGATCAACTCCAACACTTCTTACAAGGCGCTGCTTGGCTGGCCTTGGCTACACCAAAATAGGGTGGTGCCGTCTACTCTGCACCAATGCATCAAGTACCTCGGCAACGGGAAGGAGGAGAGAATCTTTGCTGACCTCCACCCTTTTGAGGTGTTTGAATGTCATCTCTCAGATGCCAATTTGTATTTAGAGAAGCCGAAGCAAGCTCCCCAAGTCACCCAGGATAAGGGAAAGAAGAAGGCAGAGCCCGACAGCTGGTTCCCTCCACCACTGCCAGGTTATGTGGCTCCCCCTCAGGTGTCACTGGTCTCTGAGGCAGATGGAGTGTTCAAAGCCACTCCCCTTTCCACATACCCTGCACCGGGGACGCCATACCTCGAAGACTTGCTGGAGGACATCAGGGTCCCACCCGAGATCATCAAGCCTCTCGCGGAGATTGATTGCCAGGTGGTCGAGCCATTAAGGACCTTCGAGGTGCCTAACCCCGGAGGCCCATCCACCATTTTCTATGTAGCTGAAGAGCACCCAGTCAAAGGGGATGATGATTGTAGCCTCCCCAGTGATCTACACGAGCCACTCGTCCCGATCATGGGACTTCTTGACATATCCGGCCGTGTAGCCAAAATGACTAGAAAACAAGGGATCCCCTTTCGTCAGCTTTCCAGTCGGAAGGACATGTTCAAGAAGATGTGGAATCCACCAAACCTGGGCCGGAGATTACTGCAGATCACCCGGCATCCAGGATTGGGCTTTTCATTAGAAGACTTCTACGAAGCCGACGTGATATCAGTCTCGGCTTCGAATGGCAGTAGCCTCACAGGCGCCGCAGGCCCACAAGAGGTTGAAGGTCGCCAGCACCTTAAGCCTTCAGCCAACGAAGAGCAGGATGAAGAAGTATTCCTATAGAATCCATCTCCCTGCAGGAACAAGGGGAAGGCCTCGTCCTCCTCTGAGGGGCCAGCCCCGAATAACTACAGCAACGGGCTGCCATTGCCCTCGTCTGATACTGATGCAAAAGACGGGGAAGCAAGTCGGACTCCGGGCCTCCCTCGGTGCGACTCTGCCCTGTTTGCCCTATGCTATTAGCAACAGCGGGAAATTGAGATGCTGAAGGCTCGCTTGGCCGAAGTGACTGCACTCGTGTCTGACCTAATCGAGGGCATCTTCCGCCAACAGAACATTGGCACGCACCAGTCTCCGAGCACCATCCCGAATGCCCCCATGCACTTGAAAAGGGAGGCTAGGGATGTAGCTGTTTCTCCAGTCAGACGATCGGCCGGACGAAACCCTACACTACAAGAGAGGATGCAGAGACCCTACTCTTTCCCGAGGAATAAGACTCGAGGAATTTTTGAGTGGGCTTGCTACTACGGCAAGGTCTCCCTCCCAAGGTCTAAGAGGCCGTAAGATGCTCGCATAAGTGGTGACCCCTTGTTTTTCCGTTATCACCAAATACTGGGCCACTCTATCGAAGACTACTACATCTTCAAGGATATTGCTCATGATCTGATTGAGATTGACGAGCTCAGAATGGGAGATTATGTAGTGGACCCACCACACCCCCATGTGACGGGTGGCCATGAAAGAGCTATCGACATGGTGTCAGTCCAGCACCAGATTTTTGAAGATGTAGCTGAGAACGGGCAACCCCGACCACCGGCAGAGAACCAACCCCCGGTGTGGCAATCCATCACTTCGGCCCCTGCTGGAGCCGTCTATGATAATTACCAAGAAGACCCCGGAGAAGTCCTTTATTTCTCCGCATAGGAGGACGCCTCGAAGTCGCAGCCCGCAAGCCCGGAAGAGGGGGATACCAGCAAAGCCTCATTACCCAACGAGGCGGAGCAGGGTGACACCTATGGTGCCCTTGAAGTAGAAGATGGCGAAGGCCAGGATTTCGTCGACCTACTGCCAGCGCCGCCAGAAATTGAAGATGGCGGCCAGGCCATAGTAGATGAACTTATTGAAATTAACCTGGGCACGGAAAATGACCCCAGGCCGACCTTCCTAAGTGCCCTTATTCCCCTACAGGAGAGGGAACAATATATCAAGTTGCTACAAGAATTTAGGGACTATTTTGCCTAGAACTACAAGGAGATGCCCGGCCTAAGCCCCGGTGTGACCCAACATATTCTGGCTATTGATCCCAAGGTGGAGCCGATAAAGCAGTCTCCCCGGCGCATGAGGCCGGAGCTGATAAACCAAATTTGCAAAGAAGTCAACAAGCTCATAGATGTCGATTTTGTAGCTGAAAACCAATATACCACTTGGCTAGCAAACATTGTGCCGGTGAAGAAGAAGAATGGATAGATCAGGATCTGCGTGGACTTCCGCGACCTGAATAAAGCCTGCCCAAAAGATGATTTCCCGGTGTCCATCACTGAAGTAATGATTGATGCAACTACCGGCCATGAGGCCTTGTCCTTCATGGACGGGTTGTCTGGCTATAACCAAATCTGGATAGCTGAGCACGAGCGAATTCATACGGCCTTCCGGTCACCCAAAGGGATATTCCACTACAAAAGAATGCCCTTCGGCCTCAAGAACGTAGGTGCTACCTACCAGCGGGCGATGACCAAGATATTCGACAAACTACTATACAACAAAGTCAAATGCTACATTGATGATTTGGTCGTCAAGACAAAGAAAAGGGCAGATCACCTGAAGGACTTCAGAGTCATCTTTGAAAGACTCTAGCAGTATGAGCTGAAAATGAACCCGATGAAGTGTGCCTTCGGCATCTCCAGTGGAAAGTTCCTCGGCTTCATTGTCCGAGATAGAGGGATTGAGATCGACCCTTTTAAAATAAGAGCCATTCAGGAGTTACCTCCTCCGAAGGATCTGGGAGAGTTAAGATCCCTGCAAGGCCGGCTGGCTTACATCCGAAGATTTATCTCCAATTTGTCAGGGCGCTGTCAGCCATTCCACAAATTGATGATGAAAAATGCACATTTTGAATGGAGCCAGGAATGCCAGAGGGCCTTCGATCGGTTGAAAGATTACTTGAAGACCCCACCCGTGCTGGGGGCACCTGTCAAGGGGAGGCCGCTCATTCTATACATAGCCGCCACCGAATGTTCGTTGGGGGTAATGCTCACCCAGAATAATGATGAGGGGAAGGAGCAAGCTCTCTATTATCTTAGTCGAAGACTAGTGGGGGCAGAAGTAAAATACACCCCGATTGAGAAGGTTTGTCTCACCTTGGTCTTCGCAGTCAAGAAGCTGAGGCATTACATGCTCTCCCATGAAGTGAGCCTGATCTCCAAGGCCGACCCAGTTAAACACATTCTCTCCTAGCCAGACCTGAAGGGACATCTCGACAAGTGGGTCGTGCTATTGATGGAATTTGACATTACCTACGTGCCGCAGAAGGCCGTCAAGGGTCAAGCCGTAGCCGAGTTCTTTGCAGCATATCCTATGCCTGAAGATTCCCCATTGGCCACAGAATTTCCTGAAGATGAGCCATTGGAGGTGGTTCAGGTCCAGCAGATCGCCTGGCAGCGTCACTTTGACGGGGCTTCAAGAACAGAAACGACCCTATAGCACCCTGTCTTTTTCTACTATAATATTTCCACATAAATTAATTATTTATTGGCTCAACTTCTAAAGAAATTATTAAAATTCTGGAAAAATATGAAACTAGTGTATAATTGAATTTGTAATAACTTTGTCTTCAGGTAAGAGCCCAAAATAAAATTCGTATAGGCCCAATTTCGCATTTTTAACAGTTTTTCATGGGTTAGAAGACCTAGTTTAACCATCACAATTTGGGCCCAATTCTAACCCAATTGTGCTCCAATTCGAGCCAAACCCTAGCCCATTGATAGGGCTTTGCTTTCTCTTCGAAAACCCTAACTCTAGATGCTTCTACCGGCGGCGGCGGCGGCGGCGGCGGTGGATTATAACCTTATCCGAAGTTTCATCATAGGACTCTTCAACCAAATTCGATCTCTAGGAGTCCCTATAGGTTCTATTTATAGAGGGCTTTCGACACCCTAGAACCCTATTTTCACTAGCAATAGGCGGCGGGACCGATCGTGATCGAACGAGGGAGAATTTGGGCGTTCTAGGAGTGGTACCTAGGGTTCCGGCGACCCCTCTTCTTCGTCCTTCTTTCCTTCAAGCAAAGGTAGGTGTCTCTCAGGCCAAACAGAAATCTAATAATACCGTATTGTGCGTCTCCATGAGCTCTTTCTTTTGATACCTAATTGCCCAATTTTCGTTCATCATGCTATTCGAATTTCACGTTTTACTCCGAGGTGTATAAAAAGGGCAAATTTCATGATTATTAGTTAAAGATTGAATCTTGTTGTGTTAGATCTAAATCAAAGCATGCTATTTTATATGAATTTTTACACTATTTCGAATGGTAGCATTTTCCCTAATTTCTATTCATTCTATCATGAGCAAATTGAAGTTTTAGTGTAACATGTCGAAGTTCATCGTCGACGGGTTCCAGGTCGTGTGACGCATCTTTCAGAGGCCGTTACAGCCTGACGACCATACGACAGACCATCACATGAGCCTGACGGCCCCACGACAGATCGTCACATGCCCCTGTGTTTTAAAATTTTGAAATTTTAATCTATTTATTTTTTGGTACGTAACGCACCTACTATAGAGCGTTACATGCTTGTAACGCCCCTTCTTTAGACCGTCACGTTCTCCTGACAGTGTTTTTTGTTTACTATTGTTTATGCATTTTTAAAACCAGAAACTTGCTATGTTAGTATGATATCTTGATCTAAAAGCAAGGTAGAACATGATGTTAATATTGTATTATGATCATAAACATAAATTTTTCATTGTTCTACATGAAAGATGTTAGAAAATCCTAAGTTGAATGATCATGAAGAATTTGATAAAAACCCTTAGTTAACACTTGTATAAATTTTGATTTATGTAAGATATATATTTGATCTTAGCTTTATTGTTTGACAGTCATGCCACTCCGGTGGGATTGACTGACCGCACTGTCTTGGTTTCCATGTTTATTAGCCTCAATTCTTGAAATAGATGTGACTCTCCGTCGGATATTCCTTCCGTCAGACTAGGACCACTATTATGAGACCTCCATAAGACCTCGTGAGCCTGGGATTTCCACCAGGACACCGGGCAGGTTGTACCCTAACGACCTGAACCCATGAACGTGGTTTGAATCGTGTATTTGGATCGGCTCAAATTAAACTGGTCTGTGTCCTGTAACGGCCCAAGATTGGACCGTCACAACAACGTAACGGCCCTGTGTACGACCGTCACGTTCCTATAACTGCCCTGTTATAGACCGTCACAGATATCAGGCTTAATAAGGTTTTCTTATTTTATCATCATGAAGCAGTTATCAAGGTTGGCCTTGAACTGTGAGATTATGTGAAATCCTTGTTTACATCCTTGTTACCTAAAGACTCATAGTCTTTCTACTTGATGTCATTTCAATTTCTTGGAATTTCTCTTGATCTTAGAAGTAAGTTCGTGAGCTTAACCTTGGAACTCTTGGCCATTAATGTGATGAATGTCTATACTAGGATCATTGATCCAAACCTTCAATGCCAACGCATCATAAATGGCCCGGTCTGGTCCTGGGAGGAGCGCCCGAAAGTACTTGTGTCCCGGAAAGTTTGTAATGACAAGGTGTGACATTGCACCGAAGTGCATTACTAGCGTGATTGGTCTATGACATTTCCACTTTTACTCAATTACTTAAAATTCCTGTGTGACATGATATGCGTGCTTGATATGGCCAATTCCATTTATCATTTCATGACATGAAAAGTTCTTATTATACTTGTGTTTACTCTTTACTTGAAAGCTCGTGTTCTTTTCCCTATCTATCTCTTGTCATTTATTTATCATCGCTTTTGTTACAACGTTATTCATAAATGGTTAATCACTTTAATTATGCCTGATGATAGAGACATAAAGTCCTACTGAGCTTTGCTCACCCCTACTTTCCAATCCTTTTCAGGTAGCTCGGATGAGGACGTGCGTTCCGATGGGGGCGGGAACGAGTGATTCCAGGAGCGAGCCATTTAGAGTTTATGTTCAAGTCAAGTTTGGATTAGTTGTTATCTAGAGTTGATGTATTTTCCATTAATGAGATAGAAGTCCGCAAGGAGTCGGGTGTAATTGTATACTTTCTCTTATTATTATCAATAAAGTTGGGTTAATTATTTCTTTATTATTAGCCTTGTGGTTAGTCTCTTGTGGCAATGTATGCTCTGATTGACATGATTGATATAAACTGCTACGTTCCGATTTTTCGCGTCAGGGCGTGACAGTTTTTGTGGTATTAGAGCCTAGGTTTTCTTTAGACCCTAGGTTGTTAGTAGTGTTATAGAACCTTTAACCTTAGTAAAGTCAGAATCTGACCCAGTGTGTTGGGTAGAGACTTGGGCTAAGATTAGTTAATTAATTAACTAGCTATAAGAAGATAGATCCAATAGAACATTCTTAATTACTTCTTTTATGTTGTAGGAATTTCCATGATGGCAGCAAAATGCGCTCAATGGCGAGACATGCAACGTATAGTGCAGGGCCTGTCCTAGACCTTACAGCAAGTAGCCCAAGGCGACGGACAGCAAGGAGCAGGCAATCTACATCGAAACTTTCAGGGCTTGAATCCCCCGCGTTTCAGTGGATCTTCGACCCCGGATGAGGCTGAGAACTGGCTGAAGGAGACAGAAAGAATCTTCAGGGTTATACAATGTGGAGATCAGGATCGCGTCTTACTAGCGACTTTCCAATTAGAACGCGATGCTCATGCTTGGTGGGAAGTCGTGGAAGCCACACTTGGAAATAGGCGTGCCACGTGGGATGAGTTCAAGGAGTTTTTCAATAGCAAGTACTTCTCAGATCGGGTGCAGGAGAAGAAGGCGGCCGAGTTTGCTACTTTGAAACAAAGAAACTTGTCGGTTGCGGAATATGAAGCGCAGTTTTCCAGATTATGTAAGTATGCCCCACACTTGGTGTCCACTGAGAAAATGAAGGCTAAAAGATTTTTGAATGGTTTGAAGCTTCAGTACATCAATCAATTGGCACCCTTGGAAATCCATATCTATGCTAAGATAGTAAGGAAAGCACAAGTTTTGGAGGATACGATAGAAATGACTGACCGGATCAGAGGTCAGGATAAGAAGAAGGAACAGACTACCAGTTCCTGGAACTTCAGACCCGGTAATGGTCAGAAGAGGCCTAATGGTGGGCCGAGTTTTTCTAAAAATAAGAAACCCAAGGAAGGCGAGAAGAAGGTTGGACCAGTTGTGCCGTCTAAGGCAGTTTGCAAGTATTGTGACCGTCCAGGTCACAAGATGGAAGAGTATTGGCGCAAGTAAGGCGCTTGCTTAAGGTGTGGTAGCAGGGACCACCAAATTCCAGAATGTCCCCTTATTAATGAACTGGCAGCATCTGATAAGTCGCAAGGAAGTTATAAGCGGCAAGGCAGGCTCCAAGCCCTCCAGGAGGCAGAGACCGAGAACCAGACTACCGAGGAAGGAGGTATTGTCGAAGGTACTCTTACTATTCTTTCCAAGCCAGCATTCGTACTTTTTGACACTGGAGCCACTCATTCTTTTATATCTCTAAAATTTGCTAAGACTTTATCAGTGGAACCGGTGTTGTTGGATTCACACCTTATGATATCCACCCATATTGGTTCGGGATCCGAGATTAAATATTTTTATCTTTCTAGTGAAGTTTTGATCAAGGGTTGTAATTTA
Source organism: Amorphophallus konjac (assembly GCA_022559845.1). Classification (NCBI taxonomy): domain Eukaryota; kingdom Viridiplantae; phylum Streptophyta; class Magnoliopsida; order Alismatales; family Araceae; genus Amorphophallus; species Amorphophallus konjac. The sequence continues at coordinate 55,883,744 of CM040122.1, forward strand.
TCTGCTGATCTAGTATACATGAAGATGAAAGATTATGGTATAATCTTAGGGGCTGATTGGTTATCTAAGCATGGTGCTAGTGTTCATTGTAAGTCAGGAGTAGTGTCTTCCCTGGACGTCCTGGGCTTTCTTTCTCTGGCTCTAGGCTATCCAAGACCGTGCCACTCATTTCGGCACTTCGGGCAGATAAGTTGTTAAGAAAGGGGTGTCCAACATTCTTGGCTTTAATTTCTTTAACTGATAAGAAGGAAGTGGAGTTGAAGGATATCCCTGTTATTCAAGATTTTCTGGAGGTATTTCCAGATGAATTGCCAGGTCTTCCCCCTGAAAGGGAGGTGGTTTTCTCTATTGACCTGATTCCTGGCGCCTCGCCTGTTTCAAGAGCTCCCTACCGTATGTCCCCTGCAGAGTTAAGAGAACTGAAGGTGCAATTGTTAGACTTGCTAGAAAGAGGGTTTATTCGTCCGAGTACTTCACCGTGGGGTGCTCTTGTTCTTTTTGTAAGGAAGAAAGATGGTTCTTTAAGACTGTGTATCGATTATCATCAGTTGAATCAACTCACCGTGAAGAACAAGTACCCATTACCAAGGATCGGTGAATTATTTGATCAGATATCAGGAGCCCAGTATTTCTCAAAGATCGATCTCAGATCTGGGTATCATCAGTTGAGGATAAAAGATGAAGATATTTTTAAGAAGGCATTCCATAGCAGGTATGGGCATTCTTAATTTGTGGTGATGCCGTTTGGACTAACAAATGCTCCTGCAGCTTTTATGCAGCTAATGAATAGTGTGTTTCGGCCCTACTTAGATCAGTGGGTCATGGTATTTATCGATGATATTCTGATATATTCAAGGAGCAAGAAGGAGCATGAACAGCACTCAAGAATGGCATTGCAAATATTAAAAGAGCATCAGCTACACGCCAAGTTTAGTAAATGTGAGTTTTGGTTGCAAGAGGTATCTTTTCTAGGCCACATTATTTCTAAAGAGGGAATCGCAGTAGACCCTTCTAAAGTTGAGGCCGTACGTAATTGGGAAAGACCTGTGAATGTAGCTGAGATCAGAAGCTTCTTCGGCTTGGAAGGCTATTATCGAAGGTTTATCAAGGATTTTTTCAAGATTGCAGTGCCCTTGACAAGGTTAACTCGTAAGGAGAATTGTTTTGAATGGACGGATGATTGTGAAAAGAGTTTTCAGACTTTGAAGGAGTGTTTGACCACTGCCCCAGTTTTGGCCTTACCCTTAGGTGAAGGAGGTTTTGAAGTTTATACCGATGCTTCAGGAATCGGTTTAGGTTGCGTATTGATGCAACGAGGGAAGGTGATAGCTTATTCCTCCAGGCAGTTGAGAAAACATGAAGAGAATTACCATGTGCATGATCTGGAGTTAGCAGCGGTTGTGTTTGCTCTTAAGATATGGAGGCATTATCTTTATGGAGAAACTTTCACCGTGTACTCAGACCATAAGAGCTTAAAATACTTATTTTCTCAGAAGGAGTTGAATATGAGACAGAGAAGGTGGTTAGAGTACTTAAAGGATTTCGACTTCTCCATTGAATATCATCCCGGAAAGGGGAATGTTGTAGCAGATGCTTTAAGCAGGAAGCCAACAGCTAGGCTAGCCAGTTTGATGATTCAAGAGTGGAAGTTGTTAGAACAGTTTGCCAATTTAGATATTACAGAAAAGGAAGATCAGATCTTGGTGGCTCATGTCCAGCTTCGTTCAGAATTGCTAGCAGAAATTAAGCAGTTGCAGGATAATGACCCTGTGCTCGTTGGAATTAAAGAACATATGGCTAATTGAACAGATTTTATGTTAGCTGATGGTGGGAGATTATTGTTCCGAGGGAGAACATGTGTCCTTGATTCCATGGAAATAAAGAAGAAGATTCTTGAAGAAGCGCACAGATCTAAGTATACTATACACCCAGGAGCTACAAAGATGTACAGAGATTTGAAGAGGACTTTCTGGTGGCCGAACATGAAGAGGGAAGTGGCCGATTTTGTGAGCAGGTGTTTAGTATGTCAACAAGTTAAAGCAGAGCATTTCAGACCTGTTGGGAAGTTAAAGCCTCTCGAAATATCACAATGGAAGTGAGAAAGTGTCGGTATGGATTTTATTATGGGTTTACCCCGAACACGAGGAGGCCTTGATGGAATTTGGGTGATCATTGACCGACTAACAAAGTCTGCACACTTTTTACCTGTTAATTCAAGGTGGACCGTGGATATTTTGGTTGCCCTATATATAAAGGAAGTAATAAGATTGCATGGAGTGCCTGTGTCCATCATATCTGACAGAGACCCCAGGTTTACATCTCACTTTTGGAAAGGACTGCAAGCATCATTAGGCACTAGTTTGAACTTCAGTACGGCTTTTCACCCTCAGACTGACGGACAGACTGAGAGAGCAAACCAGATTGTTGAAGACATGTTGAGAGCATGTATAATTGATTTTGGAGGCAGTTGGCATGAACATTTACCTTTGATTGAATTTGCATACAATAATAGTTACCAATCCAGCATTCAGATGGCACCGTTTGAGGCCTTCTATGGCAGGAGTTGTAGATCTCCTCTTTGTTGGGAAGAAATTGGTGAGAAGCAATGGCTCGGACCAAATCTTATCTCAGAATCGTCAAAGAACATCCAAGTTATCAGAGACCGTTTGAAGGTCGCCCAGTCCTGACAAAAGAGCTATGCAGATAATAGAAGAAGGGAGCTAGAATTTCAGATTGGGGACCATGTATTTATGAAAGTGTCACCATCAAGAGGAATTTAAAGATTCAGAATTCAAGGAAAGTTAAGCCCAAGGTTTGTTGGCCCATTTGAGATCTTAGAGAGGGTAGGCAAAGTTGCCTATTGATTAGCCCTACCACCACAGTTAGCTGGTATTCACGATGTGTTCCATGTATCTATGCTTCGAAAGTATGTGTATGACCCTTCGCACATTATCCAACATGCTGATTTGGAATTGAAGAAGGACTTATCTTATGAAGAGAAGCCTATCAAGATATTGGACTTCAAGCAACAACAACTCAGGAATCGATCCATTTCGATGGTCAAGGTTCACTGGAGTCGGCGTGGAGCTGAGGAAGCAACATGGGAATCCGAGGATGCGATCAGGAAATTATATCCCGAATTGTTTTAAGGTTGGTTGCTAGTCGATTCGGTGAATTTGGGGACCAAATTCCTTAAGTGGGGGAGGGTGTAGCACCCTGTCTTTTTCAACTATAATATTTCCACTTAAATTAATCATTTATTGGCTCAACTTCTAAAGAAATTATTAAAATTCTGTAAAAATATGAAACTAGTGTAAAATTGAATTTGTAATAACTTTGTCTTCAGGTAAGAGCCCAAAATAAAATTCGTATAGGCCCAATTTCACGTTTTTAATAATTTTTCGTGGGTTAGAAGACCTAGTTTAACCATCACAATTTGGGCTCAATTCTAGCCCAATTGTGCTCCAATTCGAGCCAAACCCTAGCCCATTGATAGGTCTTTGCTTTCTCTTCGAAAACCTTAACTCTAGATGCTTCTACCGGCGACGGTGGATTAGAACCTTATCCGAAGTTTCTTCATAGGACTCTTCAACCAAATTCGATCTCTAGGAGTCCCTATAGGTTCTATTTATAGAGGGCTTTCGACATCCTAGAACCCTATTTTCACCAGCAACAGGCGGCAGGACCGATCGTGATCAGACGAGGGAGAATTTGGGCGTTCTAGGAGTGGTAGCTAGGGTTCCGGCGACCCCTCTTCTTCATCCTTCTTTCCTTCAAGCAAAGGTAGGTGTCTCTCAGGCCAAACAGAAATCTAATAATACCGTATTGTGCGTCTCTATGAGCTCTTTCTTTTGATACCTAATTTCCCAATTTTCGTTCATCATGCTGTTCGAATTTCACGTTTTACTCCGAGGTGTATAAAAAGAGTAACTTTCATGATTATTAGTTAAAGATTGAATCGTGTTGTGTTAGATCTAAATCAAAGCATGCTATTTTATATGAATTTTTACGCTATTTCGAATGGTAGCAATTTCCCTAATTTATATTCATTCTATCATGAGCAAATCGAAGTTTTAGTGTAACATGTCAAAGTTCATCGTCGGCGGGTTCCAGGTCATGTGACGCATCTTTCAGAGGTCGTTACAGCCTGACGGCCACACGACAGAACGTCACATGAGCCTGACGGCCCCACGATAGACCGTCACATGCCCCTATGTTTTAAAATTTTGAAATTTTAATCTATTTATTTTTTGGTACGTAACGCACCTACTATAGAGCGTTATATGCTTGTAACGCCCCTTCTTTAGACCGTCACGTTCTCCTGACAGTGTTTTTTTTACTATTGTGTATGCATTTTTAAAACCAGAAACTTGCTATGTTAGTATGATATCTTGATCTATAAGCAAGGCAGAACATGATGTTAATATTGTATTATGATCATAAACATAAATTTTTCATTGTTCTAAATGAAAGATGTTAGAAAATCCAAAGTTGAATGATCATGAACAATTTGATAAAAACCCTTAGTTAACACTTGTATAAATTTTGATTTATGTAAGATATATATTTGATTTTAGCTTTATTGTTTGACAGTCATGCCACTCCGGTGGGATTGACTGACCGCACCGTCTTAGTTTCCGTGTATATTAGCTTCAATTCTTGTAATAGATGGGACTCTTCGCCGGATATTCCTTCCGTCGGACTAGGACCACTATTATGAGACCTCCGTAAGACCCCGTGAGCCTGGGATTCCCACCAGGACGCGGGCAGGTTGTACCCTAAAGACCTAACCCATGAACGTGGTTTGAATCGTGTTTTTGGACCAACTCAAATTAAACTGGTCTGTGTCCTGTAACGGCCCAAGATTGGACCATCACAGCAACGTAACGGCCCTGTGTACGACCATCACGTTCCTATAACGGCCCTATTATAGACCGTCACAGATAAGATAGTAATAAGGTTTTCTTTTTTATCATCATGAAGCAGTTATCAAGGTTGGCCTTGAACTGTGAGATTATGTGAAATCCTTGTTTACATCCTTGTTACCTAAAGACTCATAGTCTTTCTACTTGATGTCATTCCAATTTTGTTGGAATTTCTCTTGATCTTAGAAGTAAGTTCGTGAGCTTAACCTTGGAACTCTTGGCCATTAATGTGATGAATGTCTATACTAGGATCATTGATCCAAACCTTCAATGCCAACGCATCATAAAGGGCTCGGTCTGGTCCTGGGAGGAGCGCCCGAAAGTACTTGTGCCCCGGGGAGTTTGTAATGACAAGGTGTGGCATTGCACCGAAGTGCATGACTAGCGTGATTGGTCTATGACATTTCCACTTTTACTCAATTACTTGAAATTCCTGTGTGACATGATATGCGTGCTTGATATGGCCAATTCCATTTATCATTTCATGACATGAAAAGTTCTTATTATACTTGTGTTTACTCTTTACTTGAAAGCTCGTGTTCTTTTCCCTATCTATCTCTTGTCATTTATTTATCATCGCTTTTGTTACAACGTTATTCATAAATGGTTAATCACTTTAATTATGCCTGATGATAGAGATATAAAGTCCTACTGAGCTTTGCTCACCCCTACTTTCCAATCCTTTTCAGGTAGCTCGGATGAGGACATGCGTTCCAATGGGGGCGGGAACGAATGATTCCAGGAGCGAGCCATTTAGAGTTTATGTTCAAGTCAAGTTTGGATTAGTTGTTATCTAGAGTTGATGTATTTTCCATTAATGAGATAGAAGTCCACAAGGAGTCGGGTGTAATTGTATACTTTCTCTTATTATTATCAATAAAGTTGGGTTAATTGTTTCTTTATTATTAGCATGGTGGTTAGTCTCTTATGGCAATGTATGCTCTGATTGACATGATTGATATAAACTGCTACGTTCCGATTTTTCGTGTCGGGGCGTGACAGACCTCGTCTGGACACCAAAATACGGGCAGGGGCCGGCATCGTCCTTAAATCCCCCGAGGGAGAAGTACTATATACATCCTGTTCTTTCACCAAACCCTGTACAAATAATGAGACAAAGTATGAGGCTCTGATCATCGGTCTCCAAGTCACTTTGCAAATGGAGATTAAAATGCTACAAGTGTTTGGCGATTCGTTACCAGTCATCAAGCAGGTCCAGGGGCAGTTTGATGTCCGAAAATCTGAGCTGCTCCCTTATCATGCTAAGGCGAGGTGGCTCATGGAGCAATTCTACCTCATCGAGATAGGCCATGTTGCCAAGGGAGAAAATGCATAGGCCAATGCACTGGAAAAATTGGCAAGTTCACTGGCAGTCCTGCCCGATGGATCTTTTAGCATCCGGGTGGTGAATCAGCGCCAGGTGACTAGCATGATAGAAGAACCAGAAGAAGAAGAACTGGAGGTCACTGCAGCAGAAGCCGTCGGCCTACCTGACTGGAGAGACCCCTTTATGCAATGGTTTAAACACCAGCAATTGCCCAGTCAGAGAGAAGAAAAGATCAGGCTGATAAGAACAAAGGACTCTTATGAGGTCCGAAATGGGTTCCTATTCCGAATCATGGCGGACGCCAAATGGAAGGTGCTCCTTCGATGCCTATCCACCGAAGAAGCTTGGAAGGTCATGAAAGAGGTCCACGTCGGAACGGCGGGTGCACACCAAGTGGGACCGAAGATGAAAATTGAAATAAAAAAAGGTTGGTTACTACTGGCCGACAATGTTCGATGACTGTTGCAAGTACGCCAAGTCTTGTCAGAAATGCTAGGAGCATGCCACGGTGCACAGGAGATCGCCCGTGCCGCTGCATCCAACATTGCCCAGCTGGCCTTTCGCCCAATGGGGAACAGATGTCGTGGGTCCACTACTCGCATCATCTACGGGGTGCAAGTACATCCTGGCAGCAACATATTACTTTTCCCGTTGGGCGGAAGCCGTTGCTTTGAGAGAAATGACTGGGGAGATAGTTGCCAGATTTGTCCGGCGCAATATCATATTCCAGTTTGGCACCCCAAACCGAATTATCTCGGATAATGGAAGCCACTTCCGTAACCAGAAAGTCTACCGGCTGGCAGAGAAGTACAAGATCGACTGGAGGATGTCCACCCCCTACAACCCGCAAGCCAATGGTTTGGCCGAAGCTTTCAATAAGACTCTTTGTACTCTCCTGTCCAAAATTGTTAATTCCAACAAAAGAGACTGGGAAGAAAGAATGTATGAGGCCCTATGGGCATATCGAACTGTTTACAAAACTCTGACGGGTTGTTCACCCTTTTCCCTGGTATATGGCTCAGAGGCGATCGTCCCCATCGAGCTGGAGATACCCTCCCTTCGGGTCGCAATCCAACACGGGTTGGTCCGGGAAGAGCAAACAAATGTCAAGCGGAGGCTCGAAGAGCTCTCCAGCTTGGAGGGGAGACGGCTCCAGGCCCAACAGAATATCCAGGTCTACCAGGCCCAAATAGCTCGCGCCTTTGACAAGCTCGTCAAGGAGCGCAAATTCAAGAAGGGTGACCTCGTCATGGTGAAGAGAAGAGAAGTCATGGCTTCCAATCCCAAGGGCAAGCTGAATGAAAATTGGCTTGGACCCTTTGTAATCCAAAAGGTCTATGAGGGTGGAGCGTATGTGATAGTCGATCATCGGGAGGAGGTTCAATTTCCACCCCTAAATGGTAGGCATCTGAGATTGTATCATGCTCCAATTCCTCCATTCAATGAATAATACGTATCCCCGCCCCACAGCGGGCGAATTTGCATTTCAATTATTTGGATGGTTTGTCCACTACCTACTATGCATTGTAAGGGAAGCAACGAAAAAGAACAAAATAAGAAGGAAAAGAGGAAGAGAAATAATAAAAAAAAGAAAAAAAAAGAGGAGTAGAAAAAAAAGAAAAAAAAAGAAGAAAAAGAAAAGAAAAGAAAGAGAAAAAAGGGAAGAAGATAAGAGTGAAGGAAGAGAGGAGGAGGAGGAACCAGCCCTCCTTCGCTGACCCTCACTCTCGCCCGCGAGAATATTTCAATAGACGAATCAATCATGTCAGCCCTTGACATTCTGTCGGCACTAACGAAGAATACCCCACCCGAACCTTTCGTCCGGGACTTGCGAATCAACCCTTCTCCTTGCGTTGGCACCAGCCCGTACCAACGAATATTTCAATAGACGAATCAACCATGTCAGCCCTTGACATTCTGTCGGCACTGATGAAGAATACCCCACCCGAACCTTTCGTCAAGGATTGGGGAATCAACCCTTCTCCTTGCATTGGCACCAGCCCGTACCAACGAATATTTCAATAGACGAATCAACCATGTCAGCCCTTGACATTCCGTCGGCACTAACGAAGAATACCCCACCCAAACCTTTCGTCCGAGATTGGGGAATCAACCATTCTCCTTGCGTTGGCACCTGCCCGTACACATGAATACTTCAATAAATGAATCAACCCATGTCAGCCCTTGACGTTCCGTCGGCACTGACGAAGACCACCCCACCCGAACCTTTCGCTCGAGGTTGGGGAATTAACCTACCTCCTTGCATTGGCACCAACCCCGTACCAACGAATACATCAAGAAACAAACAGATCACAGCTACCCCCGGCACCCTGTCGGCACAGACCAACAGCCTACTTTTGACTGAGACCTCCCATCTAGGTCATTGATCGAACAAACTCTTCTCCCTGTCCCCTCGGGTGACAGACAACCCTTTTTGGGTCAAGACCTCCCGTCTAGGTCATTGAATGAACAAACTCTTTTCTCCGCCTCTCCAAGGTCGGATCAACCTATTCAGGTCAACCATACCGGTGGTATCATATGGTTAATAGCACGACGGACATGGTGGAGTGGCTCCCTCGTCCCTCCTCTGGAAGGGCGAGCACTCTCCTGTGCTCCTACGCGAACCCCACCGGGTGTTCCCCGAATTATCTACTAGTGCAAACCCGCATTCCATCACATAGCAAAAAAAAAAAGGGAGATTTCCCAACACCATACATATACGAGAGGCACATGGAACAATTGCATTGTATTCCTTTTGGAAAAGTTACAAAGGCCTCGGGGCATACCCCGGCGTTACATGAGAAAAAAGGATAATTGGAGGAAGACTGACGACTAGTCTATTCCCCGGAAGATTTCTTCGAGACGAAGGATCCCAACACAGGGGAAGTTCACCATCTCGCGCAGGCGGCCCTCCTGTGCGTCGAGGCACTCCAGCTCTGTGGTTACGGAGACTACCTGTTGACAGCTAAAATATGAACAAAGATAAAGATGGGACCAGACTAGCAACGAAGACTGGAAGATGCCTGCAAAGTCAGGATTGAGGGAAGATCCTCACCACCAACCAATTGCCCGGCTAGGACCATCTCAGGCCTGGCTAATGTCCGGTGTTATCGTCATCATTCAGATGGCAATACTGATAAAACCCCAGTTTGTTCACTGATGGAACCTCGAGATGATCTCGATACGAGATATATCATCAATGAAAAAGCCCTTTCGGGTGATGATGCCCTTGAAAGACCCAAATGGGCCTATGAAAGTGGCTAAAATGCCTTAATTGGGCTTACAAAGGTGGTGCCGAGAGCCACTTGCTGAAGCCCAAAGGGGGCGCCGAGAGCCTGAAGGCAGGCGCGCCGGGAAGCCCGTTTGAGGCGTGCCGAGATGGTGTCTGCCGAGAAGAGGGAAATGGCTATAAAAGCACCCCCCCTTCGAACAGGGAGAGAGGCGAAGAAGAGAAAAAGGGCCCAGAAAAGAGAAGAAAGAGGCAAAGAAAAAAAGGAGCGAACAGATAGCCAGAAAAAAAAGAGATAGGAAAAGAGAGGGAGAGAGTCTCCGTCGAAAGGGGAAGCAGAAGAAGGGAAGGAAGAGAGGCTCCAGGTGGGCTGATAGGGGGAGGGAGAGGAGTCAATACTCCACCTTCCCCCCCCCCCCCCCCATGTTCGATGTTTTCTTCTTTTTCTTTCTTTTCTATTTCTTATTACTGATTCTCCGTATGAAATAGTCGAAGTCTTGATGTTTGGATCATTCATACGATTCTCTCCCTTTTCCTCCCCTGTATGTTTCTTGGCTTCAGTTATGAAGTCGATGTAAGTTAAGGTGAGATGAATAAATGCAATGGCCGTGATGGATTTTAGGCAATACTATCTTCTTTTGTCTCCATATGTATGCATACTGTTTGTATGAATGCCCCATGGGCGAAATGACTCAGGCTTCGGAGTCAGGTCTGTTCTTCGAACGGGGATGAAGGTAGAACCCCCACCCTTGTTCAATGGGTTGCTGGGTTCTATTCTCTTCCCTCTTCCCGCTTCAATAGCATGCCCTCCGTATGTATTTGAGTCTGTTCCTCAAGCCCCTTGTGCTGTCCGGGAACCAGAGACATCAATCTCTTGGTTCCCTGGCCCGCCGGCTATAAATGATGCATTTGAACCCGTAGACGAATGCTACCCTGGATCCTCATTACAATCATTGAATGATTAGGGTCTGAGGTCTCAGCATCAAGGGTTCTCTCATTGCAGATCTGCTTCCCGGATGATACCATGCTAGTCCGGGGGATCAGAGACAGCCATCTCTTGACTCCCCCAGACGTCTGGCAGTATACAGATAAAGGCTGAATGCTACCCTGGATCCTCATTCCAATCATTGAATGATTAGGGTCTGAGGTCTCAGCATCAAGGGTTCTCTCATTGCAGATCTGCTTCCCGGATGATACCATGCTAGTCCGGGGGATCAGAGATAGCCATCTCTTGACTCCCCCAGACGTCTGGCAGTATACAGATAAAGGCTACTCAGCCCCGATGATGGTCTCTCCTCCCCCTGATGATTCGGCCTCTCAGCTCCCTTGGCGTCCTTCTAGCAGAGACACTCATGAAACCTCCTCATGCACCCTTGATTCGGTCTCGATCTGAGCCATAAAACCCAGAAATCCCAGAAACAGAGTACCGTAGCATCTCTGGAAACCCTGAAACCTCGTAGCAATTCAGCCTTCTCGGCATGCCATTTGCCCGCCGAAAACCCCTCAGCCGAGAGGCCTCCCTCTCCTGCTAAACGACAGAAAACCCATTTCAGACCCTTCCACATGAGCCTCCCGGCACCAAGCTCCCGGCGCCAGGCTCCCGGCGCGCCCAGGAGCGCGCCGGGAAGCCTCGCACCGAGAACCCCCCCTCCTTCTGCCACTTATGCCCAGGCCGAGAAACCCCCCTTTCATCCACCAAATGTCCATGCCGAGAGCCCCCTTGGCCAACCAAAGAGCCACGCCGAGAGCTCCCTTTGCCAACCAAAAAGGCTACGCCGAGAGCCCCATTTGGCCACCGAAAGGGCCATGCCGAGAGCTCCCCTTGGCCGACCAAGAAGCCACGCCGAGAGCCCTTCTCGGCCAGCCAAATGACCACGCCGAGAACCCCCTTCGGCCAACCTGTAAACCACGCCGAGCCCCCTCTCCTTGGCCCAATGAAACCCAGTCAGGGGACTCTCTCCTCACTGCCATGTCTCAGCTTTCTGATCCCTGTACACATACGTCCCGGGGACGTCCAAAGACCGTCGTGAATGACCTGAGAAGATACAGTAATGGGGAGGATCTCCCTCCCCTACAGTCCTCATTCCCGATCCGGATTCCACCCTTATGAACCAAAAGGGCCATGTCGTTACATGAGTTCCGAAAGGTTTCAAGGGGATATTGACCGATGAAACAAGGCAAGCGATGTCCCGGGCCCGGTGCCCATCCTTATTCGGTTGTCATCCCGGCATTCCGTGGGTGATGACCTATCTTCTTTTGGCACAATCCAAGTCAAGGAGATATGCTACCGAAATTCACACATACCTGGCCATGTCACTGTGATACCACCTCTCAACCCCGTCGGCCCACGGAGTCATGCCTTTGTATGTCCTCCGATGGTCCCCTCGAAGGGGGGATATAAACGTGCTACCGCACCCATATGGGGCGTGCCATGGCATGCCGGTCCCTATTCGGACTCCGGGTCAATCGTGCCCGATCCTTTATGGTTCCCACCCTGCCACTGCATGGGCGGTTTCCTATTCCCCACTTGGCATCATCCAAGATGGTGGGAATATGCTGTCGGGTTTCTCCCGTCATTAACAAACCCCTGCTCTTTTCAAATACATTTAACGTCTTGCAAACAGATGAATTTTGTCTCCTTTGAGTATGCGGCTTTACCGCTGTCTTCCTCCTACCTCTAGCGTTTAATCAAGGGTTGTCTTCCTTAGGGAGGACGTAATTAACGTCATAGCGTATAGGGTATGACGGACTTCTGGTCCAGACACGATCACTCACAATCGACTGATTAGAAGTCAGATCGAGCGCACAATAAAATTGTCACTTCGGTGACTGGCACGCCAATAAATAAATAATAAAATAAATAAATAAATAAATAAAATAAACTAGATAAAAAAAATGTGTCGAACAAGTCTGGCACGCCCGGTGGGACCGAGTCTCCCTTCATCTTTACGCTAAGGTAGGAGGCCCAGCGGGCCCCCCTCAAATTTCTGATTCCGTGTGTTTCCTTATTTCCAGGAAACTACGATGACAACACAAATCGTGTCTGTATGCTTCAACAAGCAACCGGTGGACATGCACGTCCAGGAGGGGTACCTGGCGGTACCACTGGCGTTCGGTTCGTTTCCCCCAGCTGTCGGGCTGCCCAACTGCTTGGGCGTCGTCTACACCGACCTTCTACAGGTCGATAACGAAGAGCAAGGCGCCGCTGCAAGCGCCCCGATGGAGACCGCTGATCGCAAGGATGGCTTACCGAAGAAAACGGCCCCCACGGCCGTCGCCTGCTACGTCCATCATGTCCAGAAAAGGGACATGGTCCCCACTGCTGCCCAGAAAGGGAAGAAAACCAACCGGAGGAGCCGGTCTACTGCTGTTGATCGTCGCCTTTCCAATTCCGGAAAGACGATAATGATGGGTGCTATTAGGGCGAACCTCGACGGTCGCCCCAGGGGAGTCCGGCCGGACAGAATCGTCCCGACCATCCCAACTGACAACAAGTTCCAGGTTTTGGCCGCTAGGAGGGCCAACTGGGAAGCTGCTGAAAAGAAACCGCTGGCGCCCAAGCCAGCAAAATACAAACAGGTCTGGCGACCGAAGAAGATGCAGAGCTGGGCTCCAGCTCAAGATGAGGAGAAGGCTACCAATGATGCTGTTACCCGCTTCAGGGTGGGAAGCCGAAGAAGAAAGGGAAAAGAAACATGAAATGCTATTGCTGCTCACCCCAGAGCCTGGGGTAGGAGAGATGAAAGAAATGATGGTGAAAGAAAACTGACTGCTGCTCGCCCCATGATGAGGGGTAGAAGACTTGAGAAGAAAGAAGACCTTACTGTCACCCGTCCCAGGGCTGGGGGCAGAAGATGGCAAAGAAAGAAATATGATGCTGCTGTTAACTGCTGCCGAAACGGCAATGTGGGAATGAGCGAACCAGTCACGGTCGCCATCCCAAGAAGACCGAGGGCCTGTGCCAGACAAGCCGACTTGTTCAAATATTCCAAAGCTGAGCATTTGAATGCTCAGATAACAAGATTGGCCTATTAGCAGAGAAGCCAGGAAAGACTAATGCTCCAACTTGAGTCACAGAGGCACAACTCTGAAGAGATGAAGCAGATAGTCCAAGACTACTTCCACTACCTGGGGAGCTCTGCCCTCGGTCAACAAAGACTATCCCGTGCCTTGGGCACCAGAGGTGAAGAAAAAGAAGAAACACTTCAAGAAACGATGATCGGAGCCTCTTCCTCCGATTTAAATCACTATGAAGAAGGTCTCAGGGCCGGATATGACAAAGAAGACCTGTACCGGGAAGAAGCCAAAGAAAGAATATCGGTCTTTGACCGGCTCAAATATCCTGACCAGGTGAAAAGAAAGGTCTACAGGCAGAAGGAAAAAATGCAAATCTTCGCCTGCAACATGGCTGGACTTGCCAGGGGGCAAGATATACTACCAACTCAGCCAGATGAACTGCTCAGGTTGGCTACTAGACCTGGTCCTGTCACAAGAAGAGGGCAGGCCGCAAAAGATAAAATGAAGAAATATGATGAAGCCCGCAAGATCACCACCATGACAGTCAATGTGGTGACGGCACAGGATGAAGACAATCCCCTTATTGATGATGCTGAAGGGACTTCTGAAGATATGCAAATCCCGTCAGCCTTGGATCCCATGATCCAGATGATGTTCAGAAGATACCAGCAGGAGATCAGTGCTCTCCGAAGGCAGCTCAATGAGAGACATGAAGCTACATCAATCTCAAAGCAAGCTGAACCTGCGAGGCAGACATCCAGCTCAGCAGAGACGGCTATCCTAGCTAACCCTCTCCTAGCTGATAAGGGCAAGACACCGAGCCAACCTGTTCCACAGCAAACAGCAGCTCAGCCCTCTGTGTCTCAGACACAGCCTACCGCGCCCATCTTGCGCCCCACTGTGATTACAACTCCTCACAGCCAGCAACAAGCTCACTTCTTTCCAGAAGATATAGATCCAGCTATAGCCCACAAACAGATGATTGAAAGAATTGTGGAAATGAAACTGTCAGAAAAGACTGGTGGTGATGCTGGTACCTATGATGTGTACAAGGTACCGTATCCTCCCCAGTATGCTGCTAAGAAACTACCTCCAGGCATCAGCAAGCCGCCAAAGTTTGAGAAATTCAATGGCCAGGGCTCCCCCAGGGAGCATATAGCCTACTACACTACAATCATGGGCGACCTAGCAGTCGATGAAGCTTATCTGCTCAAGTTCTTTGGCTCATCCCTCACTGGGTTGGCCTTTGAATGGTACTCAAGCCTGCCAGCCAGGTCAGTGGTTGATTGGCCTGATATGCAAAGAAAGTTCCGCGACAGATTTCATGTCACGGAGAGAGAAATCACAATAGCTGAGCTATATGCAACAAGGCAGAAATAGGATGAGACCGCTCTGGATTATATAAAAAGATGGCGAAACCTCGCCATGAGATGCAGGCGGCCTCCACATCACGAGGACGCCGTCCAGATTTGCAAGCAGAATCTTCAGCGGGAGACTCTCGAAAAGATGATCGGGATGGAGATAAGGTCATTCGACCGATTAAACAATGCCGCGGCGGAGGTCGAGGCCTTCCTCTCCAGTAGTCCTTCAGTTGCTACTGCTGTGTACCAGAAAACTAGATCGGCTGATAAACGGCCCATGCCTGCAGAAGTCAGTACAGTAGACTTCAAGATGTTCGAGCAACAAAAAGATAAAGAAAAAGGCGTTACCCGCCCTCCTCCCACGAGGCCGGCTGATCAGAAGGATGGCCCCGCTCTGCGAGCCAGGATGAGTAAGCCTTATTCCTTTCCTAAGGAAAAGACTCGGCTCCTGTTTGAATGGGCGGCCCAATTTGACAAGATTGTCCTTCCGGATCCAAAGAGACCTGATGATGCCAAAAGAAAAGATAATCCCCGCTTCTGCCCATATCATCAAGCATTGGGTCACCCCATTGAAGACTGCAATGTATTTAAAGATATTATTGAAAGAATGATTAAAAAAGGGGAACTCGAACTGGGTGAGTATAGAGTGGACCCTCCATGCCTGCATGAGTTGCCTGAGTTAAAAAGAGCAGTCAATATGATATCTCTATACCGGCAATCGCCCAAAGAAATGTTGAAAGAAACAGACACCGATGAGCCCATCCTGTGGGAGCATGTCAAATCCCCAAGCCTGATGAATAAGATGAAAAATAAATCAAAAATGCCAGATGTGCTAGATGACCTGTTATGGGTGCAGATGTCGACTGCTGAAAGAAAGGGAGAGCAGATGCAAACAAACACAAGGAAGGACAAAGTCTTCTCCTGTAACATGCTGTCAGTTTTACCCGGCGATGGCCAGACTTCCGAAGGGGACGATGAAGAGATATGCTTCATGCCAATAAGGTCAGAGCAAGCCAAAGCTTCAGCCTCCTGTCCTGATGATAAAACCAGCAAGAAGCCTGGGCACCTCCCGCTACCAGAAGAAGAAGCATGCTACCACACTCCTCCTCCATATGCGGAGACGAGGGCCAAGATGTTAATTTTTGAAAGCATGGACACGTCCGGCGCCTGTAATAGGGTACTGCCAGTCCCTCCTAGGATTAGGGCCGGGGGCAACATTCTCGGCCTTGCCATGATGACAGAGCTATCTAAAAAACTACAAGAAGTCAAAGTGCTACAGAGCAAGCTGAATGAAATGGGTTTGCATCCGCCTGGTTTGCACTTAAACTCACCAGCTCCGGCAGTGATGGGTAAACCCGATACGAAACAAACAATGAAAACCAACTCTGCCAAGGGAGAAGTTACTAAGGCAGAACTGTATGAGGCCAAACAAAGGGCCGATGAATCTGCTCTGGATTATATCTACCGATGGAAGGACCTTTATGTCAGATGTCGGCACCCACCAAACCATGAGGAGGCTATCCAGATATGCAAGCGCAACCTGAAGACAGAAGTCTTAACAAGGTTGGTTGGCATCGAAGTCAAGACCTTCGATCTCTTGAATGAGATTGTGGCTGATATTGAGGCCTTTTTGGCGAAATATTGCCCGGCCGCTACCGCCCTAAGACAAAAGAGCAAGCCTACTAGTGAACAGCCAATGCATAAAGATATTTACATTGCCGACTTCCAAGCTTTTGAGAAGAAAAAGGCGAAAGAGGCAGCTAGCTCTTCATCAGCAAAGACTGGCGAGCTAGGCCATTCCCTAAGAAGCAAAATGACTAAACCCTACTCCTTTCCAAAGGAAAAGACTTGGGTCCTATTCGAATGGGTCACCCACCATGGCAAGATCATACTCCCGACCCCAAAGAAGCCCGGTGATGCCGCAAGGAAAGACGAGCCTCGCTTCTGTCCGTACCATCAGATGCTCGGACACCCTATTGAGGACTGCTACGTCTTCAAAGATGTTATAGAAAGTTTGATACAAAAAAAGTGAGCTACAGATAGGGGAATATAGAGTGGACCCACCGCGTCCCCATCGGATGCTCAATTTCAAGAAGGCAGCCGATATGGCCGCACCACACCCGCCAAAGAGCGATCTGCTCTAAAGGGCAGTTTCAATACGAATGATACCCCGCTCTGGGGTAGGTGTATGCCAAAAAGAACGATGGTGAAAGATGCCAGTGATACCCCTTCCTGGGGGCAGATGTACACACAAAAAAAAGAGAGAAAAAAAAAGAAATAAAAAAAATGAGAATGATGATGATGAAGAGATGCCCATGATACCCCTTCCTAGGGGCAGATGTATTAACAAAAAAAAAATGATGAAAGGTATGGATGATACCCTATCCTGGGGGCACATGGGAATGATACCCTATCCTGGGGGCACATGGGAATAAAAAAAGGATAAAGAAAAGAGAGATGATGAAATAATATATATATATATATATATATATATATATATATATATATATATGGTACTCCCATTTGAGGGGCGATGCACATCAAAAAAATGGAAATGAAAAAAAGAGAAAGATGATAAAATGACGGAAGATGCAGATGATACCCCATTCTGAGGAGGGGGATGCATATCAAAAAAAAAAAGAAGAAGAAAAAAGGAAAGAAAAAAAATGAAGAAAAAAAATGATGATTATGAGATGATGGAAGTTCCAAATGGTACCCCATTCCGGGGGCAGATGTATGCCAAACAATGAGAAATATTGATGGTACCCCATTCCGGGGGCAGATGTATGCCAAACAATGAGAAGTATTGATGGTATCCCATTCTTGGGACAAATGTATGCCAAGAGAATGATGGAAGACATACATGGGTCCCCCTTCTAGGGGTAAATGTATGAAATGCCAATGGCGGCATGCATGGCCGTTGCTGGGCATGCTCACTCCTTTAAAGGGGCAATGATCACTTAGGGTGATGAGAAATAAAACTAGAGCATTGACCCTTCAAGGGCCATCCTACCACAGACTCTTACACTGCACGTCTGCTGCTGATGTCAGGAACCGTCCAAATGATGGGAGTCCAGATGGCAATGAGCAATGAATGATGAATCAATGAAGAACGATGGAAGCTCGCCCAACCATCGGCGTCTTAGCCGACATATATCAATCATTCAGCCATCGGTACCCTGGCTGATAGATGCCCGATGATCCTCTAGACCGCCAGAGATGTCTAACCATCAGCATTCGAGATGACAGATGCTCACAAATATGGATTGCCAGTATGTCCAACTAAGAGAAATCAATATTCCGCCATCGGCACTCAAGCCGACCAATGTTCAAAGATCGCCAAAGGAAAGTCAATAAAATCAGTGAGTATGCAAAGATGTAGATACCCAGCAGGTCAGAACCACATCAGCAATGAAGCATACCCTTCCGGCGAACGGCTTCGTGCCCGAGCTGCCATACACATTTTTGAATCAATTCAGACCTTTCGTCTGAGTTGATTATGAAGCCCTATTCCTTTGCGTTAATGTCAAACCCCACATTAACGATGAAACCTACATTTCCAGCGAATGGTTTCGTGCTTAAGCTGCTACACACATCCTCGAGCCAATCCGGACCTTCTGTCTGGGTGGATGATGAAATCCCATTCCCTTGCGTTGATGGAAATCCCCACATCAACGATACAGCCATGCTCCGGGCGAACGGCTTCACGCCTAAGCCACAAAACACACACAAGTCGACCCAGGCCTTCCGCCTAGGCAGACGATGAAAACCTTATACCCCTTGCATTGGTGTCAGCACCCACACCAATGATGATACATACACAAGTTGAGCACATGGCTTAACAATTTACGAAGCTAAAGTCCCGATAAAAAAAAGAGAAAAAAAAAAGAATAGACAAAATGGGGTTTAAAAAATGGAGATACCCCGCCAGTCTTGTTCAGATACTCTGAACAAGGGCAAAAATGGCCAAAACCCAGCTGTGGTGAAAACTCGAAAGGGCACTGCAGGCAAAATCGGGTACCCCGCCATGTGAAAACCCGAAAGGGCGCGTGGGCAAAAGCAAGAGGGGGTTGGCTCCAGTGAAAACCCGAAAGGGCACTTGGGTCAGTAATGTGGTAATCCCAAAGAAAGCCTCACCTCCCGCCATAAAACTCCTCGTCAATCGACCGGCGCCCTGCCCGATCGACGATTAGACCCACTCAGTATAGGCCCTACGTCTATCCTGATAAAAGCCCTCATACCTTGTCCAAAGTCTCACCATGGTGAAGTCCACTATTGATCGATTGGCGCCTTGCCCGATCAATAATGAAACCTATCCGGCTTAGACCTTACGTCTATCCCGATGAAACCTATGAAATCTTTGCATTGGTATAAACCCAATACCGATGATGAAACCCCCCTGTGATCGATGGGCACCCTGCCCGATCGACGAAGAAACCTGTCCTATTAAACTTGCATCTCTTCCTGTCCCACCGTGATGAAGCCTGCTGCTGATTAGCGGGCACACGGTCCGAGCAGCAATGAAACCTATCCAGTTTAGACCCTACGTCTATCCTGATGAAACCTACGAAATCCTTGCATTGGTATATACCCAATACCGATGATGAAACCGACTGTTGATCGATTGGCACACTGCCTGATCAGCAATGAAACCTGCCCAGTTTAGACCTTACGTCTATGCCGATGAAACTTATGAAACTCTTCTTTGCATCGATATAAACCCAATATCGATGATGAAACTAACTGTCGATCGATTGGCACTCTGCCCGATCAATGATGAAACCCATCCAGTTTAGACCTTATGTCTATCCTGATGAAACCTATGAAATCCTTGCGTCGGTATATACCCAATACCGATGATAAGAGCAGCCGCCAATAAAGCAGCACATCGCCTGACCCGCGCTGAAGTCCCAATTCAAGCGATATATATACGTATATATAAATAAATAAATAAAATGGGGTTAAAAATAGAGATACCCTGTCAGTCTTGTTCGGATATCCCGGACAAGGGCAAAAATGGCCAAAACCCAGCTGTGGTAAAAACCCGAAAGGGCACTGCAGGCAAAATCAGGTACCCCGCCACGTGAAAACCCGAAAGGGCGCGTGGGCAAAAGCAAGAGGGGGCTGGCTCCGGTGAAAACCCAAAAGGGCGCCTGGGTCAGTAATGTGGTAATTCAAAGTTCCATGCCAACCGACACGCTGCCTTTACCTCCCCTTCACTGATGAAACCTTCCGTCGGTCAGCTGGCTCCATTCCCCACCGATGATAAAACCCTCCCGGGGTAGACCTTACGTTTACCCTGATAAAATCCACATACCCTCTTTCGCACGTCCCACCAACAATGAAACCCATCACTGTTCTGATGAAACCTATGCATTCTTGGCAAAGTCCCACCCGCGATAAACCCCTTCCAGTTTAGACTTTTCGTCTATTCTGATAAAACTTAAACTCTTCTTTGCTTCGATATAAACCCAATATCGATGATGAAACCAACTGTTGATCGACCGGCACCTCGCCCAATCAATGATGAAACCCTGCCAGTTTAGACTTTTCGTCTATTCTGATAAAACTTAAACTCTTCTTTGCTTCGATATAAACCCAATATCGATGATGAAACCAGCTGTTGATCAACCGGCACCTCGCCCGATCAATGATAAAACCCCATCCAGTTCAGACCCTACGTCTGTTCTGATGAAAACTATGCCCCCTTTAAATGTCCCACCTGCAATGAACCTACCCAGTTTAGACCTTTCGTCTATTCTGATGAAGCTTAAACTCCTTTGCATCGACATGAGCCCAATGTCGGCGATGGAACCACGCACTGGACGATCGGCAAATCGCCACAGTCAGCTTTGAGGAACAGACCTCTCGTATGTTCCAGATGTATGTCTTCCGCTAGCCAACAGGCCCAGCAAAGGCAATCCCATCAGATACCGATACGTGGTGGAGCGAGCCCCCATTCTTTCCCTGAGAGGATGGACGCTCTCCTGCTGCACACAGGTCGTCAGTATAAAGGCTGCTGAGACCGTTACCCTTCATACGAAGGAAATAACAACACATGAAGAAGATGTTCAACCACCCGGAGCTTCAATCTGGCAAATGTTCAGCCACCCGGAGCTTCAATCCGGCAGATGTTCAGCCACCCGGAGCTTCAATCCGGCAGATGTTCAGCCACCCGGAGCTTCAGTCCGGCAGATGTTCAACCACCCGGAGCTTCAATCCGGCAGATGTTCAGCCACCCGGAGCTCCAATCCGGCAGATGTTCAGCCACCCAGAGCTTCAATCCAGCAGATGTTCAGCCACCCGGAGCTTCAATCCGGCAGATGTTCAGCCACCCAGAACTTCAATCCGGCAGATGTTCAGCCACCCGGAGCTTCAGTCCGGCAGATGTTCAGCCACCCGGAGCTTCAGTCCGGCAGATGTTCAGCCACCCGGAGCTTCAATCCGGCAGATGTTCAGCCACCCGGAGCTTCAATCCGGCAGATGTTCAGCCACCCGGAGCTTTAATCCGGTAGATGTTCAGCCACCCGGAGCTTCAATCCGGCAGATGTTCAGCCACCCGGAGCTTCAATCCGGCAGATGTTCAGCCACCCGGAGCTTCAATCCGGCAGATGTTCAGCCACCCGGAGCTTCAATCCGACAGATGTTCAGCCACCCGGAGCTTCAGTCCGGCAGATGCTCAGCCACCCGGAGCTTCAATCCGGCAGATGTTCAGCCACCCGGAGCTTCAATCCGGCAGATGTTCAGCCACCCGGAGCTTCAATCCGGCAGATGTTCAGCCACCCGGAACTTCAATCCGGTAGATGTTCAGCCACCCGGAGCTTCAGTCCGGCAGATGTTCAGCCACCCGGAGCTTCAATCCGGCATATGTTCAGCCACCCGGAGCTTCAATCCGGCAGATGTTCAGCCACCCGGAGCTTCAATCCGGTAGATGTTCAGCCACCCGGAGCTTCAATCCGGCAGATGTTCAGCCACCCGGAGCTTCAATCCGGCAGATGTTCAGCCACCCAGAGCTTCAATCCGGCAGATGTTCAGCCAACCAGGGCTTAAAACTGACAGAGGTCAGATGGTCAGCCAATCAGGGCTTAAAACTGACAGATGTCAAATGTATAGCCAATCAGGGCTTAAAACTGACAGATGCAAGATGTACAGCCGATCGGGGCTCAAAACCGATAGATGCCAGATGGTCAGCCAATCAGGGCTTAAAACTGACAGATGTAAGATGTACAGCCGATCGGGGCTCAAAACCGATAGATGCCAGATGTACAGCCAATCAGGGCTTAAAACTGACAGATGCAAGATGTACAGCCGATCGGGGCTCAAAACCGATAGATGCCAGATGGTCAGCCAATCAGGGCTTAAAACTGATAGATGCAAGATGTACAGCCGATCGGGGCTCAAAACCGATAGATGCCAGATGTACAGCCAATCAGGGCTTAAAACTGACAGATGCAAGATGTACAGCCGATGCTCAAAACCGATAGATGCCAGATGAACAGCCAATCAGGGCTTAAAACTGACAGATGCAAGATGTACAGCCGATCGGGGCTCAAAACCGATAGATGCCAGATGGTCAGCCAATCAGGGCTTAAAACTGACAGATGCAAGATGTACAGCCGATCGGGGCTCAAAACTGATAGATGCCAGATGTACAGCCAATCAGGGCTTAAAACTGACAGATGCAAGATGTACAGCCGATCGGGGCTCAAAACCGATAGATGCCAGATGAACAGCCAATCAGGGCTTAAAACTGACAGATGCAAGATGTACAGCCGATCGGGGCTCAAAACCGATAGATGCCAGATGTACAGCCAATCAGGGCTTAAAACTGACAGATGCAAGATGTACAGCCGATCGGGGCTCAAAACCGATAGATGCCAGATGTACAGCCAATCAGGGCTTAAAACTGACAGATGCAAGATGTACAGCCGATCGGGGCTCAAAACCGATAGATTCCAGATGTTCAGCCACCCAGAGCTTTAATCCGGCAGATGTTCAGCCACCCAGAGCTTCAATCCGGCAGATGTTCAGCCAACCAGGGCTTAAAACTGACAGAGGTCAGATGGTCAGCCAATCAGGGCTTAAAACTGACAGATGTCAAATGTATAGCCAATCAGGGCTTAAAACTGACAGATGCAAGATGTACAGCCGATCGGGGCTCAAAACCGATAGATGCCAGATGGTCAGCCAATCAGGGCTTAAAACTGACAGATGTAAGATGTACAGCCGATCGGGGCTCAAAACCGATAGATGCTAGATGTACAGCCAATCAGGGCTTAAAACTGACAGATGCAAGATGTACAGCCGATCGGGGCTCAAAACCGATAGATGCCAGATGGTCAGCCAATCAGGGCTTAAAACTGACAGATGCAAGATGTACAGCCGATCGGGGCTCAAAACTGATAGATGCCAGATGTACAGCCAATCAGGGCTTAAAACTGACAGATGCAAGATGTACAGCCGATCGGGGCTCAAAACCGATAGATGCCAGATGAACAGCCAATCAGGGCTTAAAACTGACAGATGCAAGATGTACAGCCGATCGGGGCTCAAAACCGATAGATGCCAGATGTACAGCCAATCAGGGCTTAAAACTGACAGATGCAAGATGTACAGCCGATCGGGGCTCAAAACCGATAGATGCCAGATGGTCAGCCAATCAGGGCTTAAAACTGACAGATGCAAGATGTACAGCCGATCGGGGCTCAAAACCGATAGATGCCAGATGTACAGCCAATCAGGGCTTAAAACTGACAGATGCAAGATGTACAGCCGATCGGGGCTCAAAACCGATAGATGCCAGATGAACAGCCAATCAGGGCTTAAAACTGACAGATGCAAGATGTACAGCCGATCAGGGCTCAAAACCGATAGATGCCAGATGTACAGCCAATCAGGGCTTAAAACTGACAGATGCAAGATGTACAGCCGATCGGGGCTCAAAACCGATAGATGCCAGATGTACAGCCAATCAGGGCTTAAAACTGACAGATGCAAGATGTACAGCCGATCGGGGCTCAAAACCGATAGATGCCAGATGGTCAGCCAATCAGGGCTTAAAACTGATAGATGCAAGATGTACAGCCGATCGGGGCTCAAAACCGATAGATGCCAGATGTACAGCCAATCAGGGCTTAAAACTGACAGATGCAAGATGTACAGCCGATGCTCAAAACCGATAGATGCCAGATGAACAGCCAATCAGGGCTTAAAACTGACAGATGCAAGATGTACAGCCGATCGGGGCTCAAAACCGATAGATGCCAGATGGTCAGCCAATCAGGGCTTAAAACTGACAGATGCAAGATGTACAGCCGATCGGGGCTCAAAACTGATAGATGCCAGATGTACAGCCAATCAGGGCTTAAAACTGACAGATGCAAGATGTACAGCCGATCGGGGCTCAAAACCGATAGATGCCAGATGAACAGCCAATCAGGGCTTAAAACTGACAGATGCAAGATGTACAGCCGATCGGGGCTCAAAACCGATAGATGCCAGATGTACAGCCAATCAGGGCTTAAAACTGACAGATGCAAGATGTACAGCCGATCGGGGCTCAAAACCGATAGATTCCAGATGTTCAGCCACCCAGAGCTTTAATCCGGCAGATGTTCAGCCACCCAGAGCTTCAATCCGGCAGATGTTCAGCCAACCAGGGCTTAAAACTGACAGAGGTCAGATGGTCAGCCAATCAGGGCTTAAAACTGACAGATGTCAAATGTATAGCCAATCAGGGCTTAAAACTGACAGATGCAAGATGTACAGCCGATCGGGGCTCAAAACCGATAGATGCCAGATGGTCAGCCAATCAGGGCTTAAAACTGACAGATGTAAGATGTACAGCCGATCGGGGCTCAAAACCGATAGATGCTAGATGTACAGCCAATCAGGGCTTAAAACTGACAGATGCAAGATGTACAGCCGATCGGGGCTCAAAACCGATAGATGCCAGATGGTCAGCCAATCAGGGCTTAAAACTGACAGATGCAAGATGTACAGCCGATCGGGGCTCAAAACTGATAGATGCCAGATGTACAGCCAATCAGGGCTTAAAACTGACAGATGCAAGATGTACAGCCGATCGGGGCTCAAAACCGATAGATGCCAGATGAACAGCCAATCAGGGCTTAAAACTGACAGATGCAAGATGTACAGCCGATCGGGGCTCAAAACCGATAGATGCCAGATGTACAGCCAATCAGGGCTTAAAACTGACAGATGCAAGATGTACAGCCGATCGGTTTTGTACAGCCAATCAGGGCTTAAAACTGACAGATGCAAGATGTACAGCCGATCGGGGCTCAAAACCGATAGATGCCAGATGTACAGCCAATCAGGGCTTAAAACTGACAGATGCAAGATGTACAGCCGATCGGGGCTCAAAACCGATAGATGCCAGATGGTCAGCCAACCAGGGTTTAAAGCCAATGGAAGTCAAGATGTACAGTCGATCGGGGCTCAAAACCGATAGATGCAAGATGTACAGCCGATCGGGGCTCAAAACCGACAGATGCCAGATGGTCAGCCAACCAGGGTTTAAAGCCAATGGAAGTCAAATGTGCCATTGATCGGGGCCTAAAATCGACAGATGTCAGACATGCCAGTTGATCAGGGCTCAAGCCGATAGTTGTTCAGCGGATCGAGGCTCAAGCCAAGAAGATCATGCCAGGAGGAACTCCCAGTATGGGGATACTGCCAAGCTATAACTGAAAGAATAAGTCGATAGCATTGAGTCATTGATACACCTACAGACACCGTGCCGCACCTTCTACGCTTACGCCATCTACAGGTGGGGGGCATTTGTTGACAGCTAAAATATGAACAAAGATAAAGATGGGACCAGACCAGCAACGAAGACTGGAAGATGCCTGCAAAGTCAGGATTGAGGGAGGATCCTCACCACCAACCAATTGCCCGGCTAGGACCATCTCAGGCCTGGCTAATGTCCGGTGTTATCGTCATCATTCAGATGGCAATACTGATAAAACCCTAGTTTGTTCACTGATGGAACCTCGAGATGATCTCGATACGAGATATATCATCAATGAAAAAGCCCTTTCGGGTGATGATGCCTTTGAAAGACCCAAATGGGCCTATGAAAGTGGCTAAAATGCCTTAATTGGGCTTACAAAGGTGGTGCCGAGAGCCACTTGCTGAAGCCCAAAGGGGGCGCCGAGAGCCTGAAGGCAGGCGCGCCGGGAAGCCCGTTTGAGGCGCGCCGAGATGGTGTCTGCCGAGAAGAGGGAAATGGCTATAAAAGCACCCCCCTTCGAACAGGGAGAGAGGCGAAGAAGAGAAAAAGGGCCCAGAAAAGAGAAGAAAGAGGCAAAGAAAAAAAGGAGCGAACACATAGCCAGAAAGAAAAGAGATAGGAAAAGAGAGGGAGAGAGTCTCCGTCAAAAGGGGAAGCAGAAGAAGGGAAGGAAGAGAGGCTCCAGATGGGCTGATAGGGGGAGGGAGAGGAGTCAATACTCCACCTTCCCCCCCCCCCATGTTCGATGTTTTCTTCTTTTTCTTTCTTTTCTGTTTCTTATTACTGATTCTCCGTATGAAATAGTCGAAGTCTTGATGTTTGGATCATTCATACGATTCTCTCCCTTTTCCTCCCCTGTATGTTTCTTGGCTTCAGTTATGAAGTCGATGTAAGTGAAGGTGAGATGAATAAATGCAATGGTCGTGATGGATTTTAGGCAATACTATCTTCTTTTGTCTCCATATGTATGCTTACTGTTTGTATGAATGCCCCATGGGCGAAATGACTCAGGCTTCGGAGTCAGGTCTGTTCTTCGAACGGGGATGAAGGTAGAACCCCCACCCTTGTTCAATGGGTTGCTGGGTTCTATTCTCTTCCCTCTTCCCGCTTCAATAGCATGCCCTCCGTATGTATTTGAGTCTGTTCCTCAAGCCCCTTGTGCTGTCCGGGAACTAGAGACATCAATCTTTTGGTTCCCTGGCCCGCCGGCTATAAATGATGCATTTGAACCCGTAGACGAATGCTACCCTGGATCCTCATTCCAATCGTTGAATGATTAGGGTCTGAGGTCTCAGCATCAAGGGTTCTCTCATTGCAGATCTGCTTCCCGGATGATACCATGCTAGTCCGGGGGATCAGAGACAGCCATCTCTTGACTCCCCCAGACGTCTGGCAGTATACAGATAAAGGCTGAATGCTACCCTGGACCCTCATTCCAATCGTTGAATGATTAGGGTCTGAGGTCTCAGCATCAAGGGTTCTCTCATTGCAGATCTGCTTCCCGGATGATACCATGCTAGTCCGGGGGATCAGAGACAGCCATCTCTTGACTCCCCCAGACGTCTGGCAGTATACAGATAAAGGCTACTCAGCCCCGATGATGGTCTCTCCTCCCCCTGATGATTCGGCCTCTCAGCTCCCTTGGCGTCCTTCTAGCAGAGACACTCATGAAACCTCCTCATGCACCCTTGATTCGGTCTCGATCTGAGCCATAAAACCCAGAAATCCCAGAAATAGAGTACCGTAGCATCTCTGGAAACCCTGAAACCTCGTAGCAATTCAGCCTTCTCGGCATGCCATTTGCCCGCCGAAAACCCCTCAGCCTAGAGGCCTCCCTCTCCTGCTAAACGATAGAAAACCCATTTCAGACCCTTCCACATGAGCCTGAGAAGATACAGTAATGGGGAGGATCTCCCTCCCCTACAGTCCTCATTCCCGATCCGGATTCCACCCTTATGAACCAAAAGGGCCATGTCGTTACATGAGTTCCGAAAGGTTTCAAGGGGATATTGACCGATGAAACAAGGCAAGCGATGTCCCGGGCCCGGTGCCCATCCTTATTCGGTTGTCATCCCGGCATTCCGTGGGTGATGACCTATCTTCTTTTGGCACAATCCAAGTCAAGGAGATATGCTACCGAAATTCACACATACCTGGCCATGTCACTGTGATACCACCTCTCAACCCCGTCGGCCCACGGAGTCATGCCTTTGTATGTCCTCCGATGGTCCCCTCGAAGGGGGGATATAAACGTGCTACCGCACCCATATGGGGCGTGCCATGGCATGCCGGTCCCTATTCGGACTCCGGGTCAATCGTGCCCGATCCTTTATGGTTCCCACCCTGCCACTGCATGGGCGGTTTCCTATTCCCCACTTGGCATCATCCAAGATGGTGGGAATATGCTGTCGGGTTTCTCCCGTAATTAACAAACCCCTGCTCTTTTCAAATACATTTAACGTCCTGCAAACAGATGAATTTTGTCTCCTTTGAGTATGCGGCTTTACCGCTGTCTTCCTCCTACCTCTAGCGTTTAATTAAGGGTTGTCTTCCTTAGGGAGGACGTAATTAACGTCATAGCGTATAGGGTATGACGGACTTCTAGTCCAGACACGATCACTCACAATCGACTGATTAGAAGTCAGATCGAGCGCACAATAAAATTGTCACTTCGGTGACTGGCATGCCAATAAATAAATAATAAAATAAATAAATAAATAAATAAAATAAACTAGATAAAAAAAATGTGTCGAACACTACCTCAACCTCGGCAAAGCTCAGCTCCTCAGCCCCTCTTACCTCGGCCACCTCTGCCTCGACAAGGTCAGACTCGGCCTTAGCAAGCCAGCCCTTGAGCCTCTCTATCCTGTTCTCTAGGGCATGGATGTTGGCGCGACACTCGTCCAATGCCCTCCGGCGTTGGTCCCTATTACCCCTTCGGGATTCCAAGGCTTGCAGGTACTCATCCCTTTGGGCGTCGATCGCTGTGAATTCAGTGGGAGCCTGTGTCTCGAGGAACTCACGACGGTTGACATATTTCAACAATAGTAGAACCCGCCGCGACCATTCCTCCAAAGGACAACCCATTGTCTGCAGAGCCCCGGTCAACTGCATGACCACGGTGTGCACTCTCCGGTACGTGGGGTGGGGGTCGGCGAGCATCATGGCTCGTAGATTTAATAAGGTATGGCGGACCGACAGGTCCGAAGTAACGTGACCTATAGAAGGTATTGACAGCGGGTTGAACTCGACAACGCTGTCCACCACGGCCCACAGCTCGGCATCCACCGCTGCTGATGACGACAGGAGAGTCAACGCTAAATGGCTGGATCCTTCTGGCTTGGAGGGTAATTCCTGGCTGATCACCGCAAGTGGCAAGAATGGGACTGCAACCGAAGTATCCGATGCCGCCATGATGAGCGGCTGCTCCATCTCCTCTGTCCGGGCAAGGTTTACGCCCGACGATGACGCTTCCATCACCAGGATGGGAGCCTTGGTCTCATCCGAAGAATGGACAGCTGTAGGGAGCAAGCCCGACACTACAGCCGACGAACTTTCTTCGGCTTCTGTCTCCTCAATATGGCCTGGGCCAGCTGTCGCCTCGTAGGTCAGGAGCACAGGTGTCGCGGCCTCGATCGAGGAAATGGCGTCAACCGTAGCCGGGCTTGATGTTGTTTCCAAAGGAGCTCCGCTCCCTTCTGCCTGGAACTCTCCCGGGGGGGTAGCAATAATTGTTAGTATCCTCCCCATGAGGCGGGCCTCCTCCGGCAGGACTGGCTTTGGGACCGGCGGGAGCGGGATCATGAGCCGCGAGATGGCTCCCATCTGCAGAAGAGATGCCTAGGATCCCGCGTCCGGTCCCAAGAGTATCTTTAGTCTCCTCGCCGCATACGAGCGGAAAGATGAGCTCCACCTGGGGACCGCCTTGCGAGCTCGAGGTGCGCACGTTTTGCGGGGCGTTGTTATTATCTGACCATGCAAAGAAAGGTTAGCCACCTACCATGCGAAGTAGGTTGCTGGATTCTCAAAGGAGCCGAAGGGTCTTCAGGCTTACCTCACCCGCCGGCACTATGCTACTCTCCAGCGTCGTCTCTTCCCGGGTGTCGGCTTCGGGCACTAGGGACTCTCTGGCCTCGATCTCCGACGCTATTTCCCCTTCCTCCAGGGCCTTGGTCGCCAGAATAGGGGTCTCCACAACCCCTCGGGAGGCACGATTCTGCATGGCCTCAAGTAAATCAGCAACCCCGAGGGAATACTTAAAAAGGGAGAAGACGAGAAAGAAAGAGAAAAGAGGAAGGCGTACACTTACGGCCACTATCACTTCTTCCTGGGGCAGTACCTCGACTATCGGGATGGAGGCGCTCGAGCTTGTGGCGGCCTCTTCTTGCCGCAAAGCCTCGACTATGGACGCCAATTTGTCCAGAGCCGCAGTGGTCTTCTCTTGCCTGGCGACTGCTGAACCCGGAACATGGACTTCTACACCTTCTGGCGAAGTCTGCTCTTGTTTGAAGCCAAAGAACGACAATAATGAGGTTAGTCGACGGCCTCAAGAGGGAAGCCTGAATAAACAGGTTCACACTTACGGGTGCCTACTCCACCAGGCTAAGAGAAACAAGTAGTACCGGGGCTTTCCAGGTGGGAACTTGAAAGCTGGGCTCCCTGGGTGCACCCTCAGTTGAAAGCACTTCGTCAGATGAGTAGCCGTAATCTACCCTCTTGCCTGACGAAGATTTAGTGCTAGCAGGCACCTCTTTCGCTGTCGAGGGAGCCCCCACCTCAGCATCTGGGGTCGGCATGTCATCACGCTGTACCGGCAACCGCAACTTCCCTGACTGCTGCCCCTTTCTCTGATATGTCCGCTCGAACTGGGATGCCTCGGGGATTGCCTCCGGCTGAGGGACTGCTACATCAGCTCCTGCCAAGCAAAGCAAGATCCAGATTCAGTCCGGCCCGTGGGGCTTCAAGGAACGAAAAAAAAATATTAATCAAAGTGACCAACAAGGAAAATGATATACCTCCCTCAACTTCGACAGCGGGAGTTGGGGCGAAGAAGGTCTCTGCAACGGACTCCACGGCCCCGTAAGTCACAGCTTCCCCCACGCCAGGGATAGATACGGACGCGGGCCTCTTGACGACAGCAGAAATAGGAAAATAACATGTGTTACAAGAAGCGTCCCTCTTGGCATCCAAATAAACCCCGAAGAACCTCAAAGGCCGGAAAGGCCTAACCTGCGGGCCGGCTCGGCTTCGCCCGAATAGCGGCGAACTCCTCGAAGGATGAAGGAAGAGGAATTGAAGGGACCGCTGAGGCGGAGGTGGCTTCCTTCTTTCTCCGCTTCGCCCTCTGCCGCTCGGCCTCTTTAGCAGTGTCCAGGGCTTTCTTAACAGGAGACTTTACCCGGGGCTGCTTGTTCAGCTTCGGCAGAGGCGTTGTAGTGGGGGCTGGCGACGCCGCCTCGAAGTGGGCGGGCTTCTGCACCAGCCGGACGAGGTTCCGATACTGCGCTAATTGATTGCTGGTGGGATGGTCTGACGAAAGAAAGAAAGAAAAGAAAAGAATCGATTAGCATTCAGCATCATGAGGGGCCGCAGTTATGGAAGACAAAAAAAGGGAAGCATCATACCATGAGGGCCGGTGTACAGTCGTAGGGTTATCGGCCAGTAGGTCAGGGCTGATTCTTTGTCCTGGCGAGCCGCCTCTCGCACCACCCAAAGGATGTCCCCAATCTTCACAAAGCGATCAGCGAGATGCGCCAGGTCTGCGTGCTGCTTGAAGGCGACGTGACAATAGAGGCTGAAGTGGTCCATGCCTCATCCATCAGCATAATGGAAGGAGATGCTTAGGCGCGTGTCCAGGATGACAGCCGTCGGGTCGTCCACCTTCAGCCCGTGAGCCCGGAAGAGGACATATAGCCACGTGGTATCCCGGTAATTTTCGGGCCTTCGCTCCTCCCTCCTCAAGAAGGTGCAATAGGGGCACACCGCGTCTGTCTCCAGGTGCCAAGTGCGAGCTGGTGTGCTTCTTCTTCGATCGGGAAGGGATAATTAATGTGATCCAGCTGGTCCGACCCGATCTTGCACAAATGGGTCAGATTCTTCTTGAACTCGTCCTTGGCTACGGGTGGCAACTTTGGCTGTGGGGACGGTCTGGTCTCTCGGGCTTCCTTGCGGGCAGCCATGTATGTTGCCACCTCCTTCTCTTTGCTGTTCATCAGTCAGAGCAGATGCCCCAGATCAAAATCTAAGACGGGCGCCGGTTGCTTGCTCAAGAATTTCCGCTCGGCGTCGTCCCAGCAATCGATTTTGTAAAACTAATAAAAACCCGTCCTGGCGTTCCACCATTTGATGTAGTCTGCCGTCACCCATGGAATTCGGCCAGGCGCCGGCACTCTGAATGTGGACTCGTCGGCCCGGTGAAAATAATCCCACCAGGACCGGGCATGCTCAGCAACCGGGCTGCCCCGAAGACTCCGTACGGGCAAAGGAAACTGTGCATTGTGCGTAGGGATATGCTGGTCATACCAAAAATTGTGCCTGAAGCTAAAGGGGTAATAGGGTTCTAGCAACAGAGTATCCCCCTTTCTAAAGACCAGCACACTTGGGAGAATAGACAACGCCCAATCACGGAGCTCCGGCTCTATCAGAGGGCAAACCACGGTCTGCTGGCTGATATGGTGGGGATATTTCTCCACTTGGTCGTCCCGGCATTCCCTTTTGCTATTGACTAAGGGACTGGAATGGGCAGCCAGCGTCCCGAAATGAATGCTGTCGGGAGAGTCCTGGGGGACGATTGTAAGCCTGCCCCGAATGTTGAACAGCTGCATCGTTGTTGAGCTCGTCTCAGCACTTGCGAACTCCAACATCCACGGAAACAGGCCCCAGGATTGTATGACGCGCGGGGCGTACTCTGGGAATACAGAACATACCCAGGCGTTGAAAAAGTGCAGCAGGCCGATAAAGCGAGCCTAGCGCAGGAACTGGTGTACGCTGACATCTCCCAGCGTCTTGCAAATAAGACACAGCGCGGCTAAGCAGAGTGACAAGTTGATGCCCCATGCCATTTGGCAAGCGGGGTAAATGACGTCGGGCCGGATGACGGTCTCATCTCCGTAAGGCAGAGCAAAGGAGCAGAGCCAGTACATGAGGAAAGCTGCACAGTGGGTCATCGGGTCAACCCCTACCGGGTTAGCACCACTCCGACGCCCTTTTGATGTTCGGAGCGTCATCTTAGCCTTGCTCTGAACGCGCTTCTTCCGGACCGCAGAGGCGCCGACGCAAGGGAAAGCTCCATACTTCTTTGGCCCATCGAAAAAGTACTTTAGCCACAGGCTCAACCGGACCCTCTTGCGATCCCCGCGCAGAGGCTGCTTCTCGCCGTGGGATTACTGATATAGCTCCCGATATGCCTTCATGAGGAACCTGTAAGAATATCCCAGGGCATAGATGCCATTCCCGTCGGTCTCATCCTTGATTAAGTCAGGGAGACACACTTCCTCGTACGGCTCCCCGTCAATAGGTAGACCGCTCAGCAGGTGCAGACTCCACAAGTCCTGCGAAGTCTCGCCCTCCACAGTGTAGAATGTGTTTAGCTCTGCATTGAAGACCTCCATCATTCCGCAGCAGAGGCCTTTTGAGATCGGGTAGTCATACCGGGAGGCGTAGACGCTATGGTAGACCCCGGTCCGGAGCAGCAAGGGAGCATAGTTGAACTGGACATAGTCAGTAAAGTCCACCGCTCCCTCCCGGAAAGAGTGTGCAGGTTGAACCTTGAGCTCCCCGAACCAGCCTAGGGCGAGCTCATGCTTGAATCTGATAGCCAAGCAGTCTAGGAGATAGGGCTCCTCCCGATACCCCCACTTCAATGGCGCTAGGAATAAACCAAAGCGGGGTTGCTCCCTGTGAACTTTGCCTGCCGCATTATCCCAACGGGCGGGAGTAAATTTCGGCACCCGTACCAGCTTTCCCACCACAGGGGTCACTGCTTCCAGACCCAGCACGGGGTTCCACTGATGGGGGCATCCCTCGCCTCCTCCACTTCTTTTGAGGCTCGGATTGCTCATCAGTGTGCGCCATTGTGTTCGTCATAATTTTTTGAGTCTAGTCATGTAATTTTTAAATTTTATTTGAGTCATCATCATGTAATTTTTCCTTTATTTGAGTCATGTACCTAGGTTAGTAGGTTATCTACCAAAGTCTTGTGTCATTGTGTTGGTATGTTAGGCTATTGGGCCCAACTAATGGGCTAGGCCCAGGGGCGCCCCTCCCTTGGAGTGCTTGGTCAATAGTTGTTTAGTCACGGTCATTTTCATCCTAGAAAAAGTCCAATGCCTATAAATAGGCCCCCACTCATCTCATATGTAACAACTTTTGCATGAATATTGAAATCCAGAATTCCAAATTCCACTAGACCTCTCTCTCATTATCTCTCTCTATTGGGGTGGATTCCCCTCTCTCTCTTTCTATCTCTTCTCTCTCTCTCTCTCTCTCTCCACCCAAGGGGGGCTGCACCCTACCCTCTCTCTCCTCCCCTTCCCAACCACCCCTCTCCCACCTACCCCATTAAAGGCCTCTCCCCTTCCCCATAGCCCACTTTACTCCACCCCTAGTCCCAAGAGAACTCCACCCAATCCCCACCCCACCCTCCAACCCCCAACTACCCATTTCCCTTCCCCAAGCATCACTCCACCTTTCCAAGACACCTCTTCCCATCCCCAAGACCACCAATGATCACCCCCCATCAAAGACAATTCAAACTCACACTCCCTCCACCCACTTGTGCCTCCCCCACCTTCCTCCTCTCCCTCCAAGTCCCAAATTCGTAGCTCCTCTCTCAACCACTGAAAACACCCCATTCCAGACCCCATTCTCCCTCTCCCACACCTTAGAACACCCCCTCCCAGGCCCCCTCACAACTAGGGGTCACTCCCACACCTATTCACCACATTTCCGCTTCAATTTACCCCATTTCTCCCACCACCTTCCACCTACAGTTCACAGGTTGCAGGTGGCAGAAGTCCAGCGACTTGCAGAAGGTGTCACGTCATCATCATGAGACTTATGAAGGCGCTTCATACATCGTCGGAATCATCTTCGAGTCAGCTTTCCCACGGCCGTGGTTTCGTCATCGTCCAAACACCGAGCTGCCCGAAAGAGTCATTCTCCCCCGACTGCGCGAAGCTACCCTGACAGGAGACTAGAGCCGTAGTTGAAGCTCGTCTGCGACGTTCCTGTTGGGAATCTGATCAAGAGTTCTTCATAAAACGTCTTCTACTTCGAGTCTTCTACCATCCCCAAGAAGCAGAGTTCATTTTGGAGACCGGAGCTGAAAGTTATCAATTTTCTCCCCCGAGCGCGCGGTTCTGCTTCCACTCTATCTGCACCGACCCTCCGTCAGTGTTCAGAGGCTACCAGATTACACTGACATCATTTGGCATCCCCGTCAGTTTGGCTTCGAAGTAGACCCATCAAAGGTTCCAACGGCTCTGACAGCACCTGATTCCGAGCTCAGGAGCATTCGTGGCACCCTCTGCTTCCTGCTGTTGGGAACCTGAAGCTGTCCGAACAGAGGATCTGCTACCTTGTTCAAGCCCCTACCCCGACCAGCAGCGGTACCAGACGAAATCAAGAAAATTCTAGTGTCTTCCCGGTCCAGCTACGAAGAGTTTCCCACTGGTTTCATCTTCAGAAAAAATCCAGAGTGGCCGTAGTGTCAAGAGAACCGACTGTCTGTCCAGAAGCGCAGAGAATGGTCAGAATCGGCTTCGGCAACCTTTTCTTGTTTCTAGCTTGATTTTCCCCCTTTCGCTTGGCCGGCTGAAGGCCCCTCCCTGCGTGGAGGTAGTTTTGGCTGTATCAACTTAACCCCCACCCCGAGATCCCCCCCCCTCCCTTGCAAGGAGTGTAGTTCATGTATTAATTCAGGTCGCAGGTTTGAAGCTCCGTCGACGCGGCGTGCGGGTGCATACCCACGCCTCCCCGCTCGCCCCCGTCTCTGGCCGGAGTCGCCATCTTCACGCCGGCTAGGTGAGCCTCGGTCCCTCTCTTGGATGGTTTCAATTCATTGCTAGCATAGTATTATCGCCATTGTTTCGTCGGACGGTGAATGAGAGCTCGGCCCTAAATTGCTAGTGCCGTGAGTGACCACCGCGGGCAAGTTGTGAGTGAACCATTACATCCTACACCCTTGGTGTGCTGGCTGCCCCTGATTTGGGCATCCCAGGCCCATTTGGGGTTCTCCCCAAGCTAGCCAACCTTTGGAGCCTCAAGGACCCGCCTCGGACCCTCTCCATCATCGCCAAGTTGCCTTCGGGCACTAATGTGCGCCAAGCGAGTGAGCTCGCTAGTGTGAGTCCGCTGCCCAACTTGAATGCTTGCAAAATAGGTCCAAGGGTGGTTTCACATCATCCACTCTCTCGGCTCGCCTACCAGGTACATCGGTACACTTCGGCGAACACTGTACGATAAGTTGTCCCAAAACTGCAAGATGGCGCGTTCGGCAGCCCGTATTGTCTTGAAATCGCTCTTGTCGTGACGACAAAGATACCTTAGGAAATGAAGAAGGTGCTGGTCCTTCGGGTAGTCCTTCCGGTAATCACCGTCTCGGTCGAATGTAAAGCTGTTACCGGTCAGTCCAACACTGCTGAGGTCTAGAGTATCGGTCTCAGAATCAGAGGATTCGGCCAGCTTTGCCACCTCTGCATGTTCCCGGTCAAGCTCTTCCATGTTATGCCACGTGACGACAGGAACGGCCAGTGAGAGGCCCGACGCGACACCAGCAGCGACATGAGCAGAAGAACCGCTGGGAGCAGCCATTTATCTGTAAAATGTAAAAAATTTTGGGCCAGAATAAGTCCAGAGCAAAGACAAGAAGAAACTACTATGAAGGGCTACATTACAATTAAAATGAACAAGACGCCAGAAATTTTGACAAAATTTTGGCAGAGTCTCCCCTAGGCCGGAGGCGTAAGGGGAAGACACGGGTGCGCGTCCACAAGGAGTGACGGCCCCAACAAAAATCACAGTATGCCCCAAGGGCGACACTGGATGGCTTCGGTCTTGAGTTGATCTCCCTGCACCGGTACACCCTGCTGATGCCCCCACCCGGCACACTGCCCAGTGCCCTTGCTCGGCACACCTGCGCCGAGCCTCCCCGGCACACTCGGTGCCCCACTCCACCGACACACCCCGTGTCGAGCTTCCCCGGCATACCCACGCCACACTCACCGGCACACTCGTGCCCATCTGCCCCGGCACACTCCGTGCCCCACTCTCCACAGCACAGTCATGCCCCACTCTCCACGGCACATCTGTGCCCCTTTCCCACCGACACACCCGTGCCATCCCGTCCACCGGTACACTCCTCACTGGTGCACTCCGACGCACCATGACCCCCCCCGCCATATACCGAAGAGAAGAAGAAGAAGAGACGAAGAGGAAGAAGAAGAGAAGAAGAAGAAGACAAGAAGGAGAAGAAGAGGAAAGAGAAGAGGAAGACGGGGAGCCTAGGGCTCCGTCATCCCCCGAGCGAAGAAATAAGGAAGAGAAGAAAACAAAGAAAAGGAAGACGAGAATAGAAGAAAAGAAGAGAGGAAGAGGAAGAGAAGAAGAAGAAGAAGAAGAAGGGAGAAAGAAGAAGAGGGAGGGGAGAGGGGCGCGGTGGCCTCACCCCTGGCGGCAATGTCCGACGGCGACAGACAAGGAGAGAAGAGAGGAAGAGGAAACGGGAGCCAAAGAGACAAGGAGAGAGAGAGGGAGACAATTCGAAAAGAGAAGGGGGGGAGTTTCGAACTCCCCCGCCCCTTTTATAGCCGCTTCAAAAAAGAGAGAAAAAGAAAAGAAAAGGGAAAGAAACGAAAGAGAAAAAAACAACAACAAACAAACAAAAGGGAGAATAAAAAAATAAAAAAAAGAGAAGAAAAAAGAGAGAAGAAAAAAAAAGAGAAAAGAAAAAGAGAAGAGGGAAAAGAAAATAAAGAGAGGCATATATATATATGATAGATGAAAATAATATAATAAGTATACAATAGATATGACAATGTCTACGGCACATATTTTACATGCGTACGCCCAGTAACGTACGCTAATTCCATAGATGCACCCACAAACACCATCCGGCTCATCCTTCGCCCGCACTGCCCGTTGGTGGGGGGCATTTGTGGACGTGTAAAATTGTACGTCTGTATGTCCCGCCAAGTCCCGGCACTAATGGCAAAGTCAAAGAAAGAAGACCCGGGGAGACTGGCCATCCAGGGCTCCGGGAGAATACTACCGTCCGACAAGTCCCCACATTTGCACGGGCACATTAAATGACAAAGAAAGCACAGGGTACCCTCCTAAATTTATACACTGCTATGGACCCACCCTCGGGTCCCTAGCGGTGAAGAATGTCTCAAAGAAGTACGCGGCCATGAGCCACTGAAGAGGGGGTCAACGCTTCTGAAGGGACACCCTTTGTGCCTTTGCCAACGGCACACTTAGTGTGGCCCCCCTTCTAACGGCACAATACCCTGGTGTCCCCAGCGACGCACTACTCAAGTGCCCCCAGCGGCACACCCCATCGTGCCCTTCTAACGGCACAATACCCTGGTGTCCCCAGCGGCGCACTACTCAAGTGCCCACAGCGGCACACCCCCATCGTGCCCTCCAGCGGCACAGTCTCAAGTGCCCCAGCCGCACACCCCATCGTGCCCTTCACTGGCACAGTCTCAGTCCCCTCAGCAGCACACTCATTTTGGGCCCTTCACCGGCATATCCAATTCAAGCCCCAGCAGCACACTGGCAACGCCCTCCAAACGGCACGCTGGTTAGTGCCCCCAGCGGTACACCCGCGAGGGGCCTCCAGCAGCACACACCCTCAAAAGCCCCTTTAACAGCACAACATCACATTGCCCTTTCAACGGCACAGTTTTCGTGTCCCCCAGTGGCACACCGTCTGAGCCCCCAGCGGCACACCTCAGACTAGCCTTCAACGGCACAATCCCTTGGCCCCTTCTAGCGGCAGAGCGTGAACCCTCCGAAATGGCACAGACCGGCAGATGATTCAACGGTCATTAGGCAGACCCCTTAGTGCACAGCTCGGCCACTTCAACGCCAGCTAGTACCCGCCTTGGTGTCGCCCTCTGGTTGGACGAGGCGGATCCTCACCTGACGAGGAGGAGATAGAAGTCAACCTCGGATGGTAGTGCCATCATGAGATCGGCCCCTTCCAACGGCACACATATAAAAGCCTCTCACGGAGAAGAAAAAAAAGGCACGTAAAATACCCATACGAAGAGAGCAACAGAAGTGAAATAAGAAGAAGATAAGAAGAAGGTAGAAGAGATATGGAGAGACAGAGAGGAGAATGTTGTGCGTAAGGGGGAATGGAGGAATGGGCTAAAGGGAGACACCCTCCCTCATTCCAACTCTCCCCCAGTTATTTTTTCCCCTGCTCCGCCTTCCCCTTTTTTTTTAGTTTCTCTTCTCTTCCCTTCGTTTTGGAGTGTGTTGTAATGCACTTGGCCTTCGGGCCATGTTCTTTGATATTTGAAGGCTTGCATGAATAAAAGTAGCTTTTGGGGTGTTAACCCTCATTGTGCTTGTTGTTTTCTCCCTGTCGTTGGCCTGTGATCTCTGTTGCATGCTTCCTCAATTTTCTAACTCCCTAATTCACTGGCTTTCCCATGTCATTGGCTTGCTCGAACAGATGACTAGCGTTTCTGGTTTGACGATGCAAGGCTAGCCTCCTCCTCCTCTTGGTGATGTTCAACAGTATAATCCCCCCTTTCTTCCTTCCCACTGCCTCCGTCTATGGGTTTGTTGGCATTCGCTACCCCTACCCAGCAGTTAGGATTCATCCACTGATCGAGAAGCTCCTTAGCCTTTCCTCTAAAGTCTACAGGGTGCATACACCCACTCAGGTCGCCCAACGGCACACTCTCCCATTGGTCTACCCAGCGGTGCACCTCCTTTTATTTGCCCAATGGTACACTCTCCCTCCTGCTTGCCCAGCGGCACACACCGTGTGCCTTGGCTGGCACACTCCCTTGGCTTCCTGGCCGGCACACTCTTTGGTGCCCCCTTTGGCCGGCACACCCCCCTTGACCTCTCCTCGGCCGGTACACTCTCCGACCATGCCTTCACCGGCACACGTTGGCCATGGCCTTTTCGTTGCACCCTGGCCAGTCCAACCTGGCACACCCTAGCCGCTTCCTATCCGGCACACCCCAGTCATGACTCACTGCCCCGGTGCACCTATAGCTTGCGTCAGCCTAGTGGTTTTCCCGTTCGGCATTTTCTCTTAGTTTTCTGAAGTTTTCCTCAAAGGTGGCTGCCTAGGCACACACCTCAATTGTTGGTTCATGTCACTCCCTGTGGGCATGTTCCCTTTTACTCCCTTACCATCCGGGTTAAGGGGAGATGCTACCGAATTTTTGTCAGAAATAACAATAAGTTAAAAGGCAAAAGGAAGCAACAAACAAATGGGACAAACAACAGTAAAACACTCTAGTCAGACTAAAGGAACTATGCAAGGTCCAAGGAATTGGACTGAACAAGACTCAGAGAACTGGATTATTGAACATGACCTGGGACTCAATCACATGATAAAAATTGAAAGCTTGACCATCTAAGACCCTCCATCAGAATTGCATGAACAAGGGACCTTCTCTCAAACTCTGTTCCACCCAGCTGAGCTCTGCCCTGATCACTTTGATTCTTCATTCCCACCTCTTCCCCTGCGTTGCACCCCTTTTTGCACCCTAGCCCGGTACACCCTCCAGCGGCACACTTTTCTCTCTTCCAGCGGTCCACTGCCCACTCCTAAACCCCCCAGCGGTACACCCTAGCCCACTTGCACCTTCCTTCAGCGGTACACTCCAACTGCTTTGCCCGGTGCACTTGTGCCTTCCCTCCAGCGGTACACCCCTCAGCCTAGCCTAGCGGTATACCCTCTAACCCTTACCCGGTATACCCTCAGTCCATCTCCTCAGCGGCACACTCTCCAGCGGTGCACTCCCCGGCCCTCAGCGGTGCACCCCTCAGCCTCCCAGCGGCACACTCAATCTTCACTCTCCATTCGGCACACTCCACCATACCTCCAATCAAAAAAAGGAGAATATAATAATAATAATGATGAAAATGGAGGGAATTTATGTAATGATAATAATAAAAAGGGAGTAGTTCTAATCAAGATAATAAACAAAAGAGAAAATAACAAAGAGGGGAGTGGTAATAATAATAAAAAAAATATATACAATGATGAATAGGAGAAAGGCTCGGGGTCTAT
Source organism: Amorphophallus konjac (assembly GCA_022559845.1). NCBI lineage: Eukaryota > Viridiplantae > Streptophyta > Magnoliopsida > Alismatales > Araceae > Amorphophallus > Amorphophallus konjac. The sequence goes on from CM040122.1 coordinate 55,924,624, forward strand.
GAATGATAGAAGATAGTCAACAAAAGGGGGTAATATTAATAAGTGAATGATAATAGTAAATATTAACCTAAACAAATCAGGAATACGATGACATGGCTTTCGTCTCTCCTTCTTGGACTCCGGACCCGGGAATATTAATGATGCCTTCATAGGCCGGGCTTCACCGTCGGGAGTTACCCCTCTCATCATGGTCACCGCCCGACCTTGTCTCTTGCCAATATCTCATCAGGGTCCCCTCTCTCACCGGGATCTGATTCCCCTCTTCGTATTAAAATTGCCATCCCCTGGCAGACATTCGCATGGATTTGTCCCCGTTACCATCTTGTTTTCCGTATGGATGTCTGTCCAATAAGGAATGGTCCACCAGTGGCCAACATAATCTGAGTGCTCATGCCCCAATATAAGTTTTCAGTGTAGTTTGACTGCCCTTTTTCTTCCTGCATCAATTAGTAATTCTTTCGATCGTGGAGTCCTTATTTCTGATAATTAATCAAGGGTATTCCCCTCTCTGAGGGGATGTAAATGACGCCGTGACCTTTATGGTATGGCGGGTCTCAGTCCCGACCCGAACCATACAATCGCCTGACTGAGTCAGATCGAGCGCACCATGGGCTTCCTTGAAGCCCGAATAAATCGTCACTTTATGGCTGGCACGCCCATGTACTTAATAAACTAATAAATAAACAAACCGAAGGAGATAAATTAATCAATAAAATAAGTGCGTCCACAGGTGTCTTTTGGGCTAATCGAGCTTTAGTAGGCGTTGTGGAATGATGTATCAGGCTTACAAACGTGGAATCGGACCAGTGGTGGTGATAATGATAAAGGGTGTTCCTGATCTTCCAACCTCAAGGGAGGAGTGTGCCCCTGTGTTCGAATGTTGTGTAATAATTTTTGAGGGACCACTGGCAGTGTATCAAGCCTAATGTTGTGATCTTGGACGTTGGGCGGTGATTATTATGAGACAGTGATCCTGTGGAAAAGACCCAAGTGTGTGTCAGATATTGGGAATTCCCCGGGTCGTCTAAGATTTCGTGAGAATGTTACATCATTGACCAAGTGATCATGGGAGGATGTACTTTGGTCTAGTCTGATGAGGATTGATGGAGTTGTTGGAGCCACCCTCTATTGCTCCAATCTATATTGTGCATTTTGTCCATGTGGTTAATGGCCCCCAAGAATGCTTGAGAGAAGTCATAATGTTGAGTCCGCAGGACTCAGAGGCAGTCTAGGTGCCCCTGCTAAGGAGTAGGAGAGAAGTTTTGTCTATAAGTGAGAGGTGCTAGTCGTGGGCGAAGTGTGTTGTTCGCGGGAGCAAAGCATTGTCTTGTAGGAAGCTTTCGGTGCGTGATGTGTTGTGCACCCAAGGAAAGCCGAGGTGTGTTATTAAGTGATGAGCTAATGAGTATCTGCGTTATGAAGGCACCCCATAGCTGTTGAGAATTTTCACTTGGAGGTAAGGTTTTGGTACAATGGATTTGATTGTTCGGCTGCCAGGGACTTCAAAATATGTATAGTGGCATAATGACAAAAATAGGAAAGTGAAAAACAAAATGAAATGGATGGGAAAAATAAGGAATGAATAATGATAATAATAAAAGAATAATAAAAAATAAGTGGGCCACATCTATGGTGTGGAACGGATGGTTCCTCGGCGTGGGGCTCCAGAGGTGATGGTGTTAGTTTGAGGCCCCCGCTTTATTTTTTGGATTGGTAGGAATCTTTTGAACCTTTGAGATCAGAATTGTGTAGTTGGAAGGTAGGTTTGCTTGTGCAACCTCATTGTACTCCTCTTGAGGAGTTGGAGTTGTCAAGAGAATTAGGTCGGCACCAGAGGTGGTGTCACGATGGAGTTCAGCTCGGTGGGGAGGGTAATGAGTGTTAGGGCTAACCGGTGAGATGCTAAGGTTCAGAAGAAGTTGGTGGACTCCTATTGAGAAACAGGAGAGGAGAGTTAATCAAGTAAGGATTTCCAGCCGTGGGGTCAGCATAGGGCTGACGGTTGGTGGATGGGCTTCTGCAACTATGCAATTGCCAATCGAGATAGATTGGAGATGGCAGGAATCTATGTTCTATGTTGTGTTTCCCTTGATTAGATTGAGATCGGTGAGGGTATTATACGGTGGGACCTTAGCTGGTCCGACCATGTTTCTTCATGTCTGGTCATAAGGTAAAGAATGCATGTGGCTTGGAGCCAATAGAAGAGTCATGGTCAGCTGAGATGATTGCATGCATGGTATGAGTTGGGGGTGGAGTTTTGTGAAGGTGCCCTGTTTAGAGTGTAGGGCTAATCCTCAGGTGAAAGGTGGTGCCTTAGTTGGCCGGTCGAGTATGATAACCTCAGTGATGGTAAGGATTCGTGGCATGGGTCACGTCCCCTAGATGTGTGAGAATGTGTCAGGTGATACCCCTATCCTTGAAGCTTCGATATGACTGAGGTGACTCCAGACTTGTCTGTTTCCTTGTACCTCACTCATTATGAGGATTAGCATGAGGTGGAATCGTGAAGTGAGATGATGTGAGCGATTTTAATGGTCTAGCTATGTCACTCAGGAAAGATTGTATCGTTTGGTCTAGCAGTGGTGTTGGAGCTGTAAGAGAGTTGCCATTCGAACGAGTCTTTCTCCCTACTTTTATTGCCTATTATCCCAAATTTCGTGGATGAAACTTCTTTAAGGGGTGAGAGATGTAATGACTCCAGACTTCAAATCGTGTTTGCAGGGGTTGCGGATCGAGTCTGTAAATATTCATAATTTAAATAATAGATCTTCTGATCCTTAAATGGTAATTGTAAAAATTGCTTCGGACTAGAGATGGTCTGACGGGCGGTCACGCCTTTTTCGAATTTTTTTTCAAAGTAAAAATATAATTCTTAGAATTTTAAAACCTCCAAATCAAATTCTTCTAAATTTATTAAATAAAAAATAATAAAAGCGTAAAACATAATAAAAGCCCCCCTCTCTGTCTTCCCTCATTTTCTCTCTTCTCACTCCACCATTCTCTCCCCCCTCTCCTCTCCTCCTCCGGCAGCCAACAGCAGGTGTGGAGGGATGAGGTGGCTAGGTGATGATGGCGGTGTGGGGCGGGATTGAGGGTGAGCTCGAGAGGTGAGGCCATGGGTTTGCATGAGGAGCGGCGTTTGATCGCGTGTTCCGGCATCTCCGACACGTTTAGGAGTGTGAAATCTTCATGAAAAGATAGGTGTAGACACGCCAAAATTGACATCATTTTGTGTACATCTTTTATCACCTTACAATGCCCCCAATTGACCCTCAAATCAACTTATTTGAGTGATTTTCCTCACTTTTCTTGATTATTCAACTTTCCCCTATGTTTCCCTATTTTTTCATATTTTTCTGATATTTTCTCTAATTTTTTGGGGCCTTTTTTAAATTAACGTCTCTCCACGTGGATGCCAATTAATTCGCGTCAGCCCCTTGGACATCATTTTCAAGAATTCATGTTAGCCACCCCATATGCCAATTTCTGAAATTTTTGGGCTCTTTTTAGGTCACGGTCGACTGGACGACCACGTTCATCAGATCGCGGTCGACCAGACGACCGCGTTCACAAAATTCACGTCCGGAGCCCAGTCGCCAATTCTTCAATTAACGCCTCTTTACACAGACGCAAATTCTCAAATTTGCATCCACTGTAGTGGACGTAAATTCCATTTTCATATTTTGATCATTTAATTCCTACCAAAATTCGTATTATTCTTAATCTGTGTCTGGCCATATGGACGCGAATTCTTTTCTAATTTTGGTAATTTTTACTTTCCATAATTGATTCTAAATTGGCGCCTTTCCACACGGACGCATATTTAATTCGCGATCACTGGGTTGGACGCGAATTCTTCCAGAAATCTGATCCAAAAAATAGCCCTTCCCTTCCTCATTGTAATCTCCTTTTCGACTTGGGAAATCGTTCCTATGACTTTTTAAGGCAATAAGGAAACTTGAAGGAAGGATTCCCCTCTCCAAATCCCATTAGAACATCATGTTATAGTTTTGATGGAATTAAACTCTGAATTTTCCAACTTTATAAATAGGACCCTTCACCCATGAGTGTTTAAGGCTGAATTTTGATCTCTTGGGGAAACTCTACTGGAAGGAGGAGCTAAGAAGGAAGGAGGACCTTCTCCTAAGCACAAAGATATATCCATTGGAGCTCCATCCCTTTTGAAGAATATTGAAGATCTTGAAACCCCTCTTCTTGGAGAAAAATCAATAAGTCTTCCTATTTCCATCTTCTCTTTTATTTTCATTAGATTAGATTTACTTTGGCATTGCATGCATCATATTCCTCTTTTCTTTATTCTCACCTCAAACATATTAAGATTTCCATAGTGTAACACTTGTACCCTCCCTCTCATATCATCATATTTTTATCCACCCTTTGCATAGGGGTTTTAAGGCTAAACACCACCAAGGTGTGTCTTTTTTCTATGCTTTCATGTTTATTTATGTTAAGAAGTTGATGCTACACACCTTAATTTCTAATCAATATCTTTTGTTGGTTGTCTATTGTTTTGCAAGGGTAATCTAAAGAAAGCTTCTTTCACCGGCCGGCCGATTGGAAGGAAGCTAGCACTCACAAATCCCCCACTTTTAAAGGTATTCATATCGCGATCACCTCATCATCATCATCATCATCATCAGAGCCTTATCCCAATTAATTGGGGTCGGCTACATGAATCCTGTTCCGCCAAAGATTTCTATCATTTGCAATATTCGTATTTAACCCCAAGAAACTAATGTCCTTCCTAATAACATCGCACCATCTCATTTTAGGCCTTCCCCAAGCTCTTTTACTAGCATCCACTAAGATTTGGTCACATCTTTTAACCGGCGCTGAGTTAGGGCGACGACACACATGCCCAAACCACCTGAGTCTATTTTCTCTCATTTTACTATCAATTGGAGCTATCCCTAAGTCCTTACGGATACGCTCATTCCTAATCTTGTCTTTCTTAGTCTTGCCACACATCCATCTCAACATCCTCATCTCTGCTACACACATTTTGTGGATGTGTTCCTTTCGTACTGCCCAACACTCGGTACCATATAACAAAGTAGGTCTAAGCCGTTCTATAAAATCTCCCTTTGAGTTTCACAGGCATACGACGATCACAAAGGACACCTGATGCACTTCTCCATCTTAACCAGCCTGCCTTAATCCTATGTGTAACGTCATCATAAATCTCCCCATTCTCTTGTATGATAGACCCTAAGTATCGAAAGCTACTATTCTTCTGAATGGTATGTAAATCAATTAGAACCATGTCTTCCTGAACCACTCTCCCATTACTAAAATTACAGTGCAGAAACTCTGACTTACTCCTACTAATTTTAAAACCTTTAGACTCCAAGGCAAGTCTCCAACGCTCTAACTTAGCATTTAGAGCATCAATACTCTCATCAATTAAAATAATATCATCTGCAAAAAGCATACACCAAGGGATATCCTCGTGCAATTGTTTAGTTACTTCATCCATAACTAAGGCAAAGAGATACGGACTTAGTGCAGAACCTTGATGCAAACCTATAGAAACGGAAAATTCACCAGTCTCCCCAGCAATAGTTCGAACACTAGTAATAGCACCGTCGTATATATCCTTAATCAAATTAACATATCCTTGAGAGATTCCTTTCTTTCTTAATGTCCACCAAATCAATTCTCTCGGTACTCGATCGTACGCCTTCTCTAAATCAAGAAAAACTATATACAAATCTTTTCTCATCCCGCGTGTCTCTGGCGATCACAACTCCATATAGCATCTACATGCTCTCTTCCCCTTTAATTTCATTTCTTTCTATTTTATAAAATCTTTGCGGATTTTTCATAATCTACAATTGGGGGATTGATTTTGCACCCTTCCTTGTCAATTTTCCCTGATTTTGAGTCAAGGTGAGGTTGTGAGAGGGTTTTATTTTGAAATTGGGGAAAAAACATGCTCGGGGTAGTGTGGCAATTTTTGATCGATCTGAGCTGTGATTCGTAGTAAGTTTTACTTCATTTCGTGCTTAGGATGTATGGGGAGTGATCTCCGTTGTTTTCCCCATCGTTTGGAGGTGATTGGGGCGTAGAACGGCACCCCAGAGGGGTGTTCTGTCTGGAAGACCCCCGCATTAGGAGGCCAGATTGATAGCCGTTGGGGTTTAGGATCTTGCCTAGTTGGGCGACCAAGGATCTAGCCACCCAGGATGAGTGCCCATTGGGTGGCTAGGTGTTTGGCCGCCCTAGTTTCTGGGCGGGCAGAGAGGTGGCCCCCTAGGTTTGTGGGCAGCCATGATCCTGGCCGCCCAGAGCAGAGTTGGGCGGCCAATTGCGAGGCCGCCTAGAGGAGTGATGTCTAGGCGGCCAACCCTTTGGCCGCCTAGGTGTTGGACGGCCATAGAGTTGGCCAGCCAGTGCCCTCTATTCCCAAAGTGTTAGACAGCCAAGAGAGTGGCCGCCCATGGTATTTGGTAGCCATACTAGTGGCAGCCTTAGCCTTCATGTTTCCAAGGGTCCCTCGTGACCCTGTGTTCCTTAAGGGTCATTTCCGCAAGAAATTGTTTATGTTACTTGGCCTTATGCAGAGGCTTAGGGCGATATCGTGTTCTAGCGGTGCACGTGTGGGTGAGTTGGGGAGTTCTATTCCACATATGTTTTACCTTGAGAGGTATCCCTAATGGTACCCCCTAGTACATTGAGGATGTCCATCTAAGGTAAGGGCTTTCCCATGAGACGATTCCAAACTGGTTGTCATGGGCCCCTATGTATATAGGCACGAGGAGTCTTACATTCCCAGAGCTGGTGTGAGGAGTCTACCTACTATGGAGCCTGACTTTGGGCTTGGGGAAAATCGGTCATCAGGACCTAGACGTGAGGAGTTTGTCTAGCATGTGCACACGTGATTGGGGGCTTGGACATCGTGTTGATGAGCACGGACCCCATCTAGTCTAGGTATTGTAAAGTGTGTGTGTGTAAAGGGTGTGCTAGAGTATGGGAAGCGTGTATGAGTGTGTTAGGTATGCAAGTCTCTCTACCATACCAGTTAGAGGTCTAGTTTACCGATGGCAAGGTCGTGGCCCTCACGGCAATTGAGATAGTGTTTCCACGACGGCGAGGTCTTGGCTTTTCGACGGTGTCATAGTGGTTTCCTTTCCGGTCGAGACTAAGGTTTCTAGACATTGAGGTCGTGGTTCTCCCGAGGGTGGAGGTGGCGTTTCTCGACTGAGTAGTCTTAGTGTGGTTTCCCGGCGTCGAGGACGTGGTCCTCCCGACAAAGGTGTCACGGGTCCATGATGCCAATTAGTTCAGTAGTTGTCCAACCTTTGAGGTCGAGGTCTCCCTGTAGAGAGTAGGAGTAGCTTAGAGTATTCTGTTCCACCGCCTGCTGTTGCTACTATTGTTATTGTTACGGTTGTTATTGTTACTGTTGTTGTTTAGTGTGGTGGGGATCTATGGGACCCCTACTGAGCCAATGAGATCAGACTAACCCCTTTTGTTTCAGGTGTGTTATTTCTTCTCACATCTCAGAGGTCTAGTGCGACGTTTGAGGAGTTCTTAATTGCCAGCGTGCTAGAGCCAGGGTATGTCCCGAGACTGTGTACTTTTGTTTTTCTTTTAGATTGTACTTTTTAGACTTGTACTCTGGACTATAAGCTGTAAATTGTAATAAATGTAATTTTAATTCTAGCATTTTAATTTTTGAATTCATTTTAGATTTAGAAGCACTTACATAACATTGACTAACCCTTCCGAGCTTTGTGATTCGTGGGAGGCGGGTTAGGATTTGAGTTGCAAAGGTTTCTTTTTGGTACTCGGATTCTAGGTCATTACATATGCATCACAATAACTTTTTAGAATGTTCTAATTACATGGGTATATATATAAATACTCTTTTAAAATATGGGTATAGAAGCTAACTGCACAACTTTATGTAGTTTGTCGGTTTGTATATCCTCTTTTACATATTCACCGGCATAAGGCTCCCCCTTTTTCTTTTAATGAGTCTACAAGGGTTTCTTGACGACGACGCAAGGATATTAAGGTTTCATTTATATGCACATTTTCCTCGAGGGTCTCTCCTTAGAATCCCCCCCCCTTTTTTTTCTCTCAAGGAGGGGGCCGACCACCTACCTCTTCCTAAATATCATAGTTGGGGTGGTTGGTGGCGGTGTGCAGCGGTGTAGTGGGGTGAGGCCGGTGATCATCAGAGGGAGCAGCAAGACGATGATGGCTCAACGGCGGAGCAACGTGGAGGGGCGTAGTGGCGGTAGATCCCCTACTTTGGCAGTGGCGATGCAGCGAGGGAGGTGATGCACAATAGTGCAGCGATGGGTAGTGCAATGCCGAGAGTCCTAGAGGAAGGAGGGGGGTGGTGCAAGCATGGCAGACACAATAGTGGGCGGAGGGGGGCAGATCTACCACTCTATGATACTAGTGAAGGCACGTGAAGAAGAGAGAGAGGTATGAGGGGAGGGATCCAATGGTTAGCCGATGAGACCACAAAGTGTTGAGTTTCTCTAGGTGATTTTGATGATAACAAAAGCCCAGACTTGTTAACGATCTCATGCCGTGTATGCTTGCTTAAGAGTGAACACAAGAAGGCGACTAAGCTCATTTTACGTGATGTTTCATTGCTCCAATATCTAAGTTTAAAAAAAATGCACGCAATGACCTAAATGAACCTCAAACGAATGCTACAAGATGCTCAATGCAAGGCTTTCTCATATGAACATCCTTATTGGGCTAATAAGATTGGTTTTGCAGTGAATCCATATTTCGGTCGACCAATGAAGCTTGGTCGGTCGACCAAATTTCCCAGAAGCCTTCAATTTACAAGTTTTACAGAGTTCAGTCGATCGACAGGCCAATTTCGGTCGATCGATTTTCCCAGCAACCAAAGGTCTAGAATTTGTCAGAGTTTGGTTGACTGACCGACAGATTTCGATTGACCGACCCCTGCTCACCCACAAATTTTGACTTTTGGATTTCTACAACGTGGGCAAGCCTTTCTTTGAGACTTTTGAGTTCATGAGCCTCCAAATATGCCAGAAAACATGGGAGGCTGTCTTGGCATCTCCCTTGACCACCCTAGGCTATTTAAAAACACCTTATGGGTCAAGCAACCCTAATCAATCAAGAGGATCCAAGGGAGGCCATCAAGAGAAGAAGGTGAGTTGCTGGAAGAACCAGAAGCACTGCGTGAATAGTACTACATCCAGCCATCCTACATCAAGATTCAAGCATTAGAAGATCATTTTGAAGCCAACGAAGTGGAGATCAAGTGGAGAAGCAAACCTCCGTCCAAGATCTACATCTTTCATTCAGGGGGAACCTAGATTTGAGCTTTTCATTCCCTTTCTTCCTCTAAATTGTTTTGAGCTTCAAGTGTGTATTTTTTCTTAATCTGTGAACATCAAGTGTGTGTATGGATCTATTTAGATCCGTGTGTGTTTATCGGTGCCTCTGCACCATCGTAGGAGTTCTAAACTCCATACAAGTGTGTATGCGTGTGTTGATCTTGTAATTCCTTACAAGATAGTGTGTGAATCCTCGCGGATCGTGAGGGGTGGACGTAGGTTACAGGCACTGCATCCGAACCACCTAAAAATTATCATCTCTTGTGTGGTTTGGTCCATTTCTTCTACCCCCATTCTATGTAATCGTACGTGCATATTACTTCTTCCGCATTTTATCATTAAGATTTAGCACAATCGATTGTTTCTATAATAGATCTTTGGTATATCAAAAGGTGGGTTTGAACTGACAAGTCCAATCCTGTCAAGATGATAACACCTTGCGTGAGCAGAATCTTCGGATTCATACCTCCGCCTAGTATCGAAGAACTATTGTGTGTGATAGATTGTGAAAGATCTAACCTAGAGTGTATCAGATCTAAGTTCTAAATTGCTATTTCATCATATCTGTTTAAATCGAGTAAAAGTTTTGTAAAAATGATAATCACCTAATTTACCCCCGCTCTTGGGTGTCATTGATCGCGGGACTTCAATTGGTATCAGAGCTAAGGCTCTATTTTTCATAGATGTAACGATCTAGAGAGATCCAGATCAATGGCTAATAAAATATTCACTATGGATTCTCCACCTGTGTTTGATGGTTCTAACTTTAATCTATGGTTGGGAAGAATGTGCAGTCTAGTTAACTCATACGACCCTAAGCTATGGAAGCTTATCTCTCGTGGTCCTTATGAGTTGCCTGTAGACGAATCAGTTTGGACTATAGATTATGAGTCCAAACATGATAAAAGTTGTTTGGTTCTAAATTTGTTCACTACTGTAGTTAATGCTAACAGTTTTCTTTTTGTTTCCAACTGTAGCACCGCCAAGGACATACTGGATGGCTTAGTTGGCATCCATGAAGAGGAGGAGGCCAGATGTCTCATGACAGGCATGAGTGATCACAACAGTGATCAACAGAGTGGATCACCCTCAGAGGTAAGATCGGATTCTGATAATATCTCTTTTGATGAGTTATTGAATGCATACAATGAGCTTGCAAGTAAATATAAGAAGTTAAAATATGAGTCTAAGAAATTGAAAAAGAAGTCTGAATCTTGGTTGCTCGAGTTAGATTTACATAAGGAACAGGTTGCATGCACAAAATCCAAAAATGAAAGTCTTCTTTCTAGAATCTCTGAATGTGAGGAAATGGAAAAGGAATTAAAAGAAAAAGTGAATTCAATGGCCAATGATCAAATCTTGATAAATAAACTTGTTCACGATGAGAAGCTTATGAAAGAAAATGAGAACTTGAAGGAATTAAATACAACCATATCTGAGAGATTGTTAGCTCTAGAAAAAGGGAAATCTGTGGCTATAAATGAGTATGAAAATGTGAATGGATTAAAATAGGAAGTAGATAGCCTTAAGACTGCAAATGCAATGTTGAATGTCAAGCTTGCTACTTATGAAGAAGAACTTGCTGGTGCTGAATTGCATATCACATCTTTATAGAGTGAAATCCAGGACTTAAATAATTCACTGTCTAAATTTGTGGATGGAAAAGACAATCTGGAAAAACTTTTGGGGATCAAAGTTAATTTTCAAAGGGAAGGGTTTGGCTATAATCATGTAAATAAAAAATCCTTTGAGAATAAGGTACATACTTATTTTGTTCAAAGTTCAAATATAGTCAGTACCTCAATTTCACCCCCAAAGTAGTCTGCTGTCCAAAAGATTCAAAAATAGAATAAAATTTAGAAAACCAATCTGCAACAAAAACCTAAAAATGTTGTTGGCACCACTGTGCATGTTAAACACATTCCTATTACACACACATGCATCTAAGAAAAAGAAAGTTTCCTGTCTTTATTGTGGAAAACATGGACATGTGATGCATGATTATTTTATCATGAGAAATGATGATTTAAGAGCATGCAAGAATAGAATGAACAATGGAAAAGGTAAGGGCAGGTCGACGCACCCCAAGGCTAGACAACAATTCATGAAGAAAAAGGATTGGGCAGGTCGACGCCACCAACCCATGGTGTCAACACATCATGTGTTCTAGACCCATTATCCTCAGCCCAATCCAAGGGCAGGTCGACCTGGGATTTCTAACGTGTTTAACACACCCCTACCCCTTGCTCCTAGGAAACAACATTGGAACAAAACGTCACATGTTTCAAATAATCTTCATGTTTTTGAGTATTCAAAGTCATGCTGTCATTATTGTAATAAATCTGGGCATATTATGCATGATTGCTCCTTGATGAAAAATGATGATTTGAATGCTGTCAAAAAGTGGAAGCCACTTGCCAATAGTGCTGCTAACTCACAAGGACCCAAGAGGATTTGGGAACCTAAGAATGCAAAATGAGAAATTTGTTTTGCAGGTGTGCCTTGGGAATAAGAAGCGTGAAATATATTTTCAGTCAAGAAGGTAAGGCACACTGGCCAAGCGGCATATGTCAGTGTAAAAGAAAAACAAAATTTGAAATCTTAACGTTCAGGTGATATCCCTCTCGCTTTCTCTAGAAGATGTTCTATGTGTTGATCTACTTTTTGCTGAATCTTCATGTGATAATGCATATGTCTGTATGTGCATTCCATCTATAGCTTTTTGCACATCTCTATGCATATCACCTATCATATAGTGTCTAGCTGAGGGGGAGTTGCTAGCTTAGTCATGTGAACTTAATGCCTAGGCTCATTCCTAGAGAAATAACCTTGTGCGGATTGTTTTTGCTGTGGTTTATTGAAAATGTTGATTGGCTAAGTTGTCGCAATACTTAATTGGTTTGTTAGGCTCTCCATTGATGGTATCAACTCCAAGAGTCGACTCTCTTTTATGGTGTTTCTGTCTGAAAGTTTTCCTTTCTTTTGTAATAGATCACATTCCTAAAAACCCAAATGAAGATGGACCAATTAAGGCCAAGAGTGAATCAATTGAAGGAACCCCCTGCAAGGATGAAGATGATGAAGATCCTTCAATTGAAACACTCCAAGAGCAGCCAATGCAGCACCCCGACTTGTCTAGAGCTTCAACGCTCTTGAAAGATCACCCTGTTGAAAATATAATCGGTAATCCTACATATGGTATAAAAATCAGATCCTCACTAAGGCAAGTGGAAGAAGAGGATTTGATGGCTCTAATTTCTCAAGAAGAGCCTAAGGACATTCATGAAGCTCTTCAAAATGAATCCTGGATCTAGGCTATGTATGAAGAGCTACACCAGTTCGAAAGGAACAAGGTGTGGTCTCTTGTGCCACGTCCTAAGAATCATCCCGTAATTAGAACCCGATGGATTTTCAGAAATAAGCTAAATGACACAGGATTGGTGGTTAGGAACAAGACCCGTCTTGTAGCCAAAGGGTATAGCCAGGAGATGGGTATTGATTTTGATGAGTCCTTTGCACCGGTTACTAGATTAGAAGCAGTCTGGGTTCTTCTGTCCTATGCTTTCTCTTTAAACTTCAAACTATTTCACATGGTTGTGAAATCTGCCTTTCTTAATGGGTATATCAAAGAGGATATTTTTTTAGAGCAACCTCCAGATTTTGAAGACCCGAAGCATCCACAACACGTGTACAAGTTGCAAAAGGCCTTGTACGGACTAAAGTAAGCACCAAGGGCATGGTATGAAAGGCTCACCTCTTTCCTAGTTGAGAATAGATTCAAGAGAGGTAAAATTGATCAAATCCTCTTTACAAGAAATTCAGGTAAGGATGTAACGACCCGAGAATCCGATTACCGGGAAGGCCCGATAACCCGAGACTCGCACCGCCACCCACGAGCCCGAAGACTCGGAAGGGTTAAAAGGATGGTGTGGAAACTACACAAGCATCACAAATAATTGCAGAAATTAAACAGTTATGATATTAAGCAGGAAATGAATTAACATTTTACATGGTCCACAATAAAATAACAACAACGGCAACAGTAGTCCACGACTAGTACCGTGACAAGAAAGAAAAGTACAGCTACACGGGGCATCCCCCGGCTCTGACCTCTGGCACTACTTCTGGGCACCCGCACCACGCTTCCGCTGCGCTCCTGACACGCTCCCCGAAGGTGGCGCCTCACCTGAAACACGGTGAAAACACGCAGGGAATGAGTCTCGGAACAAGACTCAGTAGGGATCACTCGAACCCTACCTCGTAAAACGAGAAACCACTACTCTAGCGGTAGAAAGGTACCTCGGAAAGGAAAGCCCTGTACTCTACAGAACTAGACCCTAACGGCACGCAAACCGACACACGTGCCACGGTACGAGAAGACCGAAACCCAACGGTCGAACCGTCAAAACCCGAAGGTCGGAAACACACGACTGACAGTCTGACACTCCGTACTCAACAGGAGTACCACCCACTAGAAGCACAGCCGGTAGCGTCCCCTGACGTCTTACACCGCACCGCAGGTGAACCGCCTGACATGGTAGGTCCTACCCGAGGCGCAAACACCGTACAAGTAACTACAACAAGTGACTAGCTGGGGTCACGCCCGTCGACGTGGGTCCAACCGCCCCCAACCACGTGTGCACACACAGACCGCGCGTCCCTGGTCTGGCCCTCTGACCGGTTTTCCCCTCAGCCGGACTCTGGCTGCAAGACGTGGGGCCCAACGGTAACCGGTCCACAAACCGTCTCTAAAGGTCAGCCCGTACACCACTCCCTGGTGCGACTAGCACACGCGTACTAGTAGGCTACGACTAGTGGAGGGTCACAGAAGGAGTAGACTCTCAAGTCTCGGAAAACAACGGTGCAACTGCAGGTACGAGGAACGCTCCTTGTACCAACACCGACGCACGGTGACCAGCTGACAACAACATCTCCCGGTACACTCTGTACGACGAGAGACACACCGACGCAACCCGTACCCTTGAACGGTCCACACTGGGCCGCTCAGGGATGTACGGTCACACAGGGACCGCACAAGGATTAGAACGGTCATATCAGGACCGTTCCACCCAGGGTCCAAACGACGGATAAACGGCCAACACAGGACCGTTCAAACAGATGTGCGGCCAACTCTTGACCGCACGTGGGTGAAGAACGATCACCTCCTGGCCGCTCGTCTCCCAACGGTAAAAAGCCTGGACGGTTAGTCCTTAGCCGCACTTGGGGAAGGGCGGCTACGGCTTAGCCGTTCAGGTGTTGTGCGGTCAGGGCCAGACCGCACATCCAACCATAGCGCTAGGGGATGTACGGCCAGCACCTGGCCGTGCAAGGGGTTATGCGGTCAGCTCCTGGCCGCACATCCCAGGGCACTGCACAACGGTCACAACCAACGGTCAAAACCCTTGGGGTTGGGCGGTTGCTGTGGGGCCGCACATTAGGATATGCGGTCCCACGATAGACCGCTCAAGCCCACTGCGCGCCAAGCCTCACCCAAAGCGCGCCGAGCCGATGAACGGTCCGAACGGAACCGCATAGGGGTTGTGCGGCCACTGGTTCGACCGCACATCGCTCACCGGCGAGAAAACGGCGAACCTCACCGGAATCGCCCAATCGGCCTCAAAACAAACCCCACGGAGGGGGAAATGGCGAGAGAAGGACCCCCAAGCCCCCTAGCATGCTCCTACGCCCTTAAACCGTAAAATCGGGGCTCAAAACGATGGATCGGACGAACTCACCCCGCGGCATGATCGACCCTTCCCGGCTCAAAATAAACCCCTCTCGACCTCGTCTCGAGCTGAAACTCACGGGGAAGGAAGACATGAGGCTAAGGAACGTCACCCTACCTCCGGTCCGCGACGAAACGCTCCGATCCGAGCTCGAAATCGCGAAGAACGCCGCTAGAATCTCGCCTCTCCACGCCTCCCACGCTCGCCGTATGCCCGCACGATCGCCACCACGTCACCCACGTCCTCGCGCCGTCGCACCGCCGCCGTCTGCAGCCGGAACGGGGGTCGGCACGGTCGAACGGGAGAGAAGGAGGGAGAGAGCCGGCCACGGTCGCGTGAGGGAGAGAGAGGAAGGAAGAAGAAGAAAAGAGAAAAGAAGAAAAAGAAAAGAAAAGAAAATGGGAATATATAGAAAATCCGATTTTTCGGAAAAATACCGAAAATTAGAAAAATACATTTCCGGAATCCTCGGAACGCACCGATCGCAACGGTACCACTCGTGCCTCGGGGAACTGCCCGGTTCGCCCGCAGCGAGCGTCCGAAGAAAAAGCCGAAACACACACCGGAAATCGGAAAACACACGCGGAAAAAGCCACGGAACGCCTCCGGGCCTCCGAAACGACTCCGGATCGCGCCGATCCGAACACGAAAGATGTCCGAAACGAAATTTCGGACACAACGGAGCCGGACACTCCGAAAACTAGATCCGGGACCCACGAAGAAGGATCCGAAAGGTCCGGGATATTACAGCCCTCCCCCCTTAAGGAATTTCGTCCTCGAAATTGAGAACAACCCAAGGGGAAAGAAGAGGAAGACTCACTCAAACAGATACGGGAACTGCTGACGCATCTCGTCCTCACGTTCCCACGAAGCCTCACCACCAGAGTGTCGTTGCCACACGACTTTCACCAAGGGAATAACCTTGTTCCGCAGGCGCTGCTCTCGCCTATCCTCCACGCGGATCGGAAACTCTGGGAGAGAAAGATCTGGAGTCACCTCAGGCCAAACGGAAAACTCGAGCACATGAGAGTCATCGGGCATATACTTCCGCAACATAGAGACGTGGAACACGTCATGCACCGACGCCAACTCAGAGGGTAACTGCAACCGGTAAGCAACCTCACCGATGCGCTCCACAATCGCGAAAGGACCAATATAGCGGGGACTCAGCTTCCCACGCCGTCCAAACCGCATCACCCCCTTCATCGGAGAAACTCTCAAGAACACATGATCGCCCACGGCGAACTCGAGGGGCTGCCGCCTACGGTCAGCATAGCTCTTCTGCCGACTCTGGGCCGCCAACATGTTCTGACGAACCAGGTGCACAACATCCACACATTGCTGCACCAATTCCGGTCCCGTCAAAACACGCTCACCCACCTCAAACCAATCAAGTGGAGTCCGACAAGGACGCCCATACAATGCCTCATAAGGAGCCATGCCGATGCTCGAATGAAAGCTGTTGTTATAGGCAAACTCCACTAACGGTAGGTGATGAATCCAACTCCCCTGCCACTCCAGGCAGCAGGATCTCAGCATGTCCTCCAAAGTCTGAATGGTCCTCTCAGACTGACCATCTGACTGTGGATGATACGCCGAGCTAAATGCCAACTCCGTGCCAAGAGCTCGCTGGAAACTCCTCCAGAATCCAGAAGTGAAGCGCGGATCCCGATCCGACACGATCGAAATGGGAACCCCATGCAACGGCACGATCCGCTCCACATAAAGACGAGCCAACCTGGACACGCTCCAGCTGACTTTGACCGGTAGCAACCGCGTCACCTTCGTCAGCCGATCCACCAGCAACCAAATACTGTCCTGCCCACTCGGGGTTCTGGGCAACCCCACCACAAAATCCGTGGTCACATGGTCCCACTTCCAAGCAGGAACATCCAAGGGCTGGAGAGTACCGCCTGGTCGCTGATGCTCTGCCTTCACCTGCTGACAGATCAGGCACCTGGCCACAAATTCGGCAACATCTCTCTTCATGCCAGGCCACCAGAACTGCCTCCGCAAGTTCCGATACATCTTCGTCGCACCCGGGTGCACAGTGTACCTGCTCCCATGAGCCTCGCGTAACACCGCACGACGAACCTGCTCCTCCGCTGGGACGTACAGCCTGCCACGAAACCTCGCAGCACCGTCCTCGCCGAGCTCCACATCAGCCATCGCAAGAATCCGGGGCAACTCAGGGTCCGCATGCTGAGCCTCTGTCACCTGACGACGAATAGCAGGAGTGACAGTCAGACTCGCAAGCACTGCCAACCCTCGCTCCTGGGGAATCTTGAGCCTGAAGGAAACTTCGGGCACTTGTTCCCAGAGCCTCCACTTCCTCAACATCAAGGTACTGATCACGACCTTCCTACTCAAGGCATCGGCGACGACATTCATCCTGCCCGGCTGATAAGACAGGGTGAAGTCATAGTCCTTCATGAACTCCATCCAACGCCTCTGTCTGAGGTTCAGATCTCTCTGCGAGAACACATACCTCAAACTCTGATGGTCAGTGAACACCTCGAACTTCTCACCGTACAGATAATGCCTCCAGATCTTCAGCGCGAAGATCACTGCCGCCAACTCAAGGTCATGGGTAGGGTAGTTCTCCTCATGGGGCTTTAGCTGCCGAGATGCATAAGCCACCACTCTACCATGCTGCATCAGAACAGCACCCAATCCAACGCCGGAAGCATCCGTACACACCACAAAACCTCCCGATCCAGAAGGCAAAACCAACACCGGAGCCGAGGTGAGCAATCTCTTCAGTTCCCTAAAGCTCTGCTCACACTCCTCGGACCAGACGAAAGGCACATCCTTCCGCGTGAGCCTCGTCATCGGGGTCGCAATGCGGGAAAAATCCTGGATAAACCGGCGATAATAACCCGCAAGCCCCAAGAAACTCCGGATCTCCGTCACCGACCTCGGCCTCGGCCATTGCATCACAGCCTCGACCTTGGCGGGATCCACGGAAATGCCATCACCAGAAATCACGTGCCCCAGAAAGTGCACCTCACTGAGCCAAAACTCGCACTTGCTGAGTTTCGCAAACAACTGGTGATCTCGCAACGTCTGCAGCACCACACCCAAATGGTACGCATGCTCCTCAGCAGACCGCGAATAAACAAGGATGTCATCCACGAAAATGACCACGAACTGGTCCAAATACGGATGAAACACCCTCTGCATCAAGTCCATGAAGGCTGCTGGGGCATTGGTGAGCCCAAACGGCATCACCAGAAACTCATAATGCCCGTACCTCGTACTGAACGCAGTCTTCTCCACATCGGACTCGCGAATTCTCAGCTGATAGTAACCGGACCGCAAATCAATCCGCGAGAACACTCGCGCAGACTGCAGCTGGTCGAACAAATCATCAATCCGCGGCAACGGATACTTGTTCTTAACGGTCACGTCATTCAGCTGCCGATAGTCAATGCACAGCCGCAGACTACCGTCCTTCTTCTTCACGAACAACACGGGCGCACCCCAAGGGGAAAAGCTCGGACGAATGTACCCCTTGGCCAACAGTTCCTGCAACTGCGCCCTCAACTCCCTCAACTCAGCGGGGGCCATACGGTAGGGAGCCTTCGCCAAAGGTCCCGTACCAGGTACAACCTCGATCACGAAATCGATCTCCCGCTGGGGAGGTAATCCAGGCAACTCCTCAGGAAAAACATCGGGAAACTCGCACACCACCGCAATGTCCTCGACATTCGGCTCCATCCGGTCAGACACAACCACTGACGCGAGAAAACCCTGGCAACCTGAATCAAGCAATCGACGGGCTCGAATAGCAGAGATAAGAAATCGAGAAGAGGCGGAACGGATACCTTGGAAATAGAAGGTCCTCTTGCTCGGATGTTGGAAGTAGACCCTCTTCATTCCACAATCCACCACCGCTCCATGAGTCTCGAGCCAATCCATGCCTAGAATCACGTCGTAATCCCGAAGCTGCAACGCATACAACCTGCCTGGCATACTCCGCCCATCGATCCACACCGGAACCTGGTCGAAGCAATACGGAGTGACCATAAAGTCACCCGAAGGCAACTCCACAGCCAAATCACAGGACAACTGGGTCACCGGCTCCTCGACGTTCGACGCGAAATCCTCCGAAATGAACGAATGAGACGCGCCAGAATCAAATAAAACCCGAGCCGCACAACCCAAAATCTGAACGGTACCTTCCACGAGCTGCGACGCTACTGCCTCTGCCCTGGTCAAGTGCGTGATCTGGCCACGAGCTCTCTGCCTGCCTCCCACACTAGCTGACCTGGGTAGCGGCGGATACTGTCCCTGCTGCTGCTGCTGCTGGGAAACCTGCTGCTGCGGCGGCCTCTGAGGACAGTCACGCGCCATGTGCCCTGGCTGGTCACACCGAAAACAGATGATCGGCGCCGTGCACTGCCTGCCTGGGTGGGTCTCACTACACCGTGGACAAGGTCCTCGCGATCCACCCACCGATCCCTGTCGCTGCAAAGGAAACGGCTGCTGCACACTGCCCGATGAAGCCTGCCCCTGATCTCTGGACTTCTTCTTGCCGAACCCCTTCTTGAAGAACTTCTTGACCTTCGAGCCGAAGGACGCAGATCCTGTCACCGAAGCTGCATGTGCCGGCACTCCTGAACCACCCGACGCAGACTGAAAGAAACCCTGCTGCTGAGTAGCAGACTGCTGGCTGCGACCTGACACAGACTGCCCCTGGCTGATCGGTCCTCGAGTCCTCTGCATATCCATCTCCAAGGAAATCGCAACACGAGACGCCGTCTCGAGATCAGTGGCCCCATTCGCGATCAGATGGTGCCTCAGCTCCAACCTCAAGCCCTGCACAAACTGCGTCGTCCTCACCCTCTCATGCTCCATGATATGAGGTGCGTACCGACCCAGCTCGACAAATCGGGCCCTGTACTGCAACACGGACATGTCACCCTGCACCAGCTCCAGAAACTCCCGCATCCGCTGCGTAGCAACAATATCTGGACAGTACGTACGCTCGAAAGCACTGACAAAGTCATCCCACTCGATCTGCTCAAGCGGACGAAGCTGGAAGGACGTCTTCCACTCGGAAGACCACCACCTCCGAGCCGTACCCTGCAACTGGTTGTAGGCCAACACCACTCTGTCCTCGACAGCACTCTTTGCAGAACTGAACACCCGCTCCATCTCATCAAGCCAATCACGAGCCGCATCAGGGTCTGCCTGGCCGCTAAAGTAAGGTGGATGGAACTGCATGAAATCCCTCACTGCTCGGCCTGGTCCACCCCTGACTGACGAGCCCTCACCGGCCTCTCCGCCGAACTGCTGAGCCATGAGATGGTACATGCCACGGAGAAAACCCTCGGCCCCCGGAGCCCTCGCAGCATCCGCGGCCTCGGTAGCTCCCGGAACTCTGCTATGCTCCTCCTGGTCCCTCTGGACCCCCTGCTGGATCTCCTGACCTCCAGCCGACTGCCCCTGCTGAGAGCGAGAACTCCTCCTCGGCGCCATTCTCGCTCCTTAAGCACAAGACAGAAAACTCAGAAACGGAAGGTCAGAATAAAACACGCGGTGCCCAATGCCAGCGTCACATGTACATCATCGTTGTGGACTAGTGGACCAATACAATTACCTATGATTCTCATGTAATTCCACAACCGCGCTCTGATACCAGCTGTAACGACCCGAGAATCCGATTACCGGGAAGGCCCGATAACCCGAGACTCGCACCGCCACCCACGAGCCCGAAGACTCGGAAGGGTTAAAAGGATGGTGTGGAAACTACACAAGCATCACAAATAATTGCAGAAATTAAACAGTTATGATATTAAGCAGGAAATGAATTAACATTTTACATGGTCCACAATAAAATAACAACAACGGCAACAGTAGTCCACGACTAGTACCGTGACAAGAAAGAAAAGTACAGCTACACGGGGCATCCCCCGGCTCTGACCTCTGGCACTACTTCTGGGCACCCGCACCACGCTTCCGCTGCGCTCCTGACACGCTCCCCGAAGGTGGCGCCTCACCTGAAACACGGTGAAAACACGCAGGGAATGAGTCTCGGAACAAGACTCAGTAGGGATCACTCGAACCCTACCTCGTAAAACGAGAAACCACTACTCTAGCGGTAGAAAGGTACCTCGGAAAGGAAAGCCCTGTACTCTACAGAACTAGACCCTAACGGCACGCAAACCGACACACGTGCCACGGTACGAGAAGACCGAAACCCAACGGTCGAACCGTCAAAACCCGAAGGTCGGAAACACACGACTGACAGTCTGACACTCCGTACTCAACAGGAGTACCACCCACTAGAAGCACAGCCGGTAGCGTCCCCTGACGTCTTACACCGCACCGCAGGTGAACCGCCTGACATGGTAGGTCCTACCCGAGGCGCAAACACCGTACAAGTAACTACAACAAGTGACTAGCTGGGGTCACGCCCGTCGACGTGGGTCCAACCGCCCCCAACCACGTGTGCACACACAGACCGCGCGTCCCTGGTCTGGCCCTCTGACCGGTTTTCCCCTCAGCCGGACTCTGGCTGCAAGACGTGGGGCCCAACGGTAACCGGTCCACAAACCGTCTCTAAAGGTCAGCCCGTACACCACTCCCTGGTGCGACTAGCACACGCGTACTAGTAGGCTACGACTAGTGGAGGGTCACAGAAGGAGTAGACTCTCAAGTCTCGGAAAACAACGGTGCAACTGCAGGTACGAGGAACGCTCCTTGTACCAACACCGACGCACGGTGACCAGCTGACAACAACATCTCCCGGTACACTCTGTACGACGAGAGACACACCGACGCAACCCGTACCCTTGAACGGTCCACACTGGGCCGCTCAGGGATGTACGGTCACACAGGGACCGCACAAGGATTAGAACGGTCATATCAGGACCGTTCCACCCAGGGTCCAAACGACGGATAAACGGCCAACACAGGACCGTTCAAACAGATGTGCGGCCAACTCTTGACCGCACGTGGGTGAAGAACGGTCACCTCCTGGCCGCTCGTCTCCCAACGGTAAAAAGCCTGGACGGTTAGTCCTTAGCCGCACTTGGGGAAGGGCGGCTACGGCTTAGCCGTTCAGGTGTTGTGCGGTCAGGGCCAGACCGCACATCCAACCATAGCGCTAGGGGATGTACGGCCAGCACCTGGCCGTGCAAGGGGTTATGCGGTCAGCTCCTGGCCGCACATCCCAGGGCACTGCACAACGGTCACAACCAACGGTCAAAACCCTTGGGGTTGGGCGGTTGCTGTGGGGCCGCACATTAGGATATGCGGTCCCACGATAGACCGCTCAAGCCCACTGCGCGCCAAGCCTCACCCAAAGCGCGCCGAGCCGATGAACGGTCCGAACGGAACCGCATAGGGGTTGTGCGGCCACTGGTTCGACCGCACATCGCTCACCGGCGAGAAAACGGCGAACCTCACCGGAATCGCCCAATCGGCCTCAAAACAAACCCCACGGAGGGGGAAATGGCGAGAGAAGGACCCCCAAGCCCCCTAGCATGCTCCTACGCCCTTAAACCGTAAAATCGGGGCTCAAAACGATGGATCGGACGAACTCACCCCGCGGCATGATCGACCCTTCCCGGCTCAAAATAAACCCCTCTCGACCTCGTCTCGAGCTGAAACTCACGGGGAAGGAAGACATGAGGCTAAGGAACGTCACCCTACCTCCGGTCCGCGACGAAACGCTCCGATCCGAGCTCGAAATCGCGAAGAACGCCGCTAGAATCTCGCCTCTCCACGCCTCCCACGCTCGCCGTATGCCCGCACGATCGCCACCACGTCACCCACGTCCTCGCGCCGTCGCACCGCCGCCGTCTGCAGCCGGAACGGGGGTCGGCACGGTCGAACGGGAGAGAAGGAGGGAGAGAGCCGGCCACGGTCGCGTGAGGGAGAGAGAGGAAGGAAGAAGAAGAAAAGAGAAAAGAAGAAAAAGAAAAGAAAAGAAAATGGGAATATATAGAAAATCCGATTTTTCGGAAAAATACCGAAAATTAGAAAAATACATTTCCGGAATCCTCGGAACGCACCGATCGCAACGGTACCACTCGTGCCTCGGGGAACTGCCCGGTTCGCCCGCAGCGAGCGTCCGAAGAAAAAGCCGAAACACACACCGGAAATCGGAAAACACACGCGGAAAAAGCCACGGAACGCCTCCGGGCCTCCGAAACGACTCCGGATCGCGCCGATCCGAACACGAAAGATGTCCGAAACGAAATTTCGGACACAACGGAGCCGGACACTCCGAAAACTAGATCCGGGACCCACGAAGAAGGATCCGAAAGGTCCGGGATATTACAAAGGACATATTAGTGGTTCAAGTTTATGTCGATGATATCATTTTTGGAGCTACTAATGATTCCTTGTGTGATGAGTTTGCACAGATTATGTAGGGTGAATTCGAAATGAGCTTAATGGGTGAACTGACATTCTTCCTTGGCTTGCAAGTAAAACAAACATCTGAAGGAATTTTCATAAACCAAGCCAAATACACCATGGAACTCTTGAGGAAATACGGAATGGCTAATGCAAAGCCAATGTCAACTCCGATGGCCACAACCACGAAGTTTGATAAAGATGAAAAGGGTAAAATAGTAGATCCTACACTGTTTCGAGATATGATCGGATCACTATTGTACCTTACAACATGCTATCCTGACATTCAGTATATTGTATGTCTTTGTGCTCGTTTTCAGTCATCTTTTAAAGAATCTCATATGCTGGATGTTAAACGGATTTTTCGATATTTGATTGGCACAGTAGACTTCAGTTTATGATTTTCCATCAGTAGCTCTTTTGATTTGATTACACACATCGATGCGGATTATACTGGATGTGTTGTTGATCGTAAAAGTACTAGTGGGTACTGTCAGTTTCTTGGTGGGTGCCTAGTTTCATGGGCTTCCAAGAAACAACATTCAATAGCTCTCTTAATGGCCAAGGCTAAATATGTAATCGTCGAAAGTTATGGGGCCCAAGTATTTTAGATCAAAAATCAATTGCTTGATCTGAATGTTGAAGTTAAATGTGTTCCAATTTTATGTGACAATACCAGTGCAATAAACTTGTCTAAAAATCCTTTTCAACATTCTAGAACTAAGCACATTGACATCCGACATCATTTCTTGAGAGATCATGTAGGTAAAGGGGATTTTGAGTTGAACTTCATTGATACATATAATCAGTTGGCAGATACCTTTACCAAACCCCTAAACTAAGAAGGATTCACTAAAATAAGAAGAGAAATTGTCATGTGCAAGGGTGAGAGCATACATACCTAGGTCTACATTAAGGCTAAGCGTTGCATATGTAGAAAAGTCAGTTGCATAAAGGGTAGATTGCATGGAAGACATGCATATTTTGTGTGACTATTTCTAGTTCCTTGTATGTTGATGTGCCATCCTTGTATGCTTGAATGTAATTATCTATATAGCCCCTCCTTGAAAATTTTCTAAGGCAAAATATTTCTTGATAAATAAATGTGGACCCAGTGACCTCAGGATCTGAGGCATTTTCTGAGGGGGAGAGTCAGATGGATTTATGACGCAGTGTCTTCTCAGAGTTCCTCATCCTTTTCATCAAGTCCATTTCCTTCCAAAAACAAAAACAAAATGGAAAAGAAATCAAAAGGAAGAAGGAGAGAAGGATAAAAAAAAGAGGAGAGAAGAATGAAAAAAAGGGAGAACAAGGAAAAATAAAACAAAAAAATTAAAAAATGGGTAGGCCGACCAGTTCGGTCGACCGAAATTGATCGAACCGGTCCGACCGCAGCCGCGACCGAACACGTTTTAAAGGGGTCTTTCACCCCATTTCTTCACTCTACACGCCCCCAATCCCTCTCCAAACCCTTCCTTCACCCTCCAACACCCAAAACACCTCATCCCAACTCTAAAAACCCTTCCATTCTCCTCTCTGCACAAGATCAGGATCGTCGCCGTCTTTCAACACTGAATTTGTGCGGCGGCGTGTGCAACCTCGAAGCTCCTTCCTTGGTTTCAAGCTTGTGGAGAACTATTTTCCAAAGCCTTTGGTGTGTCATCTGGTCCATCTTCACCCCAAAGAAGGAGGTTAGTTCCCCAAAGGGATTCCATCTAGGGTTCTACTCTAATGGCGCCTAGAAGAAGCTTTTTTCAAAACCCTCAAAAATCCACCCGGGGGGAGTCCAGCTCCAGGAGAGATGAGGACTCGGTTCCTCCACCCCAGCAGGCACCCGCACCTACACGTGCACCACCAATGTGTCCAAGGCCGATAATCAACCCTCGACTGGTAGATTTTGGTGAGTTGGATGAAATTCTACCAGAATTGAGTGCTGCATTTCAATGTCAAGATGGCTGGATTGATTTTGTGACAAGGTACACTAAGTTTTATCCCAACCTCATTCAACAATTTTATGGTAATTTATCTATGAGGAATGAACGTTTATATACAGTTATAAAAGGGGTTGAGATTACTATAAATCCAGCACTATTTGAGAGTGCCCTCGGAGTTTTAGCTAGGGGCCATGATATGGTTTTTGGTCATGCTCCAGTTGAGGAGACATTCATCCTCATGACGTGCAGCCAGTACATAGATGGGGTTAGCAATCTGATTAAGTTGAATGCCAATTTCTTCCCACCACTGTAGCGGCTTATACACCACATGTTTACCACTATCATTTATCCCAAGGGTGGAAGCAGAAATGAAGTGACTGTGGTGCACAAATTCCTATTTTACTGTGTGTTGAATGGTATGCCAATAAACATGAGCCGCCTCATGACAGACTTGATTGGATCATGCCGCACTCAAAGAAGGCATTCCTTGCCCTATGCTTCCCAACTCACAGGAATCTTTACTTTTGCTAGAGTCAGTTTGGTGGATGAAGTGGCAATTCCAATTAGGCAAGATGATATCTACAACAAGCATAAACTCTTCACATCCTTTCAGTACTACTTGGCCCCAGATAGAGAATTATACAGAAATGTGAGAGTGTATGGTGAAGAATCAGAAAATGAGGAAAAAGAAGAGCCACAACAGCAGGAGACTCAAGCACCAGCCCACCTCTAACTCAGGTAGAGGAGCAGCCTCCTCCCCCATAGTAGATGGATCAAGAGATGCCACCCTAGTTTCACCATGGGGAATCATCTACTCAGGGCGTTGGACAGCCATCTTGGGACTTTGAGGCTTTTGATAGGCGCCTAACTAGCATAGAGACTCATGTGGATACCTTTTGGGGCGCAAATCTCCAACTTTGGGACTTCAATTGATACCTTTGGGACTATTATTGACACCATGTCTAGCCGGATAGATTCTTTTTCACAAGTCTTGGATAACATATCCGATCACATGGTCAACCTCACCATCAGCCACCAAGACTCCCGCCGGGCCTTTCGCACAATGAACCGTACTCTCATGGACATTTAGCACCATGGCCAGGCCCATGAGACCAGCCTTGCCGATATCCAGCACCGTCTCCAGGCCCATGAGACCAGCCTTGCTGATATCCCGCACCGTCTCCAGACCCATGATCATATTCTTGCTGATATCAGGCACTGCCTTAGTGATGAGGAATCCTATGATGCTGACGGCTAAGGACCTTCTGCTCCATCCTCTTAGTGATAGTCTTTGAGTCTTGTAGTTCACTTTTGCTCCACTTCCTCTCGTACTCCCCTCTTTTTGATGATGCTAAAGGGGGAGAAGTATTTGTTACTGTATTTGTTACTGTACGATGCATGCATGCGTGTTAAGTGTTTGCATGAGTGTGTGGCATGTGCATTTGCATGAGCCAGTGTCTAGTCCATGTATGCATTTGTGTCAGTGTCACTGGAAGTCAAAAGTCAATGTAAACTTCATGGATTAATGAATGAAATGCACTTGGTTATTGGACATATATTGGTTCTTCCATTTCATTTCTTCTCAAATGGATTTAGCAAACATGTATGAATGGATTTGTATTGGCTTGAATAAATAGATTGTAAATGGTTTGAAATTGCCTTACGGATTGCTTTGATTACCAACCCTTCAATTGTTCTGCATATCAAATGGTGTTAGATGAAAGATAAGTCAGATCGTCTGAAATCCTTCACTATGTGTGAGTGTAAACTCCGCCTCGTCCACGAACCATGTGGGAGCTTGCAAGGATGTAATGAGTTGAATTTAGGTTCAAATTGGTTTCAACGGCACACCATGTACTTAATGAAGCAGAGTTTTGTCATCATCAAAAAGGGGGAGATTGTTAAATTTCTCCATGTGATTTTGATGATAACAAAACCCCAGACTTGTTAACGGTCGCGTGCCGTGTATGCTTGCTTAAGAGCAAACACAAGAAGGCGACTAAGCTCATTTTACGTGATGTTTCATTGCTCCAATATCTAAGTTTAAAAAAATGCATGCAATGACCTAAATGAACCTCAAACAAATGCTACAAGATGCTCAATGCAAGGCTTTCTCATATGGACATGTTTATTGGGCGAATAAGATTGGTTTTACAGTGAATCTAGATTTTGTTTGACCAATGCAGCTTGGTCGGTCGACCAAATTTCTCAGAAGCTTGCAATTTACAAGTTTTATAGAGTTCGGTCGATTGACGGGCCAATTTCGATCGACCAATTTTTCCAGCAACCAAAGGTCAGTATTTCTCAGAGTTCGGTCGATCGACCCGCATAATTCGGTCGACCGACCCCTACTCAGCCACAAATGTTGACTTTTGGATTTCTACAACGTGGGCAAGCCTTTGTTTTGGACTTTTGAGTCCATGAGCCTCCAAATCTGCCAGAAAATGTGGGAGGCTGTCTTGGCATCTCCCTTGACCACCCTAGGCTATCTAAAAACACCTTATGGGTCAAGAAACCCTAATCAATCAAGGGGATCCAAGGGAGGTCATCAAGAGAAGAAGGTGAGCTACTAATAGAACCAGAAGCACTACGTGAACAGTACTCCGTCTAGCCATCCTACATCAAGATTCAAGCATTAGAAGATCATTTGGAAGCCAACGAAGTGGAGATCAAGTGGAGAAGCAAACCTCAGTCCAAGATCTGCATCTTTCATTCAGGGGGAACCTAGATCTGAGCTTTCCACTCCCTTTCTTCTTCTAAATTGTTTTGAGCTTCAAGTGTGTATTTTTCCTTAATCTGTGAACATCAAATGTGTGTGTGGATCTATTCAGATCCGTGTGTATGTGTCGGTGCCTCTACACCATCGTAGGAGTTCTGAACTCCATACGAGTGTGTGTGCGTGTGTTGATCTTGTAATTCTGATGCGGGCATCTCTCGCCCTTCACATTTCTCCACGGCTCGCCAATATGGCTCCAATGTCTCTCTTACATTTTTATGAGTTGAGTCATGTAATTTTCATATTTTCTTTGAGTCATAATTATGTAATTTTCCTTTTATTTGAGTCCAGTACCAAGGTTAGGTAGTCATTTACCTAAGTCTGAGTGTCATTAGGTTGATTAGTTGGTTAATGGGCCCATTTCAGGGGACTTGGCCCAGGGGCGCCCCCCTTCCCCCTTGGTTATTTGTCATTGGTCCAAAATGTAGGGACTTATTGTAAAATGTGGGTTGCCTATAAATAAGACCCCATTTCTCCCATTTCAAGCTAATGAAAATCAGAGAATTTTAGTCCAATTTAATTGTTTTCTTGTGGTGAGAAACCATTAGATAGGGTGAGAAGCCCTCCTACCCCCCCTCTCTCTCTCCCTTGGGCGCACATGCCCCTTCACCTCCCCCTGCCACCTCAGTGCCACATCAGCCCTAAGTGTCCACCTCATCCTCTCCCCTTCTGCCACATCATCACCCTTTCACCTCCCCAAGGTGTATTCATTACACCCCTTCACATACCAAGACCCCATTAAATCATCCCATCAATTCCCTCCCCCTTCCTAGGTGACTCTTCTCTTTCCCAACACACCTCTCCCTCTCCCCCATGAAACCTCTCACTCTCCCAAGGCAGAACACCCCTCCCCAAGCATCCTTTCCCCTCCCCTAGGCCAGCATTAACCCCACTCATTAACCAAAATTCAAATCCACCTCCCTCTCCCTCCCAACACAAAATTCGCAACTCCCCCTCTCACCATCTACTAGACCCCCTTCCAGACCCCATTCTGCCCCTCCCACACCTTGGATCGCCCCCTACCAGACCCCCTCACAGCCAGGGGTCGCCCCCACACATATCCACCCTGTCATGGCAGTTCGCAGGTAACAGCCCAAGCACATGTTTGCAGAGCCAGCATCATCGTCTCTACGAAGTTCCTGGTAGCAAACTCTATACTGTTGGAAGCGTCGTCTAGTCTACTTCGCAACGGAGGTGGTCCCGCCTCCGTCTGAGTTCGTGGATGCCTGGAGGAGTCTTCACCGCTGGACTGCGCAATTCCTCCCTGGCAGACACCCAACTACAGCTTGCAGAGGCTACCACGACCAGTACCTTGAAGATATTGGAGCAGCGTTTGGCTGAAGACTTCTGCTACGAGTCCCCTTTCAACACCAAGAAGCAGGGCTCCGTTTGGATCTCAGAGCAGTAAGTTCTGAATTTCCTCCCTAGGGTGCGCTGGGTCAGTCCCCTCTGGGATTGGTCTGATACCCTATCATTGTTCGGGGTCTCCCTGTCTGCTCCGACCTCCTCCGACGGCCCCGTGGGTCTCCGTTCGAAGAGAACTTGACCACGAACGCAACAGTTCCAGTCTCGCCGTCAACTGAGCACGGGAGTGGTTGTGACGGCCTCCCATTCCAACAATAGCAGTCCAGACTCTGCCAGAAGTAGAGTGCAACAGTCCTGATCCCGACCCTGCCTCAACCGTCGTCGTCACCAGGAAATTCTCCAATAATTCTGACATCCTCCTGGGCCAACCCAAGAGGTTTTGGTGCTGGTTTCGTCAACAACGAAGTTCGGGAGAGTCTGTGACAGCACCGATAGTGACTGCCTATCTCGCTGTCCAAAGAGCTAGCAGAACCGACGGTCATCTTCCACTCGGCTTTTGCTTAATTCCCCATCTCCGCCTGGTCGGCTTACAGTCCCTCCCTGCGTGGAGGTAGTGTTTGGGTATAATTCAAAATAACCCCCACCCCAAGATCCCCCTCCTGCGAGAGGCGTAGTGATGTACTATTCTGAATTTTCATGTTAGAGCTACACCGGCGCAGCGTGCGGGGTATACCCACGCTTCCCCGCTCGCCTCGTCTCCGATCGGGATCGACATCTTCATGCCGACCAGGTGAGTTTCAGGCCCCATCCTCTGCTAGTTTTATCATTGCTTAGCTTAGTATTATTTCTAGTTGCTCCGTCGGTAGTGAGAGAGTGCTCGCTCCAATTATTCGATTAATTGAGTACCACCGCGGGCGAGTTGTGAGAGTTACCCTTCATCCCACGCCCTCGATGTGCTGGCCGCTCGTGAATTGGGCATCCCTGGACCCTTGGGGGTTCAATCCCAAGCTAGCCAATCCTCGGAGCTGTGAGGTCCCACCTCGAACCCTTACCACCATCATCGGGTTGCCTACGGGCACTAGTGTGCGCTTAGCGGGTGAGTCCGCTCGAGTGACGATACCGGTCCGTTGAATTGTGCTTGTTTGCTAGGTCCAAGGGGTTGTTCGGTCTAGTTGCTGCATCCCATTAGTGTCTCATCCCATCGTGGTGCCCCTCCATCGAAGTGGTATATCAAAAGATGTCGCGGGACGTTCCAATTATGCCAATTCGGAACGCGGCCTTTCTAGCGTCGAGGAAACCTTCGGGTTCCTCCTTCGCCAGGTACCACTCGGTGTTTGGGTCACCACTTTCATCCTAGGTCGTGTCACATCAAATTCCTTACAAGATAGTGTGTGAATCCTCACGGATCGTGAGGGGTGGACGTAGGTTGCAAGCATTGCATCCGAACCACCTAAAATTACCGTCTCTTGTGTGGTTTGGCCCATTTCTTCTACCCCCATTCTATGTAATCGTCCGTGCATATTACTTCTTCCACATTTCATCATTCAGATTTAGGACAATCGATTGTTTCTGTAATAGATCTTTGGTATATCAAAAGGTGGGTTTGAACTGACAAATCTAGTCCTATCAGGATGATAATATCTTGCGTGAGTAGAATCTTCAGATTCATACCTCCGCCTTGTACCGAAGAACTATTGTGTGTGATAGATTGTGAAAGATCTAACCTGGAGGGTATAAGATCTAAGTTCTAAATTGCTATTTCATCATATCTGTTTAAATCGAGTAAAGATTTTATAAAAATGATAATCACCTAATTCACCCCTCTCTTAGGTGTCACTGATCGTGGGACTTCACAAAGACTCTCGGTTCTATTGATAGGCTACATGGGCAAGGAATCCATGCTCATCAGGAGGCTCTTCTCCGTCGACCACCTCCCTCCCTCACGAAACTACCTCTATCTTATAGTTATCATGGCGAGTCTCTCCCATGAGATTTATCTTCATCTGAGTAATCACCTCTTGGCTCATGCCCGCTTGTTTGGGCTTCTTCTCCAATATACTGACAGTTAAACTGTTCACACTAACGTGTTAACAAGTAAACATGGTAATGTAGTAACACCCGTTAACAGGTTAACACGCGTTCACAATTGTTGATATTTTAACTATAATGCATTAATAAAGATAAACCGGCCTTTTTTTTGAAAACTCTTTCAACAATAGTTGACGTCAGAGACTGAAAGTAAGAGGCACATTGTGTAATGATTTCCCACGTGAGGCGCAACTGGATAGGTCGAAGGGCAGGTGCTAATTAATCTTTTCTTTGAACTTTTTCTACCATTCCAGCAAAAGAAAAAAAAGAGAAGTGTGACAAATCAAGTGGAGAAAAAAATATGACTTAGGGCCCCTTTGGTTGGGCGTTACCCATATGAATTTTCTAAAAATTCATTCACCGTAAAACTGGCTAGGTCTACCATAGATTTTTCATAAAAATGTCGGGACTTGTCATTCCCATTCGCCCACACCCGCTCGGGCCCCGTTGAATTCTACACTTGTTTCTCATTCGCCTTCCTCTGGTCGTCTGATAAATGTTTAGATTTATATATTTATTTACGTCACACGGGTTATTTCTAAATTTTAATAAAAATAATTATGTAACTTTTATATCTAATTTTAATCTCACGTTAAATTTGAGTTTTTATGAAATTAATCAATTTATGAGATATAAAATAAATATGTGAGATCATAAATACATAACAAAAAAATTACATCACATAATTACAATTTTATTATTATTAATACCTTTGTAAAAATAATTTTATATTATTTATTTTTTATTATAGGAGAAATTGACGTCTTGGGGGCGGGACACGAATTCTTAAATTGACGACCTTTTAAAATGACGTCATTTTTGGCATAGAATTTATGAAATAGCGTCTGGATCATTGACGCTAATTTAATTTGACGACTTCGGCATCGGCACGAATTTAATGACAGAAATAAAGGAAAAGTCACGTGAGGACTATTATTTATGTCAAATATGGACGAGTTATTTCTAGATGGACCTGTAAAGGAGGTGTTGAAGGGAGAAACTCTCCCTTATAAAAAGCCCATGGAGGCCACCTACGAGGGACAATCTTCTTCTTTTCTCTTTTTTTTCTCTTCCATCTCTCTTCTTCTCTTTCTCCCCTTCGTAGGAGTTCCCTTCTTCTTTTCTCTCCCTCTCTTTTCTCTTTCTCCTCCCCTCCACCGGCACCACAAGCCGGTCCCTCTCCCTCGTCGCATACATCCTCCACGGTAGACCCCCTCTCCTTCTCTCTCACTTCTCGCCTTCTCCTTCCTAGTAGAATTCGCGATGACCCTGTTCTGGGGCCTACACTGCGCTCCTCTTCTCACCTCTCTCTCTCCCTGTTTCTCCTCCATCGCACCACCGCATCGGTGCATCCTCCTTTCACCACTATTTCCTCTCTTCTCCTGCTCACCCCCTCTCTCCCTTTTCTCTCTCCATTTCTCCTCTCCCAACTAACCCTCTCCACCGGAGCCCCTGTTCCATTCGTGGTGGCTCCGTTCACTACAGTGGCCTCCCCCCCCCTCTCTCTTTTCTCTCTTCTCAGGTCTCTCTTCTCTTCCTCCTCCTCCGTGCATCTCTTCTCCATCTCCCTTCTCCTCTTCTCCTCCTCCCCTCTATCCCTCTGCGTCTGCCGTCCGCCACCGCCGCGTCACCCTCCGCCGGTGTTGCACCGTCTCCCTCTGTCTCTTCTCCCTCTCTCGTCCCCTGTCTCTTCTCCATCTCTCTCCCACCGTCTCTCGCATCTCTCCCCCTCTCGACCTCTCTCGTCTTCTATGTCTCTCTCTACTCAACAGACGCACACACTTGTCGATTTTAATTTAAAATTTAATTTAATTTTTTAATTTTAACTCTCACCACCACCTATTTATCTCTCTCTCTTCCAATTTTCTATTATTCTTTTCTCTTTAAATTTATCTCTCTAAGGCTCTCTCTCACGACGTCATCTACACCGGGTTGGGCGGCTCTCCAAGGCTCAAGGGTGTGGTCGACGACGTTTCTACATTATTCACGGCTATTTCCTGTCCCTATTTCTTTATTTTTAGTTTAGTTAGATATTGTTTGGGATTGTAATTTTTATTTTTTTCTTACATATTGTAAACACTTAGTTTTGAGTAATAAAATTAGATTGGTGTTATTTTCTCCCTCCAGTACTTTCTCTCCCTTCTCCCTCTATTTTTCTTCCTTTCTCTCTCTATATTTCTCTCTCTAAACCCTCCAAATTTCTTTAGGTAGATTTACTTTTATGTAATTTTAAATTTCAACATAAAAAAATCATTCAATAATTTTTCTCTTAAAAATAGAAGGTTTTAACCATAAAATTCTAACCTCCTCGTGGGACGACTCGTACTTGCCACTATGCTCAAATTTTAATTTAATTGTGTGAGTGCGAAATTTTTAAAATTATGTGTGCGATATTTTTAACGACGAGCATCCACTTGCATCAATTTGTGGCGCCGTTGCCAGGTAAGTTTTTGGGTTTTAGGTTGATACTTTTATGTTTTATTTATATATATATTAATACTAATCTTTGTTTCTTTTTCTTATTTTACATAAAAAATCAAAAAAAGGGAGAAAATCAGACCTAAAATTATAGGAAAAATCTGTCAGGAAAAGCGTCGCAGAAAGCAGACATCTATTAGCAAAGAGCCAGAATTCTAAAAATCCAAAGAAATAAAGCGTCGCAGAACCTCCAAATCTGTAAGTGAAGGTCATTTTCAGAAAAAATAAACAAATCAAAAAAAATCGTAGAAAAATCAAAAATCTAAAATTATTTCTAGAAGTTAGTTTTTGTCTTTTGTTATCTCTTTCCTTAATTTTCATAATTAGATTAGCTTTATTTATTTTGTTAAATTTATTATTGCATCCTTTTCTCATCTTGCAAAAAAAATTAAAAAAATAAAAAAAAGTTTAAAAATAAAAAAATAATTATTTTTGAAAATAAATTATTAAGAGTAATTTAGGCACACCCTTGTTAGTGTTTGAAGCACCCTCCATTTCGAGAACTCCTCTCAACAGACTAGAATCTCTTCCACTACGACCTCTATAAGTCCCCGATATCGAAGGATTCCCTCTTCGATCACTAGGTTGGTTGTATCATTGAAAATCCCTGGAGGTAGTTTACCCTTAGAAACAAAAATAAAATAAAACAAGGAACACAAAAAAAACTTCTCTCTCACAGTCCTAGTGTATGCAAGGTAGGAGATCCTTAAATCCAATTTTGCTAGAACCAATTGCTGAAATTGAAATGATTTTACATGAAAGGAATCAACATCAAGATCCAATGGCTAATAATAATGACTCTCCTAAGCAAATGAAGGATTATGTCACGCCTAATCAATATCAACCTTCATATTGCATTCCAATTCCCCAAAATCAAGCCATTCAATATGAAATTAAATCTAGTATTATTCAAATGCTACCTTCTTTTTATGGAAATACCAATGAGGTCGCTTATAAACATCTTCATGAATTCATGCAAATTTGCTCTATAGTTAAAATTTAACATTTTTCTGATGATGCCCTCAAATTAACACTTTTTCCATTCTCTTTAAAAGACAAAGTTAAATATTAGTTAAGGGCCTTAGGGAAACCTATAGAAACTTGGGCAAACATGCAAAAAAAATTTCTTAAGAAGTTTTACCCCATAGGTCGCACCAATACCATGAGGAGGGTCATCAGTAGATTCACTCAAAATCCAGGAGAGCAAATTCATGAATCACGGGATAGGTTAAAGGAGTTTCTTAGAAAATGTCCTCATCATGGCTTGTCTAGATGGCAGATTGTCCAAGCTTTTTACGAGGGGTTGTCTGAACACTATAGAGATATGGTGGACGCATCATGTGGAGGAGCTTTCATGAGTAAGAGTGAGGACGATGCTTATGATTTATTTGAAATGCTTAGTGAAAACTCGATCAATCATGCCTCTTTGTCATCTTATGAGAGATCAATTGGGCCCTCTAAACGGGCTGGGCTTTATGAGGTAAAGAATCGTGGGGAACCCGAGAATACAATGGATATGAATTTCATCACTCAAAGGTTAGATAAGGTGGATATCATGGCCCGAAAGATGGAGAAGGTAGACTTGCTGGCCCAAAAATTAGATCAACTCTTGGCCCTGAATAAACAAGAACCCACCTTCCCATCAACT
Source organism: Amorphophallus konjac (assembly GCA_022559845.1). Classification (NCBI taxonomy): domain Eukaryota; kingdom Viridiplantae; phylum Streptophyta; class Magnoliopsida; order Alismatales; family Araceae; genus Amorphophallus; species Amorphophallus konjac. The sequence goes on from CM040122.1 coordinate 55,960,305, forward strand.
CCACATCCATACTCGGATCCAACACCCCAAGAAGTGTGTGTCCTTTGTGCTAGCCCGGATCACCATGTGTCTGAATACCCAACTACGGCCCAGCTTCCTCCCTTTATCCAAGAACAAGTTCAACCTGGGCAAGGGTTCTCTAAGTCCATTTTTGATCCATATTCCAACACCTACAATTTAGATTGGAGAAATCGTCCCAATTTTTCTTGAAAAAATCAACAGGGTCCACCTCAATCATTCAATCCTTCTGCTTCCCATGCCCAAAAACAACCCAGTCAAACCCAATTCCAAGCCCAACAAAATTTACCAGGAAATTCTTATGCTCGTGGACCACATGCCCAATATCCTCGGGCTTCGTATCCACAGGCCCTATATCCTCAAGCCCAGTACCCTTCTTTCCGATTTAACAAGCCCAAGTTCCATATCAACAGCCTTCTCAGCCAAATTCTGATGATAAATTTGAACAACTTCACCAATTGATCTTAACTCAACAACAATCCATTGCAAAGTTGGATAATCAAATCGGGCAGCTTACTGAAGCTAGCATGAGAAGAGAGATGGGCCAACTCCCTAGTTAGCATGTGGCCAACCCTAAAAATTAACCTCCAGGTTTCCCTCCTCGAGTAGGCCTCCTACCTCAACCTGGCCCGCCACTACCACCACCTAAAGGTCCTCAATCCGAAAATACTAAAGCTATTTCGACTCTTAGGATTGGTAAGACCCTAGAAGACCCATATAATGCTAAGGAGATAAGGGAGAGTTCAGCTAAAGAGGCCCGACAAGATGGGAATGAAAGTGAGGAGGAGGAGCCCATTGTGAAGGAGGATATTAAAGGCAAAAAGAAATTAGAAGAGGAACCCAGTACTTATCAGCCAAAATTGCCATTCCCCGATGCGTTAAAACCCAAGCTCAACAAGAAACTGCTAGCCCAATAGGAGAAGTTAATGGAACTGTTCAAGCAAGTAAATATCAATATTCCGCTCCTCGATGCCATCAAGCACGTGCCGACATATGCTAAGTTTCTTAAAGAGCTTTGCACTCCTAAGAGGGAATGTAGGGCAGCTCCTAAGAAAATCAGGCTATCTGAAGATGTGAGTGCTGTTGTAATGAACCATCTCCCCCAAAAGTTGAAGGACCCTGGTGCTCCATTAATTTCATGTGATATAGGTGGTGTAACCTTTGATCGTGCACTCTTGGATTCAGGAGTTAGCGTGAATATTTTACCCACCTTTATTTATGAACAGTTTGATCTAGGAGAGCTTAAACCTACATCCATTATCCTTCAACTGGTTGATAGGTCTGTTAAAACTCCACGAGGACTCATAGATGATGTGATTGTCAAGGTTAATGAGTGTTATTTTCCTGTGGATTTCTTGATTCTAGACATGGCCGCGTCCCAAGAGCTGAGTCATACCCCTGTTATTCTGGGACGTCCATTCCTTGCTACAGCAAAGGCCAATATCAACTGTGCTACAGGGATGATGGATATTTCATTTGGAGGTCAGAAAGTTTCGCTCAATGTGTTCAAGGCTTCACAATACCCGGATCAGGATGAGGAATGTCATGCTATTGATGTTATTGAAGAATTAATAGAAAATGGTCTGGTTGATGGTCATGAATCCCTAGAAGAGGCAAGTATACTGCATGATTCTCCAATCCTTCCCATGTCTTGGTCTAGGGTCGAACCTTTACCTGCTCTACAATCTGAGCCTGCACTTCCTTCCCTGGAAAATCCTTCTTAGCTTGAGCTTAAGTCTCTCCCTAATTCCCTTAAATATGCTTACCTAGGTCCCGACCAAACCTTGCCGATCATCATTATTTCTAATCTCACCTCCACTCAGGAAACTCAATTGCTAGATGTCCTTAAGAGTCATAGGGGTGCTATTGGTTGGACGGTGGTTGATCTTAAGGGAATTAGACCTTCTACATGCATGCATCATATTTATTTGGAAGAAAATACTAAGCCAAGCCGAAAAATACAAAGAAGATTAAATCCAAACATGAAGGAAGTAGTCAAGTGGTTAGATGCAAGCATAATTTATTCAATTTCAGATAGCAAATGGGTGAGTCCCACGCAGGTGGTACCTAAGAAATCGGGGTTGACGGTAGCTAAGAATGAACAAGGAGATGAGGTACCCACTAAGCTTACCACGGGATGGAGAGTGTGTATAGATTATCGAAAGCTAAACTCCATGACTAAGAAAGACCACTTTCCACACCCATTTGTGGATCAAATTCTTGAGAAATTAGCTGGACAAATTTTTTTCTATGTCCTAGATGGGTACTCTAGGTATAATCAGGTGGCAATTTACCCAGAGGATCAAGAGAAGACCACATTCACGTGCCCCTATGGCACGTTTGCTTTTAGAAGAATGCCATTTGGGCTTTGTAATGCACCAGCTACTTTTCAACGACATATGATGGTAGCTAAGAATGAACAAGGAGAGGAGGTACCCACTAAGCTTACCACGGGATGGAGAGTGTGTATAGATTATCGAAAGCTAAACTCCATGACTAAGAAAGACCACTTTTCACACCCATTTGTGGATCAAATTCTTGAGAAATTAGCTGGACAAAATTTTTTCTATGTCCTAGATGGGTACTCTAGGTATAATCAGGTGGCAATTTACCCAGAGGATCAAGAGAAGACCACATTCACGTGCCCCTATGGCACGTTTGCTTTTAGAAGAATGCCATTTGGGCTTTGTAATGCGCCAGCTACTTTTCAACGACGTATGATGGCAATCTTCTCTTATATGGTGGGTGAATTTTTGAAAATTTTTATGGATGATTTTTCAATATTTCGGGACTCATTTGATAATTGCTTGGCTGGTCTGAAGATGGTGCTTGAACGGTGCATAGAGTCAAATCTGATGCTCAGTTGGGAGAAAAGTCATTTCATGGTGAGAGAAGGCATTGTGCTGGGCCATATTATGTCTGAACCGGGTATAGAGGTAGACAAGGCTAAAGTTGATTTGATTTCTAATCTTCCTCCTCCTACTTCCGTGAGACAAGTGCGTTCTTTCTTAGGCCATGCTGGCTTCTACTGCCGATTCATTAGAAACTTCTCTACCATTGCTCGCCCTCTAACTTGACTCTTGGCCAAAGATGCCACATTCCATCTTGATGAATGTTGCCTAGAGGCTTTTAACTCTTCAAAGGCAGCCCTTACTCAAGCCCCGATTTTGCAATCCCTTGATTGGTCGCTGCCTTTCAAAATTATGTGTGATGCCTCTACTTATGCAGTAGGAGCTATTTTGGGGTAGAGAGTTGATAAGCACCCTGTAATGATTTACTATGCAAGCCGCACCCTTGTCGATGCCCAAATGAATTACACCACTACAGAGAAAGAATTGTTAGCTGTAGTTTTCACCCTGGAAAAATTCTGATCTTATCTTTTAGGGGCTAAAGTCATAATTTACTCCGATCATTTAACTTTGAAATATATGTTATCTAAGAAGGATGCCAAACCCAGACTCATTAGATAGATCTTATTGTTCCAAGAGTTCAATTTAGAAATTTGAGACAAAAAGGGTCTGAAAATATTGTTGCAGATCATTTTTCGAGGATTGTTATTCCAGAAAGTACCCCTGTGCAATCTCCACTTCTTGATGAACAGATGTTGGCTGTCTCCCATCTTTCACGGGGTATTCACTTCCTGATGAACAACTCTTGGTTGTCTCCCATCTTTCACCCCTGTGGTACACTCATATTGTTAACTATGTTGCAGTGGGGCATATTCCCAAAGGATGGTCTAAGCAAGAGAAGGAGCATTTCTTTTCCAAAGTTAAGCATTATCTCTGGGTGGACCCTGAATTGTTTCATATGGGCTCTGATCATATAATTAGAAGATGTGTCCCTGGGGAAGAACATCAAAGTATTTTGAATTTATGCCATACTTTACCTTGTGGGGGACATTTTTTAGAAAAGAGGACTGCTGCTAAAGTCTTGCAAAGTAGATTTTATTGACCTACTTTATTTAATGATGTTTATGAATTTAGCAAGACTTGTTTAAGGTGTCAAGCTATGGGTAATAATTCTAAGAGAGACATTGTAACGACCCGAGAATCCGATTACCGGGAAGGCCCGATAACCCGAGACTAGCACCGCCACCCACGAGTCCGAAGACTCGGAAGGGTTAGAAGGATGGTGCGAAAACTACACAAGTATCACAAATAATTACAGAATTAAACAGTTATATAAATAAGCAGGAAATGAATTAACATTTTACATGGTCCACAACTAGTACAGAGACAAGAAAGGAAAGTACAGCTACACGGGGCATACCCCAGCTCTGACCTCTGGCACTAACGCTGGGAACCTGAACCGCGCTGAGCCTCAGACGAACTCCCCTCAAGCCTCGCCTCGCCTGAAACACGATGAAAACACGCAGGGGATGAGTCTCGAAACAAGACTCAGTAGGGATCACTCGAACCCTACCTCGTAAATGGAGAAACCACTACGCTAGCAGTAAGCGAGTACCTTAAAAGGGAAACCCTGCCATCTATAAAGCACCGGTCTCACGGCACGAAAATCGACACACGTGCCACGGCGAAACAACCGGAACCCAACGGCCAACACGGTAGAAACCAGAAGGTCAAAGTCGTAACGACTGACAGCCTGACACTCCCGACTCGACAGGAGTACCTCCCACTAGAAGCACAGTCGGTAGCGTCCCCTGACGACTTACACCGCACCGCAGGTGAACTGCCTGACGTGGGAGCACCTACCAAAGGCACGGACACCAAACAAGTACCACAAACAAGTGACTAGCTGGGGTCACGCTCGTCAGCGTGTGTCCAACTGCCCCCAACCACGTGTGCACACACAGACCATGCGTCCTAGGTCTGGCCCTCTGACCGATTTTCCCCCGTAGTCGGACTCTGGCTAACGATGAGGGGCCCGACAGAAACCAGTCTAAAACTGTCCTCAGGGTCGGCCCATACACCACTCCCTGGTGAGACCAGCACAGCGTACTGGTGGGCTACGACTAGTGGAGTGTCACTAAAGGAGTAGACTCTCAAGTCAACGGAAAGCAACGTCACAACCGGACGGTACAAGGAACGCCCCTCGTATAAATCACCGTCGCACGGTGACACAAGCCGACAACAACATCTCCCGGCACCGCTCGATACGATGAGAGACAAGCCGACACGACCCATCCCCTTGATCGGTCCACCTTGGGCCGCTCAGGGATGTGCGGTCATACCGGGTGTAACGACCCGAGAATCCGATTACCGGGAAGGCCCGATAACCCGAGACTCGCACCGCCGCCCACGAGCCGGGAGGGCTCGGAAGGGCTAAAAGGAGTGTGGAGGCACAAAGAAATAGGAAATAAAGCAGGACAACCAACAACAACAAGCTGAAAGAAAGAACAACGACAGCAACAACAGAGTCCAGTCCAACAGAAAGTACAGTCTAAAGCAGTAAAACGTACCACATGCCAAGTGAACACTCGGCCCGGCAAGCTGGCAACTGAGAACCTCCGCTCCGCACCCTCGAACCACGAGGAAGAACCGCTGCACCTGAAAAGCAGGGAATGAGTCTCCAAAACAGAGACTCAGCAGGGATCCCGCGGAACCCCAACCGGAAACAGCGGCGGTAGCGGAAAGGAGAGCTACAACTACAGCAGGAACAACAAATCAGTGGCCGGTCAAAAACTCGGCACTACAGCTACTCCTACTGTACCGGAAGGTACACCTCGATCACGCAGACGAAGCTACCAAACCACACTAGTACCGCCTACCGAAGTAAAAACATACGGTAACCACGCCGTAGAGGCCTGTCCCCCGGACACAGCCAACCTGGACACGCTGTCCAAGGTGCAACCCCGACCATCCGATCGCGGGTACCGCACCACAAGACGGAACCTCGGTAAAGCCACTAGCGCTAGACTCACGACGCGAAGACCAATACACGCGCCACGGCAAAACAGCCGAAGGACTCAACGGTCGACACGACCGAAAACCCGAAGGTCAAAAGCCACGAAAACTGGTAGTCTGTCACTCCGTACTCGACAGGAGTACCACCCACTAGAAGCACAGTCGGTAGCATCCCCTGACGTCTTACACCGCACCGCAGGTGAACCGCCTGACGTGGTAGGTCCTACCCGAGACGCAGACACCGTACAAGTAACCACAAACAAGTGACTAGCTGGGGTCACGCCGGTCGACGTGCGTCCACAGTCCCCAACCACGTGCGCACACGCAGACCACGCGTCCTAGGTCTGGCCCTCCGACCGATTTTCCCCTGGCACTGGACTCTGATGTGACGAGGGACCCGACGGTAACCAGTCTAAAACCGTCCTCAGGGTAAGCCCGTACACCACTCCCTGGTGCGACCAGCACACGCGTACTGGTAGGCTACGACTAGTGGAGGCTCACTGAAGGAGTAGACTCTCAACTCAACGGAAAACAACGTCCGAATCCGACGACGTACGGGGACCACCCCACGTACCGGTCCCGTCTCACGGTGACCACAGTCGGAGAAGAAACGGGACTCACAGTCCACGGCCACGCACGCACCGTGCGCTAGAGTCGAGAAAACTCAAGTGGCACTAAGCCACTAGACTCTGGACAGTCCTCTAAACGCACTACAGTCAACGGTCCTTGAGTCACAAGACTCGGGGTCAAGACCGTTGCACGCAACAGCACAAGGCCATCAATCTAGTCCAATCTCTAGGTCTAAAACCACGATAGCACGAGTACCGAGACAACACACGAGTCGCCAAGACCACTCCCTCGGGAAGGGAACGCAAGGGACTAAGGCCACTCACACGGGCCACACGAAAAAAACACAGAAGCACGATTCCCAAGGCAGCACGCAAGCCGCCACGACGATTTCCCATCTTGAAACAAGCGGGGAACCTCCAGCCCCAGGCCGGACAACTGGACTCACTGTCCAAGGCCAAACACATGGCCCACACGGGAATCGCCTTCCAAAGGAACCCACGATATGCGGGGGAGACCCCACCGCACACACACCGACACACGGTGACTCGATCAAGCGTAACACGAAAGCCCGGAATACATGGGGTCACCCGGACCCACCACACCGACGGGCACGCGAATCGAGGTAACACGGTCCCTCCCGACACCCCCAAAACAAGGACACGGAACCCATGGGGTGTCCAGGATACTCACAAGGCCGGAGGTCGACCACTGGGTCCCAACCGGGTCGACCGGAGACCAATACAATGCGAACGGACGCTAAAAGGTCACCCGGACCCTTAAGCGCGTGGGCACGTAAAACGAGGTAAACGGAACCTCCAGACACCCCAAAACACGGTCACGGAACTCCACTGGGTGTCCAAGGCACACACGGCCCACGAGGAGCACGATCAGCCGCAGACCGCCCGCCCCGGGCAGCCCGGTTGGTCACCTCCAAGAACGCGCTGTAGGTCCATAGCGCGTTCAAGCAGAACGCGCTATGCACCTATAGCGCGACACGACAGATCGCGCTATATCCCTATAGCGCGACTGCACAGATCGCGCTAGGATCACCTACCGCGACAAGGCAGAATGCGCTAGGGACCCCTAGCGCGACAGGGCAGAATGCGCTAGGACCCCATAGCGCGATAAGAACTGCCTTACTGTTCATCTTCTCCGATGAACGCGCCCTATCGGGGCAGCGCGACCTTCAAGAACGCGCTACCCAAGGCTAGCGCGTTCTCAGTCCGTGCCCGAAAACGGTGGAAACCGCGGGAAAAGCCATGCCACGCCCCGTTCACCCCCAGGTGAAGGGGAAACAAAAGGGGAAACCTTCCCCAAGCCCCTAGGCATGCATCTAAACCCCTGGATCGCCCAAAAACACCATAAAACGGGAGATCCGGCTCACACCCCAAAAACATGCATTTTGCCCAAAACGCCCCGTTTAGCCCGCTCGGCTCACCACGGCCTACGAAACTCGCGGGAAAGGAAGTACACGGGCTGAGGGTCCATCTCCCTACCTCCACCGAAGAAACGACGCGTCGTGGACGCCGATCCACGAAGAAAACGCCGCGAAACCCTCGCCGGCTCGCGATCGCGCCACCAAGCTTCCACGCGCCTCCTCCGCCTCGATCCTCACCTGTCCTCGCCCGCATCCTCGCCCGCGCCACCTCCACCTCGCCCCCGCCTCGCTCCGTCGGCCGCCGGAGAAGAGAGGGGAGAAAGAGGGCGTGAGAGAAGAGAGAGGGAGGGAAGAGAGAAATGAGAGGGGGAGAGAGAAAAGGGTTAGTATATATAGGAAAACCCGAAAATTCGATAAATTCAGAAAATTACGAAAAATTACCTCCGCGATCCTCGGAAGGAACACAACGCAGTGGTACTGTCCCGGAGTCGTAGAACGCCACGGTTTGCCCTGCAAAGAGTTCCGAAGGCACATCAGGGAAAAAAACACGTGTAAAGCACAAAATACACTCCGAGACCCACTACAATGATCCGAAAAATATCTGAAAAATCCGGGGCATTACAGCCCTCCCCCCTTAAAGGAATTTCGTCCTCGAAATTCAGGACCAAGCACGAAGTCACAGGGGAAGAACACTGAACCAACTGACACACTGTCAGAGCCCCAGCACAGAAAACCTCGATTCTCACGAAAACACCGGTCCTGAGGGACACAGCCAGACTTACAATTACAAACAACACCTCGCTCCTCGCGCCGAGCACACCGGCCAACAGAGCAGGCATATACCAAAGGACACAGTCCGGCATCACCTCAGCCAACGCGAGAATCCACCATGGCGCCGCAGCCACGATCTCGCTCACCGAAGAATCACAACCCTCGATACGAGCAACAGCTACTGATCCATCCAATGGTCAGCAGACAAATCGCACAACAGCTTCGCAACCAGCTGACAGGTCGCACTCCCTCCTCAAGGGAGCAACCAAAACAGAGCCTCCACCAGCTCAAGCAGTCATCTCAGCAGACCGCAACCAGAACATCGGCTCCACACCAAGAAACACCTCACACATGGCAAGCCGAAAGCCGGACACAACACAGTGCCAACTCTTGTCAGAAGACAACCTTCGACAAAGCCCAGATCCCATCCGGAAAAGGCACATCACAGAAACGACCACCAAAGGTCTCGCTGGCACACGGCTCTCGCCACGCTCGAGCCCCAACAACCAGCATCTTCTGTCTCTGAAAAGACCATCCACTGGTCACTAACTGCTCGTCAACGGGAAACCTCCGCTTGCTCAGCTTCTTCCTTCTTTCCTGGTCCTCGACCGGGTCCAAAGGAAACATTCCAAACCTCAGCAAGCCATCCGTCGACTCCCACACAGACTGATGCCACATCTCGAGCTGCACTCCTCTCGGACACCGCATCCGAGCTCGAACATCGCTCCAACTCGACCCTCTCGGGGAGCACGACGAAACCAAATGACGGATCCTGGTGTCTTCAATCATCACCTCACTGGACTCAGACTCACAGGGGAATCATCCCATGCTGGTCACCAAACCAGGGATAACCATTGCGACACCAACGTCCTATCAAGGACCACCAATCCGACGCCAATCTCACAAAAAGGCCTCCGCCCACAGGCGTCACTCTTCTATCTGGTCTCATCAAATCCTTCGATCAATCCAAGTGGACACCTGCCAATCCCGATTCCGCCCTTACCACAGAGCCACGGGACACCACCTGGACAGTGCTCACGGGTCCCTAAGCAAGAAACATCTCACCGTGGTCGGCTACGAGACTAGCCTTACCAGTCACTCGCAGCTACCAACAGGAACCCACAGCCTGCCAGAGATCACTTCCTCAAAAGACGATCTCATCCGAGGACACGACTGGGAACACAAGTCGGACACCAAGCCACCGACTCCGACCATCACGTCCTCGACCTCCGTCAGGCGACATTCTCAACAACCTCATCCAGGTCCAACACCGACGCCTGACACGGCTTCCATCACAGGAACAGGGTACTCATGCGGCGCACTAGCCAACACATTCCCCAACACTCCACCCTGCCAGTGCCAACAACCACAAAACCTCGAGCAACGGCACGGCAACAACACGTTTCACACCAAGGAACCAATCCTCCGATGCTCAACGCAAACTCAGGATTCCGCCCGTAGCAACCAATGCTACGATCCTGAACCAGTGGGTTATGGGCCCACCACGCTTCCGCTGCGCGCTCAGATCCGCGCGCACAGCCGGGAAAGCAAAACACCACCCAACCAGCACTCGTCCTTCCGGAACAGCGCCAGCACCCTCACACGACAAGGGAATGGGCACAACTTCTCACAGGCAACCACCCTGCCAAGACAAGGAGCACGTCTCGCACAGACTTCATGGCACAAAAGGCCAACCAATCCGAACACAATGCAAGACGACGAACCTTAGCCCAACACAATCTCTCCAACCAAGGAGAAACCAGCACACTTCCGACCAACGGAAGAACTCCACGCTCGACCTGACCTCAAACCTCGCGCATGCTCGAAACAGCACCATCCAGCACCAAGGAAAACCATCACTTCCATCAGGTCAGCGCCTCCGACACACTCAACGAGTGTCACGTCGGACCACAATCACAGCATCTCTCGACGCACCACCGCTACAATTCCTCGAACTGCAACACGGCATGCCAAGAGCCGCAACACGAGCCATAACGACAACCGCCGACGCTCATCCTCGAGTCCCGAACTCGCCATGGAGCCTTCACATCTCAAGCCAACTCCAGAGCGAACACAACCCATCCACTGACATAAGCGCAGGAGCAAAGACTTAACGGGACATCTCTGCCAAATCCTGCCTCGAAATCAGCAGAACGATCAGGACCGACACGTCATTTCTGACGCCACAGAGCGCGACAAGAACATCAGGCTCGACGAAACAGCAGCCCACCGAGAAGATCCTCCGCTCACCCGAGCACACTTCTCGATCAGAACGCCTCAGGAGCTGGACAAACCTCAAGCTGGAGTGGCCAAAATCGACAGCAGCTCCCTCGAAGCACGCTCACGGCCACTTAACCACGAACAGTCCGCACCAGACACCTGACCACGCTGCAGGTTCCTCGAACGCAGCACCGCGAGCTCACACCTGCCAGCAACCTCTGCCCAACGCAGCACAACCAGGGCCACCACCGATGAGGGAGAAGACTCTCAACCTCGATCCTTAGACCCCATGCTGGCACGAAAGCCGCGGACAGCAACCACCTTCACAGCGCCGCACAGCGCACTCAAGCTCTCAAGCGAGAAACAAGGCGGAAAACAAGCACAAAACCCTAAGCCAGCTGCCGACTGTACTGGACCTTATGGACTCTGATCACTGCAACATTTCGAATTCCTATGTACGTCCACAACCACCGCTCTGATACCAGCTGTAACGACCCGAGAATCCGATTACCGGGAAGGCCCGATAACCCGAGACTCGCACCGCCGCCCACGAGCCGGGAGGGCTCGGAAGGGCTAAAAGGAGTGTGGAGGCACAAAGAAATAGGAAATAAAGCAGGACAACCAACAACAACAAGCTGAAAGAAAGAACAACGACAGCAACAACAGAGTCCAGTCCAACAGAAAGTACAGTCTAAAGCAGTAAAACGTACCACATGCCAAGTGAACACTCGGCCCGGCAAGCTGGCAACTGAGAACCTCCGCTCCGCACCCTCGAACCACGAGGAAGAACCGCTGCACCTGAAAAGCAGGGAATGAGTCTCCAAAACAGAGACTCAGCAGGGATCCCGCGGAACCCCAACCGGAAACAGCGGCGGTAGCGGAAAGGAGAGCTACAACTACAGCAGGAACAGCAAATCGGTGGCCGGTCAAAAACTCGGCACTACAGCTACTCCTACTGTACCGGAAGGTACACCTCGATCACGCAGACGAAGCTACCAAACCACGCTAGTACCGCCTACCGAAGTAAAAACATACGGCAACCACGCCGTAGAGGCCTGTCCCCCGGACACAGCCGACCTGGACACGCTGTCCAAGGTGCAACCCCGACCATCCGATCGCGGGTACCGCACCACAAGACGGAACCTCGGTAAAGCCACTAGCGCTAGACTCACGACGCGAAGACCAACACACGCGCCACGGCAAAACAGCCGAAGGACTCAACGGTCGACACGACCGAAAACCCGAAGGTCAAAAGCCACGAAAACTGGTAGTCTGTCACTCCGTACTCGACAGGAGTACCGCCCACTAGAAGCACAGCCGGTAGCGTCCCCTGACGTCTTACACCGCACCGCAGGTGAACCGCCTGACGTGGTAGGTCCTACCCGAGGCGCAGACACCGTACAAGTAACCACAAACAAGTGACTAGCTGGGGTCACGCCCGTCGACGTGCGTCCACAGTCCCCAACCACGTGTGCACACACAGACCACGCGTCCTAGGTCTGGCCCTCTGACCGGTTTTCCCCTGGCACTGGACTCTGATGTGACGAGGGGCCCGACGGTAACCAGTCTAAAACCGTCCTCAGGGTAAGCCCGTACACCACTCCCTGGTGCGACCAGCACACGCGTACTGGTAGGCTACGACTAGTGGAGGGTCACTGAAGGAGTAGACTCTCAACTCAACGGAAAATAACGTCCGAATCCGACGACGTACGGGGACCACCCCACGTACCGGCCCCGTCTCACGGTGACCACAGTCGGAGAAGAAACGGGACTCACAGTCCACGGCCACGCACGCACCGTGCGCTAGAGTCGAGAAAACTCAAGTGGCACTAAGCCACTAGACTCTGGACAGTCCTCTAAACGCACTACAGTCAACGGTCCTTGAGTCACAAGACTCGGGGTCAAGACCGTTGCACGCAACAGCACAAGGCCATCAATCTAGTCCAATCTCTAGGTCTAAAACCACGATAGCACGAGTACCGAGACAACACACGAGTCGCCAAGACCACTCCCTCGGGAAGGGAACGCAAGGGACTAAGGCCACTCACACGGGCCACACGAAAAAAACACAGAAGCACGATTCCCAAGGCAGCACGCAAGCCGCCACGACGATTTCCCATCTTGAAACAAGCGGGGAACCTCCAGCCCCAGGCCGGACAACTGGACTCACTGTCCAAGGCCAAACACATGGCCCACACGGGAATCGCCTTCCAAAGGAACCCACGATATGCGGGGGAGACCCCACCACACACACACCGACACATGGTGACTCGATCAAGCGTAACACGAAAGCTCGGAATACATGGGGTCACCTGGACCCACCACACCGATGGGCACGTGAATCGAGGTAACACGGTCCCTCCCGACACCCCCAAAACAAGGACACGGATCCCATGGGGTGTCCAGGATACTCACAAGGCCGGAGGTCGACCACTGGGTCCCAACCGGGTCGACCGGAGACCAATACAATGCGAAAGGACGCTAAAAGGTCACCCGGACCCTTAAGCGTGCGGGCACGTAAAACGAGGTAAACGGAACCTCCAGACACCCCAAAACACGGTCACGGAACTCCACTGGGTGTCCAAGGCACACACGGCCCACGAGGAGCACGATCAGCCGCAGACCGCCCGCCCCGGGCAGCCCGACTGGTCACCTCCAAGAACGCGCTGTAGGTCCATAGCGCGTTCAAGCAGAACGTGCTATGCACCTATAGCGCGACACGACAGATCGCGCTATATCCCTATAGCGCGACTGCACAGATCGCGCTAGGATCACCTAGCGCGACAAGGCAGAATGCGCTAGGGACCCCTAGCGCGACAGGGCAGAACGCGCTAGGACCCCATAGCGCGACAAGAACCGCCTTACTGTTCATCTTCTCCGATGAACGCGCCCTATCGGGGCAGCGCGACCTTCAAGAACGCGCTACCCAAGGCTAGCGCGTTCTCAGTCCGTGCCCGAAAACGGTGGAAACCGCGGGAAAAGCCATGCCACGCCCCGTTCACCCCCAGGTGAAGGGGAAACAAAAGGGGAAACCTTCCCCAAGCCCCTAGGCATGCATCTAAACCCCTGGATCGCCCAAAAACACCATAAAACGGGAGATCCGGCTCACACCCCAAAAACATGCATTTTACCCAAAACGCCCCGTTTAGCCCGCTCGGCTCACCACGGCCTACGAAACTCGCGGGAAAGGAAGTACACGGGCTGAGGGTCCATCTCCCTACCTCCACCGAAGAAACGACGCGTCGTGGACGCCGATCCACGAAGAAAATGCCGCGAAACCCTCGCCGGCTCGCGATCGCGCCACCAAGCTTCCACGCGCCTCCTCCGCCTCGATCCTCACCTGTCCTCGCCCGCATCCTCGCCCGCGCCACCTCCACCTCACCCCCGCCTCGCTCCGTCGGCCGCCGGAGAAGAGAGGGGAGAAAGAGGGCGTGAGAGAAGAGAGAGGGAGGGAAGAGAGAAATGAGAGGGGGAGAGAGAAAAGGGTTAGTATATATAGGAAAACCCAAAAATTCAAAAAATTACGAAAAATTACCTCCGCGATCCTCGGAAGGAACACAACGCAGTGGTACTGTCCCGGAGTCGTAGAACGCCACGGTTTGCCCTGCAAAGAGTTCCGAAGGCACATCAGGGAAAAAACACGTGTAAAGCACAAAATACACTCCGAGACCCACTACAATGATCCGAAAAATATCCGAAAAATCCAGGACATTACACCGGGGCCGTACCAGGTTTAAACGGTCAGGACGTGACCATTCTACCCCAGGTCTAAACGGGCAGATGAATGGCCACCACGAGCCCGTTCAACTGATGTGCGGCCAGCTCCTGGCCGCACGTGGGTGATGAACGGTCCGCTATTGGCCGTTCGTCTCCCAACGGTAATAAACCTGAACGTTTAGGCCGTAGCCGCACTAGGGAAGAGCGACTATAGTTTAACCGTTCAAGGGTTGTGCGGTCTAGATCTGGCCGCACACCCAAGCGACGGCACCAGACGACGTACGGCCAGCCCCTGGCCGCACGAAGGGTTAAGCGGCCAGCTCCTAGCCGCACACCCCGGTGCGCTGTATAACGGTAATCATCAACGGTCAAAAATCCAGGGTTGGGCGGTAGTTATGGGGCCACACTTCAGGATATGCGGTCCCACGATAGACCGTACAAGCCCACTGCGCGTCGAGCCCAGCCACAGCGCGTCGAGCCGATAAATGGTCAGAACAGCGCCGCACAAGGGTTGTGCGGCCACTGGTTCGACCGCATATCGCTCACCGGCGCGAAAACGGCGAACCTCGTCGAAATCGCCCATTCCAACCCCAAACAAGCCCCACGAAGGGGGAAACAGTGAGAGAAGAACCCCCAAGCCCCCTAGAATGCTCCTACTCTCCCGAAACGTGGAATCGTGGCTTAAAACGATGGATCGGGCGGTCACTCCCCAAAGCATACACGACCCTTTCCGGCGTGAAATTAACCCCTCTCGACCTCGTCTCGAGCTAAAACTCGCGGGGAAGGAAGACAAGAGGCTAAGGAACGTCACCCTACCTCCGGTTTACGACGAGACGCGCCGATCCAAGCCTGAATCCACGAAGAACGCCGTTAAAACCTCGCCTTCCCACGCTCGCCGCACGCCCGCACGATCGCCTCGTCGTCACCCACGTCATCGCGCCGTCGCACCTCCATTCCGGCTACTTCCCGGTAATCGGATTCTCTGGGCGTTACAGACATGATGCCACTTAATCCCATTTTGGTGGTTGAAATATTTGATGTTTGGGGAATTCATTTTATAGGACCTTTTCCGCCATCATTTAGTAATGAATACATTCTTGTGGCGATTAATTATATGTCAAAATGGATTGAGGTTATAGCTACTAGGACAAATGATCATAAAGTTGTCATGAAGTTTGTTCGAAAGAATATGTTCTCTAGATTTGGATGTCCTAGGGAAATCAGTAGTGATGGAGGCTCGCATTTCAGTCACTCCTAATTCTGAACTTTCCTTAGAAAATATGGGATCACTCATAAGCTCGCTACCCCTTACCATCCCTAAACGAGTGGCCAAGTTGAAGTGTCCAATAGGGAGATCAAGAATGTTTTACATAAAACTGTTAGGCCTGATAGAAAGGATTGGTCGGACAGGTTAGATGATGCTTTCTGGGCCTACCGGACTGCTTACAAGACTCCCATAGGTATGTCTCCCTATAGGTTGATTTTTGGAAAAACTTGTCACTTACCTGTCGAGCTAGAACACATGGCTTATTGGGTAATTAAATAAATTAATTTGGATTTAGCCCAAGCTAGTTCTCATAGAGCCCTGTAATTAAATAAACTGGAAGAATTACACAACGAAGCCTATGAAAATGCAAAAATCTATATAGCCAACACTAAAGCTTTTCATGATAAAAATATTTTGAGAAAATCTTTTCAACCTAATCAAAAGGTCTGACTTTTCAACTCTATGCTACATTTGTTTCTTGAAAAATTAAAATCTCAATGGGATGGACCATTCATTGTTGTTAAGGTTTTTGACCATGGCACTGTTAAAATTCTAAATCCTCAAACTGGTCAGATTTTCACTGTCAATGGTTAACGTCTCAAACCTTATTTAGAAAATGCTCAATTAATGTCAAAGGAATCAATAGCACTGAGTGATCCGGAGTAAGTTATGAGAGCTTGCATATGTCTGGCTGAAGACAGTAAACTTAACGCTTATTGGGAGGTAACCCAATATTTTTCTATTTAATGCTTGTGTTTCTTAGTGTGTTGTCATGAGTCAGGTGTAGCCATGAAAAAGGGGACGCCATGCATGCGCAATTATATTCAAGGAAGTCGCATCAGATGCCCCAGGTTGTACCCTTCCTTTTCATCAAAATTCAATTATACATTGTTCTATTGTTCTATATTGTTTATGCCATTGAGGACAATGTCATTCAAGTTGGGGGGAGGGAATTCATGTTACATTTTATACAACATGTTGTTTCCATGTTCTATTCCATATTTTCCTGCTCTTATCATTTTATGTCCAAAAAAAAATCTTGCTGAAAAATAAAAAAGAATAAAGAAAAAATCCAACTGAGTTTTCATGATTCATGCTTTCATTAAAAGAGAATCCGGAATAGATGAGAGTCATAGTTTAAAAGGTCTTGAGGCGCTTGTGAGGCGCTTTCTGTAAGCCTCATAAGGCGTAAGCCTTAAAGCACAACGAGACGTAAATCTTAAGCCTCTCTTTGGTATTGATTTATCCCGGGGTTAACTCTAAGTTAACTCCGGGATAAGTTTTTTTGTACTTTGGTAAGGAGTTAGTGTTAGTTGGGTTAGGTTAAGGGCTAACCCAGGGATATTCCTGGGTTTTGAAACCCACACCTAAGGGTGAGTTAAGGTGGGTTAACCTCCTGCCTCAATAAATACTCAATTAAATGTGTCTCTCTCTCTCATAATAAATGCTATTTCTCTCTCTCATGATTACTAGGTTAACCTACTATTTACCAAATCATACTAGATTAAAATTAGGTTAGCCCACATCCTTGTTCCCCGATTAACTACCCTCCTACCAAATTAAAAATGAGTTAACTCCGGACTACTTTAATCGGATTGAGTTAGCCCACCTTTAGCCTAACTCCATACCAAAGTGAGGCTAATAGAGAAGAAAATAATCTTACAACCATAAAAAATGTTAAAAATAATAATGATTTTCATGTGTTAATGCTATATCAACTCAATGATAAATTCATGTTATTTTAAAAGTACTAAATTATGAGCCAACTGTCTAGTGCAGTTGGTTCGTCACCCTTCCCTATATGGGGGAGGGCCCGAGTTCGAGCTCGATTATCCCCTCCCTGTTAAAAAAAAAAATTACATACCAAGAAAAAAAGTATGGAATTATGTTTTAAGGACAACAAAAGAAACGTAAATCTTGAGAGTACCCTATAACACCTCATTACATCATCTTCTCAAGTGATGCACATGTCTCAATTAAATATCTTGAGGCAGTGAAGGCGGTGAGGCATACCACCTCAATAAAAAAAAGGTGTAAGCCTTAAGTAAAAGACATTAGACGCATGCCTCAAAGCATTTTTTTAGTGTCTCACCATGAGGCTTAAGCCTTAGTGCCTTGAGGCGCAGCATTTTTAAACAATCATGAGACTAAGGAGAAGGATGATGGATAATTTTAATATCTAGCCATGAAAAATTAACTTATAATCTCTTAAAGTTCATTAGCACTTCCAAAAAAAAATCACTTGCACACTAATGAAGTAAGCAGGACAAGTCTTCTGTGATTTAGTGTGGTGTCCGATACTTTACAGTTCTTAGTGAAGAGATATTTTTGAAAAAAGCTACCTGCCTGCAAATAAGTGCAAAGCATAGAAAAAAAAGAAAAAAATCATGAAAAATACTCCTGATCTTAGTAACCGGGTTTGCTTCTCCTAAGGCAAGAGTTGAGGTTCGTGTCAAACAATGAAAGAATATGTAACACCATGTGTTCAAAAAAAAGAAAGAAAAAGCAAGCAGAGTGAAAGCTACCATTCTTATCTGGGATAAGTAGAGTTGAAAGGCACCTATCTTAGATAGCAATATGAATGATGTAATTGTCCAGCTGTGGATTTAGTTTTCACGAGCACAAGTGCTATAAAACTTTGGGTGTGTTCTAAGTTATGTGCATTAATTTCTAAATCTAAGGCTAATATGCTTTAATGTTTCCAAAGTCCTGATCTTTGGTTGATTCTGTAAGAGAGGATCTGAAAATGAGAGTATGAAACTTTTTGAACTCTTGTTGGTCCTAAATTTTAATCTGTTTGCATTGCTAAGGGACTAGCAAAGAGTAAGTTGGGGGGTGTGATAAGTGTTTAATTTTATATATTTATTTATGTCACACGGATTATTTCTGGACTTTAATAGAAATAATTATGTTACTTTTATATCTAATTTTAATCTCACATTAAATTTTAGTTTTCATGAAATTAATCAATTTATGGGGTCTAAAATTAATATTTGAGATCATAAAAGTATAACAAAGAAAAATCACATAATTATATGTTTTATTATTATTAATATCCTTATAAAAAAATAATTTTATTATATTTATTTTTAATTACATGAGAAACTGACGTCTTGGGGCGGGACGCGAATTTTTAAATTGGCGACCTTTTAAAAGGACGTCATTTTTGGCACAGAATTTATGAAATAGCGTCTGCATCATTGACGCTAATTTAATTTGGCGACTTCGATATCGACGTGAATTTAATGACATAAATAAAGAAAAAATCACATGAGGACTCTATTGTTTGCGTCAATATGGAAGAGTTATTTCGAGATGAACTTGGAAAAGAGGTGTTGAAGGGAGAAACTCTCCCCTATAAAAAGCCCACGGACGCCACCCACGAGGGACAATCTTCTTCTTTTCTCTTCCCTCTCTCTTCTTCCCTTTCTCCCCTTCGCAGGAGTTCCCTTCTTCTTCTTTTCCCTATAAAAAGCCCACGGACGCCACCCACGAGGGACAATCTTCTTCTTTTCTCTTCCCTCTCTCTTCTTCCCTTTCTCCCCTTCGCAGGAGTTCCCTTCTTCTTTTCTCTCTCTCTCTCTCTCTCTCTCTCTTTTCTCTCTTTCTCCTCCCCTCCACCTGCACAATAGGCCAGTGCCTCTCCCTCGTCGCACACACGCTCCACGACAGACCCCCTCTCCTTCTCTCTCTCTTCTCCCTTTCTCCTTCCTAGTAGAATTCGCGGCGACCCTATTCTGGGGACCGCTCCGCGCTCCTCTTCTCCCCCTTCTCTTCTCACCTCTCTCTCTCCCTGTTTCTCCTCCATCGCACTGCCGCACCGGTGTCTCCTCCTTTCACCACCGTCTCCTCTCTTCTCCTGCTCACCCCCCTCTCTCTCTTTTCTCTCTTCTTTTCTCCTCTCCCAGCTAACCCTCTCCACCGGAGCCCATGTTCCCTTCGCAGCGGCCCTATTTCATAGCGGCCTCCCCCCCTCTCTCTCTTTTCTCTCTTCTCATCTCTCTCTTCTCTTCCTCCTCCTCCGTGCATCTCTTCTCCATCTCCCATCTCCTCTATCCCTCTGCCTCTCCCGTCCGCCATTGCCGCATCACCCTCCACCGATGTTACACTGTCTCCCTTTGTCTCTTCTCCCCCTCTCGTCCACTGTCGTTTCTCCATCTCTCTCCCACCGTCTCTCGCATCTCTCCCCCTTTCAACCTCTCTCATCCCTCTGTCTCTCTCTACTCAACACACATACACACTCGTCGGTTTTAATTTTATTTTTATTTTGACTATTTTTATGTTAACTCTCACCACCACCTACTTATCTCTCTCTATTCCTATTTTCTATTATTCTTTTCTCTTTAAATCTATCTCTCTAAGACTCTCTCTCACGGCGGCATCTACATCGGGTTGGGTGGCTCTCCAAGGTTAAAGGGCATGGGCGACAGAGTTTCTACAATATTCACGGCTATTTCCTGTCCCTATTTTGTTTATTTTTAGTTTAGTTAGATGTTGTTTAGGATTGTAATTTTTATTTTTTTTCTTGCCATATTGTAAACGTTTAATTTTGAGCAATAAAATTAGATTGGTGTTATTTTCTTCCTCTAGTAGTTTCTCTCTCTTATCCCTCTATTTCTTATTCCTTTCTCTCTCTATATTTCTCTCTTAAATCCTCCAAATTTCTTTAGGTAGATTTACTTTTATGCACTTTTAAATTTTAACATAAAAAATTATTCAATAATTTTTCTCTTAAAAATACAAGATTTTTAATCTTAAAATTATAACCTCCTCGTGAGATGGATTAGTACTTGTCACTATACTCAAATTTTAATTTAATTATGTGAGTGTGAAAAATTTAAAATTATGTGCATAATATTTTTAACGACCAGCATCCGCTTGTATCATCACCTGTGCCAAAACTCGAAATCATCAAATCACTCAGTGCATGTGCCCATCGTGCACTTGAAAATGATGAATATTCAAATGATAAAAATATCTTCACACACGATAATCCACCCCCACCAACGGAGAAGCTATCCCTGGGTGACTTTTTCAAATTCAAAAGAGACTCTCGTGAATGTGTCTCGGTTCTCTCTCATCCGAAAATTTATTGGATGCATAAGTTGAGATTAGTGTGTGCATTTAGTTGGGCTCAAAATTTTTCATGAGATTCCATTCAAACATCTCAGCTAATCTATGGCTATGGATAAGTTTGGTAACATAAGTGAAAATAGAAATATTTTGACGTGATGATTGTGAAAATATGTGGATCCTATTTTGTAATTGAGATTTTATTTATTTTTTTTCAAAATTAATTCAAAATAAATTTATAGTGGGGATAAAAATATATATTTGTGTCTATCTCTCTCTATAATACAAGAAGAAGATTTTGAATATTATATTTAAAAAAATACATTAAATATACTTGTCTACTCATTTTCTCCACTTTAAATCCTCTAGGGCCTATTTGACATCGGAACTGCCAGGAGATTAACTCAACCGATGAGAGAGGAGGAGGGTGGGGCCCACACACTCACCTCACACACAAAAATACTAACCAGAGTCAGTTAGCGCAATCGACCCGATTAGCAAACTTGCCCCTAATGATTAAAATCTATTATAGGAAGTGACACCAAATGCAGCAGTAACATTACTCTAGTAAATGTAGGACTACCCATAATACAAACTAGCGAAAATCATCGACCTATGACAATTGGTTTGTTGATGGGGTGCACTGCGCCAGGGCGCAGAGACCACTTCTCTCTGGGTCGCCCACCCACTCCCCCAAGTGCACGGTCTGTGCGGAGGGATGAAGGGCGAAGCTGCGGCCTGCGTCCGCCCTTGGCCCCCTCCTCTACCCTCGTTCTCCGTAGCCGCGGGTATTATTATTAGTGGAACCCCGCTCGCTTCGCTCGAACCCACGAGCTTGTCTTCACCTGGTCGACAGGACTCTGGGGAGGCCACGATTCCTCGGCTGGGAAGATCTCCGTGTTACGTGAGGGACTCTTTCGCCACACACTTTGATGACCACGCATTAAATCAAACGAAATATATATTGCGGGAGGGATGGCTAAGTTCCCAACACGTTGAAGGCTACATCACCTCCAAAGCTAACAATAAAATTATGTTGGGTCTGGGGGTGGGGGGATGGGTTCGTCTTCCTATATGACTTCTGACAAGCTGGGGGGGGGGGGTTGGCCATGAGAAGGGTTTGTGGCTCCCATGGACGTTGGTGCTCGCAGTGACAGATCATACGAAATGGGGTTTTAGAGTTAGAGTAGGGTTAGAAACGTAAATGGGTCAAGTTTGTTTCGATTAGATCAATATCATATGTTATCAGTGAGAATTTTATAAATATCATACTCAGATAGTATTATATTATTTTCACGAATATAGATATGGATATATCCATCGCGAATATAGATATATCTACGAGTTTTTATATCTATTTATAAATCATCGGTCTATGTCTATATCCAAGAAAATATGAGATTTATGAGAAGAAAAAAAGGAAAAGTCCGATCAATAAATTTATTACCAAAATAATTTTTATATTTTGTAAAAATATAATTACAAAGGTCAAACTCACTAATCTAACGAGGAGGATAACGGGTTTCGTTTATGTCAAAATCATATACCTAACATACATAATGAATTATTAAGAACAGATTTGGATTAGATATGAATTCTAATGTATTAAATTTATATCCTATCCGAATATGAAATAGATATATTAAATATATCTAAATCTGAATATATATCTATTTATTCGAATATTATCCGATCCATCGTGAAGAAAGTGATACAGATAATCAGATTTACATACATTTTTGAGGATCCTCGTCAAGGTTCACTTGCTCTTCATCTTATTTTTTTTTATTTTATCTTCGTCTGCTTTTCTTGTAACGTCTTTGAAGAAGGGGTAGGAAAGTCCGAGTGCCATCTTGAAAGTGATGTTTCTCGAACGGCATTCAAAATTTGTATGCTTCTGTGTGCATCTTGGGGTTTTAACTATTGGGTAGGCCCTTTTGGTTTTCCCGTTGGACTTGTTCCCATAACAGCGATGGTAGGCACAGTATGCCTGGCCACTGTTCACCTTTGCTTTCATTTCAGTCTTACCCTCCTGAGCTCCCTTTTTCTTCGTTTGTTTAACCACGATCTAAAAGGAACATCTAGGTCACTAGCTACACATCTCCAACACTCAAAGGCACCTAAGATCCTCACCAGTTGTTGACCTTAGAACCACCCTCCCATACAAACGGGCAGCTACCCACTCGAGCTGAAGTGCATCAGTATTTTAATTAATTCCCCATTGTCTACCCATCTGAAAACAAGAAAAGAGTACGTCTTTATGTGGAAATTACATTATGGGTATGGGAACCCAACCAGACCTTTTTGGTTAACAAGTCAAAACAGTGGTGCATGGCCGTGCAGTTTGCAAGTGGGGAAAGCGAGGCGGGCCTTGCCGTGTGCTTTCCAGCATTGACACGATATATATTGCGGTACTGCTGTCTTCATCACGGATGTTAGTTGTGGGAAACAATTCGACAAACAGCTGGCGGAAGACGAGATGGTTAGCACGGAGGACCTAACAAGAGTGTGCACGTTTGCATGTCTCCCAATCAAACCACTCTTTTTTTCCCTGCGCTTAGGTGAGACTTTTAAAGCCTGGCAATCCAATGTTGCCCATTTCTTCTTATTTACTTCCACCTTTTGAAACACGAGTCTTGGGCATATAATGCAGCACATATTGGACACTATGTTTAATATTAATTTCATTAGTTGTTGGAAGGCAACCACTGTGCTAAGGTAGACAAACAGAGGCAACGACGACGAAGTATCTTTGTTTATATCATGTTATATACAGAAATGTTATCACGCCATATTTTCTCCCTCTCTCTCTATTTGATCACATTCTTTTACTCAATCTGATTCAAAAATCGGATAGTAACATTCCAAGTCTTGGGTCATAGAATATCAAAGTATAGAAATGATCTTATTTTAACCGTTTGATGTCATAATTAGAATTAACTTGAGTTAATCCGGATTAATCTATCTCATCTCTGGAGGTGGAATAATCTAACCTTCTATGTATAAAAGGACTCATTTATCCCCACCGCACCTCACACCCTGCTACACTCGATCTCTCCCTCCCCCTCGCAGGCGCTGCCCCCTCCCTCTCTGTCGCCGGAACCGCCCCATCCCCTGCCTGCACTACCCCCCCTCACCTGACGATCTCCCCATCCCCCTCACCCACCGGCCACACCCTATCCCCCTCCATCTCCGTCGCCGTCGCCGTCGCCGTCATCCTCCTCCGGTATTGCCACCCCCTCTCCCCTCACTTGCCGATCTCCCCCTCCCCCTCACCCACCAGCCACACCCCCTCCCCCTCCCCCTCCGTCTCCGTCTCCGTCGCCGTCGCCGTGTCCGCTCCCTCCCCACTTCTAGACCTACCCCTCACAAGCAGACAATCTCTCTCTCTCTCTCTCTCACACACACACACACTCACTGTATTATTATTTAATCATTTTACACACAAAAAATCAGACTTAACTCACTTTTTTACCAAATCACAATTTATAACTGTCATATTAATCCACTCACTTAACCTAGGTTAATCACTTGTAAATAAAGTAAATAATAATAAAAGTGGATTAACTTAATTTACATATTTTAATTTGGGTTAATTTCAATCCCCAACTAAAGCGGGGCTAAGAGAACAACTCGAAGTAGGTCCAAGTGAGCCACTACTCATCTAATAGATCAAAAGCATATGTCCTAATCGACGAGGATGTTGCCAAAATGACTCACATAAACAGACAAATCTTAATCTTATAAAAGTATCGACCAACTTCTGCGCAGTTAAGGATCTTATTAAAAATCAACTTCAACCCACTTAAGGAGGATCTTATTAAACAATCCACCTCCTCTTATTAAGGAGGGAACAACTATCCACCACTTTTCGCAGGCGTTGTATTCAAAGCTTTAAAATAAGCACACCTTAAAACGAGGGAGAGGGGAGTACTCCCGTCCGTGTACTGACGAGTGACGACGACGCCCACGTGAGAGTGTGTGGAGGCCTCCAAAGCAACAGGGACGCGTAAACCCAACCGTGGCGTGGCCCCGCAACCAACCCCCCACAGCCCCCCTCCGGGGTGTGAGGGGTTCAGATTGGCGGTCGTGGGCCAGCCCAATAGGAAAACGAAACAGGCCCACCCAACTCGAGTGGAAGTTAGGCGTCCTTTTCTCCCCCCCCCCCCCTAAACATAGAAGATTTCTGGGGCACCTTTTCAAATTAGAAGCTTCCACGTCTCTCTCTCTCTCTCTCTCTCTCTCTCTCTCTCTCTCTCTCTCTCTCTCTCTCTCTCATATGTATTTATATATAATGGTTTCTTGTTCTGACTTGATGGGCCTCAACTTAATAGTCTCAGGGTTTGACGTTTTTGCACCCTGGGCCGGGTGAGGGTATTGTTCAAATCTAGGGGTTACAGCTAGATCTATCTAGTCCTGCACGATGGAGGGGAGGAATGGCATGGACTGTACCGGGGCAAAGCTCACAAGTTATTAGGTATAAACATATGAGACTTTCTTGCTTTTTATTCCTTTTATTGAGAGAGAGAGAGAGAGAGAGAGAGAGAGAGAGGGCTTCACCGGTATGGCTGTATGGGTTGGTCGTTCGTCGTTTGAAAAAAAGCCCGCGTCACCGGTATGGCTGTATGGGTTGGTCGTTCGTCGTTTGAAAAAAGCCGACGTCAAGTATGACCTTTTGTTTTCAAAAATTGATGAAATATCAATCCCACGTAACACAAGTTCCCACAGTCGAGAGATTAAATGTCAAAAATGTCTTAGGCGATATAAGAGAAATGCAAGCCACATGTTTATCTAAAACAAAGTAATCTCCGCATGTGGTTTTTAAACAATCACTTACATACGAGAATTAAATTGTTGAATTCATATTTTTAAGACACATTCAAGATCATCATATAATTCTCTGGCTACCACCCGTTATAATGATAGTGAAAGTTAATCAATATTTGACCATCGTATTCGTATACTATCTTGTTTTGACTCATAAGATCTGTGCTATTTTTGGGATGGTTGTGATATTTCTAAAAGGAACATTATTTTAAGTTAAACACTAGATATTAACACATAAATGATTGATTTTTGTTTGGGAAAATATCTTCTTCTCACAAATTTTTTATTTTTAGATTTTGACACAATATATAATTATTCATCTCAGTCTTTGTAAATCAATTTACAGTTTTAACATAATTCAGGTCTCCATAAATTTAAATCACGATCAATTAAATATTTGGGATATAATTAAATAAATTGAATAGCATCTAGGTAAACAAAAGGCTGAGTGATAGACGATGTATATCGTCTCATCAAAATCAATATAGATGATATTCTGTCTAATAAGCAAAACGACGAGAAACTGAGTTAGACGATCTTTCTTTTAAGTTTTCAGCATAAGCGAAGGATAAGACGATACATCGACTAAGTGCAATGGGATAGACGGATTAGACGATACATCCTTTAAGTGAAAGCAGATAGATAGACATAACGTTAGACGATATCGTCCAAGTGAAAACGGATAGATAATACTCAATCTAAGTGGACAAAATAGCATTAGACGATACTTCATCTAAAGTCTCTAGTTAGACGGAACATTAGACGATATATCGTCTAAGTCAGAAAGGATAGATGATGCGAGAGCTGATAGACGAATTTCTGTCTAAGAGTAAAATGACAAAAAATCAAAATAGACAATACATCGTCTAACTAAAGAGAAACATTTTACAAAACTTCGTTTAACTTAGAATAGACTATGAGTTAGACAATATTCTGTCTAAATAAAAAATGACAAAAAATAATAACAGATGATACACCATCTAACTGAAGATGCGTTAGACGAAATTTCGTCTAACTCACAATAAACGATGAGTTACATGATATTCCATCTAAATAAAAAATGACAAAAATAAAAAATAGATGTTACATCGTCTAACTGAAGATGAATTAGATGAAACTTCGTCTAACTCATGATAGGTGAAGCATTCGACGTTGAGTTAGACGATGACAAAAGTTGCATAGAAGGAATTTTGTTCTAATCTATCAAGTTGAAGTATTAGATGGATATGACTATAGATAGGTGAAGCGTTAGACAATCCTTCATCTAAGTGGAAAAGGACAAGTGTAACGACCCAAGATCCGGATACCGGGAGGGACCCGATACCATTCGAATCCTGATCCGCCGCTCACGAGCCGGAGGGCTCGGAAGGGCTAAAGGATGTGTGTGAGTGGAGGTATACACGAATAAGAAATAAAGCAGGAACAATAATAATATAACAATTAAATAACTTACTACAGATTCCAGTCCAAAAAGTACAGTCTAAAGAAATAAAACGTACCCAATGCCGAGTGAACACTCGGCCCGGCGAGCTAGCAACTAAGAATCTCCGTACAACACCCTCGAATCTCGAGGAGGAACCGCAACACTTGAAAAGCAGGGGGTGAGCCTCGTCTCACTAGCTCAGTAGGGGTCCCGCGGAACCCCAACCGTAAACAACGGCGATAACGGAAAGCAGCAACAAATGGCAGGAACAGCAAATACGATGACCGATAAAATCTCGGCTCTACAGCTACTCTTACTGTACCGGGAAACACACCCCGATCTCACAGTCCAGGGACCAGCGGACTGATGAGGAAACCCTAGCTACGCTGTCAGAATAAACACCGCGACAACGTTATCGCGGAGGCCTGTCCTCGCTGACTAAGGCCTGGCCCAAGATCACGCGGTCAGGGAACACGGTCACGACCTCGCTGTCGTGAACCCGGTGTCCTCTAGGGAAAACCCTCGGTAACGCTACCAGAAACCCTAGACCTCGATGTCGGGAAACGCCCGAAAACCACCGAAAAACACGAGAAAATCTGTCTCGTGTGACAGGAGTACTGCACACTAAAAATAAGGCCGGATGCGTCCACTGACGTCCGAGTACGTGCCTCAGGTGTCTCCCTCGCTTCAGGCGAAAACTGAGACACTGTACTAGTAACCACAAAACAAGGGTCTAGTCTGGGTCGTGCTCGTCAGCACGCGTCCAAAGTCCCCGACCATGTGTGCACACACTGACTGACTGTACGTGTCAAGCCCTCTAGCTGATTTTTCTCCCGACCCGGACTCTAGCCGCTAGAGGGGAGGCCCTACAGCTACTAGCCTAAAAACCATCTCTCCCTCGGGAGTCGTTCTCCACCTACTCCCTGGTGGGTATGCACATGCGTGCAAAGGCAAGCTACGACTAGTGGGGGCTCACTGAGTAGCAAACGACTCTCGGAAGAATCCTATGGAATACGGACAAGCTATGTAAATTAGCTCAAAAAATAGGTGGCACGATGCCACCGGACTCTGGGCAGTCCACTAAACCTATTAAACCCAACGGCCCTCGAGTTACAAGACTCGGGTCAAGGCCGTTGCACAGGACAGCCCTAGGCCGTCAATCGGGCCTACCCCTAGGTCAGAAGCCTCGGTAAAATAATCCTCAAGGCGGCCCATGACCGCCGAGCTTAATCCCTTCCAAAGGGAAGCTAAGAAACCATCCAGCCCCAGGCTGGGTAATTGGACTTGCATTCAACTGGCTATACGCATGGCCCACACGGAAACTACTTTCCAGAGAAGCTGACGACGTGCGGGAATAGCCCACCGCACTCATGCCGATATACGGCGACTTGATCAAGCGTAACACGGAGGCCCGGAACACGAAAGGGTCACCCGGACCCCTAAAACCCATAGACACGCTAATCGAGATAAAACGGTACCTTCGGACATCCAAAACCACGGTCACGATACCCACAGGGTGTCCAGGACAACCACGGGACCATGGGTCAGTCATTGGGTCTCAATCAGACCGACTGGGACCCAAAACGGGCAAGACTGGTGCAGTTCGGTCGACCTGCCCAGTTGGTCGACCGGCGCAGCGGGCGGCGTCGACGCAGCGCACGCTGTGTCGACCCCTCCTGCAAAGGTCGGTCGACCGGCGCCCAAGAGTTGGTCGACCGAACTCTGCAGGGCTCAGCCCTGCGCACTGGGCCGTTCGGTCGGCCGACCACAACCGGTCGGTCGACCGAATACGGTGACCACCCCGTCCGAAACCACTCCCGGGGCTCGGTTTCCATGCCCACTCAACCCCAGTCGAGGGGGAAAACAATGAGGATCATTCCCCGGGTCCCAAAACCCAACAATGGAACGAAGAAAGCAGGAAAATGTCAATCGATCAGGCAAAACCATCTCACGCCCTAAAACATGCTTGTAACCCCCAAACGAGCAATAAACCCTGCTCGGCTCACCACGGCCTACCAAATTCTTGAGAAAGGAAGTACAAGGGTTAAGGAACCATCCCCCTACCTCCACCGAAGATTCCGCGTGCCATGGACGCTGTTCCATCGCGAAACGCCTCGCAAACCACCGCCGGCGCCCCGAGCTAGCGAACGACGAACACTGTGCCACCGTCCCTCGATCCTCGACCCGTCCTCGCCGTTCCCCGCCTCACTAACCTCGCCACCTCACCCCCGCCTTCCTTTATCGGCCACCGGAGAAGAGAGGGAGAGAAGAGAGAGCGTGAGAAGAGAGAGAGGGAGAGATGAGAAATGAGGGAGAGAGAGGGGGTGGGTGGTTTAAATTGAAAACCCACGCGGGTTTTCCGAAATCCAGAAGATACAAAAATCGGAAAAAAATACTCTCCATGATCCTCGAAAAATGCACAATGCTCCTGCAACGTCCCGGAGCCCGACAACACATCGATTCACCCTGCACAGGGTTCCGAAGGCTCGTCAGACACAAACCCGCGTAAATCCCAAAATACGTTCCGGGACTCACAACGATGCTCCGAACTCACGGATCCTGATCCGAAAAAGCGAAAAAAATTTCAGTATGTTACAACAAAACCCTAGCATAGACGATGCTTCGTCTAATATAAAAAGTAAAAATAGAATGCTTAGACGATTGGATAGATGATATCTCATCTACTTTTATTAAAAGATAAAATACTCATCGCCCTAATTTTATCTTCCATAAGGCAGTACATATATTACACTTTTGACTTGGTTAAATATATAAATCTATTGACTGCGCTAAGCGATAAAGGAAACTTGAAATAACTAAACCCTCATGTACCTAAATAGGCCCATGCAAAATGGAAATAAACCCTAGCTTTCTATTATGCTCCCAAGATAATAAATCTTTGCCCAAACAAAGTATAATCTGTCTTAAGAAAAAGAAAAATATAGTCGCTAGAATATTTCTTTTTTTTAACGTATTCTTAAGTGCTAATCCCTTTGTTGATAAAAATTACTTTTTTCTGTGAGCTAAATATTCTCTCCAAGCATCAAATTTAAAATACTACTGTTTTATTCCCTACTAATCGTGCATGTACAGTAAGGACAAAGTACTATAAGTCTGTAGGGTATACATGTAGCGCAAACATATATAGTTTGGTCGTAAAAGAAAAGATACCAAAAAAGACAACATCTTCAGCTGGCCAGAACTTCAATTCACCTGCTACCCAGATAACGAGGTGCACGTGAGGAACTGGAGATAGAATCCCAGCCACCGAATGTACGAGAAGATCACACCATCGAAGGGTCTTGTATCGATCTAACGGATACAAGGAAGCCCTAGAGGTATATAAATACCTCAGAGAGAAGAAGAAGAAGAAAAGATAACAAGTCAACCAACCATTAAGAGCATTTAACAATATTATTCATCTTGCTCACAAGCGATCTTCAAGCTTCCTACATACTCGCGCTCAAGGGAGACTCCACCGAACTTCTTGTATCTTCCTTGAAGTCTTTTACTCTAGGTAGCCATTGAGAAGAAGAAGAAGGACTTGCGTTCATAGTAATCATTCTTTCTTCTTCTTGACTCTAGTTTCATATTATCTTATTTTTTGACCACATTAATTGCTCACTTAGGAGTATTCAATGGTAATTTTGTAAAACTCTTTACAAATTAATTATCAGAGCATTTGTTGCTAAGGAAAACTAGCATTGGGTGTGCCAGCATGGTGTGACGATTCCTTGTAAATCAGCTAGGTACTGGTTCCTAGAAAACTAGTGGAATAGGTTTGCGAAGACTTTAAGATCAGCTGGGAAGCTGGCCCTAGAAAACAACGGGTGTAATCTTGGATAGTAATGTTAAGTGGAACCCTAGGCGAGTTGCAGGGGACAGGATGTAGGGAAGCCTAGGAGGGCTGATTGAACTAGTATAAAAGCCTGGTGTTCTTATGGTGTGCTTACGATTCTGTGTTTTTATTTCCACTATGCGCGTTTCAACGTTAATTTTTTGTACGCGATTATTTTTATAGGCACATCTATTCACTCCTCTCTAGGGTATGTCCGGTTATTAACAAATAGTATCAGAGCATGTAGGTCTCCTTTATTGCAGGTTTAACAACCTAGGAATAAGATCCTGACATTAGCCGAACAGAGAACTGAAGCACCCTTGCTCTATAAGGTCACTCCACTAGCTGGCCACCATTCTTCAGCTGATGCAACTACCCCTACTAAAAGATTAGGATGATGAACTACCTAAAGGGGGTAGACTTCGACCTATGACTGATTATTGAAGAACGTGATGGAGTGATCACCCTCCCACAGAACAATGGGGTAGAGCTGAGAAAGAAATAGCCTCACTGAATGCTTGAGCTCTCAACCTCATGTTATGTGCACTAAGTCTAGAGGAGTTTGGCAGAGTGTGTACCTGCTCCAGCGTAAAGGAAATCTAGGAAAAGTTAGAAGTCACACATGAAGGTGCATTCCAGATCAAAGAGACTAAGATTAACCTCTTAGTCACAAAGTATGAAATGTTTAAAATGGAAAAGAATGAGACTATGAAAGAAATGAAGACAAGATTCAGCACGCTACTAAACAGTCTGAAGGCCCCCGGAAAAAGAAAGAAGATGCAAACAAGAAGATCCTTGGTCTGAAGGCCAAGGCTCAGAGAAGTGATGAAGAAACATAGTCTACCTCTAGTGAAGATAATGATGAAGCTGTCATGTTGTCTAGGAGTCTTCAAAGGATACTGAGGAACAAGAAGAAAGGCTCCTCGTCCAAAAGAAGTGGTTCCAAAAACATAAAGTGCCACAACTGTGGAAAGTCTGGGCACATCAAATGCGAGTGCTAGGTGAACGTGAAGAAGGACTACAAGGGTAAGAGAGCTGCTAAGAAGCCATCCATGTTGTCCGATGCTCAGCGTAAAAAATCAAAAGCTAAAGCTATGGTAGTCGCATGTAGCAATGAGGACAAGTTAGAGGACACAAGCAGTTCCAGCTCAAAGGAGGAAGAGCATGAGCACGTAGGTCTCATGGCAGACCATGAAGACCTTGCTGTAAACTCAGACCACCTCTATGATGCATCTGATGATTTCAGTAGCGATGAGGATCAGGTAAACCAAGTTCCCACAGTTGAAAGATTAAATGTCAAAAATGTCTTTAACTTTTCGATATTATCGCGAAAAGGCAATATAAGAGAA
The DNA here is from genome assembly GCA_022559845.1 of Amorphophallus konjac. Taxonomy (NCBI): domain Eukaryota; kingdom Viridiplantae; phylum Streptophyta; class Magnoliopsida; order Alismatales; family Araceae; genus Amorphophallus; species Amorphophallus konjac. The sequence continues at coordinate 55,992,620 of CM040122.1, forward strand.
ATGCAAGCCACATGTTTATCTAAACCAAAGTAATCTCTACATGTGGTTTTTAAAGATTCACTTACATACAACAATTAAATTGTTGAATTCATATTTTTTAGAGACTTTCAAGATCATCATATAATTCTTTGCCACCCGTTATAATGATAGTGGAAGTTAATCAATATTTGGCCATCATATTCATATAGATTTGCGCTATTTTTTTTGATGGTTGTGATATTTCTACGAGGAACATTATTTTAAGTTAAACACTAGAGATTAACAAATAAATGATTGATTTTTGTTGGGAAAATATCTTTTCTCTACAAATTTATTATTTTAGATTATGATAAAATATATAATTATTCATCTCATTCCTACTAAATCAGTTTACAGTTTTAACATAATTCAGATCTCTATAACTTTAAATCATGATCAATTAAATATTTGGGATAGAATTAAATAAATTGAATATCATTTAGGTAAACAAAAGGCTAAGTGATAGAGGATATATATCCTCTTATCAAAATCAACATAGACGATATTCTGTCTAATGAGCATAACGATTGAGTTAGATGGTCCTTCGTCTAAGTTTTCAAGATAGACGAAAAATTAGATGATACATCGTCTAAGTAAAATAGGATAGACAGATTAGACGATATATCGTGTAAGTGAATACAGACAAATGGAACGTTAGACGATAGATCATCTAAGTGAAAATAGATAGATAATACTTAGTCTAAGTTGATAAAGTAGCATTAGACGGTACTTCGTCTAAAGTCTCTAATTAGATGGAACATTAGATGATACATCGTCTAACTCAGAAAGGATAGACGATGCGAGAGTTGATAGACGAATCTCCATCTAAGGGAAAAATGACAAAAACTCAAAATAGACGATACATCATCTAAGTAAAGAGAATGGTTAATTAGACGAAACTTTATTTAATCTAAAATAGACGATGAGTTAGACGATATTCCATCTAAATGAAAAATGACAAAAAATAACAATAGACAATACATCATCTAATTGAAGATGCTTTAGATGAAACTTTGTCTAACTCATGATAGACAATGAGTTAAATGATATTCCGTCAAAATACAAAATGACAAAAATCAAGAATAGCTGATATATCATCTAACCGAAGATGCGTTAGACGAAACTTCATCTAACTCATGATTGGCGAAGTGTTACACGATATTCCCTCTAAGTGCAAAATGACAAAAGTTGTAATAGACGGAACTTCATTTTAATCTATCAAGTTAAAGTATTAGATGAATATGATTGCATATAGGTGAAGCGTTAAACGATCATTTGTCTAAGTGGAAAATGACAAAACCCTAAAATAGATGATGATTCATCTAATATAAAAAGTAAAAATAGAATGCTTAGACGAATGGGTAGACGATATCTCGTCTACTTTTATCAAATAACAAAAAATCTCATCGCCTTACATCCAGTCCGCTTGGAACTTCACAAGAGATTTCATTAACCTTCTTCAAAGGTTACACCCGTTCATTCTCAGGGTCTAACTTTCAACTGATCTTAGCATGTCTCAGCAAAACCTTACTTGCTTGTTTTCCAAGAACGAGCAACCCAGCTAGTTTTGATTAGGTTTTAATAAACCACCTAGTCACAAAAAAAGTGACTTAGTTTTTTTGGTGATTTCACACCAACTATCTTTCCAAGTGCTAGTCACCTAGCTAATTTGAGTTTCAGTAAACTGACTCAGCATAAGCAGTGTTGTTCTTAAGAGCAACAAATACTCTTACTCCTATCGTGAAGACAATTACAAAATAGTAATAAATGAAAAACACTAAAAGATAGGAAGAGAAGGGAATGAAGAATGTCGTTGAAGTGTAGATTATTCCTCCTCTTGAATGCTTCCCTGAGTGAGAGACTTCGGGGATCAGAATGAATGCGATAAAGTCCCTCATAGGCATGGGTGCGCAAGAAGCTTGCTACTCAGAGATTTCTTGAGTGCTCGTTGAATACTTGGTGTGCAAAAGGTCACTTCATTCTGCGAAGTCTAGGGTGTTTATAGAACTCTGGAATTTCTATTCGTTAGACTCCAGTAGTCTTCAACAGTCTGATCCCATCGTAATGTTTGGTGGCCATGATCACTCCTTCTTAGTGTAGACATGCTAAAATTGACACTAAATTGAGTAAATCTCACGTCGCACCATAATACTCCGGAGTGGCTCTTATCATTGACTTATTGAAGTGACTTTTCTGGATTTTTGTAATAAACGACTTTTTAAATAGACGCCATTTTCCTGAAATGATGCCTTAGTGGAAAGGTGCTAATTCAATTGACGTCTCTCTTCCAGACGCGGTTTTGGAGATCTCTCTTGCCTTATTTTGGAGTTTAATTCCAACAAAAACTCGTATTTTTTGGAAAGAGTGCCTATGCTTGAGCACGCCAATTGAATTGTCGCCTTATCATGAAGGCGTTAATTTCCCTTCAGTTTTTTGGAAATCTTTTCCTTCTATTATTTTAATTTCTTAATCCACGTCTCTTTCTTGGACGCCATTTAAAATAACACATTTCTAAGGAGATGCCAGTTCATTTCGTATCGCAAATGGACTCTTCCCGAGCCTAGCTGCTTCCTTCTATTCTTTGGTGTTTTGATTCGTCTGGGAAATGGTTTCTACCGTTGTAAGAGCCCCTTTTGGAAGGCTTTCCCTCAGAGAATCCTATTATAACTCTAATTTCTCTTTTTGGGGAATTAGGGGCTCCGATTTTTGGTTCTATAAATACCCCAAGCCAAGGAGGCTCATGGGTCTAGAGGTTGAATTCTGGAGGCAAAGCTCTGATCCTTGATTTTCTAAAGGTCGAAGGAGGGGCTGCTCTACTACCACAAGAAGTCTTCTTCCCCTCGTCACTCTCCTTCTATATCCAAGCCGTAAGGACTAAGATACTTTTTTCCTAAACTCTTTTTCTCCTTTCATTCTTTCTCTTTGATTTAGTTTACATGCATGCATATTTCTTCTGCATTCCTCACCTAGAGGACTTCTTTAGTGCTCTGCACATCTTTTATCATAGCATAGCATTCATCCTTCCCTTGTACTAAGGGGGTTTAAAACAAACACACAAGATATGTTCTTCTTCATGCTTTCTAGTCTCATCTTTGCATTAGAATTTGATACTACACTAGTGGTTTTCTAATCCATCTCTTCTTTTGTTTTAGTTGTGTTCTTTCAAGGTAATCAAAGTAGATTCTATTCATCGGCCGGCCGATTGGAAGAGAAATGTAGATCCTCATCTCCCATGCAAGGTATTCTTCGCGATCACCCTTCTTTTTTCTCTTCATTTATTTTGAGATTTTTTCACTTCTGGCGATCACCTTCCTTTCTAGCATCTTCATGCTCCCTTCCCCTTAATTTTCCACTTGTTCATCACACTTATATCTCTCTTTTTTTTTAATTTTCTCTCTCCCTTTTTTGTGACATCCACACTTGGAACTTAATGTTCTTTGCGTATGCCGGTCTTTGTATAGTCGGCAGGTGGGTCAACCCCCTAGTATAGATATCCCGTCTCCGTATCCTTCCCTTTGCGTGCTATACATCTCTGTTGCTGCAGCCTATATATCCTATACATATATTAAAAGTATCTCTTCCATATGCAATTGTTAGATTGACATAAGATAAAGTAGCAAAATTTAAAAATACACAACTTAGTCTTTGAATACATGAAGAAAATAATATGAGTGTGCAAATAAAACATATCTCACTCTCAAAAAGTGACATCATATTTTAGATTTTTTTTATACAAATAAGTCATTGTTATATGACAAATTACAGATATATCACTCCTGGAAATGTTAGCATATATAACCTCACTATCTTGACAAACTTGGAAAAATGTCACTGTGATTAACGGCCATCGACGGAGCCTTGAATATTCCTCAAAGATTCCAATGTTCTAATTAAGTGATGATCAAATGATCAAATGCCCATCTCCTTCACACCAGAGAGAGAGAGAGAGAGAGAGAGAGAGATGGGGGGCATCCCCGTCGGCTGCATCATGATGGAGCTCTTCGTTGGGGGGGGGGAGCTTCGCCAGAGGTGGAGGGGGGGTGGGAGGGTGGAGAGATAGGGGAGTGGGAGGTGGGGACCCCAACGGTTGCAGGGGGTTGGGAGGGCAGAGCAGTAGGGTGTGGGAGGCAGGGTTCCCGGAGGTTGCTGGGGGTTGGAAGGGTGAAGTAGTAGGGGGTGGTGGGAGGCGACGCCCCTGGAGGTGGCGGGGGGTTGGGAGGGCAAAGCAGCAGGGGGTGTTTTCAACGGAGGTGAGAGGCGATGCTGGGAGGGTGAAGCAGCAGGGGGTGGCGGGGTCCCCAGAGGTGGCGTAGGGTTGGTAGGGCAGAGTAAGGGGGGTTGACAAAGATGGGAGGTAAGGTTGGGGGCAGAGCAGCAGGGAGAGAGGGGGGTGAAGTTTACCGGAGGTGGTAGGGGGCTGGGCAGACTGGCGGCGGGGGGTTGGGGGGGGGAGATGGAATGATGACAGTGGCAGGCCGGCAGCAGGGGAAGCAGGGAGGGGTGACAAGCTGTCATCGCCCTCTATTAGGGTTCCGGAGAGGGGAGGAAGAAGATGCCTCTCTTTGCATTTTCCTCTTAAAAGTTTGTTATTTATGTATATACCCCAATTGGATGTGCTTTTTTTACTTTAGAATTATATTTAGGGTTCTTTTGTAAATATATAACCGAGTATCTAATATGGATAACTATGGTCATTTTCATCTTTTCCCACGTCTAGTTAACTCTAACCATGGTTAATTAGATGGGTGATAATGTGAGATTACGATGATGGTATTTTTACACGTTGTTCAAGATAGTGGAGATATATATGCTAATACGTTTCCAGGAGTGATATATCTACAATTTCATTTGTAACAATGGTTTATTTGTAAAAAACCCTATATTTTAAACACACAATATAATATGTTTTATGTCAGAGGATAACAATATATAACGAATACAATGCATTTAATGCAGGACATATGTGACCGTTTGGCCGTCTAATATATTTGTCTGGATGTGCATCATCCACGTATTAAAGTATTTCAAGTAGGTTGGATGATAAGAGTATCGTCTGCAATATATTATCTAAGTGTTTTCAAAGGTATTTTGTCGTTTTATGACACTTTGATGAAACACGGTCAAAAGCACTATTGTACCCGGACAATTTCCCCAGCAAAATACTCAGAAATAAGAGTTCGGGAATTTCCTCGAACACCTCCAAGGCATGGACTGCCCGGCCCCTCCGACAACCTAGTGGGCCTGACCAACGGTCCCAACCCGCTAGCTGAGGTACACGGCAACATTAGCAACTAATCGGGACCACTCTCGACCCCTCAGTTGCGGATTTCCTCCGTGTTCTACATAACCACCCGGGCCAACCCGGGGGCGCCCCAACTACAAGCCATGCCACGTGGCACCCAGTGAAAAGGCCAGGGCCCCCCCAGGACGCCTTCTTTCAACCCTCCAAGGTCAAAGGGAGACCTAAATAAGTCAACCACATGCTTTGGAGGCCCGCAGCATGTGTATACGGCTCACACACGTGTGTTCGGCATTTTTTCGAACACCTTGTGGGCGCGTATGTACGTTCCAGCCCCTCTATAGCAAACCGTGGGTCAATCCACGGCTCCAGCACACCAACTGGGTTCTATGCCGACCCTCATGCAAGTCGGGACCGCTCCAGACCCTCAGACACGCGGCAATGAGCCGCTCATACTTAGCACTCGGGCCAACCCGAGGCAACCCTGCCAACCCGCCGTACGTGGCACGTAGCACGAGGCCGGGCCCACATGCCCAAGGTGCCTCCTCTCAGCCCCCATGAACTTCTACCCACGGCCCTAGACTAAGTCCAAGGCCAGTCGGTCACCTACGTGGCCCGTTCGACGACCAGGGGTGTGTCGAGAATTTGCACAAACACCTTGCGAGCGGCTACTACGACTTGAAGAACAACGGCCCCCACGGGCCATCCCAGTATCCCGGAGCCCAGTCTGCCTCAAAAGACATTCACAGACGACGAAAGAAGACCCCCGGGGTGTTAGTATTGGTGTGTTATAGGCCAATTTTGGGTCGGGTAGGCCCAATAGTTATATGATATTATTCTTTATTAATAAAGTGGTATTTGAGCATAAATATGTGATTGTATATTACTTTACGATGTCCCTAGGATATGTGGTTGTAAAGTCAACTCGAGATGGAATTTCGATCATGAGACTGACTTTACATGGACACATACCTTAAACTATTCCTGGTTGGAGGGTAATCACTCGGGGACTTTGATTACCTATTAAACCAGTACACATGATGTGTGACTGACTAGTTTCATGGTCATTGGTGCGGGGCACCAACACATATGTGTAGGTGTATGTCCTTGGAGGATGTACACTGAACTGATCCGCTATTGGATCTTCAGATGGTTGATTATACCTAATGTCAACTGAAGATCCAACGGTCTTAGTGGCATCGTTGGTCCTTTTACCTAAGACATTGGTCGGATCATACACGAGGACTGGGATGGTTTAATTACTTGACTAAGTGACTTTAACCATAAGTCACGAATTGTCGAGTCATTAACCATTTCAGGATACGTGTGAAGATCATCAATGGTCAAAAGGGGATCGCTCACTGTCGGGTATATATCAGACAGTTAATGGGTCATGACACTGACGCTCCATTAAATCTCTGGCCAGGGTCGTGTGAGTTCGTTTAGAACGGACGTCATAAACTTTAAGGAGGTCATGGTCAAATGGCACGATCATAGGGTTTGACAGAAACCATACTCTCGATCGAACCAGACTCATAGAAGGAGTGAGGGATTATAGCGATGCGGCAACTGTAGACTTACAGGTACCAGACAGGCTGGTTTAAACCCGGCATCCTCTAGGATCACGCGGATTTGCTTGACCCAACGTGATCAAAGGTTCGGAATAAATTAAACTATTATTCGGCTCTAGTAGAAGCGAATAATAAGTTTAATTTATTTCTAATTGGGAATTAGAAGTTAATGGGCATTAAACTAGAGTGACTATGCGCCTAGAGGATCACACACAATGGATTCTCAGGGCGCAGTGCGCCCGCCCGGGTGCGCGGGCGACGCACGCGAGCGCACCGCGTGGCGGCGCCGCAGGTGGGCGCCCGCACGCGGCGCAGCCGCGTGCGGGCCAGTGGCGCCCGGGGGCGCCCCTCGAGGGCAGGCACGTCCACCCACGCGTCCCGCGGGGGGGGGGGGGGGGGGGGCGCGTCCGCCCACGCGTCCCGCGTGGGGGGCCGTGCCCAATAAGGCCTGCCGACTTATTTTTTTTAATTTAAAAAATATACTTTATTAATTTAATTTTGCTAAACCCAGTATATATATGTGAGAAATATATATAACTGTATAGTAAATTAATCTGATTATTATCTTAAATATTAATTATCTTATCTCAACAGAAAAGTCAAATGTTAAATTTTATTTAACTTTTGAATTTACCGAGGTGAGATAATTACTATTTACCTTGAGATAAAATGGTAATAATTGAAGTTATTTCAATAAAATTTAATTTTTAAATTTTTAATTATTAGATAATTAGTAAATTCAGAATGTGAATTTCATTGAAGTTAAATATATAAAATTGAAATATTTAAAATTTTAATTATTAGATAATTATTAAATTCAAATTTTGAATTTTAGAAAAAAAGATAATTGAGGATAATTACATTATTTAGATTTACTTTCAAATAAAATTATTGGATAATTAGTTTGAATTTTAATTTAAATGATTGTCATATTTAAATTTTAATTTTATTTTTAATTATTAGATAATTAAATTTAAATTTAAATTTAAATAATTATCTCAATTATCTGACTTATTTGCATCAGATTCAAATATGCATGTCCATGTTATAAATGATGGTTCTTTACATGATTTGCTTTATTTACGTTGCATTGGCTTACTTATGTATTTAATTTTAGTTAATCCTACTTCTATTTTAAAAATTAAACAAAGCTAGCCCATTTTTATTTGCACATCCCATTTTTAAATCTAAAAGTAAGGATTATTTTCAGAAATAACCCTTGATTGAATGATGGTTCTTTACGTGATTTGCTTTATTTACCTTGCATTGGCTTACTTATGTGTTTAATTTTAGTTAATCCTGCTTCGACTTTTAAAATTAAACAAAGCTAGCCTATTTTTGTTTGCACATCCCATTTTTAAATCTAAAAGTAAGGATTATTTTCATAAATAACCCTTGATTGATTTTACGTGAATGGGTTGGCAAGTGATCATGGACTTGGTTAATGTAATTAATTGGGATATGCGAACCTCTTTTCTCTCTCTGTTAAAATTCCTATGTACTTCTATCTCCCTTTAAAGTTGTACTCGCCCTAAGGGCTGTTGAAATTTGAGTGACATGTAATTTAAATTTTGCCGGCCTGTGTGCCCTGTATAAGTTGTAATTAATGCGGCGTGGGAGTTTGAAAGCGTGGAGCACACCCGACGAGGACGATCCAGCTGCTTCGGAAGCGGGCCGGATGTCTTAGTTACATTAGGAATAAAGTCCATGATCACTTGCGATTTAATTTTGCATTGGATGCATTTACTTTGTGCAAACTACTAGGTACGGTAAATATATTGGATATATTTATATTACCATCTAGGGTGAGATCAAGATAAAATCAAATTCCCTCGTGATTTAATTTTAGATCTGGTAAACGTGGCTCTAGGAGTCGTCATGGCCCTCCATCATTATGGGGTTAATGAACGTTTTTAACTCATGGATTTGTTGTGCTTTTCACAAGGTTCATGGGTTTGGAGGCGGGATGTAACCCCAAGGCTAGGCCTCAATGGGATGCGGAATTGAACCCGACCTTGTTGTGCTTTCCACAAGGGTCGGATCATGAGCTCATTGCTATATCGTAATGGTGGTTAGATCTAACCGAGAGTATCCATTGTTGTGCTTTCCACAAGGGGATGATTTCTCGGGGGCCGAATATCGGATATTGCATTAGATGTAAGTGCATGTTGATTGCCCTTGAGATGATGTATGGCTTGTTGTGTTTTCCAAAAGGTCGTACATCAGTCTCGTTGGGATTCTGACCCACTAGGTTGATCTCGTTGATCTCCCGTTCTATATACTGAGGGTTATATAGTTCGATCAAAAAATAGTGGGACTAACTAAGATAGAAAATCACATCTAAGTTAGAATTTGAATATATGCTAAGTTATCTTTTATTTCTTATCCAGATTACAATGTCATCGTCCAACCCCCTCTCCGGCATCTTAGATGCCAACAGACTAACTTGACCGAACTACTCGGATTGGCTGCGTAATCTACGCATAGTCCTCACCGCCGAAAAAATAGCCTACGTGTTGGACACGGTTCATTCTGAGCCAGCTCCCGATGCCGACGAGGGCGAGTTAATGACTTATGCCAAATGGTCTGAAGACTCTTCCCTTGCCCAATGTTACATGCTGGCCTATATGGCTCCCGAGCTGCAGAGGTAATTTAAAAAGATTGATTGTAGAAGCATACTTCTTAACCTATGCCAACTCTTCGGGGAGCAGGGTAGGATTGAGAGATTTGATATCTCCAAAAGGCTTTTCAGGACACGGATGTCGGAGGGTGCTTCAGTAGAGGCTCATGTACTGAAAATGATGGAGTGGATTGAGAGACTCAATGCACTGGGGTTCAAGTTGGATCTTGAACTGTGCATTGATCTTATACTCCAGTCATTGCCCGATTCCTTTTATTCCTTCATCATAAACTTTAACATGAATAGAATTGATGTAACTCTCCCGGAGTTGCTCAACATGTTTAAGAGTACTGAAGGAACTATGCAGAAAGATAAACCATCTTCTTCTGTAATGATTGTTGGCCGGGCCAACAAGAAAAGGAAGGCCACCCAGATATCCACCAAAGGTGACAAAGGGAAGGGAAAGAAGAAGGCCATGGGTAAGCAACTCGCCAAAGTTAACAAAGGGAAGGGCAAGAAGAATGAAAAAGAAGACAAGTGTTTTCGATGCGGGAAAATAGGGCATTGGAAAAGGAATTGTAAAGTAATTCTAAATGAAGGTGTTTTTGTCATAGACCTTAATTTGTCATATATGGAATCCACATCATGGGTATTGGATACTGGATGTGCATCTCATATCTGCAACTCTGTGCAGGCGCTGGCAAATAGAAGGCGGCTGGGTAAAAAAGAGATTGAACTGAGGATGGACAATGGAGCTTTAGTTTCTGCCAAAGCTGTCGGGACTGCACGTCTCACTTTATCTTCAGGAGCCATTCTAGAGTTGAATGACTGTTATTATGTTCCTAATATTATTAAGAACATTATTTCAATCGCTGGCTTGTATAACGTTGGATATGCATTGGCTTTTAACAGCACTGGGTGCTCTATAATGAATAATTGTTTGATTATAGCCAATGGTTCATTAGTCAATGGTCTTTATGTATTAGATACATGTTCTAATGTTATGCATATTTCCAATGCGAATGAAGTGAATTCTGCATATCTATGGCATTGCAGGCTTGGTCATGTAGGCGAGAAAAGAGTCTCTCACCTACACTCAAATGGGTATTTGAATTCATTCGAATACAAGCCATTTGATACATGTGAGTCGTGTCTCATGGGGAAGATGACCAAGGCTCCCTTTAGTGGACATGGTGAGAGGGCTGCTGACCTTCTCGAGCTCATACACTCGGATGTGTGTGGACCCATGTCCATGGAAGTAAAAGAGGGTCACCTCTATTTTATTTCTTTTATTGATGACTTCTCGAGATACGGCTATGTATATTTAATGAGATATAAATCACAAGCCTTTGAGAAGTTTAAGGAATACAAGAATGAAGTAGAGAAACAGACTGGCAAGAGTATTAAAGCTCTTCGATCGGATCGAGGAGGTGAATACCTTAGCCATGAATTCACTTCTTATCTTAAAGACAATGGAATTATTTCTCAGTGGACTCCACCGTATACACCACAACACAATGGTGTATTCGAAAGGAGAAACAAGACCTTGTTAGACATGGTCTGATCCATGATGTCTATGTCAGGACTACCATTGTCTCTCTGGGGCTATGCCTTAGAGACTGCAGCCTATTTACTGAATAGGATCTCAAGTAAATCTGTTCCTTCTATATCATATGAGATATGGAAGGGCAGGAAACCAAATTTTAATCACATTAAAATTTGGGGGTGTCCTGCTCATGTGAAAAGGAACGATAGTGACAAACTTGAGTCTAGAACCGATAAGTGTAGGTTTGTGGGATATCCAAATGAGACATTTGGATATTATTTCTATCACCCTTCTGAGCAAAGAGTCTTAGCGGCTAAGAGAGCTGTATTTCTAGAAAGAGAATATCTTCTCCAGAAAGACAGTGGGAGCCAAATAGAATTGGACGAGGTCCATGAACCACAAATCGTAGACACAAACTCATTAGATGAGACTGTATCGATTGATCTTATTCAGAGTGAAACACAGATACGGAGATCTAGTAGACTACCAAGAGAACCTAAGAGAGATGTTGGACATGTCTCAGAGAGGTCCTCTAAGGTAAGCATCGGTGAGGATGAAGATCCTCAATCGTACCAGGATGCGATCCGTAGTGTGGACTCCGAGAAATGGCAAGAGACAATGGATTCAGAGATGCAGTCCATGTACACCAACAAAGTTTGGAACTTGGTTGATGTACCCGAAGGGAAAGTCCCTATCGACTGCAAGTGAATTTTCAAAAGGAAGATCGGTGCAGATGGACAGATTGACACATACAAGACCAGATTAGTGGTGAAAGGGTATCGTCAAAGATAAGATATTGACTATGACGAGACATTTTCACCTGTGGCCATGGTTAAGTCAATCAGAATCCTCCTTGCCATTACTGCATACCTGGATTATGAGATTTGGCAAATGGATGTGAAGACAGCTTTTCTGAATGAAAATCTGTCAGAAGAGGTGTACATGGTACAACCTGAAGGATTCACTTCCATGCTTCATCCTCATAAGGTATGCAAACTTCAGAGGTCCATTTATGGATTGAAGTAGGGATCTCGGAGCTGGAACTTAAGATTTGATGAAGCTGTCAAATCTTTCAACTTCATTCGGAATGAAGATGAACCATGTGTTTACAAGAAGGTCAGTGGGAGCTCTGTGACCTTTTTAGTCCTTTATGTTGATGACATCTTACTCATTGGGAATGATGTAGGGATGTTGACATCGACTAAGTCTTGGTTGTCCAAGACCTTCTCCATGAAGGATTTGGGAGAAGCATCCTATGTGCTGAGTATAAGGATCTATCGAGTTAGATCTAAAAGGATGCTAGGATTATCCCAATCCATGTACATAGATACTATCCTCAAAAGGTTTATGATGAAAAATTCCAAGAAAGATCTCATTCCCATGAGACATGGAATTTACCTATCTAAGGGGATGAGCCCTAAAACATCTGAGGAGGTGGCACACATGAATAAGGTACCCTATGCTTCGGCTATAGGGTCAATCATGTATGCAATGCTATGTACACGGCCTGATGTTGCCAATACTTTGAGCATTGTCAGTAGATATCAGGCAAATCCAGGCGAAGAGCATAGGAAGGCAGTAAATGGCATCTTTAAGTACTTACGAAGGGCTAAGGATCTTTTTCTACTTTATGGAGGAGAGGACCTACAGCTTAGAGCTTACACAGACTCTAGTTTCCAGTCAGATCCAGATGACTGCAAATCAATGTCTGGGTTTGTATTCATGTTGAATGGAGAGTCAGTTGGAGAAACTCCAAGTAAGATACGACTGCAGACTCGACGACGAAGACAGAATATATTGCTACAGCTGAAGCTGCTAAGGAAGCCGTCTGGATGAAGAAATTCATCTTGGAACTTGGCGTAGTTCTTGAGATATCAGCTCCCATCCCATTATTTTGTGATAATAATGGGGCAATCGCATATGCGAAGGAACCGAGATCTTACCAAAGGTCGAAGCATATTCTCAGGCGCTTCCACCTTATTCGGGAGATTGTTGATCGTGGAGATGTGGCGGTAGAGCGTGTACTGTCAAAAGATAACGTAGCAGATCCACTGACTAAGTCTTTAACACAGACTGTATTTGAGCGCCATCGGGATAAAATGGACCTCAAAGTTGTGGGCAATTGACTGTAGATCAAGTGGGAGATTGTTAGTATTGGTGTGCTACATGCTAATTTCGGGTCGGGTAGGCCCAATAGTTGTATGATGTTATTCTTTATTAATAAAGTGGTATTTGAACATAAATATGTGATTGTATATTACTTTACGATGTCCCTAGGATATGTGGTTGTAAAGTCAACTCGAGATGGGATCTCGATCATGAGACTGACTTTACATGGACACATACCTTAAAATGTTCCTGGTTGGAGGGTAATCACTCGGGGACTTTGATTACCTATTAAACCAGTACACATGATATGTGACTGACTAGTTTCATGGTCATTGGTGCGGGGCACCAACACATATGTGTAGGTGTATGTCCTTGGAGGATGTACACTGAACTGATCCGCTATTGGAGCTTCAGATGGTTGATTATACCTAATGTCAACTGAAGATCCAACGGTCTCAGTGGCATCGTTGGTCCTTTGACCTGAGACATTGATCGGATCTTACACGAGAACTGGGATGATTTAATTACTTGGATAAGTGACTTTAACCATAAGTCACGAATTACCGAGTCATTAACCATTTTAGGATACGTGTGAAGATCATCAATGGTCAAGATGAGATCACTCACTGTCGGGTATATATCAGACAGTTAATGGGTCATGACACTGACGCTCCATTAAATCTCTGGCCAGGGTCGTGTGAGTTCGTTTAGAACGGACGTCATACACTTTAACGAGGTCATGGTCAAATGGCACGATCATGGGGTTTGACAGATTATTGGGTGACGGATTATTATTGTACAAATGTATATATTAATTCTCTTGAAATCCTTTTGGGAAGGCATATAAGAGGGGCTTAATATATATGTATAATAATGAAAAGGATATATATACGATTTTGGTCTTTATGGGTTCTTTTCAAAAGGGCCTAATCCTATATATATACCACTTACGAGAACTCTTCCCCCCCTTGGCTTAATCAAGCACTAATAGCAAGGGAAGAGAGATTTCTCTCCCCCCCTTTTCTCCCTCTTGCTCTCTCTCTCTAGAAGCCCTTTCTCTCTCAAGAAGGGGAAGGCTCGGGGAAGATCGTGCCGGGTGGATACCGTCGCAGCGCAAGGATCCGTGTGGACCCGTTCTAGCAACCCGTTGTTAGAGGTTGGGTATTTAATGCATCGATTAGAGCACAGATCTAGGATTCCATCAAGCCGGGTTCGAGTAAATAATTTTTGTTATCCACTGCGTTGCCCGAACTGTGCTGTGTGGAACCTTACACGGGGGCCATCCCTCGGGGTTGCAACGTGCCCGGAGCCAGTTCACCCCGGGGAGCTGCCGCGCATCTCTCCAGCCCGGTGGCCCCACGGCCCCGCTCAGTCCCAGTTCGTTCGATTATCAGTGTCCGTTTGTCCGACTCCCTACCAGTTCGTGAGAGCAACACACGGAAGCACGAAGCAACAGCACGGGGGAGCGGTCCTCGGCAGTCAACGCGCTCACAAGTCTCCATGTATCCTCCCAGCACTTGTCCCTTTCTTAGTTTAATTTAGGAAGAAAAATAAAAAAAATCGGGATTTTATAGAGGGTGGGGCTGCCCCTCTCTCTCTCCACTCTTGCCCGCCTAAACCCCTACACAATAAAAAAAGATTTTTTAAATTAAAAAAAGGGGCCAACTTAGCCCGCCTAAACCCCCCCTGGGGAGGGGTTTAGGAGGACCAGACCAGCACATGGGGCTGATCCGCCTAAACCCCCCCTAGGAGAAGGGTTTAGGTAGACCAGACCAGCCCCTTGGGCTGGTCCGCCTAAACCCTATCTCCCCCACTCCATTACACAAATAAAATAATAAAAAATATATTTTCTTAGGGTTTACCCGGACCAAGTTGAACCCTCAACTTGGTCTGTCTAAACCCCACCCCCACCCCTTCAAATTCCTATAAATTCCACCCCTTAGAAGCTCAAGGGGCAACAATGCAACAGCAACAACAAGAGCAACGCACTAAGGCTTGCACAAGCGAACTCCCGTACGGACGGACAAACACCCCCGACCTAATTGTCGCCTCCTCGGACTCTCGAGGCTTTCGGCAAGGGTCGGGAATGCGAGAAGACAAGTGCGTGCGTGGTTGGCTTGCTAGTCAGCTCACATACGCCCAGGGTATGTCACGTGTACTTCCCTCACGCGGTGTTTAGCCGTCTTACACCAAGTCCATCCTTGTCGCATATAAGGTGACTATGTCAACGGCAAGTACACCCGCATCCCGGGTCCACCCATGTACGCCAAGTTACGGTGACAAAACGCACTCCATGATGCCGTGCCTAATTCCGACACGGAATCAATCGTGTGCCTACTGCTCACCCCCCGAGCCTGCCGTTAGCCACTCAGATTTAACAGCTCAAGTCTAGTCGGACCTCTGGCCCGGGAATCATAGTCCCAGGGCCGACCTCCACTCCCCAGCATGACGACACTTGCCGTTCGAGACCCGGACCCGACCGCTCACCTCGAGCCGTGTCCGACCTCCGCTAGGTGCCAGTCCACGTCCGTCCCGGCCACCAAGGCAGTCGGGCTCGCATCAATCCCTTTGTAAAGGAGTTCATGTAAGACACGCAGATATCCACTTTGCAACGCAATGACCCGGGGACCGACCCAGGTGTCGGAATTGTCCCGCGGCTTGCGTCCGTTGTACTTTGGCCCCCTCGGCCTATTTGTAAAGCCCACGTGGCTCTCCTGTAGCATAAAACAAGTGGAATACAAGCGCCCGCATTCGGGCCCCCAGCTTTCTACCTACACCACTCGGCATACGTGCCTAACATCCCGACTCCAGTAAACACCCCTCAGTTGAAAGCGCACTCGCAGCTGCGGAATGCTTCCGGCCCTCTACCCACGGCTTTAGACATATATACATGCTTTTCTTCAGCATGGAACGAAAGTGTTTAGATTCAATCCGATAAAAATAAACACCGGTTGCTTGCAGTCGGTGGGGAAAGATGTTCAGTACACGATTCCCACAATTGCCTACACACTCGCACCCGTGGAACCCCTTTTCTCCACGTGTCGCCCGCTCGCTCGAGCCCACGTGCCGCGTCCTGGTGACGCTTCCCCGGTCAACCCTTGGTTCCACGGGTGATTGTCGAGAAATCGACTGGCACGCCCGCACCCTGCCCGGTTAACCTATACCCTTACATTCCCGTGCCATTCAACCCTTTTCAACTTTCCGTAAGAGGAGAGTGCCCGATACCGCCGTGAGAGACATGCAACCTTAAGGGGGATACCCTAGATATATCAAACTCCCGTGTCTTCCTTCCCCGCTGTATCTCTTCCTTCACCTCGATCATCGGCATAAAAACCCACGCAACAGAGAGGATGGCACGCCAGGTGGGACGTCTCCCGCCTTCCTTCTTTTTGCTGAAGAAAAGCCTATGCCAGCCCTGAAGCCCTGGTGCAGTTTCCCTGTCCTTGCAGGAGAGACAGAGGACGGCACTCACGCGCACATCCCCTAGCAGCTTTTGGTTCGTGTTCTGACTATCGGACCGCCCTCGGTGACTGTCAGCAACCATCGCCTCCATAGCACTCAGCGCTCCAGCAACCATGGCGGCCGTCACCTACGGTCCCAATGTCATTGCCACCCATGCCTGGGTGGGCTACTTGGCGACGCGATTGCTTTCGGCAGCATCGCCCCCGTCATCGGATCACCCTATTTTTTGGGCGTCATCCCTGTGGCTGCTCTTCAGCCAACCCCAGTATCTCTGTCGGCTCCGGTGGCCGATGCGCCACGCACACCTCCAATGCCGATGGCCCACCTGAGCACCAGGCTCAAAACCGCCACCATTGGCCCCTATAGGGCCCCCAGATCAACACCAGCTCGGGTAAGCATTAGCTCCCGAGGCCAGTCTTGTCCGATCTCCGGCACGGCCCCGCGCCCCGGACTTCGGTCACTACCGCAGCATCTGCCTCGGGTTTCCAACTCCGAGCCCCAGCAAAGCCAGTACCCAACACGGGCTCTCAGCCCCCGGTCCACGGCCTCTCAGCACCTTCCTCGGGCCCGCAGGGCCGAGCCCCGGCAAAGCTAACCCTCGATATGGGCTCCCAGCCCCAAGTTCGCGGCTCTCTGGTATTGTACTCGTAACCTCGGTTCCGAGCTCCAGTTGAGCCGGCTCTCCCAGCGGGTCTCCTACCCAGGGGGCAAGGTTCCTCAGCACCTTTTTCGGGCCTCCCGACCCGAGCCCGGACTACCCCAGCACTTACCGAGGGTCCTCGACCCAGGGGCGTCGGCACCTCTGTGCTTCCGACGGCATCGCTTCCTGGTGCAAGAGTGTCATCTCGAGCATTGGCAACACTTCTATCGGCGCGGGCAAGGGCTTATACCCAGGTCGCTCAGTCATCTACTCCCGGCGCGGGTCTCATACCCCAGGGGCCAATCCCAACACCTCCGGCTGACCGCTCCACGCTGCTGGTCGCTCCAGGTCGGGTCTTCTTGGTCTACCATCTCGGGGCGGAGTTTTCCTCGGCTCCCCGGAAGAAGCGTCGCCATGGCCGTAAGGGCAGGCGGCTCGCCACTACAATTAGCAACTCTAACAAAACTATTATTGTCAGTGATTTACGGATTCACCTCGATGGGGGTGAACCCATCAGACCTCAGGAACGGACCATTCTTACTGTTCCCACCTCCAACCGCTTCGACCTCTTGCGACGAACGCGGGAGGATAAGGCGAAGCTCAAAGGAACGGGCACCTCGGCAGCAGTCCGGGGGCACCCACTACAGCCCGACACATGGGCTCCCAAGACAAGTCGTCGGAGAAACGACGATAAGGGAGACCAGCAATCCGACTTGAGGAGAATTTAGGTCACCCCAGAGGAAGCTCAAGCCGTTCAAAGGGTGTGTATTAGAACCCCCTGTGAGCACTCAGACCCAGCATCGGGCGAGACGCGTCCAACCCTACAACGGCACCGTCTGATGATGCCCAGCCGTCTAATGTCCCCCGCACAAGCAAGCGGAGGCAAAAGCCAGCCCTCTCCCGGGCCCTCCAGCAGCCTGTCTTGGACTCTCCTCCGACCGATATCGGGAGTGAGCCCCCTCTGCAACGCACCTCTGTCTTTGACAGACGAGGGGCGCCTGTCCGCCCCAAGCGGCGCCTGCGCGGGAAGCGGACGGCCCAGTTCATCAACGACGCAGTTCGAGTGTTCGCGTGCTACACCACCGGACACCAACCAGACACCCAGTCTGATGACCTGAATCAGCCTCTATCCCACTTCAGGAGGCCGCGTGTGGGAATGGATTTTATTAAAATATTTTGTTATTGATTTATTTGGTTTATTAATTAGGCGTGCCAGTCACTGTCGTGATAATTTATTATGCGCTCATCTGACTGATCAGACAATTATGGGTGATCGTGTCGGGACCCGAAACCTGCCGTACCATAAAGGCTACGGCGTTCATTACATCTCTCCAGAAGAGAGAAAACCATTGATTAATCATCAAAATGAAGAGGCCATGGGGCCCGTAGAATATGTAAAAGATGTGATTGCATGCAAGCACACAATATGGTAGTATTTATTTATTAAGCCGGCTTCCGGTACAGGGCGGAGAATTTAGGTCCGAGGACCATCATCACGCATAGTGAAAGCCTCCGACCAAGTGTGACCCGACTTTCCGCTAATCACCATTTAATATACTAGAGAATCGAATCATGCAAGCATGCAAGATAACAGTATTCAGTATTATCGCTTATTATTTGTTTAATCATTTATTTATAACTTCGAGAGAGATTTTAGCAACGCCACCCTGCTCTGAGGGATATCAGGCCTTTTTATTTTAAAGCTGTACATAACATTATGGTGCACATACGTGGACCCATGGAGTGGGTCGGGTGTGACCGTATTTGAGCAAGTGCGGAGATTATCGGGACAATGTATGCTGAGGCACGGCAAATTTGATATTTGAGAAGTGAGGAAATACAGTTGAAATCCGATCAAAACGAACTAGATTCGGTGAGTTATCGGCTCGAGACAAGGTCATGCTTTTGCTAAAGTGGGAATGAGTCCCAAGAACCAAGGACGACCTGTCGGAGCGACATTAAAATTCCATACCCGAGGGCTAGAGAAGGTGAAGGCACTGGAGCAGACACGGCCATTGTTCTTTATTTATTCTTGTCGTTATTTTAGATGCATGAATACCTTTATTCTCATCATTTTTTTATGCCATCCCCTTTATATTATTCATTCACTATTTGTTCATTGTTTATTTGTTTTATATTTTTTTATATCGGATGCATGCACCTTTTAATTTCTTTTATTGTTATTATTATTTTGTCATTTTATTCAGCCATCCTTTGTTTATTGTGTTTTCTTTTCTTAAATTCTTTCTAGTTATTTTGTTTATTTATTTATATCTTTCTATTTTCATTGCTTATTTATTATTTATTATTTATTTATCTATTTTTTTTGTTTTATTTTGTTTTAGTCATTTTTTTGTTTCTCCATTTTAAATGAGTATTATGTTTGTTTATTATTTGTTTATTTTTTAATCATTTTTTAATATGCATATGGATATATAGGATGGGTGGTGAACGTGTACACGGGTGTGTATTGTATTGTTAGTGGATATTGTGTGTTACGTGTTGATTTCCTTTTTTTTTTAAGTTGAAAAGGGGGTTCACGTGTTTTACATTCTTTTATCTTTATATGTGTATCAGAGGAATGTGGGGGTTTCGTTTTTATATATATAATCTGATAAAAAAAAGGTGGCGCCGATAGCTCTTGATGCCGACGAGGAGCCCCCGCCGATTTTCGTTTTACATTTTGTTTAGCATTTTTATTTACTAGTTATTATTTTTATTTATTTATTTATTTCATTATGTTGTTTGTTTATTTGTTTCTATTTATTATTATTATTATTATTATTTGTTTTGTTTGTTTATGTTTACTTATTACTTTTTTGTTTTGTTTTGTTTTATTAGCAGTTTGACAGTTAGTCTGCAGGTCTGGCAAAAATTCGGCAGCATCTCCCCTGTACCCGGAATATGCCAAGGGTACATAGGAAACCATCCACATAGAGGCGGGATGGAGACCAAAGAAAGGTGGGCGTATAGCCCGGGTTCTGGAAGGGTCAGGACAAAATAGATCGATGTCCACCGCCATAGTGTTCGGTTAATATCCCCTTAAACAACCGCCAGAGAATATGCAGTGGCATAACTCCGTAGGTCAATAGGGTTAAAGAAGTGCCACGTGTAAACCGACATAATGTAGGGGTACACCCTGTTGATTTAGCTCCTATGACTCTGAGTGAAATCCCCTGTGATGGGAATCGACGCCGAGCATGTACCTTTTCTTTTACATTTATGTCCTTTTAGTTTTTGGTCATATCCTTGGGAAAGTATGTACGTAAATGTACGGCTTTGTAAGCCAATGCGTCATTCCCTTGGATTGTGTGGGTTTTTGTGCAATCGTGTAGTAGGTCCAGCTAGGGGGGCCCTCAACCCTTTCCCATTGGTCCATGTCACCTATGTGGGGCTGGTCAACCATCCTAGGTGGCCATCTAGAAGGGTTGAATGCCAATTGACCACATGGGAGACAAGTGGTTAAATTAGTCCAAGGTAGGTTACCTACCTTCACCTACCAATACCCTTGGTCAAAAGGGCGCCCCTCTCCCCTTATTATTTTATTATTTTTTGTGTGTTATTCACATTTGATCTAGGCCCTCTATTCACCATCTCTAGATCCAAGGGTCTACATTAGATTTGATACCTAGCATATAAAAGGTTGTATTTTCATGTGAAAATTAATGAAAAGTTAGAAAAATTTGTTGGAAGCTTGAAGCTCCTTGCGCCCCTCCCCTCTCTCCTCTGGTGTTCATCTCCTCCAAACCCCAATTCTTGAGTGGAACATTTCTATCTCCTCCCCCTCAATCTCCGAGTTCATCTCCGGTGCCGCCGTCGCCGTTCGTGCCGCTTTCGAGCCGCCGCGAAGACGACTTCGATGTTCTGTCCATCCTGGGTAGAAGCTCCTTCCCGGAATTCCAGCTATCATCCACGAGTTCTTCTTGATCTCAAAATTTTATGGTGTGTTCCTATCTTCAGTCCCCACCACCACAAAAAACATCCCGTTCAAATTCAATCATTTACTATTTTTAAAATTTCGTGTGTTTCTATTTCCCAGTTCTGTCCAGTTTCAGATCTGTGTGACAGCACCCCTGTAATCCCCCCCGACCATCTTTTTGATTTTTCCAAACCTTCCCAATTTTACTGGGAGTTCTGTCCACCGTCCCCTCACTCCATGAATTTTCCTGATTTTCGATCAGCCATCCATCTATTTTTAAAAATTCATTTTCAGAGCCATCTACAGTGCTGTCAGCCAGTTTCCAGATCCGACTCACTGCTAGTATACAAATCATAACAATTCGTAGCCACCTCCCAACCTGTCGCAAAAACTATTGCTGTCTTCCTTGTTTAATTGCCTACAACTTTGATGAAGAACACAACTTCTGAATCGGAGGTCTACCTATCAGTCAACGCCAGTTCTCAGACAAGTTCCCTGTTGATCTGAGAATTCGGGCACTGTACAACAGAAGCTTTCAAAATTCGCCAACGAGAAGTACAAAGCTGGTTTTTTTTTTTAATCCCATAGGGTTGAAGCCCTTCGAAGCATCTTTCCAATGGCGCTAGTTTCATGTCGATCCGACATCGGGGCTGATCGCAGCGTCCGTTCTCACCGGAGCGCCCGCCTGAAAACAGAACCGGCAGATCCGCGACCGGTTATTCTGACCGGTGCCGATCGGAGCCGCCCGGCCTCCGGCCGGCAAACCAGCGAGCCTTTACTCCAGGGAGCGCTCATCCAGGCATTCCCCACTACAGCGGTGCCACCGGGTCCCACACGGCCCCTCTAGACAGCACGTGGGCCCCACCGTCATGAGTTCGGGTGCTGCCGAAGCTACGCGTGAAGCCGCCCGTCAACCCGAATTCGGTCCTCCCGGGCCCATTTGTGTAGCCCTTTACCTCCCTGCGTGGAGTGGGCAGTAACTCATTGCTGTAATCTTCATGTATTAACTATTCCGGGAGCACGGTTTTCGGCCGGGTCCATCTTCCCCACGCCGAGGGCGTGGAGGTATCGTATTCTCTCCTTGCTTGGCATTTCACTTATTTCCATATATACTTTATATGCCGCTGCTAGAGAGCATGTTTTAGGACTTAGATTGCTATATATTTTCATATCACCGCTGCTGCGAGAGAGAGCGAAGCTGTCCCGTGACCCGATCCGGGCACGAAAGTGCGAATTGACCACCCTAGCTCTTGCTGGTTTCTCAACCGTGCACGTCTGACGCTTCCCTCGTTAAGGGACAATCACGAGCTCACCTAGAGTCCGAGGACTGCATTTTCTCATTCGAGTCGTGTCCGTGGTCTCGTCCCGCATCAATTTGGTATCAGAGCGAGTTTGAGTCTAGGGTGTCACAAAAAAAAAGGAGAGAGTCGTTTAAGTCTAAGTGTCTAAGTCGGTCTTAGGAGTTGCATTTGCATACCATTAATCGGTATATAAAAGGTGTTGTCCGAACGTTAGGTTACACCTATCGGGAAGGCTGCACACTTGCGCGAGTGATCTTCGGATCGGTTAGCTCCGCCACATACCGAGTCTTGGTCGTCATGTCTAGGGTTGTAGTCCATTGTCTAGTTGGTTTATCTACTAGTGTCGGCATGGCCATCCTCGAGCTTCTCCGTGTCCCATGGATTACCGAACACCCGGATCTTATCCATGGTGGCGATACTATCTCAAGTGGAAGGACCACCCGAATCACCCCACTAGGCCCGAACCCGGGACTTCTACGGGTCCGATGACCCTGGTGACTACCTAGAGTGGGAAGCCATTATGGACGACTACTTCGAGGTGTACAATATGTACGGGCCCATGCAAGTCGATGTTGCCAAAAGGTGACTTTTTGGTGAAGCCGCCGAAACATGGAGGGACATCAAATATTGGAGGGAGGATAGGAATCTAAGGCCCATCGAGTCATGGTGGGGAATGAAGAGAGCGCTTAGGAGGGCCTACTTTCCCCGCCCACCTACCTCCAACCACGGAGATCACACCACTCACCAACCCCACCAACTCACCCACAATCAAGTGGGCCACACCTCTACCCAATCCCACCCCTTCACCACCGTCCAAGCCCACCAAGGCGACCCCAATCTAGTGGCCTGCCCAGTCACCTCCAACCAGCCTCCCCTTGGCACCCCCATCCCAACCCACTCAAGTACCTCCAACCTAGTGGAAGCCCCGCTTATAGCCGAGCCTAGGACCACACCTAGGCCGAGGGACGAGGAGCGAGTCCACCCCAAGGTCCTTACTCCAACCCGCTCCTTTGAGGAATTCGAGAAAATGATTTCGGATTTGTTGGAAAGGATAAGAGCTTCTTCACCCTCGAGAGCTCCAATACCACCACCCTCTACGTCCGAACGTGATTCGGAACCATCTCATTTGGAGCCACCAAGGCCCGAGCCACCCGTATTTCTAACGGGTACACTATACATCGCCGAGCCGCTTTTTAGTTGACTCAAGGATGACTTGGTCCCACCTCCCTTTCCATCCATGGACCCCATCCTACCTATAGTACCGGTCAACTCATTCCATACCACATTTCGATCTCGTCACCATGTTGATACGTTGGACGATCTTGTCATGGGATTAGATTCACAATGGGAGTTGACGCATCTTTTGGCCCGAGGCTTTGACCAACCCGCTAGTCTTAGCTTCACCCATCCGGCCTACGGGTCCATTACCTCCGAGTGCACCGTGGGTTGCGTCACCACGGAGGTTCTTCTACTTCTCCCGCTACCGGACGAGCCCGAATTCATACCCTTTTATCCGAGGGAGGAATCATACTTCTTGCATACGATCCCCGTCCCACCCGTCACAATTCAAGAAGGTGACTATCCACACCTTCAAAACTTCTGCACGTGGGACCGTGACTTGTGGGAACCCACCACAAGGGGTCACACCTTCTTTGATCCCTTTGACCCATTCCCTAGTGGGTCCTTAGACCCTTCATATTCACTTCACTTCTTCGAGGGAGTCTGCTACCACACCCCTTCCCCACGGGCCGGGTCGTCTATGCCCACCAAGCCCGTACCCTTACAAGATACACCATCATCTAGGGGAGATACTCTTGGCCCTCCCACATCCACATCCCATATGCATGCATGGCCCACCTTAGGAGGTCTAGGATTTCCGCATGATGTCGACCACCGGTTACGTCAGATGCATGCATGGCACACATTCGGGTGTCCTGGTCCGCCGTCACCCATGTACGGGTAGGACTAACATTAGGTGTGTCTAGGGTTATAGATGAGTCGGTGTGCTTTTTCTTTATGTGGTATGTCTGTCTGCATGTGTCTTGTGCAAGCTCGTTGTCATTCTCTTATGAGTAAGAGGCGATTGGACTCACTCGATGAGTATGGGATCGGTTCTACATCTATACCCAGATCAGTCACCTACAGGGACTCAGCGGTGATTCCTAGTGAGTCTTCGAGCTGCTTCCTTCCCTTTTGAGAGTGCCCCACCCGGAGTGTCCACCTTTAGCCCATAGCAGTTCGCGCATATCGAGTATATATGGGATGTGATGCGGGACGGGACCACGGACACGACAAGCTCGCGGTCGTCCCTTAACGAGGGAAGCGTCGGATGTGCGCGATTGAGAAACCGGCAATGAGCTAGGGTGGTCGGCTCTCTTTTGCGCCCGGATCGGGTCACGGGTCGGCTTCGCTCTCTCTCGCAGCAGTGATATTATAAATTGAAGGCGAGCTAGGTATCCCTATACATGCTCTCTAGCAGCGGCATATAAAGCATATAAAGAATTAAGCTAATGCCAAGTGTAAGGGTGAAGGCGATACCTCCACGCTCTCGGCGTGGCGAAGACGGCACCCGGCCGAAGTTCGTACTCCCGGGAACTTAGTACATTATGTTTACAGCAGTACAAATAAGCTCACTCCACGCAGGGAGGTAAAGGGCGACACAAGTGGGCCCGGGAGGACCAAGTTCGGGTTGACGGGCGGTTTCGGGCAATGCTTCGGCTTCACGCGTACTCGTGCTAGTGGGGGCCCACGTGCTGACCAGAGGGGTCGTGTGGGACCTGATGACTCCTCTGTTGTGGAGACACTTGGGAAGCGTTCCCCTGGGATGGCGAGCTTCTGGAACGACCACCGGACGCCGGGCGGCCCTCGGACGACGCTCGCGGGGAACTCGGCCACAAACCTGAACTTCTGTTTGCAGGCGCGCGACTCGGAGAAACCTGCTGCTGTGATCAGCCCCGTCGTCAGAATGCGACGAGGTTAGCGCCGTTGGAAAGCTGACTCAGAGTACTTCGACGTAGGGGTCTTCAAAAAAAATAATCAGATCTGTATTTCTGATCATGTATTTTACAAACTTACTGGAATCTGGCCAGAACTGCAGGGGCAGGTTCTGACTTCTCTGAAGAGCGACGTTGACCGGGGAGAAGACCTCCGAATCTTGAAATAATTTCTTCAGAAAAGTTGAAGATCTCTGAGAGAGGAATCCGGGACTATTTTTGGTTTTCTGATTGGAGACGAAATGGATTTTCTGGGATTTCTTTACTAGACCTGGGTCGGATCTGGGAAACTGTGGGCAGACTGTTCTTGGGAAATTGGACGAAATTTGAAAAATACTTAGAGGGTGAAACAAAAATTAGGAAAATTCCTGGTGGTAGAGGGAAGTGTATAGAACTCCCAATAAATTTGGGCAACCCAAAAAAAATCAAAAGATGGTTTGAATGGGGTAAACTCAGAGATGATGAACAGTAAATAGAAACAGGACAGATCTGGAACTTGGACTTGGACGAAAATCAAAAAATAGCTAAAGGATGAATTTTGACGTGATTTTTTTTGTGGAGATAAGGGTTCTAGAGGGGAACCAACCCTGAAATTTGAGCTTCAGAAGACGAAGGGAGTGATAGCAGGAATTCTGAGAAGAAGGTTCTATCCTGAGTGGACAGAACACCGAAACCGTTGGCAACGACGCGTCGGCGGTGAGACGATGGCGGCGGCGATCACCGGAGTTGCTTTAGATGCTGGAGGGAATCAAGGGGGAAGGGATTACACTCTAGAAAGGGGGCTGGAGGTGGAGGAACCAGGGAGAGAGGGGAGGGGTGCAAGATCCAATTGGGGGCAAATGCCTTTTTTTTCTTCATTAATTCTTTCCATAAGAAAATACAAGTATTTATATGAAAGGGTTCTAATCTAATATGAGCCCTTGGATCAAGGGTTGAAGAATGGAGGGTTGAGATGTGGTGTGAACACCACATTAAACCCAAATAAACTAATAGGTCCGCCCCCCCCTTAAAGAGGACAATTTGGAATTGTCTTCTTTATTTAATTCATGGTCCAAGTCCAAATTTGGACCATGGACCAGCCACCTTGGACCCAAGAGTCCATGTGGACCAATAAGGAGGAGGGAGGGGGCCCCTGCAGGGCCTACAAGCATATTTGCAAAGAAACCCAATGGCCTTTTGCAAATAAACCCACTAAGACCTACTATTGTGTACGCATATATCACAAGGGCGTACATACAAAAACAAAAGGACATAAATGCAAACACAAAGTGAGCTGGTTGTCGCTGATGTCCCCATCAATTCTCCCCGGGTGGGAGGAACTCGACCCCGTCGAGTAAAGGGTGCGGCTGCTCAGGTCTCCGGCGGATCCGTCACCGTGCCAAGTAGCGCGGGTATGCTCCACTCCAAGTGATCGGCACCTGCTCATTCCACATATACTCGATATGCGCACTGCTATGGCCAAAGGTGGTCACTCCGAAGGGGCACTCTCAACGGAAGGAAACAGCTCAAAGACTCACTAGGAATCACTGCTGAGTCCCTATAGGTGACTGATCCGGGTATAGATGTAGAACCGATCCCATACTCATCAAGTGAGTCGACTCGCTTCACACTCATAAGAGAACGACACGAGCTTGCACAAGACACATGCAGACTCACCATGCACTGACACATGAATGAAAATCACACAAACAATCGACTCAAAATCACCACACAAACAAACCACACAAAGAAAACACACCGACTCAACTATGACCCTAGACACACCTAATGTTAGTCCGACCCGTACATGGGTGATGGCGGACCAGGACACCCGAATGTGTGCCATGCATGCATGTTATGTAACCGGAGATGGGTGGCATGAGGTACACCTAAATGTCCAAGTATGACCCAGTCATGCATGGACGGCCCTTTGGATTTGGGAGACTTGAGAGGGCTAGGAAAGCCGGGTGTGGAAGAACCGGGTGTAGGTGTATCGTGGACGGGCTTGGTTGATGTAGAGGGCCCG
Organism: Amorphophallus konjac; assembly: GCA_022559845.1. Classification (NCBI taxonomy): domain Eukaryota; kingdom Viridiplantae; phylum Streptophyta; class Magnoliopsida; order Alismatales; family Araceae; genus Amorphophallus; species Amorphophallus konjac. The sequence goes on from CM040122.1 coordinate 56,020,043, forward strand.
ACCGATGGGAAAGGGGTGTGAAAGTGGACTTCCCCGATAAGGTATGAAGGAAGTGATGAGTCACGGGGCCCACTAGAGTAGGGGTCAAATGGGTCAAAGAATGTGTGGCCCCTTGTGGTGGGTTCCCATAAGTCACGGTCCCACGTGTAGAAGTTTTGAAGGTGTGGATAATCACCTTCTTGAATTGTGATGGGTGGGACGGGGACCGTAGGCAAGAAGTATGATTCCTCCCTCGGACAAAAGGGTATGAATTCAGGCTCGTCCGGTAAGGGAAGGAGTAAGAGGACCTCCGTGGTGATACAACCCACGATGCACTCGGAGGTAATAGACCCTAAGGCCGGATGAGTGAGGCTAAGACTAGTGGGTTGGTCAAAGCCTCGGGCCAAAAGGTGCGTCAACTCCCATTGTGAATCCAATCCCATGACAAGATCGTCCAATGTGTCAACATGGTGACGAGATCGAAAGGTGGTATGGAATGAGTTGACTGGCACTAAAGGTAAGGTGGGGTCCATGGACGGGAAGGGATGTGGGACCAAGCCATCCTTGAGCCATCTAAGAAGTGGCTCGGCTATGTAAAGTGTTCCCGTAAGAAACACGGGTGGCTCGGGCTTTGGTAGTTCCCACTTTGATGGTTGCGAATGAAGACCGGAGGTAGATAACAATGGAGCATCCATGGGTGGTGGAGTAGCTTGTGTCCTTTCCCACCAATCCGAAATCATTTTCTTTATTTCCTCTAAGGAGCGGGTTGGAGGAGGGACCTTGGGGTGGACTAGCTCCTTAACTCTCGGCTCGGGTGTGGGCCTCGGCTCGGTTATAAGCAGGACTTCCACTCGGTTGGAGGTGCTTGAGTGGGTTGGGATGGGAGTGCCAAGGGGAGGTTGGTTGGTGGTGCATGGGCGGGCCACTAGATTGGGGTCACTTTGGTGGGCTTGGACGGCGGTGAAGGTGTGGGATTGGGTAGAGGTGTGGCCCACTTGATTGTGGGTGAGTTGGTGGGGTTGGTGAGTGGAATGACCTCCGTGGTTGGAGGTAGGTGGGCGGGGAACGTAGGCCCTCCTAAGCACTCTCTTCATTTCCCACCATGACTCGATGGGCCTTAGATTCCTATCCTCCCTCCAATATTTGATGTCCCTCCAAGTTGCAGCGGCTTCACCAAAAAGTCACCTTTTGGCAACATCGACTTGCATGGGCCCGTACATGATGTACACCTCGAAGTAATCATCCATAATGGCTTCCCATTCAAGATAGACACTCGGGTCATCGGACCCGTAGAAATCCCGGGTTTCGGGCCTCGTGGGGTGGTTCGGGTGGTCCTTCCATTTGAGATAGTATCGCCACCATCCGGGAGTTTGGGACTCCATGGGACACGGGGAAACTAGTGGACGGCCATGCCGACACTCGGACCAAAACACTAGACACGACACTAACTAATGCAAAGTTGGAATGCACTAACTAATGCGCACTAAGGACCCTAGACGTAAACCAAGACTCGGTACGCGGCGGAGACAATCGACCCGAAGGTCACTCGCACAAGTGTGCGGCCTTCCCGATAGGCGTAACCTAACGGTCGGACAACACCTTTTTATATACCGAGTAAAGGGATGTATGCGACCCAAAAATGACTCTTTTGTTGTTTTAAAAATATGATGATCCTAAACACAACTTAGACCGACTAATGACTACATGACACTCTTTTTTTTTTTTTTAATGCAAACACCCTAGACTCAACCCCGCTCTGATACCAAATTGATGCGGGACAGGACCACGGACACGACAAGCTCGCGGTCGTCCCTTAACGAGGGAAGCGTCGGATGTGCGCGGTTGAGAAACCGGCAATGAGCTAGGGTGGTCGGCTCTCTTTTGCGCCCGTATCGGGTCACGGGTCGGCTTCGCTCTCTCTCGCAGCAGTGATATTATAAATTGAAGGCGAGCTAGGTATCCCTACACATGCTCTCTAGCAGCGGCATATAAAGCATATAAAGAATTAAGCTAATGCCAAGTGTAAGGGTGAAGGCGATACCTCCACGCTCTCGGTGTGGCGAAGACGGCACCCGGCCGAAGTTCGTACTCCCGGGAACTTAGTACATTATGTTTACAGCAGTACAAATAAGCCCACTCCACGCAGGGAGGTAAAGGGCGACACAAGTGGGCCCGGGAGGACCAAGTTCGGGTTGACGGGCGGTTTCGGGCAATGCTTCGGCTTCACGCGTACTCGTGCTAGTGGGGGCCCACGTGCTGACCAGAGGGGTCGTGTGGGGCCTGATGACTCCTCTGTTGTGGAGACACTTGGGAAGCGTTCCCCTGGGATGGCGAGCTTCTGGAACGACCACCGGACGCCGGGCGGCCCTCGAACGACGCTCGCGGGGAACTCGGCCACAAACCTGAACTTCTGTTTACAGGCGCGCGACTCGTAGAAACCTGCTGCTGCGATCAGCCCCGTCGTCGGAATGCGACGAGGTTAGCGCCGTTGGAAAGCTGACTCAGAGTACTTCGACGTAGGGGTCTTCAAAAAAAATAATCAGATCTGTATTTCTGATCATGTATTTTACAAGCTTGCTGGAATCTGGCCAGAACTGCAGGGGCAGGTTCTGACTTCTCTGAAGATCGACGTTGACCGGGGAGAAGACCTCCGAATCTTGAAATAATTTCTTCATAAAAGTTGAAGATCTCTGAGAGAGGAATCCGAGACTATTTTTGGTTTTCTGATTGGAGACGAAATGGATTTTCTGGGATTTCTTTACTAGACCTGGGTCGGATCTGGGAAACTGTGGGCAGACTGTTCTTGGGAAATTGGACGAAATTTGAAAAATAGTTAGAGGGTGAACCAAAAATTAAGAAAATTCCTGGTGGTAGAGGGAAGTGGACAGAACGCCCAATAAATTTGGGCGACCCAAAAAAAATCAAAAGATGGTTAGAATGGGGTAAACGCAGAGCTTATGAACAGTAAACAGAACCAGGACAGATCTGGAACTTGGACTTGGACGAAAATCAAAAAATAGCTAAAGGATGAATTTTGACGTGATTTTTTTTGTGGAGATAAGGGTTCTAGAGGGGAACCAACCCTGAAATTTTGAGCTTCAGAAGACGAAGGGAGTGATAGAAGGAATTCGGAGAAGAAGGTTCTGTCCTGAGTGGACAGAACACCGAAACCGTTGGCAACGACGCGTCGGCGGTGAGACGATGGCGGCGGCGATCACCGGAGTTGCTTCAGATGCTGGAGGGGATCAAGGGGGAAGGGATTACACTCTAGAAAGGGGGCTGGAGGTGGAGGAACCAGGGAGAGAGAGGGGAGGGGTGCAAGATCCAATTGGGGGCAAATGCCTTTTTTCTCTTCATTAATTCTTTCCATAAGAAAATACAAGTATTTATATGAAAGGGTTCTAATCTAATATGAGCCCTTGGATCAAGGGTTGAAGAATGGAGGGTTGAGATGTGGTGTGAACACCACATTAAACCCAAATAAACTAATAGGTCTGCCCCCCCCTTAAAGAGGACAATTTGGAATTGTCTTCTTTATTTAATTCATGGTCCAAGTCCAAATTTGGACCATGGACCAGCCACCTTGGACCCAAGAGTCCATGTGGACCAATAAGGAGGAGGGAGGGGGCCCCTGCAGGGCCTACAAGCATATTTGCAAAGAAACCCAATGGCCTTTTGCAAATAAACCCACTAAGACCTACTATTGTGTACGCATATATCACAAGGGCGTACATACAAATACAAAAGGACATAAATGCAAACACAAAGTGAGCTGGTTGTCGCTGATGTCCCCATCAGGATGAGCAGGTGACGATCACTTGGAGTGGAGCGTACCTGCGTTACTTGGCAAAGTGACGGATCCACCGGAGTACTCGAGCATCCATACCCCTACTCGACGGAGTCGAGTTCCTCCCACCCGGGGAGAGTTGATGGGAATTGACGCCGAGCATGTACCTTTTCTTTTGTATTTATGTCCTTTTAGTTTGTGTTCATATCCTTGGGAAAGTATGTACGTAAATTTACGGCTTTTTAAGCCAATGCATCATTCCCTTGGATTGTGTGGGTTTTTGTGCAATTGTGTAGTAGGTCCAGCTAGGGGGGCCCTCAGCCCTTTCCCATTGGTCCATGTCACCTATGTGGGGCTGGTCAACCATCCTAGGTGGCCATCTAGAAGGGTTGAATGCCAATTGACCACATGGGAGACAAGTGGTTAAATTAGTCCAAGGTAGGTTACCTACCTTCACCTACCAATACCCTTGGTCAAGGGGGCACCCCTCTCCCCTTATTATTTTATTATTTTTTGTGTGTTATTCACATTTGATCTAAGCCCTCCATTCACCATCCCTAGATTCAAGGGTCTACATTAGATTTGATACCTATCATATAAAAGGTTGTATTTTCATGTGAAAATTAATGAAAAGTTAGAAAAATTTGTTGGAAGCTTGAAGCTCCTTGCGCCCCTCCCCTCTCTCCTCTGGTGTTCATCTCCTCCAACCCCCAATTCTAGAGTGGAACATTTCTATCTCCTCCCCCTCAATCTCCGAGTTCATCTCCGGTGCCGCCGCCGCCGTTCGTGCCGCTTTCGAGCCGCCGCGAAGACGACTTCGGTGTTCTGTCCATCCTGGGCAAAAGTTCCTTCCCGGAATTCCAGCTATCAGCCACGAGTTCTTCTTGATCTGAAAATTTTATGGTGTGTTCCTATCTTCAGTCCCCACCACCACAAAAAACATCCCGTCCAAATTCCATCATTTACTGTTTTTCAAATTTCTTGTGTTTCTATTTCCCAGTTCTGTCCAGTTTCATATCTGTGTGACAGCACCCCTGTAATCCCCCCCTCCGACCATCTTTTTGATTTTTTCAAACCCTCCCACTTTTACTGGGAGTTCTGTCCACCGTCCCCTCACTCCATGAATTTTCCTGATTTTCGATCAGCCATCCATCCATTTTTTAAAATTCATTTTCAGAGCCATCTACAGTGCTGTCAGCCAGTTTCCAGATCCGAATCACTGCTAGTATACAAATCATAACAATTCGTAGCCACCTCCAAACCTGTCACAAAAAATATTCCCGTCTTCCTTGTTTCATTTCCTACAACTTTGATGAAGAACACAACTTCTGAATCGGAGGTCTACCTATCATTCAACGCCAGTTCTCAGACACGTTCCCTGTTGATCTGAGAATTCGGGCACTGTACAACAGAAGCTTTCAAAATTCTCCAACGAGAAGTACAGAGCTGGTTATTTTTCTGTAATCCCATAGAGTTGAAGCCCTTCGAAGCATCTTTCCAACGGCACCAGTTTCGTGTTGATCTGACATCGGGGCTGATCGCAGCGTCCGTTCTCGCCGGAGCGCCCGCCTGAAAACAGAACCGGCAGATCCGCGGCCGGTTATTCCGACCGGTGCCGATCGGAGCCGCCCGGCGAACCAGCGCGCCTCCACTCCAGGGAGCGCTCATCCAGGCATTCCCCACTATAGCGGTGCCACCGGGTCCCACTCGGCCCCTCCGGACAGCACGTGGGCCCCACCGTCACGAGTTCGGGTGCTGCCGAAGCTACGCGTGAAGCTGCCCGTCAACCCGAATTCGGTCCTCTTGGGCCCATTTGTGTAGCCCTTTACCTCCCTGCGTGGAGTGGGCAGTAACTCATTACTGTAATCTTCATGTATTAACTGTTCCGGGAGCACGGTTTTCGGCCGGGTCCGTCTTCCCCACGCCGAGCGCGTGGAGGTATCGTATTCGCTCCTTACTTGGCATTTCGCTTATTTCCATATATGCTTTATATGCCGCTGCTAGAGAGCATGTTTTAGGACCTAGCTTGCTATATATTTTCATATCACCGCTGCTGCGAGAGAGAGCGAAGCCGTCCCGTGACCCGATCCGGGCACGAAAGTGCGAATTGACCACCCTAGCTCTTGCCGGTTTCTCAACCGTGCACGTCCGACGCTTCCCTCGTTAAGGGACAATCACGAGCTCACCTAGAGTCCGAGGACTGCATTCCTCATTCGAGTCGTGTCCGTGGTATCGTTCCGCATCACCCTGGGTCCCCCCTCTCATGGTGGGGTGAGGGTTCACAGGACGTTTAATGGGAATCGGCATGAGACATTTGGGCGTGATGGTCTCGGCACAAGTGGTCCTCGGCACGAGGCTCTCAGCGCTGGGGTCTCGGCACAAGGGTGCCCGGTGCGGAAGGGTTTGGCGCGAAAAGGGTATCGGCGCGGGGGTCACTCTCGGCACGGCCTGCTCTCAGCGTGAGAATGTAAGTGCCGAGGGAAGCACGTGCGCCGAGGGGATCCTTTGATGGGGTTCAAGGCTCAGGGGAATTTGCTCCTGGGGTTTTCAGAGGCTGGAACAAAGAGGGCCTTTGATTTTGGGTATTTTTAGGGGTCTTGATGCTTGGCTCAAGAAATTTCCAGGGCAATGGATTCTGGAGAAAGGGTATTCAAGGGATCATCCCCGGGGAGTTGAGGGTTCCATACGTGGATATCACGGGGAGCAGACGGCTACTGAACCCTGGCAGTGAGCTTTGATCATATTCTCCACTAATTCCATGGATGAGAGACTACAAGATAGACTGTCTCGGCCTCTCACCATGACTGTGGAGTTCTGAACAACAATCAAAGACACCCAACGATGCAATTTGCGTCGGCTTTCAAGTTATCGGCAAAAGGATTCGCACGTTCATACTCCAGACATGGGGAAGGGAAGGAAAGCATCACAAGATAAAATACACTTTGTGAAGACCTCGGACAAGCACGGTTTCCAAGAGGTAAAGGGAGGAGAAGAACAATAAAAGGGAGAAGCACCCTGTTACTACACTTCACTCAACCAAAAATTGTATAAAGTTAACATGATACCAGCAGCAGCACCTGCCTGCTGAGAACACTTTGCAAATTCTTGGAATTACATCAACACCCAGTATCGAAGACAGGGATAGTATACAGAGGAGAACATCAACACCCAATATCGAAGACGGGGATAGTATACAGAGGAGAGAAAACAAAGATTGGATCGAAATACGGAGAAACAACAAGAAACATATAGCCCCCTCGGGGCATTTACAAAGCCCCGCCTACCTCCCGATCTCCTGGCTACCTCTCTCTCTTTCTTCTCAGCTGGCTCTCAATGCCACAGTAGTGCCGATTCTGCTTTCTGGATATGAGTCTCTCTTCTCTCTGGATCCCATCCCTCAGTTGTTTTTTTCTCTTCTTTTGCCGCGGCTCGAGAGTCCCTTTTTTTTGTCGCCCCTTTGCCCTTTTTTCTTCTTTTGCCCGCCGCTCGAGAGTCCCTTTTTTTTGTTGCCCCCTGGCCCTTTTTTCTTCTTTTTCCCACGTTCTTCTGGTTGTCGAAGCCAGCTTTATATAATGGGTTGTCAACGCTTGAAGACTCGGCACGCCATTTACTTGCGCGCCGATTTCATTTGAGGAAGGTTTGCGCACCGGTTTAGCCTTTGTGCCGATTTCACTTCCGTGCCGGTTCACTTCCGTGCCGATTAACCTCCGTGATGGTTTAATCGTGCCGGTTCACTTCCGTGCCGATTTCCGTAGGGGCCATGCTAGTTCCCAGCCTCTTCAACTCATTTCTTAGCATCCTTTGGCCCATTTTTGTTTGTTTAGGCTCATTTGTGCTCATTTCTCATTTTGTGAGGGTTGACCCATCAGCTGACTTGTCTTGCTATCCGAGCTTCTATCTTGTCCATTCGGGGATGGTCCCGAGCATTTTCTGAGCTTTCGAGTCTCATTTTAGCAACTATCTATTGGTGCCGAGCGTCTTTTCTTTTCTTTTCTTTTTCTCTTCGATCTTTGTCTTTTATTTGGCTTTTACCGCTCCTTTCCTTCTTTTCTTTCCTTTCTTTTCTGTCGTCATAGGGATACTCAGCCAGAGCTTCATACCTACAAAAGTAAAACTTTAAGAAATGTCAGAAATATTTTCAGTGTCAACAAATGCCCCCCACCCGTGGGTGGTGCGAATGAGGGATGGGAGAGCGGGACCTGCGGGTGCAGCCCTATCTGAGAATGAGTCTTTTTATTCTTTTATTCTTTATTCATATGAGCATGCGGACATCCATCGATTGCACACATAAACTAGATGTATATAGAATAGTTCTATGTATTAGGGATAGGATAAGGACATCGCCCACGATTTACGGACGGAGTGCGGCTCACGAAGCTTAACTAAGGGAGATGTGCATACGTAAAGGGGACGTCGCGTAGAACATATGCACAGCATAAACCATAATCCACACCCATGACTATTCCTCCATAGTGTGAAAGTGCAATTATATGGGTAGTGAACCCTAGATATAGGGGCGTGCAGACGTTCTGAGTAACACTATAGGATTACTTTATCGCCTACACATTGTTGGTTTTAATGTGTCCCTTCTTTTACAAGATGGGCTAAGATGCCAACTATGAATGTATGAGCCAAGTAATGAAATCACTCAACCTATGAACATGCGAATCATGAACCTAGGCAACCAGCACAAGCTCTAGCATGGGCATGCTATCTCAATCAAGACTAAGCAAAGCAAATAAAGAAAAACACACGCCGGAGCGTGGAATAAGGAATAAAGGAAAACACACCGTATAGGTGGAACAAGCAAAGTAAAGAGATATGATGAAGGAGAAAGCTAATGCCCAAACTAAGGAAAGATGTGATCGCCACTAAGGTAGAAACAAGTCAAAGACCTGATAAATACCTTAGAATAGGAGGATGATGCACCCGCCCACAGGAGAGAGAAAATAACCAGGAAACTGTAGCTCCGTCAGATGTAACGGTCGAAGGAAGATGCACCACAACAAGTGTGACAGTCTCACGATAGACCGCTACAATACTCTAACACGCCTGTGCCCGACCGTCAGAGCTTCTGCAGAATAAGAAGTTGGGAATCTTTTGATCTCCAAGCTTTCCAGCCGGCCAGAGAGCTTGGGCCTCATGCTATGGACCCTGTAAACCTGCAAGACAGTGTAGACCACCAGAAAAATAACCCAGATTAACCCTTAGACAAAGTAGTATCAATAAATCTAAGAAACTTAAGAACATGCAAAAGGAAAGGGAAATATCGGGGAGGTTGGTTTTTTAACCCCTCTGGGACGCTTTAAAAGATGGGAGGATGTTTTGAATGAATGCAGCAAGTACAAGAACGTGGGAGATGGAGAGGGACAATGCTATGATGTTTGAAAGAGAGAAAAGACACTAAGAACACGACTTGACTGAACTAAACCCTTGGAAACGATACTCCCTGAACTTTGGAAGTAGATGGACATGGGAAGCAGCTCTCCTTGGTTGGTTCTAGCTCCAGGATGCGGCAGCACTTCGACACGAATTCCAGATGTCTCCTCTTCAAGCCATGAAGTCAAGGGTTTTATTTATAGACCCTCAAAGTCTAGGTTCGAATTAGGAGGATAATGCCTAGAATTTCGATGAAAACTTGGATAAATCTTGAAGATAATACTCCCCAGAGTCCACAGGATCAAACAGAAGCTTCTTAGGATGAGTATCGAGAGAGAAACCCTCAAACCAAACTCTTTGTCCGATCACGGAATAGTAGAGCAAACGCCAGGCTTGTCAGGACTCTCTGTTGGATGTAACGGCTGCACGATAGACTGCCACACTAATGTAACGCTCCAGTCTTGGACCGTCACACAACCCTATCCACTATAAGATAAGATCAACGGGAGAAGTTTGTGAACGTTGGACTCTTCAAGAAGGTAACGGTCATAGATAGATGCGTCACAACCAATGTAACGGCTGCACGATAAACCATCACACCCAAATGGATAGGCAAAAAGATAAGCTTGAAAGGAAGCCTTAAGCTTAAGGACTCTGTAAGGATGTAACGCACCATGGTAGATGCGTTAGAGGACTGTAACGCCCCATCAAAGGACCGTTAGAGATAATAGAGTGCAAATGAAATGAGAGTTTGCTAAGCTTCGTCCAGTAGAATGAGACAAGGAACCAGACCCAACCAAAGAGTTATGACTCATGAAATGGACCTCAAATTGACCAAGAAGGCTCAATAAAGGTGAACAACTCGGAGCATCATATAGAATGAACAAGGAGATGACCCAACTCATCGGTCATAAAACAGGTGTCAACAGATGCCCCTCCTTAACGTCCTCTTTGCAGGGGAGCGAGCGGAGGTGAAGCGAAAGCGAAAATGGAATACAGAGATGAAGCGGAGTGGACTAAAAAGTGGGCGTTAAGGCAAACGACACCCGTTCTTAACCAACAAGCGACATGAATTTTCCAGAAAGCTTCGAACTAATCACAAGGAAAGGCAACCAAAGGACACATGTCTGGATAACTAACAACTAAAGAAGGGAAAACACGGCCAGCGGCCGGAGCAACGGAAAGGAAAGAGACGATTAACTAAACTCCAGACAGGAATCTTCAGCTAACCGGATCAATCGAGAAGACCGAAGAAACCTTCCAATTCAGAGAGGAATGACTCTCCTTATTCGAGATCATTAACCACATAGTTATTCACCATTACTGAGACACCTGGACAGATGAAGCTCACGAATGCTCAAAAGATGCGTATGATGTATGCTGGGCTAAAGGAAAAAGAAATCATTTAAAACAAATGCAAAGAAAGATAGAATAACAAGATACTCGAGAATAGTATTGCTAGACCGGAGAAACTAGGGTCAGGACACCATCTGCAACCACGGCGTGCAAGATAGAACCATCGTCCCCAAGCTTTTCCAACATAATGGCATATCCAACGATTAATCATGTATACTTAGATCATCATCGTTTTTGTTTAAGGGGAACATCAGATTCCAGAACATATGAATGACCAGCCGGTTCTCAAGATAATATATCATACATAACATATAGTAATGCATTAAGGGATAAGGAATCGAGATACAATATCTGACTTACCTTCCTGGCGAGTGAATGCATGATGGCTTAAATTTTACAACAAGAAAGGGTTAGCCAACAACAAAACAAGCATAGAATCAGGCATAACCAATTCAATAAGCACGAATTGCATAGATAAGATAATCATTAAGCATAAAATTTTTGATAAATAAAGCATCATCATTCATCAAACACTCTGAAGCATGTAACGGTCCAGTAAGGGTGCGTTAGAAGTCCCTGACGGATCCACCTCGGGCCGTCAGAGTCTGGCGGTTCACATCCTTCAAGACATCGTTTCAAATGACCTAACGGTCCATAGAGGATGCGTCAGAGTAGTGTGACGGTCTCACGATAGACCGTCACATTTCCTGAGCGTTCAAAAAAAATAAACCGAATGGTCACCCACCCTCATTCGCTCACAAACGCGAAAACCACACCAAAACCTCAACACCCACCGGCGACCCTCCGTCCAACAAACGATGGCCGGCGACGAGCCCTCCCAACCACCGAAGGCGAGAGAGAAGGGGAAGAAGAGGAAAGCCATCAAGCGCCTCAGATGCCAGATAGAACAAGAGAAAACTCCACTGGCGGTGAGCCCTCCGGCAAACGAACCAACGGAGGAAGCTTCCCCCATGACTGTGGAGGAGGCTGAAAAAGACATGGGAGAGGCCATTGGTGGGGCAGCGACCACGGCGAGGGAGAAAAAGAAGAGAAGGAGCCAAGACCCCGAAATGGGTCTACGAACCCCTTAGGAACTATTGTAGGCCTTCTATGGCCATTTTAGGAGCCAAGGAAAATGAAGGGGATAACGCCCCATTGCAGAGAACGTGACGGTCGTTGCAGCGACCGTCGCAGTCCTGACGCACCACCCCTGGTGCGTCAGAGAACTGTGACGCATCAACCCAGAGCCGTCAGAGAAACCAGAAGCATAAGCAATTTTTGGGATTTTTCAGTTATTCAATTTTTTTGTTATTTTATATTAATGTAATATAATGCAATGAAATTATGATTTGAATGACTGACTTATGCTCTACATGTGTGCAGGGAAAAAGAAGAACCATGATCTCTTTGCTCCAGATCCGGGTGGTATACCAGGCATTGCCCGAGTACCAACGGGAGAGATTGGCCGGGATGGGATTCACCGAGGTGCTTAGCATCGAGGTGACGAGGATGGATACCCCGCTCTTGTATGCACTGCACGAGAGGTGGAACCTCGTTAGCCGGGCTTTCATCTTCCCATGGGGCCACATGATCCCCACATTAGAAGACATGGCGAGGATCACCGGATTACGAGTCCACGGAGCAGCAGTGACCGGGTGGACATACGGAGATTACGGAAGATGGTCTAAGAGCTACTGGGCTGAGATCTGATCAGGCCGGGGCACACATCATCCCAGCTCTCGAGGTCGAGACTACAGGACAGCTTGGGATTGAGAGGAGCGGCTATAGCAGTCGGCGAGCTCCCCGAGCAGCATATAGATCGAGTGATAGAGTAGGTACGCCCATGAGTGGCGGCAGAGGCATGACAGGAGGGAGATCGAGTCCTAAGATGATTTCTGATGTTGTTGTTCGGAAAGCTACTTTTTCTGACCCGAGCCGACGTGATCAGCTGTAGGCTACTGCCACTGCTAGAGGATTTGGGTAGAGTGGGGAAGTACGCATGGGGAGCGGCAGCGCTTGCCTTCCTCTTCGAGTCGCTCAGCACCACAGACCAACGGATGATGTTGGGCAGCTTCTCACCTTTCCTATAGGTAAATGCTGAACTCTAGATGCTTTCTATATGATTATGATTCTACAAATGCAAATGATGCAATTTACTGACACTCGACCTTAAATGCAGATTTGGAGCTTCGTGTATCTTCCAGGGATTGGGCGAGGTAGTCAGCTACATCCCGAGCAGATCCCGATCGCGAGGCGATGGGTGGTAGCGAGGGACACGGGATCGATCAACAAGATGACCCAGGCCATCCAGGATGATCTTGACTCATTCCCACACACAGCGGTAAGCTCCGAACTTAAACTTTCTATATGCTCTTAAATGCTGCAAAAATGCTTTCTAAATGCTCATGAATGCTTCTGAATGGATTAACCTGACCTTTTCAGGTGAGATGGTCCCCATACCGGGATGAGGTCTACGAGGGACAGCCTTGGGTGAAGGCGTCCCTGGCATACAGCGGGCGAGACATATGGCTTTACTGCATCAACGTGATCGAGCCCCTGCACTACCGGTTGATCCTGAGGACACGGGGACTACACCAGCCAGAGGTGACGTTCCCCCGTAGAGATGATGAGCGCCCGGGCAAATCTTCAAAGGGCATTAGCGGAGACGTCGACTGGTGCGCCCGAAAGGCCAAATATGTCCATGATTGGAACAAGAAGGGCCGGGCTGTGAAAGACCGGGCAGACAGCGACGAGACCTACCTCAAGGCTTACTCCCACCGGTATGGCGACCAGGTGTTCAGAGGCACTCGACGGCCGGTATGAACTTCTAAACTCAAAACTCTGTCTATTTAAATTAATACTTCTATATGCATGTGGACGCACTTTTCGTTCGACGGATCCTCGTCGGTTCGTTGGTTGGTTTATTAAGTGTGTGGGCGTGCCAGTCACCGAAGTGACAATTTATTCGGGCTCGAAGAGCCCGTGGTGCGCTCGATCTGACTTCGTCAGACGATTGTGTGGTTCGTGTCGGGACCAAATCCTGTCGCGCCGTAAAGGTCACGACGTCATTTACATCCCCCATACGATGGAACACCCTTGATTAATTGTCGAAATTAGGGGCCCTACGGCCGAAAGGAATAATACTAATTGCGCAAGAAAGGGGCAGGAATAGATTGCACTAAGGGTTGAATTCGGGCCATAGGCCGTCGGCCATGTCGGTCGCTCGTGGACCTTTTCATGTTCAGACACGGGTCCGTGATAGAAACGCGACGAGAAAACCGGGGCGAATCCGCTCAAGTGTCTGCCGAACGCACGACAATTTCAATCACAGTCCGAAAGGGTATAGGGGCGAGGAACAAATCCGGTCTAGTCGGAATGTCGGCCCAAGATCAGGTCTGGGCTTGGCCATGTCGGGATAGCTCCCAAGATCCGGGCCTAACCTGAAAAGGCGGCATTGTTATTCCTTTGATATCGGGACACAGGGGAGAGACGGGACTGCAATGTGGACCCTAGCATTTTTTTGAGATTTTTCTTAGTTATATGTTCCTCTCTTTCCTTGTTGTCTATCACCTTTTCTTTTTATGCATTTGTTTTATTGAGTGATTTTTCCCTTTTTATTTATTACTATTATTATTATTTTCTTACCCCCCCCCCTTTTTACTGTTGTTATTATTGCTACATATTTGGTGTCCTTTAATTAGCATAATTTTCATTAATTCATTTATTATCTTTATTGTTATTGCCATGCTATGTATACATATATATATATATATATATATATATATATATATATACACACGTATATAGTGTACCGGCGAAGGGAGATGGGGTGTACCGCTGGGGAATGGAGTGTGCCGCTGGGTGTAAAAAGGGGTGTGCCGCTGGGGGGTAACAAGGTGTACCGCTGAAGGTAACGAGGGTGTACCGCTGGGGCTAAAGAAAAGAGTGTACCGCTGGGGGGAGTGAAGGCGTGCCGCTGGAGGTTGGGAGAGGGGTGTACCGCTGAAGGTTGTCTGGGGTGTGCTGTTGAAGACGGGGGGGATGGTTGTGCCGCTGGAGGGGGATGAGAGTGTGCCGCTAGGGGTAAGCAAGGGGTGTACCGCTGAAGGTTGTTTGGAGTGTGCCGCTGGGGGACCAACGGAGCGTGCCGGTGAAGGTTGGAACAGGCGTGACAAAGGTGCATTCCTCTGTTATTCATTTTAAGGCTTTTCTTTTCTTCCTTTATTAATTTCTTTTTTTTATATAGCTTTATGTAAACTTCTCCTTTTCCTTACTTTATTTTGTTCGGCCTCTTCTCATAGATCGGACGTTCGGGCTGCCGGGTTATTAATTGGTCCGGTTCTCGTCATGGTGCCGGCAGCGGCTTAATTAATTGGAAGGTTCCATCATTAATCATTCCATGCGTTTGTTGCTTCCTTTTACCTTTTTTAAACATTTTTTTGTTATTTTTTGACGAAAATTCGGCAGCACCTCCCCTCTACCCGAACGTAAGGGAGGTACAGGGAACGCGCCCACATGGAGTGGTGGAACCCGACAACTGGAGGTGGGCGCCCGGAGGCAGCAACACCTTTATAAAACCCCAGAAAACCCGGAGAAAATCGTGAACGGAAGACCTCTAATACTAGACAGAATGGGCTGGGGGTTGGCGGCTAAGGGTGTACCGCTGAGGCACCAGGGGAAGGTGTACCGCTGGGGGGAAAGTGTGCCGCTGAGGGCCTAAAAGGTGTGCCGCTGAGGGCCAAAAGAAGGTGTACCGGCCAAGGGCCAACAGGGAGTGCCGCTGAGGGCCAAAAGGTGTATACCGGTAGAGGAAAGCCAAGGATAGGCTGCTGGCTGCTAGGCGTTCTAGAAGAGAAGGAGGGTCTTCCTCCCCTCAGGCAGGTTGATACAACTGCTGGCCATAGGGGAGGGCAAAGAACCCGAAAGGCCAAAGGTCATACGGGAGCGATCATACTGATATGGAAACCCCAGAAGCATCGGAGAAATAGAGAGATGGAGGAAGAAATGGACAACACATCATACACCGTGAAAACGGGCATAAACCAACAAAATAACAGAGAAACCCAAAGAGGGTGATTTTCATTCATGGGGAGCAAGGGGTCATGGCCAGCCATACATATTGCCGAGCACGCCCTAGCCGAGGCTACGGGCAAGGAGGAAAACCAAAATATAGGATGAAGGGGGGAAGAAAACAAGGTAAACCCCGGAAGGGAAAGTGTTGGGGATTGAAGCAGGGACGAGCGTCCACTGCTCATTCCCCCGCACCTTCCCTTGTTACAATCAGCCCTCTTTCTCTCTTACTCTCTCTTCTGCCCGGTGGCCGTCGGAGGAGACTCACGCCGGAGCCCTTCTTCTTTTCTTCTCTCTTCTCTTCCTCTCTTGCGTATGTCTCTCCCTCTGTCTGTGTCTCTTGCCCCTGCTCTCTCTCCTCTCCTTCTCCTTTTTCCTCTTTGTCGAAATGGGAGTCATTTATACTCCCGGCAGCGGGAGCCTTCGAGCACAGCCGTCAGAGGCGGGAAGTGGCTCGTGATGATGGGGTTTGACTCCCCCGTCCTGGATGCCAGTGGGATAGCCCGCGTGGCCCAATCCCTGGTTGACACCTCATAGAGCTCACTGCGCGCCAAGGATGCGTAGGGCATGGGCACCACGTCGTTCAGCCGTTGAAAAGGCTTAACGATGTGCCGCTGGCGGGCTGCACAAGTGTGCCGTAGGAGGGCCAAAAAGGCGTGCCGCTGAGGCACAAAATGGGCGTGCCGTCGAAGGCCCAGCAGAGTGTGCCGCTGAGGGCCCAAAGGGGCGTGCCGCTGGAGGCCATGGGGCGTGTACCGCTAAACCCCCCCCCCCCCCCCCGGGTGTGCCGCTGGGGCACCCAGGGGGTGTGCCGCTGAAGCCCAGGATGGGCGTGCCGCTAGAGACCCCCAAGGGGTGTACCGCTGAAGCCCCATTAGGGCGTGCCGCTGGAGACCCCCATGGGGGGTGTGCCGCTGGGGCCTGGGGGGCTTAGGTGTGCCGCCGAAGGCCCCCATGGGCGTACCGCTGGAGAGGGGCCAGGGGCGTGCAGTTGAGCGGCTAAATGGGTGGTTTTGAGCCCGTTGTGAGCACGAGTCTTGGCCCATTTTATTTTCTTCGGGGCCCATGGATTGCGGGGCTTTTTTGTGATTGGTCTCTCTTCACTGTCGTGACCCCGGAGACGGCTTCACGGTAGTGTGCACATTTGGGGCATCTGGGTGGCTAGTCTCTCTGGGATTTCTCCACCCGGTGCCGTTGCTGACGCTGGGCCGAGCGGGACATCCGGGTGTGCAATTTTTGGTGTCCACAATGCACTGACATATGCTTTCTAAATGCAGCTAGACCCACAGGGAAGAATAGCCGAGCTCGAGGGACTCTTTCATGCCACCATCCAACAGCGAGACGAGTACCGGGCTACCTTGGAGCTTTTGGTGAGTTTCTACAGTTAAGACTTAAATGCTTATGATGCAAATGGCTAACCTTTGACTTCTAAATGCAGCGGGCCGAGGGAGCCCAGAGGACCGGACTAGATGCACCGTCCTCCTCTTCACAGCCTACCGGGGAACGGGCTGAGTGAGATGCGGATTTTACCCGAGCCGTAGCTCGAGCCGAGGAGGCCGAGGCTACCCTCGCAGAGCGGGTAAGAATCTAAACCTTTATGCTTCTTTTAGACTTAAATGCCTAATGGACTCACCATGATAAAATGCAAAATGCAGGCGAGAGAACTGACCGCGGCTTTGGTCGAGACAGAGCGAGCTCGAGCAGAGACCGAGCGGACCCGAGCAGAACTAGACTGTTCCCAAGCTGAATCAGGGCCTCTTCAGGTAGAGGTGGCCCGGCTGAGCGGAGAATTGGAGCGGGCAGCCACCCAAACTGCAGACCTTGATAGATATCGGACCGAGGCTCGGGCGGTGCGACTCCAGGTGCATGACTTTAAGATAGAACTCCGGGCCATGGAGCGGACAGTCCAGACGATCAGCCGGGGGCCCGTGCTGAGTCCATCCCGGAGTGCTGCAACGGGAGGCACACGGAGCGGAGTGCCGAGCGGATCAGTAGGAAGCTACCTGGCTAGTTCTTCCGACCGGCGGAGGAACGAGGAGGCGGATCATAGACGATCACGAGAGGAGGAGCACAGTGCCATGGGGTCGCCAGCCAAGCGGTAGGAGGGTGCCGATGATAGTGAGGGCCCGGGGGATAAACCCGCCGAGTGATGTATTTTTTTTTCTTTTTGACACCCACACTTGTACATGACTTACGTGAATGAAATGGAATGATAGAAATGAAATGAAAATCTTTTGTGTTTTATTTATGTGGATGAAATGGGTGTGTGAATGTGGATATGAATGAATGCAATGAATATGTGAATGCACATATGAATGGATGGGAATGAATGCGGACGGATGGAAACAGGTGTGGATGAGTGAGAATAATGGTCAAAACGTAAGATCGGCATGTCAGACCAAAGAGAGAAAGGGGGAACAAAACTTGCAGCAGAGAATGTGACGGTCTATTGATGGAGCGTTAGGTTCACATAACGCATCTAGGATAGGCTGTCAGAAATGACAGAGCGAAAAATGGACTGAAAGTTGTTGCAGGAAATGTGACCGTCCACTGATGGAGCGTCAGAGATCTGTAACGGTCTAAGATTAGACTGTTAGACACGACAGAGCAAAACTGAGCTAAAGACGTGTAGCAGGAAATGTGACGGTCCAAATATGGAGCGTCAGAGATATGCGACGGTCTTACGATAGACCGTCAGAGAACAAACTGTACTCCGAGACAGATTCTGCCGTGAGAGCCCAACCTTGAGGCAAGGAGACCTTAATCCCCATTAGAACCCTCCTAGGCTTAGGATAGGGCTTTCTAACCCCAATCTTATTATCCTAGCACCAAAATCAAGCCTTTATAAGCTAGGAACAAGCCCAAAAATTGTAGCTTTCATTAATTCGCTGCTACAAGGGTTGAAAACTCCATCAAAGGGCAAGGGACATCATGAAGAGAAGCTTCGGAGCGATGGGCATGGAGGAGAGAGTCTACACCGGCCCTAAAGCAGCCAAGAAGGAGCATGGGGAGCTGTAAAGATTGACATCCATCCCCAAGCATCTGAGCTCAAGTGACCAAAGAGTGGTAAGTTCCAATTGACTTCAAAAGTTCATCAATTTCTACACTTTTTATACCACTTATGATTCTTCTTTCTTCTTCTTCTTCTTCTTCTTCTTCTTCTTCTTCTTCTTCTTCTTCTTCTTCTTCTTCCTTTAGCCTCTTCCTGGTCCAAGGTGTTACTCCAACTTAAAGTGGGTGGCTCTCATGGTCAAAGAACTCCCTTTAGAAGTTTTATCCATCCTTAGGGCATAGCACCTCCAACCTTTGTTAGTTTTGGCAAAGAGCTTCCAGAAATTATCTTTAGATTGGGCAAGCCTTTCAGCCCTTATAGAGCTATGGCATCCACAAACACACACCTTCCTCTTCCCTTCCTTTGAAGCTACAGTCCTATTGGAGGAGGTAGAGACCTACCTAGCCCTTGCTAAGACTAAAGTAGGGGACGAAGATCTAGTGTGCCATACGGTTGAACCTATTGACCAATCCTTGATCCTAAGTGATTTCATACACAACCCGAAGGACATGAGGACCATGATCAGCCCGCACCATATTCACTTGATACCCATGGCTCAATGGATAGTCTCTCATTGTAAGAACAAGTGGGAGAGATATGAAGCCATTGCTAAAGCCGTGTCAGTTTGCTTATGCGGAGTCTTCCTTTTTACTACCACCGACCACCTCCTAGATATCCAAAACCTTAGCATCATTAGCGGATTGTGACGGGGTTTGTCTATTTCTCAAGCGGTCCTTTCATTCCTTTATGAAAGACTTAGTTCAGCTTGCTTAGAAGGACCTCTTTTCGGCTCCATGATACTCCTTGAGTGTTGGATGGGCGTGAGAATCAAGTTCTAACCCAAGGAAGACATACCTTCAGCCAGCCAGATCTTGGGGAGCCACCCCTTGTTCTTTATTGGAGGTGCCTTCGGATTCTCTTCACAAGTTGAATGCCCAATAGCGGACAAGAAAACACGGGATGAATGGCACCTCTTCCTCAACACTTTGTCAATAGAGAAGTTCATGATGTGTCCAAGAGTTTTGCGGAGCACCTTGCTTAGAGTACCACGGCGACCAGGCCTTGATCTACAGCTAGTGGGAACGCTACCTTGGCAATATACAACCCACACCGGTGCTATCTTCAAATTGGGCTACCCCGAACCGAAGTTCCTGCACTATCATACTACCCTCCCCTTCTAGCTAGGAAGATGGGGACCGAGGAAGATGAGAGAGCGATCCGGAACGCACTGACCATGTGGGAGATCAGCAAAGTGCGCCCGTGGCAAGAAGAAGTGGAAGAAGACGACGAGGGACGCCGCAACTATGTGAAAGAATTACGCAATATCCGCCCTCTTGTGGATAGAAAATTGAATGTAGCTTGAGATTTCTTATGATATTTCTGAACTTGAAGTTTATCAATCAATTTTATGTATTATTGAATTTAATGGAATGATATAGAAGTGCCTTAGTTGATGGAATCATGAGTTTGTTGCTTCACTTAGCCTGAAAGTAGAGTTTCTGGAATCTGTAACGGCCCTATATAGGGCCGTCACAACAGTCTGACAGTCTTACGATGAGCCGTTAGAAGGAGTGAACTCAGAAAATTGAGTTTCTGTTCTCTGTAGAATGTAACGGTCTAATAGTAGGCCGTTAGAGTGAAGTGACGGTCGATCGCGGACGCGTCAGAGAGAGTTTGTCGAGGACCAATGGATTTCAAAGTTCATAAGGCTGTGACAGTCAAAGGGTGACCGTTACAGGGCTGTGACGGTCTGATGCTGGTGCGTTATAGACCTGAACCTGGAAATTTGTGGGTTTTGAGTCTTCGGGTTAAACCTGCGTTCTGTACACACTTAGACAAGAAACAAGTTAGATATGTGTAGATTCTAAGAAATCCACTTAGAACAATTAAAAGGAAAAAGAAAATGAATAGAAGAATGGGAAAAGAGGGAGAAAAGGGGAGCATGAGAGGATGCTAAGGGGAATGTGATCGCCAGAGACGCGAGGGCCTCAAAGGATATAACAAATAATTAATGGAGGGATCGCGATATAAATACCTTAAATGCGGGGGAGATTGTGAGTGCACCTTCTCTTTCTATCGGCCGGCCGATGAAGAGAGTTTTCCTTGATTGATTACCATTGCAAAATTAACAAACCCCAATAAACAAACATGGATTAGAAACCAAGATGTGTAGCATCAAATCCAAATGTAAATATGGACATAGAAAGCATGGATATGAACACACATTATTGGTGTTTGGCCTTTAAACCCCTATGCAAAAGGGTAGGTAAAAGATGATGTATGATGAAGAATAGAGGGAGATGTGCAAGTGTTGCACTATGGAGATGTGCTAGAGTGCACAATAGGGGAAGATCTCAATAAAGAAATAAAAAAAAATGATATGATGCATGCAATTAACTAAAGCAAAAATAAGAGATAGGAGGGGAAAGCTTAGTGGTTTTCTCCAATTTGGCTTCAAGCTAGGATGAAGATCTTCAATGGAGGAAGAAGATGATGTAGAACTTCATGGATGTAGAGGCTTCAAATCTTCAATAGAGGAAGAAGAACTCCATGGATGAAGCTTTTAGGTGCATGGGAGTCTTCTTCCTTGAGCCTTTGGTCCGGCAGCACCTCCTCTTGAATTGATCTTGATGTTCTTTCACATGGGAGAGAGAGATTCTATTTATAGGGTTGAAATTCGGAATTAATTCCAAGGGAAATTAGGAAAACATGTTTTAGTTGGATTGGGAAGAGATAAACCTTAGGCAAGTGTCCCTTCAACATTGGAAAGTCATAGGAACCCTTTCCCAAGTGGAAAAGGAGGTTAAATGAGGAAAGGAAGGGAAATTCGGAATTAATTCCAAGAGAAAATAAGAAAACATGTTTTAGTTGGATTTGGAAGAGATAAACCTTAGGCAAGTGTCCCTTCAACCTTGGAAAGTCATAGGAACCCTTTCCCAAGTGGAAAAGGAGGTTAAATGAGGAAAGGAAGGGAAATTTAGAATTAATTCCAAGAGAAAATAAGAAAACATGTTTTAGTTGGATTTGGAAGAGATAAACCTTAGGCAAGTGTCCCTTCAACCTTGGAAAGTCATAGGAACCCTTTCGCAAGTGAAAAAGGAGTGTAAGTGAGGAAAGGAAGGGGTGCTGCTCGAGTTCGGAATTGAACAAGAATTGACGACCTTAGTCAAGGCGTTAATTAAAATCACGACTGGGACAAAGGCGTTAATTCACGGATTTAATTTTAGCAATAAAAACTTTATGTATTTAAAAATGATGAAGAGACGCCTGAGGGAGAGGCGTTATTTAAAAACACGATCCAAGGAGGGTCGTTAATTCTTATTTTTCTGTTTTGAAAATCAGAAAATTCCAGAAACTGATGCCTTTGCCTCTAGTCGTCCTTTCTTCAAAACGCGCCTCAGACCAGGCCGTTAATTAAAACACGCCCCACTTCAAGTCGTGAAATCCAAAAAAAAGAGAAAACTGTCCAAAAAATCCAGAAAAATAGGGAAAAATAAGAAGAGGGAAAAAAGGGGAGAAATCTAAGAAAATTGGGGAAAATAACTCAAACAAAGTTAATTGGAGGGTCAAATTGGGGCATTACAAGGTAATACGAGATGCACTCACAGTAACGTCAATTTTGGCGTGTCTACAATATGTTCTTAGACTCAACCCCTTGCCTAAAGTAAGTTAGAATTTGACCATTTCTTGATATTTGGTCAAGGGGTGGAGCCTTATTAAATAGGCGAAGAATATAAAATGGAAACAATGCAATGCATGTAATGCCCATGATGGTATTTTTTGGGAATTTTTACAAACATTTAGATTTTTGTGAGTTTTTGAAAATATCTAGTGTTTTTGGTTTTTTTAGAATATATGATTTTTTTGGATTTCAAAATGTATGATTTTTTTGGATTTTGAAATATATGATTTTTTAGATTTTGAAATATATGATTTTTTTGATTTTAAAATATTTGATTTTTTTGGATTTTGAAATATATGATTTTTTTGGATTTTAAAATATATGATATTTTTTAATTTCGAAATATATGATTTTTTTTTGGATTTCGAAAACGAGTGTCTCCCTAGGAATGAGGGTCCTCCCAATTCCGTTCAGAGTTTCCGATGTTGGCGTGTAATGGGGGTGACAACCCCTGGCCAGGGCCTAACTCGCGTGACGGTGTTTCTGCCAAGGCCATACCCAGGGTACTTGTCTCAGTCCTGAAAAGGAAAAATAGAATGCGGTGATAAGCTTAGGCCAGATATAGAAGTTTTTAGGACTTGAGTTCTTCTCCAGTCAACCTATTCAGAGACTTGGTCTGTTGTGCCGGGGCTTTTGCGTCCGTCATCGAACCTTTGTCCACTCTAGGCACGCATACGACCGGGCTCATAATGTCCCGCGGGGAAACTGTACTGCCACTCTTGCCATGCCTAGCTTTTATTTTTTCCTTTTGGAGCTTTGGAATTGATAATTGATGGACTCTCGAGATAGACTTTTGCTTTTGTCAAGAAGATTGCTCCTTTTCTTTGCTCTTTTCCTTTTTCTTGTGGCGTCAGGTCATAACGGACTGCCCCTATTTGAGACCTCCTCTCGTCAAGGCGCCTAGATTGGTTGTCGCCTCCTTGTTCACCTCTTGCCCCTGGATTCATCTGAAGAAAGAGACGGACAGGGACTTTTGACTTTCCTCCCAAAGCATGGCCAAGGAGAAACGGTGTCTATAAAGTGAAAAATCCGACCAGGGATGTCGTGTAGTGTGTGATTGCCGTACTCGGGGTCCTCTTTCTCGCAAGGAAGGGAAAGGACACCTTGCTACCGGGGTGGCACTGGTTTAGATTCTAAGGAAAGAAACGCTTAAGGTACAACCCATTCCAAGCGTGGGTGAGCTCCTCACCTTCTGCGTTCACTAAGCAGTAAGCATTCCCTGGATAAGCCTCTTTCACAATAAACGGCCCTTCCCAGTTAGGTTACAATTT
This sequence comes from Amorphophallus konjac, assembly GCA_022559845.1. Lineage (NCBI taxonomy): Eukaryota > Viridiplantae > Streptophyta > Magnoliopsida > Alismatales > Araceae > Amorphophallus > Amorphophallus konjac. The sequence continues at coordinate 56,043,619 of CM040122.1, forward strand.
AGACCTAGGACCTGCAGACCGAATGAATTTACGTTTCAAAATCATATCACCTTTTTGAAATTTACGCTCAATTACCTTCTTTTGAAAATAATGCGAAACTCTCTTTTGATAAACGGATACGTGATCGGCCGCATTCATCCTCTTCTCGTCTAAGAGTTCCAGCTGGACTAGCAACGCCTCTCGACGTTCATCGAGATTAAGTTCCTTATCGAGCTGTACCCTTAGGGAAGGGATCAAAATCTCATGTGAGAGTACCGCCTCCATCCCGTAAGTGAGAACATAGGGAGTTTGCCCTGTAGGAGTACGAACGGAGGTGCGGTAAGCCCATAGAGCTTCCACTAATCTTTCTGGCCAATCAGAAAACTTATGAGATTCACATGTTTTCTTTATGATTTTGAGAAGCATTTTGTTAGTGGCTTCGGCCTGACCATTGCCTTGTGGGTAATATGGAGATGAATGATGCAATGTAATATTGAACTTCTTACATAGGTCATTGAGCTCCTGAGAGACGAACTGGGGTCCGTTGTCGGTGACGATGCTGCTTGGCACTCCGAACCGCGAGATAATGTTCTTCATGATGAAGCGGCACACCGTGGTAGCTTTAATCTCTGCGTATGCTTCGGCTTCAGCCCACTTGGTGAAGTACTCAGTGGCGGTAAAGATGAAGGATTTTTGCTTGATCTGAGAATTAGGATCACCGAGCGGGCCGACAACGTCGAAAGCCCACATAGAGAACGGCCAAGGAGCAGATAGAGGATGAAGAGATGAAGCTGGAGCATGAATTTTATCAGCATGGAGTTGGCATTTAAGACACCTCCGGACATAGAGGGAGCAATCTTCCTCTAGAGTGGGTCAATAATAGCCCTGCCTAAGGATCTTCTCTTCTAGAGCCTGGCATTAACATGACCTCCACACTCACTAGAATGGGCTGCTTCGACCACCTTCCAAGCTTCATCGTCGTTTAAACATCTCATGAGCATCCCGTTAGTAACGCGCTTGTATAGTTCTCCAGCAACGATAGTATACCTTGAGGCGGCTCTTCTTATTGACTTGCGCTGCTTGGCATTTGCCCCTTCCGGGAACGATCCATCTTTGCAAAACAACTTAATTTCATGATACCTGGGCCACTCTTCCTCTTCCAGGATCTCCTCTAACTCTGTCAAAGATACTTCCTTCTCAGCCCTCACCTCTACAGTCTTCTTAAGGTTGACATACCAAGGATCCTGAAGAGAGGGTGCGTCCAATCTCTGAACGACGATAGTCTCAGTACTCCGACTGAGAGGTAAAGATAGAGAGGAAGCGAGGGATGCTAAAGCATCGGCTAGAATGTTCTGAGACCGAGGAGTATGGATGTAGATCAACTTGCGAAATTGCCTAGCAAGGAGCGTGACCAAATCTTGATATGGTTTGAGTTTAGGGTCACAGGTGCGGTAAGTGGACAGAACTTGCCACAGGACGAGCTGAGAGTCCCCTATGACATTCAAGTAACGTGCGCCTAGAAGGTAGGCATGCTTCAATCCAGCTAGGAGAGCCTCATACTCGGCGATATTGTTGGTAGCAAGAAATCGAAGTTGATAAGCAAAAGGAATCGTCACTCCTTCCAGAGTGAGCAGAACAGCGCCTATCCCTCGGCCCTGAGAATTGAGTACACCGTCGAAGTGCAGAGACCAAAAGGGATGATGAGTAAGGACGGAAAGATGCTCATCAGGGAAGTCATTCTGAATAGAATCCGTGCTGGGAATCGGGAGATGGGCAAGATGCTCAGCGATAGCATATCCTTTGACTGCCTTCTGAACGACGAACGTGATATCTTACTGAGATAGGAAGCTCTGCCAGCGAGCCAACCTACTAGAGAGGACAGGCTTTTCTAAGAGATAGCGGATCGGGTCCATTCTAGAGATCAACCTAACTGGGTGGGCAAGGAAGTAGTGTTTGAGCTTCTGAGCTACCCACACTAAGGTGGCACAAGTCTTCTCCATAGCGATGTATTTAGCCTCGGCCGGGTTGAACAACCTGGAGAGGTAATAAGCTGCCCGCTCTTTCTCTTTATCATCTACTTGTGCTAAGACCACCCCTAAGGAGTCCTCAATAACCGTGATGTATAGGATTAGGGGTTTCCCAGGGAGAGGAAGTTGTAAAACCGGGGGATTGGATAGATATTTCTTTAGGTCCTCATAGGCCTTTTGACAATCTTGATTCCATCAAATTTGACTCCCGCCTTTAGCAATTCATAAAACGGGCGGCACCTCTGAGAATGTTGGGATATGAATCTTCTGATGAATTACAATCTACCAATCAGTCCTCGAAGTTCCGTAATGTTCTTTGGTGGAGGCATGTCCATGACGGCCCTTGCTTTATTAGGATCAATCTAGATCCCCCGTTTGTTAACTATAAATCCTAGCAACTTCCTGAAGAGACTCCAAAAACACACTTCTTCGGATTCATTTTCAGTTTGTACTCCCTAGCTCTCTGCAGCACCTTAGCCAGAATAGAGGGGTGTTCTTCTTTGGTTCTTGATTTCACCAAGATGTCATCCACATAGGCTTCCATGTAGATATGCATCATGTCATGGAAAATGGCCATCATTGCCCTCTGATAGGTGGCACCTGCGTTCTTCAGACCAAACGGTATAACCACGTAGCAGTACGTGCCCCAGGGCGTGGTGAAGGAAGTTTTCTCTTGATCCTCCGGAGCGAGACAAATCTGATTGTAACCTGAGTAACCGTCCATGAATGACAAAGCTTCGTACCCGGCGGTGTTATCGACCAGGACGTCTATGTAAGGCAGTGGGAAATCATCTTTGGGACATGCTTTATTAAGATCCCTGAAATCGATGTAAATACGAACCTTTCCATCCTTCTTGATGACAGGGACTATGTTCGCCACCCACTGAAGATATAAGATAACTCTAATGAACCTGGCCTTGTATAACTTATCAATTTCTTTTTTAATCCTTAAGGCCATGTGGGGGTGAAATATCCTTGACCTCTGTTTTACGGGTGTTGCCCCTAGTTTAAGCACGAGTCGGTGTTCCACTAAAGAGGGGTCAAGACCCGACATGTCCTCATAAGACGAGGCGAAAGAATCACTATACTCCCTTAGAAGCTTGACTAGATCTTCTTCTACTTGCGGAGGGAGATTAGCGGCAATAATGATGAGCCTTGAGTCTTCCTCACTTTCCAAATTTATTTCCTTTGTAGGTTCATCCACTGCCGACGATGGCTCGTCGAACCTCTTTAATCCTTGCGCATACAGATCGGCAGTGTCATCTATGTTGCTGTCCTCATCGTCAATCGGGTCTTTCTCATCCAAGACTTCATAGACACCGAGTTCGTCATCGCTCCACACCCCTTCTATTTCCTCTTCATCTTCTATCATGATTGCCGTAGCGACAAACTCTGGACACTTCAAAAGAGCATGACATCGCTGAGCCAGATCCTGCAAGAACCTATCAGGAATGGATTTGGAATGACGCGCAAGCGGGCGCGGCTCAAGCTCGGAAGGATTGGACGACCTAGAAGAGGACCCTACTTCTCTAGACCTAATCAACCCTACTTCCCTAGACTCGACGGACCCTATGCCTATCCTAGGAGAAAGGAAATCTAGTGGAAAGGAAGGAGCAGGGGACTCATGCCCCTGGGAGGAGGATGGAGACAAGATAGCGTAATCTTCCACCGAAATCTCCGTTTTAAATTTGATGTTTTTCTTTTTGGAGATCAGTGGAGACCACACAGTAGGATGGAGGAGGAGGAAGTTGCATGGGGAATAGAGAGGGGAAGATGCAATCAAAGAAGGGGTCGGAAGATGAAAACCACATCTCATGGAGTTGGTCGGTGGGGGAAAGGGAGTGAATAGAGTTGACAGATCAATGGGTGGGCAGCGTCCACATGCACATGGAACAAACAAGATTTCGGGTGATCTTTCCGTAAAATACGGATCGACCATAATCGGGGGTGAATGGGAAATGGATTCCAATTGTTGAAATAGAGATGTGAGACGGGAGGGAGACCAAGAAATGATAATGGGCGAGCTTCCCTTCTTCTGTAGACGGCCAGGTGGCTTCGGCTTCCATTGAACGAGTCACACCTCCTGATTCTCCTTCTGACCATAACCATCTTGCTCGCTAAACATTCTGGCAAATGACTGTCTGAAATCTGGCATATCATCAACAAGCCCTTTGGTAGCAGAGGTGGACTAGCAACTGTGCAAGCTGTATCTTTCTTTTCTAACTGTACTGGTGGTGGATTCAGTGTACCTGACTGGAGGGGTCCTCTTACAAAGTGTTGGCGGTAATCCCATGTAAGTGGCCCTGAGTCCCCCATCATTGAGAGTGCGGACTCTCGATAACTGAGACCTCTCCTGTAACGACCCGAGAATCAGATTACCGGGAAGGCCCGATAACCCGAGACTCGCACCGCCACCCACGAGTCCGAAGACTCGGAAGGGTTAGAAGGATGGTGTGGAAACTACACAAGTATCACAAGTAATTGTAGAAATTAAACAGTTATAATATTAAGCAGGAAATAAATCAGCATTTTACATGGTCCACAAAATAACAACAGTAGTCCACGACTAGTACAGAGACAATATAGAAAAGTACAGCTACACGGGGCATACCCCGGCTCAGACCTCTGGCACTACCTCTGGGCACCCACACCACGCTGCACCCCAGACGCGCTCCCCTGGGGCGGCGCCTCACCTGAAACACGGTGAAAATACGCAGGGAATGAGTCTCGGAACAAGACTCAGTAGGGATCACTCGAACCCTACCTCGTAAAATGGGAAACCACAACGCTAGCGGTAGGAGAGTATCTCGGAAAGGAAAGCCATGTACTCTACACAACAAAGACCATACGGCACGCAAACCGGCACACGTGCCACGGTGAGACAACCGAACTCAACGGTCGACCCGGTAAAACCCGAAGGTCAAAGCCACGAAACTGACAGTCTGACACTCCGTACTCGATAGGAGTACCTCCCCCTAGAAGCACAGCCGGTAGCATCCCCTGACGACTTACACCGCACCGCAGGTGAACCACCTGACGTGGTAGCTCCTACCAAAGGCGCGAACACCATACAAGTAACCACAAACAAGTGACTAGCTGGGGTCACGCCCGTCGATGTGGGTCCAACCGCCCCCAACCACGTGTGCACACACAGACCGCGCGTCCCTGGTCGGGCCCTCTGACCGGTTTCCCCCTCAGCCGGACTCTGGCTGTAAGACATGGGGCCCAACGGTAACCGGTCCACAAACCGTCTCTAAGGGTCAGCCCGTACACCACTCCCTGGTGCGACCAGCACACGCGTACTGGTAGGCTACGACTAGTGGAGGGTCACTGAAGGAGTAGACTCTCAAGTCACGGAAAACGACGCCCGCAGCCAACGACGCACGGGGACCACCCCACTCACCGGCCCCGTCGCACGGTGACAAAAGCCGACAACGACATCTCCCGGTACACTCTGTACGATGAGAGACACGCCGCCGCAACCCATCCCCTTGAACGGTCCACACTGGGCCGCTCAGGGATGTGGGGTCACACAAGAACCGCGCAAGGGTTTGAACGGTCAGATCAGGACCATTCCACCCAGGGTCCAAACGGCAGATGAACGGCCAACACAGGACCGTTCAAACAGATGTGTGGTAAACTCTTGACCGCACGTGGGTGTGGAACGGTCAGCTCCAGGCCGCTCGTCTCCCAACGATAAAAAGCCTGGACGGTTAGTCCTTAGCCGCACTTGGGGAAGAGTGGCTATGGCTTAGCCGTTCAGGGGTTGTGCGGTCAAGACCAGACCGTACATCCAACCATAGCACTACGGGATGTACGGCCAGCACCTAGCCGTACAAAGGGTTATGCGGCCAGCTCCTGGCCGCACATCCCAGTGCACTGCACAACGGTCACAACCACCGGTCAAAAACCCTAGGGTTGGGCAGTCGCTGTGGGGCCGCACATTAGGATATGCGGTCCCACGATAGACCGTCCAAGCCCACTGCGTGCCAAGCCCCAGCCAAAGCGCGCCGAGCCGATGAACGGTCCGAACAGAACCGCATAAGGGTTATGCGGTCACTGGTTCGACCGCACATCGCTCACCGGCACGAAAACGGCGAACCCCGCCGGAATCGCCCAATCGGCCTCAAAACAAGCCCCATGGAGGGGGAAATGGCGAGAGAAGAACCCCCAAGCCCCCTAGCATGCTCCTACGCCCTTAAACCGCGAAATCGGGGCTCAAAACGATGGATCGGACGAACTCACCCCGCGGCATGATCAACCCTTCCCGGCTCAAAATAAACCCCTCTCGACCTCGTCTCGAGCCGAAACTCACGGGGAAGGAAGACAAGAGGCTAAGGAACGTCACCCTACCTCCGGTTCGCGACGAAATGCTCCGATCCGAGCTCGAAGCCGCGAAGAACACCGTTAGAATCTCGCCTCCCCACGCTTCCCACACTCGCCGTATGCCCGCACGATCGCCACTACGTCACCCACGTCCTCGCGCCATCGCACCGCCGCCGTCTACAGCCGGAACGGGGGTCGCCGTGCTCGAACGGGAGAGAGAGAGAGAGTGAGAGGGCGGCCACGGTCACGTAAGGGAGAGAGAGGAAGGAAGAAGAAGAAAAGAGAAAAGAAAATGGGGGGTTTAAATAGAAAATCCGGAAAATACCAAAAAAATAGAGAATTACATTTCCGGAATCCTCGGGACGCACCGATCGTAACGGTACCACTCATGCCCAGGTGAATGACCCGGTTCACCCGCAGCGAGGTTTCGAAGGAATAGCCGAAACACACACCGGAAATCAGAAAACACACGCGGAAATGCCGCGGAATGCCTCCGGGCCTCCGAAACAACTCCGGATCGCGCCGACCCGAACATGAAAGATGACCGAAACGAAATTTCGGGCACAACGGAGCCGGACACTCCGAAAAACCAGATCCGGGACCCACAAAGAAGGATCCGAAAGGTCCAGGATATTACAGCCCTCCCCCCTTAGGGAATTTCGTCCCCGAAATTGGGAACAACCCAAGGGGAAGGAAGAGGAAGACTCACTCAAATAGGTAAGGGAACTACTGACGCATCTCGTCCTCACGTTCCCAAGAAGCCTCACCACCAGAGTGCCGTTGCCACACCACTTTTACCAAGGGGATGACCTTGTTCCGCAGGCGCTGCTCTCGCCTATCCTCCACGCGGATCGAAAACTCTGGGAGAGAGAGATCTGGAGTCACCTCAGGCCATACAGTAATCTCGAGCACATGAGAGTCATCGGGCACATATTTTCGCAACATCGAGACGTAGAACACGTCATGCACAGACGCCAACTCAAGGGGTAATTGCAATCGGTAAGCAACCTCACCGATGCGCTCCAAGATCACAAAAGGACCAATGTAGCAGGGACTCAGCTTCCCACGCCGTCCAAAATGCATCACCCCCTTCATCGGAGAAACTCTCAAGAACACACGATCGCCCACGGCGAACTCGAGAGGCTGCCTCCTACGGTCAGCGTAGCTCTTCTGCCGACTCTGGGCCGCCAACATGTTCTGACGAACCAAGTGCACCACATCCACGCATTGCTGCACCAACTCTGGTCCCGTCACAATACGCTCACCAACCTCAAACCAATCAAGTGGAGTCCGGCAAGGACGCCCATACAATGCCTCATAAGGAGCCATACCAATGCTCGAATGATAGCTGTTGTTATAGACAAACTCCACCAATGGTAGGTGATGAATCCAACTCCCCTGCCACTCCAGGCAGCAGAATCTCAGCATGTCCTCCAAAGTCTGGATGGTCCTCTCAGACTGACCATCAGACTGAGGATGATACGCCGAGCTAAAAGTCAACTCCGTGCCAAGAGCTTGCTGAAAACTCCTCCAGAATCCAGAACTGAAGCGCGGATCCTGATCTGACACGATCGAAACGGGAATCCCATGCAGCGGCACGATCCGCTCCACATACAAACGAGCCAACTTGGACACGCTCCAACTGACTTTGACCGGTAACAACCGAGTCACCTTCGTCAGCCGATCCACCAGCAACCAAATACTGTCCTGCCCACCCGGGGTCCTCGGCAACCCCACCATAAAATCCGTGGTCACGTGGTCCCACTTCCACGTTGGAACATCCAAGGGCTGGAGAGTACCTCCTGGTCACTGATGCTCCGCTTTCACCTGCTGACAGATCAAGCACCTGGCCACAAACTCTGCGACATCTCTCTTCATGCCAGGACACCAAAACTGCCTCCGCAAGTTCTGATACATCTTCGTCGCACCCGGGTGTACGGTGTATCTGCTCCCATGAGCCTCGCACAGCACCGCACGACGAATCTGCTCCTCCGCTGGGACGTACAGCCTGCCACGAAACCTCGCAGCACCGTCCTCGCCGAGTTCCACATCAGCCATCGCCAGAATCCGGGACAACTCAGGGTCCGCATGCTGAGCCTCTGTCACCTGACGACGGATAGCAGGAGTGACAGTCAGACTCGCAAGCACTGCCAACCCTGGCTCCTGGGGAATCTTGAGCCTGAAGGATACTTCGGGCACTTGTTCCCAGAGCCTCCACTTCCTCAACATCAAGGCACTGACCGTGACCTTCCGACTCAGGGCATCGGCGATGACATTCATCCTGCCCGGCTGATATGACAGGGTGAAGTCATAATCCTTCATGAATTCCATCCAACGCCTTTGCCTGAGGTTCAGGTCCCTCTGCGAGAACACGTACCTCAAACTCTGATGGTCAGTGAACACCTCAAACTTCTCGCCGTACAGATAATGTCTCCAGATCTTCAGCGCGAAGATCACCACCGCCAACTCAAGGTCATGGGTAGGGTAGTTCTCCTCGTGGGGCTTTAGCTGCCGAGATGCATAAGCCATCACTCTACCATGCTGCATCAACACAGCTCCCAATTCAACACCGGAAGCATCTGTACACACCACGAAATCTCCCGATCCAGAAGGCAAAACCAACACCAGAGCCGAGGTGAGCAATCTCTTCAGTTCCCTGAAGCTCTGCTCACACTCCTCAGACAAGATGAAAGGCACATCCTTCCGCGTGAGTCTGGTCATCGGGGCCACAATACGAGAAAAATCCTAGATAAACTGGCGATAATAGCCCGCAAGCCCCAAGAAACTCCGGATCTCCGTCACCGACCTCGGCCTTGGCCACTGCATTACTGCCTCGACCTTGGCAGGGTCCACGGAAATGCCATCACCAGAAATCACGTGCCCCAGAAAGTACACCTCGCCGAGCCAAAACTCGCACTTGCTGAGCTTCGCATACAACTGGTGATCTCGCAACGTCTGCAGCACCACACTCAAATGGTACGCGTGCTCCTCGGCAGACTGCGAATAAACAAGGATGTCATCCACGAAGATGACCACGAACTGGTCCAAATACGGATGAAACACCCTCTGCATCAAGTCCATGAAGGCTACTGGGGCATTGGTGAGCCCGAACGGCATCACCAAAAACTCATAATGCCCGTACCTCGTACTGAATGCAGTTTTCTCCACATCGGACTCACGAATTCTCAGCTGATAGTAACTGGACCGCAAATCAATCCGCGAGAACACTCACGCAGACTGAAGCTGGTCGAACAGATCATCGATCCGAGGCAACGGATACTTGTTCTTAATGGTTACCTCATTCAGCTGCCGATAGTCAATGCACAGCCGCAGACTACCGTCGTTCTTCTTCACAAACAACACGGGCGCACCCCAAGGGGAAAAGCTAGGACGAACATACCCCTTGGCCAACAGCTCCTGCAACTGCGCCCTCAACTCCCTCAACTCAGCGGGGGCCATACGGTAGGGAGCCTTCGCCAAAGGTCCCGTACCAGGCACAACCTCGATCACAAAATTGATCTCCCGCTGGGGAGGTAATCCAGGCAACTCCTCGGGAAAGATGTCGGGAAACTCGCACACCACCGGAATGTCCTCGACATTCGGTTCCATCCGGTCAGACACAACCACGGACGCGAGAAAATCCTGACAACCAGAATCAAGCAACCGACGGGCTCGAATAGCAGAAATGAGGAATCGAGAAGAGGTGGAACAGATACCTTGGAAATAGAAGGTCCGCTTGCTCGGATGATGGAAGTAGACCCTCTTCATTCCACAATCCACCACCGCTCCATGAGTCTCGAGCCAGTCCATGCCTAGAATCACATCGTAATCCCGAAGCTACAACGCATACAACCTGCCTGGCATACTCCGCCCATCGATCCAAACCGGAACCTGATCGAAGTAATACGGAGTGATCATAAAATCACCCGAAGACAACTCCACTGTCAAATCACAGGACAACTGGGTCACCGGCTCCTCGATGCTCAACGCAAAATCATCCGAAATAAACGAATGAGATGCGCCAGAATCAAACAAAACCCGAGCCGCACAACCCAAAACCTGAACGGTACCTTCCACGAGCTGCGACGCCACTGCCTCCACCCTGGTCATGTGCGTGATCTGGCCTCGAGCTCTCTGCCTGCCTCCCACACTAGCTGACCTGGGTAGCGGCGGATACTGCCCCTGCTGCTGCTGCTGCCTCTGCTGCTGGGGAACCTGCTGCTGCGGCGGCCTTTGAGGACAGTCACGCGCCATCTGCCCTGGCTGGTCACACCGAAAACAGATAATCGGCGCCGTGCACTGCCTGCCTGGGTGGAACCCACTACATCGTGGACACGGTCCTCGTGACCCACCCACTAATCCCTGACGCTGCAAGGGGATCGGCTGTTGTACACTACCCGATGAAGCTTGCCCCTGATCCTTGGACTTCTTCTTGCCGAACCCTTTCTTGAAAAACTTCTTGACCTTCGTGCCAAAGGATGCAGATCCTGTTACCGACGCTGCCTGTGTCGGCACTCCTGAACCACTCATCGCATGCTGGAAGGAACTCTGCTGCTGGGTGGCCGACTGCTGGCTGCGACCTGACAAAGACTGCCCCTGGCTGATCGGTCCTCGGGTCCTCTGGATATCCATCTCCAAAGAAGCTGCAACACGAGACGCTGTCCCTAGATCAGTGGCCCCGTTCACAATCAGATGGTGCATCAGCTCCTGCCTCAAGCCCTGAACAAACTGCGCGGTCTTCACCCTCTCATGCTCCATGATGTGAGGTGCATACCGACCCAGCTCGACAAATCGGGCCCTGTACTGCAACACGGACATGTCGCCCTGTACCAGCTCCAGAAACTCCCGCATCCGCTGCGTAGCAACAAAATCTGGACAGTACGTACGCTTGAAAGTACTGACGAAGTCATCCCACTCGACCTGCTCAAGTGGACGAAGCTAAAAGGACGTCTTCCACTCGGAAGACCACCACTTCCGAGCCGTACCCTGCAACTGGTTATAGGCCACCACCACTCTGTCCTCGGCAGCACTCTTCGCAGAACTGAACACCCGCTCCATCTCATCAAGCCAATCACGAGCCGCATCAAGGTCTGCCTGGCCGCTGAAGTAAGGTGGATGGAACTGCAGAAAGTCCCTTACTGCTCGGCCTGGCCCACCCCTAGCTGACGAGCCCTCACCAGCCTCTCCACCGAACTGCTGAGACATAAGCTGGTACATGCCACGGAAGAAATCCTTGGCCCCCGGAACCCTTGCAGTAGCCGCGGCCTCGGTAGCTCCAAGTGGCGCTCTGCTATGCTCCTCCTGGTCCCCCTGGACCCCCTGCTGGATCTCCTGACCTCCAGCCGACTGCCCCTGTTGAGAGCGAGTGCTCCGCCTCGGCGCCATACTCGCTCCTGGAGCAAAAGATAGAAAACACGGAAACGGCATGGTCAAGAAAAACACACGATGCCCGATGCCAGTGTCAACTGTACATCATTGCTGTGGACAAGTGGACCACTACAATCACCTATGATTCTCATGTAATTCCACAACCGCACTCTGATACCAGCTGTAACGACCAGAGAATCCGATTACCGGGAAGGCCCGATAACCCGAGACTCGCACCGCCACCCACGAGTCCGAAGACTCGGAAGGGTTAGAAGGATGGTGTGGAAACTACACAAGTATCACAAGTAATTGCAGAAATTAAACAGTTATAATATTAAGCAGGAAATAAATCAGCATTTTACATGGTCCACAAAATAACAACAGTAGTCCACGACTAGTACAGAGATAAGATAGAAAAGTACAGCTACACGGGGCATACCCCGGCTCTGACCTCTGGCACTACCTCTGGGCACCCGCACCACGCTGCACCCCAGACGCGCTCCCCCGGGGCGGCGCCTCACCTGAAACACAGTGAAAACACGCAGGGAATGAGTCTCGGAATAAGACTCAGTAGGGATCACTCGAACCCTACCTCGTAAAATGGGAAACCACTACGCTAGCGGTAGGAGAGTACCTCGGAAAGGAAAGCCATGTACTCTACACAATAAAGACCCTACGGCACGTAAACCGGCACACGTGCCATGGTGAGACAACCGAACTCAACGATCGACCCGGCAAAACCTGAAGGTCAAAGCCACGAAACTGACAGTCTGACACTCCGTACTCGACAGGAGTACCTCCCCCTAGAAGCACAGCCGGTAGCGTCCCCTGACGACTTACACCGCACCGCAGGTGAACCGCCTGACGTGGTAGCTCCTACCAAAGGCGCGAACACCGTACAAGTAACCACAAACAAGTGACTAGCTGGGGTCACGCCCGTCGACGTGGGTCCAACCGCCCCCATCCACGTGTGCACACACAGATCGCTCATCCCTGGTCTGGCCCTCTGATCGGTTTCCCCCTCAGCTGGACTCTGGCTGCAAGACGTGGGGCCCAACGGTAACCGGTCCACAAACCGTCTCTAAAGGTCAGCCCTACACCACTCCCTGGTGCGACCAGCACACGCGTACTGGTAAGCTACGACTACTGGAGGGTCACTGAAGGAGTAGACTCTCAAGTCACGGAAAACGACGCCCGCAACCGACGACGCACGGGGACCACCCCACTCACCGTCCCCGTCGCCCGGTGACAAAAGCCGACAACGACATCTCCCGGTACACTCTGTACGACGAGAGACACGCCGACGCAACCCGTCCCCTTGAACGGTCCACACTGGGCCGCTCAGGGATGTGCGGTCACACAAGAACCGCGCAAGGGTTTGAACGGTCAGATCAGGACCATTCCACCCAGGGTCCAAACGGCAGATGAACGGCCAACACAGGACCGTTCAAACAGATGTGTGGTCAACTCTTGACCGCACCTGGGTGAGGAACGGTCAGCTCCTGGCCGCTCGTCTCCCAACGATAAAAAGCCTGGACGGTTAGTCCTTAGCCGCACTTGGGGAAGAGCGGCTACGGCTTAGCCGCTCAGGGGTTGTGCGGTCAAGACCAGACTGCACATCCAACCATAGCACTAGGGGATGTACGGCCAGCACCTAGCCGATCAAAGGGTTATGCGGCCAGCTCCTGGCCGCACATCCCAGTGCACTGCACAACGGTCACAACCACCGGTCAAAAACCCTAGGGTTGGGAGGTCGCTGTGGGGCCGCACATTAGGATATGCGGTCCCACGATAGACCGTCCAAGCCCACTGCGCGCCAATCCCCAGCCAAAGCGCGCCGAGCCGATGAACGGTCCGAACAGGACCGCATAAGGGTTATGCGGTCACTGGTTCGACCGCACACTGGTTCGACCGCACATCGCTCACCGGCACGAAAATGGCGAACCCCGCCGGAATCGCCCAATCGGCCTCAAAACAAGCCCCATGGAGGGGGAAATGGCGAGAAAAGAACCCCCAAGCCCCCTAGCATGCTCCTACGCCCTTAAACCGTGAAATCGGGGCTCAAAACGATGGATCGGACGAACTCACCCCGCGGCATGATCAACCCTTCCCGGCTCAAAATAAACCCCTCTCGACCTCTTCTCGAGCCGAAACTCACGGGGAAGGAAGACAAGAGGCTAAGGAACGTCACCCTACCTCCGGTTCGCGACGAAACGCTCCGATCCGAGCTCGAACCCGCGAAGAACGCCGTTAGAATCTCGCCTCCCCACGCTTCCCACGCTCGCCGTATGCCTGCACGATCGCCACTACGTCACCCACGTCCTCGCGCCGTCGCACCGCCGCCGTCTGCAGCCGGAACGGTGGTCGCCGCGCTCGAACGAGAGAGAGAGAGAGAGTGAGAGGGCGGCCACAGTCGCGTGAGGGAGAGAGAGGAAGGAAGAAGAAGAAAAGAGAAAAGAAAATGGGGGGTTTAAATAGAAAATCCAGAAAATCCGAAAAATACCAAAAAAATAGAGAATTACATTTCCGGAATCCTCGGGACGCACCGATTGCAACGGTACCACTCGTGCCCAGGTGAACGACCCGGTTCACCCGCAGCGAGGTTCCGAAGGAATAGCCGAAACACACACCGAAAATCGGAAAACACACGCGAAAAAGCCGCGGAACGCCTCCGGGCCTCCGAAACAACTCCAGATCGCGCCGACCCGAACACGAAAGATGACCGAAACAAAATTTCGGACACAACGGAGCCGGACACTCCGAAAAACTAGATCCGGGACCCACGAAGAAGGATCCGAAGGGTCCGGGATATTACATCTCCGACTCATTTTTCTTCCTTTGGGCACTAGCTTGGTTCGCCCTTGTAACTGCGTAACGCGGCCTCTCCCCGGTTGATAACCCAACTTCAATATGATATCCCAACCCTTGGAATCTCGGATCTGGGGTTTCACTTTGATATTGACGGGTGTAGCGGCGGGCTTGCGTGGTGCATAAGCCCAAGGGAAATCCAGATCTAGTACAGAAATAACGGGCCGGCTGCTGGGCCATAATGTGGGCAGAATCTTCTCTGAAATAACTTTGACAGACTGGACCGTGGATAAGCTTTTTACTTTAACCACCCTCCCTTGAAAAGGGAACTTGAGACATTGGTGCGCGGTGGAGGGCACGGCGCTGAGAGTATCGATCCACAGACGACCGAAGATAGCTTTGAACATAGGGTCGATGTCCAGCACATAGAATTCAATGGGCATGGTGAGAGGCCGAAGCTCGGCTTGAATAGTAACAATCCCGTGACATGCCCTCCGAGAATTGTCATAAGCAGCTATAGTAGTGGGGGTCAGGCGTAGAAGTTCTTCTGACAGATTGTAGGCCCTGAGAGTGCTGAGCGGGTACACATTGATAGATGCCCCTGTGTCAACTAATGCCGCACAATGCTGCCTTTATTCAAGATAATGGTGATGCAAAGCGGCATTTGCCGAGCTTCCGATGGTGCTAGCTCGGTTTCAGAGAAGGTTATAGCTGGTCCTTTAGAAATAGTCGCCAGTGCCGTAGGTAAACTGTCGGCTGCCACGTCTTCACTAACCATCACCTTCTGAAGAAAGTCCCTGAGAGCATCTTGGTGAAGGGTAGATCTTTTGATAAGCTCCAACACGGATATCTTAGCGGGAACCCAATCCAAGTGATGCAACAGATCATATTGGGTTCCTGGTAACGGCGCGGCTTCTTCCTGCTCAGCAGCCGGTTGGGAAAACTGGGGATTGGAGGTGGAAGGATAATTGGGGTGAAACTTGCGCCCGCTTTGTAGGGCAAAGTTATAGGCTGCCGCAGCCTCGGATGGGCTCAAGATAAGTGACTTAGTAGGTCCGATGGGGTGGATGAATGGTGCGGAAGAGGGTGTGGTGGAAAGGATGATGGGTGAGGGGTTGGTGGTAGCGGGTGCGAGCGGAAGTGGGGATATAAAGGTTCGTGGAGGTGTAATGAGTGGAGGGTTAGATGGAGGTGTGGTGATAGCGGGGGTGAGTAATGTGTGAGAGACGGGCGGTGGAGTAGGAATAGATGAAAGGACAAACGGTGTAGCAGGCGGAGGAGGGTTTTGGTATGTGGGCGTAAGGATGGTAGGAGCGGAAGGAGTGTGGAAGTTGTGGTGAAGGGCCATGACTTGCGGCGTAGAGCTGTCATCGTCAAAGGACCACCCGGCATTAGGGGCCGGGGGTTGAACTACATTGACCTAGGTCAGCGCCGGTGGCTGAGGCTGTGGAGCGGGAAGATGGTTCGGCATTGGGTTCTGATGGATCCCCAAGTCTTGAACCGACTGCTGTTGCTGTTGCGGCTGCTGCTGTGGCTGCGGTGCCTGTTGTTACTGCACTTGCTGCCTCGGCGGCTGCCTTCTTTTCTCTTTAATTTCCGTAATGGCCCTATGCATTTCGGCCCAATCAATCCTTTGTCCTTCATGGAGGTCATAGACCAAATCCCTGAACTGAAAACACCCTTCAATAGTATGTCCTGGCTGCCTGTGGAACATACAATACTTTGTCTGATCAACGGCCGGGTTCCAATTGTGCCGTTCCGGAGGGAATTGTATAGCACTAACTCACATGAGAGCTGAGAAGATATCCATGAGGGTTTCTGGCAGGGGTGGGTACTGTGCTCTTTTAGGAGCCGGGCGCTTGTTGTTGTTGTTGTAGCCGTTGGGTGGAGGGACATTATGGTATTGCGGAGACTGTGGAGATTGTTGCAGAGCGGTAAAGGTATTTTGTGGAGTGGCAAAGGTAGGCGGAGGGTTTTGTGGAATGGTTGGGAAGTTTTATGGAGCGGGGTTTTGAGGAGTGCGGGGGTTTTGCGGAAAGTAGAAAGGTGCGGCTTGGAAAGGAAAGGTAACGGCTTGAACTTGTTCGTTGGTCTGAACCCCCTTGGTGACAGGCCCTTGAAGTTTCTTGTGGTATTTTGGCTTTTGGTTCTCAAAGAGCGAGTGGATGGGGGAGTCTTTGAACTGTGTTTGAATGAACCGCGCCTGGCTATAGAGTTGGTGCATGTTGGCTATATCATTTATCGCCAAGATGTTTCGGAAGGTCGGAGTAGCATTAGAAATAAGTAGCTTGACCTTCTCTTCCTCCGGAATATGGCCTGGCACCCTAGCGGCCATCTGCCTCCATCTATCAGCATAGGTAGCAAATTCCTCATCGGGCTTCATTTTCTCGGCCACCAAGTCTGTGAAAGAATATTCTGGACCGACCCGTTGGATAAATTTGTCTTTCACTATTTTAAAGCTCTCGGCATCCTCTAGCGACAGAGAATAAAACCATTCCAGTGCAACACTATCCAATGATCGGCGGAACAAATACGCCATGAGGCAATCATCATACTGAAATTGGGCCGATTCATATAAAAAGTCCCTCACATGAATAAAGGGATTACCGTTCCAATCATACTTGCGGTAATTAGGGAGCTCGGATTGCGGAGGGAATCGGATGTTTTGGAAGCTGGGGACTGGAACATCTGCCAAGGATTGTGGGCCAACCCATTTTTGGAGGAAATCAATCTGTTGTTGCATGGTGGCCCACTTATCAAGTAGTTCCTACTCCCTGGATGGAGTAGGGGTAGTGAAAGACGAAGGTTGAAATTGAGGAGCAGAAGGATGGACTGTTGTAGGAGGTGGAAGCCCATAAGAAGCATAAGGATAAACGGCCAAGGTAGGGAGCCCAAAAGAAGGATATTGGGCCGGAGACTGACCCAGATTAGAATGGACTTGGGCAACCCCTTACTGAGGGCGCAAGAAATCTGAAGGGCCAACAAGGACTTGTGGCACCGATGGGCTGGACATGTGATGATCCACCTAAATAAAAGGAGGGAGAGTAGACTTTCCCTTGTCAGAAAATTGCTGGGCCGAAGCGGAAGATTGGCCCGTTTCCATACCAGAAAAGGTGATGGTCCGAGGTTGGACCGAAGTAAGATCAATTGGAGTGGGCTGGATGGAGGGCCCACCAACTCTGGACTGGTCGATGGAAAGATTAGATTGGCCTTGCGCAATCGTGGGATGTGGGGTATTGGACCCCTGCATGGCCTGATAGACAGCCTGGAGTTGGGCCGGATCCAACTGGGACATCATTTGGAGAATGGAGCCAGCAGAAGGAGAAGAGAAGGAAGGAGTGGTTTGGCCGCCCTCCATAGGGACGGAGGATGGAAGAGGGGCAGACCCCTCTCCGGAAGGGAATGCGATAACCCTAGAAGGGTTTTCAAGAAGCCATTGAGGGAGAGACTCCTCTTGGGAACTGAGAGGATTGAAAGAAGCCATGATGGGTTCGAAGAGCGAATTGGAGTAGATTTTGGAGAAGGAATTGACCTTAGAAGATGACTCTAATAGACGAAGACAACTCCACATGCAACGAAAGACCTTAACAAAAACAAACAACACACAACAAACACACAATGAGTGATCAAACTTAGATAACTTTGACAAAGATACAAGCGAAAATGAGATGACAACACTCAAATTCAACCAAGTTACTTAGATGATGCAACAAGACTTTTATGATTTCCTCCGTTAGAACCTTAGTGATTTGATTAAGATGTGCTCTCCACAATAGGTTCCTAATGGGAAAAGATGGGAGGCTTGGTTGACTCTAAATGTAATCACTTCTTCACTTATGCAATCCTAGACACGGGGTAGGAAAGGTACAACCGGCCCAGTGTCCGTGTGGGAATCCACGGATCACGGGGACTTATGGAGGTCCCTGATGTGTTTTCCTGGTCGGCCCCAAGGACTATGGAGACGAGAGGTCCACGCACCAAGGTAGGAGAATGTAATCTAATATATGAAAATATGCATGAACCTATGTGCACCGGGGTGCATGCAAATTCTAGCCTAAAATCTAGCAATGAAATATGCACACAATGATATGAATATGTGAACCAATCAAGGAGGAGACCGAATAGCACCCAAGCATGAAAATCACAGCAAAAACTACAGAAGTAAATTGCACCTTGGGATGCGTACCTATATGGAGTATGTGACGGTCTAGGCTACCTGCGTCAGAGGAGTGTGACGGTCGAAGACCGGGCCGTCACAGTAATGTAACGCATTCACAGGAGACCGTCAGAGGTGCCAGAGAACCAGAAACAACAGGAAATAAAGGGAGAATCCGAGGAAAACACGGGTAACCAGGGCAAACAAAGGAAGACAGGTTTAACAGAGATTCAAAGCACGATTGGCACTAGATGTCCCACCGTGATCGCCAAAAAACTATTGGTTTTAATGTGTCCCTTCTTTTGCAAGATGGGCTAAGATGCCAACTATGTAAGTATGAGCCAAGTAATGAAATCACTCAACCTATGAACATGCGAATCATGAACCTAGGCAACCAGCACAAGCTCTAGTATGGGCATGCTATCTCAATCAAGACTAAGCAAAGCAAATAAAGAAAAACACACGCCGGAGCGTGGAATAAGGAATAAAGGAAAACACACCGTATAGGTGGAACAAGCAAAGTAAAGAGATATGATGAAGGAGAAAGCTAATTCCCAAACTAAGGAAAGATGTGATCGCCACTAAGGTAGAAACAAGTCAAAGACCTGATAAATACCTTAGAATAGGATGATGATGCACCCGCCCATGGGAGAGAGAAAACAACCAGGAAACTGTAGCTCCGTCAGATGTAACGGTCGAAGGAAGATGCGCCACAACAAGTGTGATGGTCTCACGATAGACCGCTACAATACTCTAACGCGCCTGTGCCCGACCGTCGGAGCTTCTGTAGAATAAGAAGTTGGGAATCTTTTGATCTCCAAGCTTTCCAGCCGGCCAGAGAGCTTGGGCCTCGTGCTATGGACCCTGTAAACCTGCAAGAGAGTGTAGAACACCAGAAAAATAACCCAGATTAACCCTTAGACAAAGTAGTATCAATAAATCCAAGAAACTTAAGAACATGCAAAAGGAAAGGGAAATATCGGGGAGGTTGGTTTTTTAACCCCTCTAGGGCGCTTTAAAAGATGGGAGGATGTTTTGAATGAATGCAACAAGTACAAGAACGTGGGAGATGGAGAGGGACAATGCTATGATGTTTGAAAGAGAGAAAAGACACTAAGAACACGACTTGACTGAACTAAACCCTTGGAAATGATACTCCCTGAACTTTGGAAGTAGATGGACGTGGGAAGCAGCTCTCCTTGGTTGGTTCTAGCTCCAGGATGCGGCAGCACTTCGACGCGAACTCCAGATGTCTCCTCTTCAAGCCATGAAGTCAAGGGTTTTATTTATAGACCCTCAAAGTCTAGGTTCGAATTAGGAGGATAATGACTAGAATTTCGATGAAAACTTGGATAAATCTTGAAGATAATACTCCCCGGAGTCCACAGGATCAAACGGAAGCTTCTTAGGATGAGTATCGAGAGAGAAACCCTCAAACCAAACTCTTAGTCCGATCACAGAATAGCAGAGCAAAGGCCAGGCTTGTCAGGACTCTCTGTTGGATGTAATGGCCGCACGATAGACTGCCACACTAATGTAACGCTCCAGTCTTGGACCGTCACACAACCCTATCCACTATAAGATAAGATCAATGGGAGAAGTTTGCGAACGTTGGACTCTTCAAGAAGGTAACGGTCATAGATAGATGCGTCACAACCAATGTAACGGCTGCACAATAAACCGTCACACCCAAACGGATAGGCAAAAAGATAATCTTGAAAGGAAGCCTTAAGCTTAAGGACTCTGTAAGGATGTAACGCACCATGGTAGATGCGTTAGAGGACTGTAACACCCCCATCAAAGGACCGTTAGAGATAATAGAGTGCAAATGAAATGAGAGTTTGCTAAGCTTCGTCCAGCGGAATGAGACAAGGAACCAGACCCAACCAAAGAGTTATGACTCATGAAATGGACCTCAAATTGACCAAGAAGGCCCAATAAAGGTGAACAACTCGGAGCATAATATAGAATGAACAAGGAGATGACCCAACTCATCGGTCATAAAATGGGTGTCAACACACATACATTCGAGGCTCTCGGCTTTTGGCAGCTTCGCACAACCCCCTTGTTTATTCTTAATTCAAGATTTCACTGTTCGGCTTGAGTCTCCTCATGTGTCTCAATGGGGATTCTCGGCTACTAAGATTCATCCCTTTATTCGCAGTGTTATTATGGACTTCACCATTCGGTGTGAGTCTCCTCATGTGTCTCAATGGGGATTCTCGGCTAATAGGATTCGTCTTTTTATTCGTAGTATTATAATGTATTTCACCGTTCGGCGTGAGTCTCCTCATGTGTATCAATGAGGATTCCCGGCTACTAAGATTCATC